>CM074719.1:271271331-272471331 GCA_037306005.1 Rhinophrynus dorsalis
AGGCTCCGCCTTCGGGCAGGGCCTTATATGCTGGGTGCGAACTGGGCTTAGTCGCCCTTTCGTGGCGTTCCTGTGCGCATTCAGTTTATTCCTCTGACCCTTTCTTGGCTTACGTTGTCTCCTGGTGCTCGATCCTTGGCTTGTCTGACTACTCGCTGCGGTTGTGACCTTGGCTGTGGCTGATTTCCTGATCCGTGTATGACTCTGGATTGTCCGACTACCCGCTCCGTGCTGACCTTGGCTGTGGCTGACTACCCTATCGTGGCCTGTCTGACTGATGCTCCATGTTATCCCTCGCTCCTGTCTGACTACCACTGGGCCGATCTAAGGGTGCCTCCATTACCCTGCTGCTCAGCTACCAAACTGGTAGCTTTGCAGGTTGCCTTCGCTCAGTACATTCCAATTACCTTTGCGGCAGTAAGTGCATCTCAGTCTCTCTCCGTTGCTCTTGCTCGGTGCGCTACCTACCAGCTGCCTTGCTTAAGCACTTGTAGTACTACTTACGCTCTGTGCTTCTCAGTTGCCTTCAATTCGGTAGATTGCAGCTTAGCCTCGCTCCTTTGTCTCAGCTCTGTGCGCTCATATCTGGCTACCTCTATCCAAGCACTCACTCTCCTACCTCGAGTAGTGCTATCAGTATACTGTCTTGGTATCTGCTGGTTATCCTGCTGTGCCTCCGCTGGGTATTCCTCATATTTGGGGTACCCAAATCCTCTAGCTGACATTCCTTCCCGTAGGACTGTCCGGATAAGCTCATGTGCTAGTCTTAGCATTCTGATTCCTATCCGTGGTCAGAGCTAGTTGTTCTGAGACTCAGTACTATCATAACTGCAGTGGTTCAGTGTCAGCTCCTGGGTAGTGGACTAGACACTGTCCTCAGGTCTGTCTCCCCTTTGACTGAGGAAGTGTTCGCTATTATTATTATCATTTTACGCAATAAACTGGTTTAAATTCACTTTTACTGTTTCGTGTGATTATTTGCTGTAGTGACCATGACAGACATCATGTTTTTACAATTTAGCGCAGATTGTGTCCCAAGAAATCATGCACAGTCTTAGGTGAATACTAGGGATGTGAGGGGCATTTTTAACTTTCTGAACATTCAGCATCAGGTTCTTCACTTTACCAGAAAAGAAGAAGAAACAGCACACCAGAAATCCTCTAAGCACAGTAATTCTGTTGCAAGTTATTAGAACAACCCTTCACCCTTTCAGATGTCTACTCACATGTAATATAGGTTTTTCCTGCCTCTCAGTGTAAATCTCCTGCACTGGAATAGCAAGAGGCACTCCAGGCAAATGACTTTCTCAATTGCTCTTATTTTGTCTATTGTTGTTCCAAAAGATGGATAAAAAGCCACATATATATGATGGTAAAATATGCGGGCTCTTCCTCTATACACCAGAGGATATACGGAACATTTTATTGCAATACAATGTGAGAGAACACAATATGTATAGGGGAAAATTTACCTCTTCATATCATATGGTATGTAGGGTAATCGAAATATATATATGTATAAAAAATGTACACAACAACTTTATTGTAAAAACCTGGCCATACAGTACATAGCGGTTGAGTCAGGTCTCTAGTAACCGGTGTGAGCAAGACATAGTGAATGGTATCCTACAACCCACCACCAGAAACTGGTTCCAGTAACCTCTCCCCAATGTCTTCAGATCACAAACATATTAAAAACAGCACCAATGTATATATATAGGTATAATGAAAAATAAAAAACAATAAGAAATTCCTTAAATATAAGTTCACAGTTCTTGAGTAATTACTGAATGGCTCAAAGAGTTTTGTGAATGGAAGATTTAATGTCACTTCCTCAGGAGAAAAAAGTAAGAACGAAATAATACCTCATTATCCGAGCGTTTATTCCCTCATGTGTCTCAGCCTGCTGTCCGCATTCTGATGATGTCAGCCCCTTTCTGTGGGCATACTGCATCCACTACGGAGGCTATACTGTCCATTTGCTCTTCACACATGGAACACTGTATTTTCGCTTCCGGGTATCTCCTCCGTTTCAGTTAACGTGAAACGCGTGCGTTAATCAGGCACTATGTTAGACAGGAGATATTCTTGCATCTCTGCCGGCTCACTGTTTTAGTGGACATCCCAGTTGTAAAGCATGCGCATCACTAGGCAGATAACTTGGGAGATTACAGGCAAAGTCCTATATACCAATATAGGGATTACTCAGACATACTTTAAAGGGATAGTAATGTTTCATAATAATAGCAGCTCTAATTAATCATCATAGTATTTGGACTTTGGAGAGTGTTGTTTCAGTTCTGTCAGAGTTGTAGTTCCAGAGTAATTCAATGACAAAGTGTCCCCCTCCCGCCCCTTTTACTGATGTCACACTGTTCAGCCAGAGCAGAAGTGAGGTGCCCAGCTAGACTGCAGAGAGGAACAATCTTCAATTAAGATAAGGGAAAAAACCTGAAAAGCTTGTCAAGGGGGCAGGGATTTCATTGTTTTCATAGGAATAAGAGTGTCCCCTTCTGTTATCTGTCTGGTCTATGGACTGCATTCCACATCTGAGAAGAGATGGCTTACACTAGGTAAAAGGGGCGGGAGGGGGAAACTTTGCTTGTGAATATCTCATAAACCATAAAGGTTTGAGAGATAAGACTTATATCATTCTTCATGTTTTTTTAATGCCTACAAAATAAAATAAAGTTAAAACGAAGTATTACTATCCCTTTAAGGGGTCTCGTTGTTCTACCTATATATTTACTATTGCAGCCACATATTTGCATATAAATTACATATTCAGTATTGCATTCTATATATTGTTTAATGCAGAATGTATTTGTGTGATCTGCATTTGAAAAGCAATTTGTTCCTTCACCATATATTTACAGTTCTTACATCTTAGTTGTTGGCATGTATAAGTTCCTCTCGGTTTTATTGACAGTTCTTGTTTTTATTTATTTTACTATTTCTACTAGACTTTTTGGACGGCTGGGTGGTATATGAGACCTAATGCTTTTATTTTTCCTGAAAGCATATGGTAACACCTTTTTATAAGGTGATACATCTCCTTTAACACTATGTAACAAATATATAACTTATAATTGTTAGCCATCTTTTATTTAAAATAATAGCTTGAGATATTTAGCTTTATTTATTTGTCACTATATACAAATTATTACTGACTGGCACAGCTAGCACATATTCCTGTCACGTACACCAAAGTAAATAATACACAAGGCACAGGTACAGTGAAGTTTAACCAGTTTATTAAGATATGCAAGAGTAAGCACTTCCCCAACCTTAGTAGGAACAGGCGTGAGGACAGTGCCAAGTCCACTACCCAAGGATTGACACTGAACTGTAGCAGGTTCTCAGTAGCCTATAGAGATAGATGGGAGCAGAACCAGGCTTGGTTCTATACTTAGCAAATGGAAACCTGGAACACCAGGAAACCTAATCACTGGAGTGAAAGCTAAACTCCCAGACACGAGACAGGCAGACAGATGTCTCGAAGTAGTGACTCTACCACGGAGTGGTAGGAGGAGTGAGACAGAGAGTAACTAGTACTCCAAAAGAGTCACAGAACCGGTTTAGTAGGTAGGCAAAGGGTGGAGGAAAGAGTGTGGAACGTAGCCAGCCGCAACACTGGTAAGTATGTGAAGGCAGTACTGTACGTAGGCTACAGAGCGGAGGGTTACGCAACAGGCCCAGGAGGCAACGGATAGAGTGGCACAGGATGGAGGCAATGGAGCAAGAGGCAACCAGCAACTCTACCACGGAGGTAGTAGTTGCACTACACCGATGGAGCACGCCCACAACTAGCCCAGACAGGTGGTAGTCAGACTGAAGCGAAAGACAGCACAGAGTGTAAGTCAGACAAGCCACAGTCGAGAGCCAAATCGGGTAGTCGGGCACAGCCAAGGGCAAAACAGAGCGGGTAGTTGGACAAGCCAGGGTCATACACAGATCGGGTAGTCAGACAAAGCCACAGGATTGATCAGGAGTAAACACGGCAGCCAACCAAGGGTCAAACAAGAGCAACACTGAAGAAACGCACAGATACACCATAAAAGGGCAACAAGTCCTAGCCTCAGTGAGGTTTATAAAGCAGCAGAAGGAAGCGGGACCCGATTAGGCCCAACAGAATAGGCCCATAAACAGGCATCCGTGCCAGTGCCTGTAACATGACTTTAGCAATGAGGAGGTGGCCGGAGGCGGCCATACAGATGTAAGAGCACAGGATCGCATAGGCTTCAAAGGGAGATTGTGATAATTTCACAATCCTTGGGCAATCTGACACGTCTGTGTTGGCTAGTACTGCCTAATTTGCATAAACTGAGGAGTAACTAAAGCCTTCTGAAACTATTGTTTTAAATTTAAAAAAAAATGGTGATTTTGAAAGCTCTTGTTATAAAGTGTTATTTCTGCTGTTGTACCGTCCTCTCACACTGATATACTTGCAAACACACAGTATTTTAACCAGAGCCCTATATTAGATATTATTGTTACAAATTAGTAACAGTTGATAAATCTGGAAAAAGATATGTAGCTTTCAAATCCAACTTTTCCCATAGTACCTTTGTTAATCCAGAGGACAGCAAAAACTCTATTCCATCTAAGCCACAAGTAAAATTTCTTCCTGATTCCTAAAGGCAGTTGGATATCTCCCTGGTTGAACATATCTGGTGAGATGACTCAGTTGGTTAATGCACCAGGTGTAGAATCTGTTCAATCCACAAGGTCAGCAGGGTCAACTCAGCCTTTCATCCTTCCGAGGTAGCTAAAACGAGCACCATTAAATTGGGTAATAATATCTATACCCCCAGGCCATACTTGAAAACAAAAGATAATCTCAATGTATTCTTCCTGGTAAAATGCATTGATATTATTATTCTATCTACCATGAAACCAACAGTCAGAATTTTCAGAATTGTTCTGAGCTACAAAGGTATCAAATATATTTTGAAAGCATCTATAGTATCTGCAAACACAGGATCCCAATGGAAAGAAATCCAAAACCTTACTGCCCTTACTGTAAAAGACCCCTGACTTTATTTCTGTCAAAGCCTCTTTCCTCCAGACTTATTGGGGGAAACCTTGTTTTTTGCTTAGCTCTCTAGTAAGAGTTATTAATGAGGCAAATACGAGATGAAACATTAAGAAAGTATAGAGGCTATTGATATTTATAACATTCCAGTCAACTAACAAATAAGAAATGGTAATAAAGAGATACAATGAAGAGAGATTAGGCTGCTCAAAGATTAAGGTCCTCTGCAATTATTAGGCAATATTACATGTCTATGAATGGCTAATTATGAACATACCACTGCTTACGTGACTTGAGAGATATGAAATCAGAGCAAAGGATCCACAATAGCTCATAATAACAACTGATAACTACAAACTTACAGCCTGTACCTTGCCCTACTCAAAAGTCTTGATGCGTGCCTTTATAATATTTATATTATGTCATGCAATCACAAGTTAAGCTAAGGTATATTATTAAGGTTAACGGGGAAATTTACCATAGAAATAATTGGACCTTAATTTGTTTACAGAATTATTTTGGTAGGTGTCCACACAGCAGTCATGTATATAATTATAGTTTTTGCATTGCATCATGTATTTAAAGGGATAGTAATGTTTCACAACATTGTCCCCCGCCACCCGGTTCAACCACACCAGGGTATTATGGTCCTTGAACAGCGTAAACTCGCGTCCAAACAAGTACGGTTGCAGTTTTATAAGAGCCCATACCAACGCCAAACACTCCTTTTCTACGGCTGTGTATGCTGCTTCCCTGGGCAACAACTTTCGGCTTAGGTAAGCTACCAGATGCTCCTCACCCTCTGCGTTGACTTGACTTAGTACAGCTCCAAGTCCGC
Source organism: Rhinophrynus dorsalis (assembly GCA_037306005.1). Lineage (NCBI taxonomy): Eukaryota > Metazoa > Chordata > Amphibia > Anura > Rhinophrynidae > Rhinophrynus > Rhinophrynus dorsalis. The sequence continues at coordinate 271,277,205 of CM074719.1, forward strand.
AGTCAGAAGCGTCTGTGTGGACCAGAAAAGTTTTGTTAAAATCAGGCGCCCAGGGCTGTCTTGAGGGCTTGGAAGGCCTGCTCGCAGTCTGCGGACCAAACTACATGGCATGGGAAGTTCTTTCGGATTAGGTCGGTCGGGGTTTGGCCAGGGTGCTGTACTGGGGCACACATTTTCTATAGTACCCTGCTGTCCCTAGAAAGGCCATTACCTGCTTCTTGGTGGTAGGAGTGGGCCAGCCCAAGAAAGCTGCTATCTTGGCTGGCTCAGGTCGCTGCTGCCTGCTCCCTACGCACGTATGGAACGTATGATGGCCATGGACCGTAAGCAGAGGGCCAGAGAAATGGGACCAGCAAGATCAAGTTTCCCACCCATGCCTCCCTCACCTCCCATGCCTCCTGTACACACTGGTGAGAGTGGTGAACCGATGCAATTGGGGTTCACTAGATTGTCCAAAGAGGAGAGGGTGAATCGCCGCAGACAAGGTCTCTGCTTATATTGTGGTCAAGCTGGTCATTTGCGCCGTTCTTGCCCGACACGGCCGGGAAACAAACGCACCTAGGGTACCTTGGGGGACAGGCCCTAGGTGGCGTTCAGCAGTCCCTGGACCCAACTAGTCAGAAGCCTACTATACAGGTTGTAGTCGCCTGGGCTGAACTCGCTGTGGAGGTCCTGTCGCTTGTTGATTCCGGTGCTGCCGGATATTTTATGGACGATTCGTTTGCTGCCTGTCATAGCATTCCACTGGTAGAGAAAGAGTCTCCTTTGACGATTGAGGCCATGGATGGTAGGCCACTGGTACCTGCCCAAATTACTATGGAAACAATTCCATTATCTGTGCGAATTGGGGCACTTCATTCCGAGGTACAACGGTTTCAGATTATCCGTTCCCAGCATCATGCTGTCATTCTGGGGTTTCCTTGGTTACATATGCACAACCGCAGGTTTAACTGGCAGACTTGCAAAATTACAGCCTGGTCGGAGTTCTGTGACAAACATTGCATATCCCATCCTACTAGGATTACGTGTACCTCTCCCTCAGTGCTGGCTGAGTATTGCCAATTCAGCGACTTTTTCAGTAAGGGAGAGGCTAGTGCACTGCCGCCTCACAGGGCTTGTGACTGTGTTATTGATCTGCCTCCTGGTGCCGTCCCTCCTCGGGGTCGTGCTTACCTGCTGTCTTGCGAGGAGAATCGGGCCATGGAGGAGTATATTTCAGATGCCCTGGAAAGGGGCATTATCAGTAAATCATCCTTGCCTGCTGGGGCAGGATTCTTTTTGTAAAAAAGAAGAGTGGCAAACTACGACCCTGTATAGATTATCGTGGATTGAATAAACTGATGCCTAAGAATGCTTATCCTATACCACTCATTACCAAGCTGTTTGACCGATTGAAGGGTTCCTCCATCTTTACCAAACTTGATTTGCGGGCCGCCTATAATTTGGTAAGGATAAGGGCTGGTGATGAGTGGAAAACGGTTTTCAATACCAGATCAGGCCATTATGAATATCTGGTAATGCTGTTCGGGCTATGTAACGCACCAGCAGTGTTTCAAGAGTTTATTAATGATATCTTACGTGACATGCTACAATCTTGTGTGGTTGTGTATCTTGATGATATTCTCATACATTTGTCAAGTTTGTTGCAACACATCAAGGATGTGACTGCTGTTCTGCTTAAACTTTGTGAGAATAATCTCTTCGCAAAATCGAGAAATGCGAATTCCACAAGCCCATGGTACCATTTCTGGGCTTCATTATCTCTAAGGATGGCATTGCAATGGACAAGGATAAGTTGGCAGCAGTCGTGCAGTGGCCACATCCGAAGGGGCTCAAGGCTATCCAACGCTTTCTTGGTTTCGCTAATTATTATAGGAAATTCATCAGAAACTTTCCACAATTGTGAAACCTCTGTCTGATTTAATGTACAAAAGTCTACATTTGCCTCTGCTCCTGTGCTGTCCCACCCCAATCCCTCCCTGCCATTCACCTTGGAGGTCGATGCCTCTGAATCTGGGGTAGGGGCCCTATTGTCACAGTGCCTGGACCCTGGGAGTATGCTAAGGCCTTGTGGATTCTTTTCTAAAAAAGTATCTAACGCGCAAAGTCACTATGAGATTGGAGACAGGGTGCTTTTGGCAATTATTCTGGCCCTCAAGGAATGGCGGCACCTGCTTGAGGGTACCTGAACTACGGTATTGATCTTGACTGATCACAAAAATTTAACGTACCTATCTGAGGCTAAGAGACTGTCCTCTCGTCAGGCTAGATGGGCCTTGTTTGTGTCGCGCTTTAACTTTATTGTATCCTATCTGCCTGGGTCCAAGAATATCAGGGCAGATGCCCTGTCCAGGCAATTTAACCCAGACACCGAGAAGGAGGAGACTCCGGTACCTATCATCCAGCCTGATCGCATTTTAGCTACATTGCGAACCAGCATTACTTCACCCCTGGGGGAGGAGATTCTCTCTAATCAGGCTGCTGCTCCACCTGATACCCCAGTGGGCAAATGTTTCGTAGCCAAGCCTTTCCATACCCGTCTACTCGAGACTTATCACGCTTCTAAGGCTGCTGGGCACGTTGGCAAGAATCAATTAATCTGGTCGCTCTCGCAGTTATTCTGGTGGCTCTCCTGGCAGCTTGTTCAACTTGTGCCCGTACAAAGTCCCCTAGACACCTTCCGGTGGGCCTGCTACAGCCTGTACCCAATGGAGAACGTCCTTGGTCTCATGTCTCCATCGACTTTATTGGAGAGTTACTGGTGTCTAGGGGATATTCTTTTATTCTTACGATAGTCAATAGATTTTCCAAAATGGCACACTTCGTGCCTCTTCCTGGCCTTCCCTCTGCCCAGGAGTTGGCAAGGATATTTGCCAGGGAAGTTTTCCTTTGCATGGCTTACCCAGAGTGTTGGTGTCTGACCGTGGGAGCCATTTCGTGTCTAGATTCTGGAGGGCATTCTGTGCGCGGATGGGCATACAATTATCGTTTTCCTCTGCATATCATCCCCAGACCAACGGAGCCGCTGAGCGTGCCAATCAAGGTTTGGAACAATTTCTACGCTGTTTTGTGTCCGACCATCATGATAATTGGGCCGACCTGTTGCCTTGGGCACAGTTTGCCAGGAATTGTGCGGTTAATTCATCATCCGGGAGTTCCCCATTTCTCATCAACTACGGGTTCCAACCATGTCTGCTCCCGGACTCATTTCAGATGCAGCAAATTCCAACTCTGGATGAGCATATGGAGCAACTCCGTTCCACGTGGGCATGGGTGCAGAGCACCCTCAGTGCTTCGTTCCAGCATTATCAGCGTCAAGCTAATCATAGACGGCTGCCGGCGGTCTCATTTCTGGTTGAGGACAGGGTATGGCTTTCCTCCAAGAACCTGAATCTACAAACTCCTTGCAATAAGTTGGCTCCCCGGTTCATTGGTCCGTTCAAAGTCATCCGTAAAATTAACCCTGTGTCATATGCTCTGGACCTCCCAGCATCAATGCGTATCCTTAATGTGTTCCACGTATCATTGTTAAAACCTCTGATTTGTAATCGGTACACTACTACTCCTGTGGCTCCTGGCCCCGTTCGAATACAAGGTCAAGAGGAGTATGAGGTACAAAATATTATTGACTCACGTAAATTCAGAGGGAGATTACAATATTTGGTCCATTGGAAAGGTGACAGTCCGGAGGAGCGCTCATGGGTTGATTCTAAGGACCTTCATGCTCCCAGATTACAGGGCAGCTTCCATGCCAAGTATCCCCTAAAGCCAGGTCCCTCTTCTCAGAGAGGGGTCTTTGAGAGGAGGGTACTATCACGGCGCCCGTGATTCCAGCAACATTTTGACAGGCTTATTTCCTGGTGCCTTTTCATTGGCTGCGCTGTACAGCTCCTCCCAGTGACAGCCTTTTTATACTCTGGGCTGTCACTTATGGGTTGCCCTTTCGTGGTGTACCTGATGCCTAGCACTTGTTCCGTTATCTTGATACCAGTGTATGACCCGGACTGACTGACCACGCTATTTGTTACTGTTCCTGCTTCTGTGTACCGATTCGGATTGGCTGACGTTCCTGCTTCCTGTTCTGACTTGGCCTGGCTGACGTTCCTGCTCTGTGTACTGACCCAGCGAGACTGACGAGCCTGCTCCGTGTACCGACCCAGCTTGGCTGACGTTCCTGCTCCATGTACCGAATCGGCTTGGCTGATGTTCCTGCTTCGTGTACCTTCCGGTGAGATTGTTGTTCCTGCTCCTTCCACGCTCAGCTGGGTGAAGATCCTGTATAGTGCCTATTGCTGTTCTCGCTCTGTGCACTGTCGCTCATGCTTCTGTGCACAGCTTAGCTCCGGTACTCCAGTCCAGTCCGTGAGTCGAGTCTCATTGTGACAGTGTATCCTCCATACCGTTATACTAACGATTGCTTGGTCTCCCACTCTTGGGTTCAGTAGGGTGCATCCGGTTGCCTTCCGCATTCAGACCGTAGCGTTCGTTAACCCCTCCTGGGGTGGTGCCCTGGTGCCGCTACTTATTCCAACACTGTTATCCTCCTGACCATTAGCTCTCCATTTGCTTGGTCTCCTACTCTTGGGTTCAGTTGGGCGCATTCGGTTGCCTTCCGCATATAGACCAAGGCGTGCGTTTACCCCTCCGGGGGTGGCACCGGGCACATGGTGGTGGATAGTCTCCATTGGGCATACTTTCTGTGGCACGAGCACTGATTCACGCTGTTGTAGTCTCCGGTGTGCGTCCACCACTGCAACCTCCCGCTCAGTTTGTCTTGCCTGCTCTCTGCTGACATCTTGTCACTGTCGCTTATCACTGCCTTGAGAGAGACATTGGGCCTTCCTCTTCTCCGGGCAGACTTAGTCAGTGGCTCCACTGGTATCTCTGGACTCTCTTACACTGTATCATTTCCTATTTACCTGACCTGTGTCAGTATCGTATTCTGCTGTACATACTGGACCTGTGTGGGTTAAACTTGCAAATGTAACCTGTCCTGTGTCAGTTGTCTATGTTCTATACGCTGGACCCGTGAGCATTATGTTATTCATTGTGTGCTATAATTAAAATTGTGTTCTTTACCAACATCTACCGTTTCTGAGTGTACTGAACCGTAACAGGGTTTTATCCCGCACAGCTCCCACACTTGAGAAGCTCTGAGGTGAACTGGGTACCCTGATCTGACAACACTTCAGAGGGAAACCCTACCCAGGTGAATACTTTAAGGAGGAGTTCGCGACAATTTCCGCCGTGATGGTGGATAGCGCCACGGCTTCCGGGTACCGGATAGCGAAGTCCACAATGGCAAGAATAAACTTCTTACCAGTGCGGCTGGGTTTGGCTAGGGGCCCTATGATATCAATAGCTACCCAATGGAATGGCTCCCCTATTAAGGGTAAGGACTGTAAGGGGACTGGCGGATGGTCACCCCTCTTGCCTCCCTGCTGACAGATGTCTCAGGTGCGACAAAAGGTGCTCACATCCTGAGATAACCCTGGCCAAAAGAAGGTCTTGGTGAGGCGCTGTTCAGTGCTCCGCACTCCCAGATGCCCAGTTAATGGTATGTCATAAGCTAAGGACAGGAGCGCGTTCCTGTGCTGTAGGGGTACTAGTAATTGCTTGTAGGTGACAGGGGCGGTGTGCTGGCTAAGGGCCTGGGTGCTGTGATAGAGTAACCTGTCCTCCCACAGAAGCTGCTCTCACTCTGGTCCTGTCCCCCCCGTGGCTGACCTATGTCTGTACCCTGCCAGGGTGGGGTCCTCTAAGAGGGCGGTACAGAATTCTAGCGGGGGTAACCAGGCAATGGGGGGGCTTACCCTTTGCTGTTTGGCGGCAGCTCTCGTGACCACTTGGCAGTCCTCAGGGGGTTCCGGATTGGCATAATGGCTCTGTAAATTCCCCAAATCATTTCCCAGCAAGACTTCAGCGGGCAATCCAGGCATAACTCCCACAAGGCGATCTCCGCGTCCATTTCCCCAAATTAGGTGTACATGGTCCATAGGTAATTGATACACCTTACCTCCAGCCACAAGGACCTCCACAACTTGATTGGACTGGTGGCAGGGAGACACTCAGGAAGGCTGAACCAGAGAAGTACCGGCTGTAAGTGACTGTCGTCTGCCCGGACTTCTTGTGTCAGGGCAACTTCCTTATAGGCTCCCCATTCGCAATGTTCCCGTGGGAAAGACTCCACTTCCAAGGGTGCAGGCCAACTGTTAATCCAGGGGTCGGCGTCTGGGCCCCAGAAGCCTTCTTGGGCCACACAGTGAGTAGGTCAGGGGGCTGGGTGTCCCAGCTGGGGGACCAGGGTAAATTGAGATGTTGCTGGGTATCTAGTGCTTGCTCCCCTAGGTTCCTGGGGTCTACCTTGGCCTCCCCGCCCCTTGGGACAATTATATTTAATGTGTCCTCTTTGATGACAATTATGGCATAAGGGCCTGGAGGTGCCAGCCTCTTGTGGTGCGGGCCCCACTGCAGCGGGAAAGGGTCCGCTACGAGGGGACTAAGTGGTCTGCGGTGAGAGTCAGTTTCCAACCTCTCCAGGGGGTCGCTGTGCTCGTGTCCCCATCTTCCGAATATCCTCATATTGGTCTACTAGTTGAGAAGCCTGGGCAATGTTGGTAAGGTTGCAGTCCCTAACCCAATCTCGAACAGGGTCCACAATGTTTAAGAAAAAATGCTCCATCAGCAGCTGCTGGCAGCAGTCCTCGAAGGTCTGGCCCCCACTGCCGTGTAGCCAATTCTGGGCAGCCCGCTCAAACCCATGAGCCCATTCCATGTACATGTCCTGGGTTTTCTTCCGGGAGTCTCAAAACTGTTGATGGTAGGTATCAGGGGTAATGGCATACCGAGCCAACAGTTTGTGTTTAACTTTCCCATAGTCACTAATGTCTTGGTCTGGGATAGCCCGGTATGCGTCCATGGCTCTGCCAGTTAACTTCCCAGCAAGAATGGCAGACCATTGGTCTTGGTCGACCTCCCATAGCCGGCACATCCGCTTAAAGTTGTGCAAAAAATCCGTCAATGTCTCCGGTAGCATCGTCGAACACAGGAAACTTATGGTGAGTCACAGGTAGTCCTATGCATCCTGAGAAGGAGCGAGTCTCCAGTGTCGAAGGCTGGCTCCCCGAGGCAGCACCCGACAAACTCTTCTCCCAGTCCTCCCTAGCCTCAGCCATGAGTCGGCTGACAAGTTCAATTGACGGGTTGGGCCTATATAATGGCAGCTTTTGCATAGCCTCCATTCTCTCAGGCTCATTGGGCCAAGCCAGTGGGCAGTCCTCCGGTGGGAGCTCCGTTTATCGAGCTAACTCCGCTGCCTCCACATCCGTGCTGATCAAAATGTGAATTAAGTCCTGTCTTCTTAAGCCTGTTGTGCTGAGTCCCCGCTGAGTGACCAACTTCTGTAGAGCAGCCAATGGAGCATGTTTGTACAACTCCGCCATACCGCCGCCAGCCTGGTCCCCTGTTGGTGGTTTGGACCTCTTTTAGAGTGAGAAGCCCACCGATGCCAACCAGTATAATGGGAACCCAAGATCAAGGGAACACAGGTCGGCAGGCTCCTCGACATGCGTCTCCAAGTTTCGACTCTGTGTCGAACCAGTCGAATGTCAGGCTGTCAAATCCTCCACTCCCAGTCGGCTTCAGCTGTCGAGGGTCATACAGTGCCCCAGTCGTAGTTAAAGATTAGCTGCAACAGAGGGTGAATTTCTCTACCCGCCTCTCAGGGATGGGAGTCATAGCGGACTCTTGATAACATCCGGGCAAGCACGACGCAGGAAACTGCTTACTCCAAACGAGAACACTTTATTGGACAGAATCACCCTTTTTATACACAACAGTAACAATACAACAATGGAACTGGAAGGGGCCCCGGGGACTAGGGCTGGCTTAACCTAGGGACCAATAGGCAGGGGAGCGACAATACAGATTGCAACCCGACTGGTCCGTTTCCAGACCTCGCTGTGAATAGGGCAGGCCTAGAGTCTAAGTGAGGAGGTTAAGTGACTAGCCCTGATTGAGCTAGGGCACAAAGGAATCTCAGCGGGAGGCACAGGACTTAACGAGTTCCAATACATATTCGTGCACAAAGGCCAACGGCTACGACCATTGGGCTCGTGGGGTACGACAGTCCATCTTAGCTCGACCAACCCGTGTTGATAATTATGTGTGAAATCTGCCATAGTCGACCAATAGGGTCGACGCCTGGAGGTCTCGTTGTTGTACGACAGGGTGTCGATATTCCCCTCTGTCCGGTAACCCTGCGACTCCATGTCAAATGATCGAAAGAATCCCAATTGTCAAATCCGCGAGGGTACGACTTAGAGTCGGACCGGCGGGTTGTTTCGACCAGAGTCATTTGAAGTCAAGGAAGCTCCGACAGTTCTAATTGTTCTGAAACTCATCCTAATTAATCACAGTCCCCGATAAGTCCAGGGTTTCCCTTGCTCTTGTTCCAAGTAACCGAGGGGATCCGTTACAGAGAGGTAACAGTTTTTCACCATGATCTCATTCAGACTCAGGTAATTTATACATGGCGCCAGAGATGAGACTTTTTTATTTACTACATGAAATCCACAGAGAAGATTTTTTTTTTTTTTTGTGAAAGTATTTTAACAGGAAGAATACATTGAGATTATCTCTCGTTTTCAAGTATGCCATCTCTCAGAAAGGATAAATTCTTTCTGTATATTTTCACAAATGTATTCCTGCATAGACTGAGTTTCTGGTGCAGAAAGAGAATATGTTTCTCCTGGGACAGGAAGTGCCCCTGATAATAAAAACTTGTCCATCATTGCCACCACTTCCTGCCTTCCATTGTTAAAGGGATAGTACTGGATCATTTTAACAAAATATAATCTTGTAGCTATTAAAAAATATAAATCAAATGATGCCAGTCACATCTCTCAAACCTTTATGGTTTGAGAGATAAGCAGCTAAAGTCCCCCCCCCCCTCCCCTTGCACTGACGTCAGAGCCTTAGCTGACAGCAGGAGATTCTGGTGTCCGGACCAGCCGGCGGCTCTTCAGCAAAATAGCGTTATTTAATAAGAAATACTTCATTGGAGCAGTTTACAAAGTGTGCTTGCAAACCAGGCTGACATCATTTGTTTTATTTTTTTTTAATAGCTACAAAATTATTATTTTTTTTTAAATGATCAAATGCTATCCTTTTAAAACCAATGCATGAAATTCAATGATCTTCCTATTGAGTCAAAAGATCCCATTAACCCAGGTATATCAAACCCAAATATAGTTGAAGGCTGCATACATTTTCCTCCAATGAAGGCCACAACATTGGCTACTAGGGTCCGTGTATGTGTGCATGGATATATTTATTTTTATTTATATATATATATATATATATATATTTCTCTGTCATCCAATGTGGAACAAAGGAACAATGGGGTGAAGTCTCCTCTTCCAGGAGGACACAACACTTCACAAAAGGTCCCTGAGGAAGAAACTCCCTCCTCCCCTTTCACACTACCAATGTCCGCTAAGCCCAGTTTTTAAGTGACCTTGTGATCAAGGAGGTAGTATGGGCACATCTATCTTAGTTAGTCTTCTTTTTTATTTTTATTTCTTGGTATATAGGACTGCATAACCCCCCATTAGATGGGCTCCTATTCCTAGCTTCTTACTTAATGCATTGCCCAGTGCACAGGTTAGTTTTCCAGGGCCAAAACCTATGGAGTATGGCTTGCCTTATCAGATTGTACCTCACTATAGCTTCTTAGTAGCTCTTAAAATTTTTTTAATGGGATCCTGAAAACTGAAGATTACATGTAAGTTAACATATTGTATGCTTTTGTCCTGTGTGTATGTCTTTGTGATCTGGCATCAGTTTGTTAATGTGGTTTGCTGCTGGGCTTACAGTCTCTATTTTCTAAATATACTGTAGAATGTCCCTGTGTTTGGGTGCACTGACTAGAATGGAAGAGGTTATTAGTGTTGTCTGTACATTTGCAAGTCTATTAACACCTGTATTACCTTTCTCCTCACTTGTGGTACAGTGTCCTTAAGGCAGTGGACATTTCTATTAATTCACCCACTGTTCCTCATTATTTCAGACTCTCTTAAGTATATTCTTTTATTTTACTGGAATTTGTGACCACACAGTAGCTATTTTGAATTCATGCACAGAGTTTGTACGGGACATATCTACTTTCTGGTTACACCTTGGAGGTTGCATGGGGTTTAATTGTGCTTATTATCATATGCAATATCTAGCACCCCCCTTCCCCCTGTGGGATCCCACCCATTACTGGGGATGCGGTTTTTAAATGTCTGGAGAGCCATGACACTATTTTAAAGGGAAAGGACTACATTCCATGGGAAGAGGTCGTTTTAAGATGATCCTCCTTTTGAATTATACATTTGCATTATACATGCTGCAGAGAAGCTGGTATCCCTTTCCTGCTTTCTAATTTAACCCCTTGCTGTCAGATAAGTAGTTCTGCATTCTTTCTGGTACTTTTTGTGTCTTTCTATGATTTTGACTGCCTTTTACACTATTTCAAGGAGTCCTGAGTTTTTGGTCTGCAGGACAACCTGCACCCCCCACACACAATCAGGAGCTCAAGTCCCATTACTCTAAGGATGACTCTATCTAGACCCTAGGTGAGTGGACTTATTTGGGCAGTCCTGGAGATACTTCATGTCTCATAGCGAACTACAATTCCTTTTCACCAGATATTTTTAGAGAGTTGCAAGAAGGAGGTTCCCATCTTTCATGTTCTCCACTCATTGAACCAGGTTCTCCTGGAGGAATGGAAAATGCCTTAATCGGCACATTTCTAATCTGTATCCCCTTCTTCTGAGATTTTAGCACAGTAGGCTACCCCTCCTAAGTTGATCCCCCAATTTCTTGTCATGCCAAAAACACACTGCCACCACTGGCATATGCCCCGGCCCTTAAGAATCAGGTGGATAAATGCCTGGTCTCCATTCTGAAAGGAAATTTTTCAGAAGATGCATGTTTTTTCTTTATCCCCCGCCACCCGTTCAAGTATGCACCTAAGGCACCACTCCCCCTGGCAGCACAGGCAGGTCCTCCCCCAAAACCCAATCAAGCTTGGGCAGGCAAGAAAGCTATTCAGAAACCTAAGGCTGATAAGTCCACCTCCTCATAACTTGCAGGGCCTGGTCCGTCTTTGCTTATAAGAGGTCACCTACATTTTTTCCATGACATGTATGCCAATGTAAGCTGCCTGATAGACTCTGTGAAGTAGATTCACCATAAAGATGTGACAGACTGCTATTTGATTTCTGTATGCAAACAACAGAAGAGCAAAACAGGACGATCTAAAAGTGGAGTTTATTCAAATCAGCATATATGCAATAAAATAAGTGCACATACAAGATTAAAATGTATAACAAGCTTATCTCTTTCAGTAGTCTTGCCTCTGGAACTGTATCACTCAGTCCTTCTGCACCATAGTATTAATACAGCATGTAAATGGAAACAATAGATTAATCAGCACTTGTTAACTCTTAGCTCAAGCTCAGCTTGTACATACCGGTATAACAAGAGTTACTTACGGACCTTAACTTCCAGGATCCTTTCTGTCCTCCTAAGAATCCACTTTCCTCTTGCTCCTTTGTTATAATAGTGTTCTCTATGGAGAGTTCGATATCTACTGAGAGAGACTCAGCCAATGTAAAAGCACAATAATTCAATTAAAATTTGTTGCCAACGCGTATAGTGGGCATAACTGTCCGCTTCCTCAGGGCTTACAGGTTACAACATATCTCTGGATTAAATAGACTCACATCACATCCGGTCATTGTAAGACTTAGCCCTTCTCAATCTGACATTGATCTTTAACTCTTTCTAGCCCGTTCTGCACCGAATTATCCACATTATCAATCAAACATAGTATGATTCCCTACATATTAACTATACATCACCTATGCTAATTTGACATCTTTAAAACCACTAAATTCGCTATCAGAGATATAATGGTACCATAATTCAAATACTTATTCATAATAGTTTTGGGTCTATGACTGATAATCTGTTCAAATATACAGATTTATATCTGCAGCCGTTGGTGGTGTTGTTGCTCTCCTACCTGAGAGACAGTATACAGGTGATCAAGAGTTTGGAGGATGTAGAATGGAAAGAGACTTACAGGTAGATCACAGCTCCACAACACATTATCCAAGGATTAAAATGCCCAACATGATCTGCTAGCACTCATAGGCACCAATCCCACAGTAGTTGAAAATAATAAACCCAAAATTATCTGTTATGACATGGATGCATGTACACCTCTTCAACTTCCTTTAGTGCTCTCTTAAGCCTGCAACTCACTTACTGTGCCCCTCCCTTCCCTACATTTAGTGGTCACATGACTGACTTGTGATGGCAGCAAAAGCCATTAGGGCCTGTGAACCAGGACAGACCCAGAAAACCAGACAGAAACCCTAGGTTGAGGCAGGAGGGTGGGGAAAGATGCAGGGCATTTATAGAATGTCTCTATAGGGAGGACAGAACCAGAAAACCAGACCAGTAGCAACCCTAGGTTGAGGAAGGAGGGTGGGGGAAGATGCAGGGCATTTATAGGATGTGAAAGTCTCTTAATGTACAGAATTGTCACAGTAATTGTATGTTCTTGGTTGTTGCATAAAATGTAGTCAGTGTTCTGATTCAAGCCAAGTAAACATTTTAAGAGAAAGAAGTTTAAAATATTTTACTAGGGGGGGCGTGGCCTAGCGGTTGAAGTGAATGGATGCTTAATCAGATCGCTCTCTCCTCAAAGAGTGCATTATCACAGTTTATTTAATTTGGAGATCTCTCACGACCCAAATCGTTTCTCCTATATTGCCTGAGATGTCTAATAGGAATAGATTGAAGAAAGAAAAAAATGTAAAGGAGTACTTTACTAAAAAACTGGATAATACCCCTCAACGTTTGGCTTCTAATATGGCAGAGATGATGGATCAGCTCCCTGCTCTTCTGTCTACTCTACAAACACTTCCGAATCGCTCCAGGAGTCGGGAAGAAGAAAGTGGAGATGACAGCTTGGATGCTCCAACTACAAGAAAAGATCTGCACAATCCTTTAGCAGACCTTCAGCTCTTTATTAAGGGAGAAATAGATAATCTGAAGGGCAAGGTGACGCAATTGGGCGGGAGAGTAGAGGCCCTGGAAGTAGAACGAGACAAATGGTCTACCTTTAAAGCCGAGACAATTTGCAGGACTAATATGCTCCACAGATGCCAACTGGACATCTTGTTGAAATTAGATAACTTGGAAAACAGGCAGCGAAGGAGCAATATCAGTATTCGCGGTGTACCAGAGAATATTGGGCCGGACGAATTACCTGATTATTTGCAATGACTTTCTCCTAGAATCAATTACTGCTAATGCTCCTATACTATTGGATCGTGCTCACAGATCTTTAAAACCGAAGCTGGCGGGGACTGAATGTCCAAGAGACACTATTATTAAATTCCACTACTACAGTGACAAGGAGAACGTCACCAGAGGGGCACGCAAGATGGCACCCATAGCTTTTGAAGGCTCTAAATTATCCATCTTCGGGGATATATCTCCGCTAACCATACAATGGAGACAAGACATACTTCCAATTACTCAAGAACTGAGAGCACGTCACATAAAGTACAGATCTGCTGGCTGATTCCAGATTCCTGGACTGTTTTACTTACTCCTGTACAGCTATTCAATGTCCCTGGGACTCTATATGTGTAGTCTCCAGTTACTCGACAGACCAGTATTCCTGACGTAATGTTATCGATGTTGTACATTTAAAATGAGATACAGTGCTGTTGCATTTATAAGTTTTAATTAATTTCTTTACGTGTCATTCTAGACTCAGTTCTTAGAGGTCTCAGAGACTTCACCTGTTTCGGTTCGACTTACACTTCCATAAATGCTAACTCATTGGCAGGATATATTGGCCTTATGGCAATGACGAACTAGCCTACTATACTTCAGACATATAAGAGTTGTAATTTGTGATTTCTGTTTACAATGTTCATTACCATGCTAGGGTGTATATTTGCGATTGATGCTATGGTTTAATACACAATTTAGCAAATGTCCAGTTGCATGCATTAGTTTTTTTATTTATGCTATAGAACATTAGATGATCATTCATGCCCAGCAGGCTGTAGCACGTCATTCCAAACTCCTTTGAGGCTCCTTATTTTATCTACTTGGGCTTGGCCTACTGTCTTGTGAAGCACAGAGGTCCTATCTATGAACAACTATCTGTCCCAATGCCCATGTTTATTCTTTTAAATTGTGATCTTTATAGTCTGAAATTCCATGACTCAAGTCTCCTAGTATACTGAACACTCTAATTACTTTTTGCACTGTACGGCTAACATACAGCCCTTTCTATTTACTTACAGTCGCTTGGGATGATGCACTACTAATATCTGCGTGAATCATATTCATACTGTTAGAATTTGTTTGTTTAATTAATAGCACTGTTTGGGGAGAGTTTATGTTCTATCCTATGATGTTAGGATTTTATTCCCTTGTAAGGCTATTGCAGAGGACTAGCATCCATACTCTCTCCCTTATCTCTGTTGCATTATTTCTCCTGGGTGGTGAGACTAGGCCACTCCACCTCCCTGGACAGAGTGAAATTGTTCATTTCTTTGTTTTTGTTTTTTATCACTTCTCTCTCTCATTTCCTACATACTCTCTTATCTATCCCTCCTCCCCTCTCTTTTCTAGATGGCAAATTGCGGGGATCATGCCAGATTAGAATCTCGATCACACTACAACTTCCATGGGTTACATTGCACTCCTTCTGCCTCTTCTCTGTGCTAACTGTATCTTTCCATGGCACGCCTAACACTTAATTCTCTGTGTATCATCTCTATGAACTCTCCCCAAAAGAGGTCTAAATTCTCCCCAAAAGAGGTCCTTGACTTTGGGTGACTTCCACCACATGGGGTCGATGTTGTAATGATCCTCTAACTTCACAAACTGCATTTATACAAAGGGTTTTGGAGAGATTAGCTGACTTCCAGGAGGGGACCTTGATCCTGGCAGGTGACTTTAATTTGCCTCTTATGCCTACACTTGATTTCTCTTCGGGTACATCCTCCTATTCTAAAGTGAACATCCACAAATTCAGTACTCTTTTTAACCTGTACAGATTGGCGGATGTCTGGAGACTCATACATCCTGACACAAAGGACTATTCCTTCTTCTCCCATCCGCATGGGCATTACTCTAGAATAGACTATCTCCTCACACCACATTCCTCTTTAATTTGTAAAGCTGAAATAGGAAATATAACGTGGTCTGACCACGCACTGGTATCTGTCTATTTGCGCTATTCTGACTTTCCTAAATCCCCAAGGCTTTGGCGTCTTGATGACCATCTACTTCAAAGTGCAGAGAACCGAAACCTGAACAGGCAATCTTTACAGCATTATATAGACAAAAACAGTTCTCCCACTGTCTCACCGATACTTCTATGGGAAACACACAAATGTGTTGTGAGAGATGACTTAATTAAACTTGCTGCTATTAGTAAAAACCGTAGGCTCCAAAATGTCCTTACTAAGGAGATAGATAAGATTGAATCATCCCATAAATCTACCCTAGACTCAGTAGATATCATGGTGCCCGTGATTGCTGCAATTCAGTGTCTATCACCTGTAGGGGGCTCCCATTGGCTGTCTGCCTTCAACCCGCCTCACATTGCCTTTTTAAACTCAGTCTGGGCACCCTTTGGTTGCCCTTTCGTGGTGTCTTTGACAGCATCCACTTCCTCCTTACTGCAGTAGCTGATTGGGCCTGTTGCTGAGTTCCTGAGTTCCTGTCTGCTTTGTCAGTTCCAGTCCGGTTCCGGTTGTTCTCATCAGTAGCTGATGTTCCTGTGGCCAGCCTGCTTGGCCGCGCTTGATCCGGTTGATCTTCTCTGCTGGTTCCTGTTGTTTCCTGCTTCCAGTTCCTGCATCTGTATTGACATTGTTCTTCATTCGCTTCGGCGACATTTCCTCCTGTTGGTTCCAGCGTGCGGACGCTGGTTTGCTCCACTAAGCCTTGCGGCTCACATTCAGCCTGTTGGTTCCAGCGTGCGGACGCTGGTTTGCTTCACTTAGCCTTGCGGCTCACATTCAGCCTGTTGGTTCCAGCGTGCGGAAGCTGGTTTGCTCCATTAGCCTTGCGGCTCACATTACAGTCTGTTGGTCCCAGCTGCGGACGCTGTTTCGCTCCATTAGCCTTACGGCTCACATTATAGTCTGTTGGTCCCAGCGTGCGGATGCTGGTTCACTCCATTAGCCTTGCGGCTCACATTACAGTCTGTTGGTCCCAGCGTGCGGACGCTGGTTTGCTCCATTAGCCTTGCGGCTCACATTACAGTCTGCTGGTCCCAGCGTGCGGAATCTGGTTCGCTCCATTACATTATAGTCTGTTGGTCCCAGCGTGCGACGCTGGTTTGCTCCATTAGCCTTGCGGCTCTCTTTATGTCTGTTGGTCCCAGCGTGCGGACGCTGGGTTGCTCCATTAGCCTTGAGGCTCACATCACAGTCTGTTGGTCCCAGCGTGCGGACGCTGGGTTGCTCCACTAGACTTACGGCTCTCATCCTGCCTGTGTGTTCCTAACGTAGGGCGCTGGTTTACTCCCTGACTTGCAGTCAGGTACTTGATGGCTCCGAGTGCGCTGTCCAGTCCTAACAGCACTGATTCCTACAGTATATGGGCACGAGAGTTTCTGATTACAGTGAAACCACTTGACCTGGTAACCTTTATATTCCATCTTACTGTCAATATCATCTGACAGTCATTAGGTCACTGTGGTTGTCACCTTCCTTTGGGCTGCCTTGCCCGGTATATTGGTAAGGCCGGTAGAACCTTTCACTTTGCCACCTTAAGGTTGCCTTACCCGGTATTGGCAAGGCCGGTAGAGCCTACTCATTTGTATCCCGTTAGGCTGCCCAGCCCAGTATATTGGCTGGGCCGGTAGAGCCTCTTGTTCCAGACTCACCTGGGTTGCTTTGCCCGGTATATTGGCAAGGCCGGTAGAACCTATTTGCTATTGTCATTATCTTCTATGTATTGTTTGTAAGTGTATGAAAACCCTAATGGATTGCCTTTAACTTTTCAATAAAGTTATGTTTTTACCTAAACCTTACGTCTGAGAGTCTTAAAAACCGTGACAGTAGATCTCACCAAACTGACACTTTTACGTCAGGAGCTAAAAGATTTGCTATTTATCCGGGTCGAACGTGCCTTTTTACATTCTAAACACTTATTTTTTGAACACGGGAATAAACATGGTACCTTACTGGCCAGACAACTACGGGCTAGATGGCTTAAAACATATATTCCTACTATCAAAACTCTCTCTGGTGATTTAGTTTGTGCCCCAGACAAGATAGCTGATCAATTTCGTAGCTATTACGAAACATTATACAATCATACTACGCAACCCACATACATTCCTCCCACCTCACTGGAGATTAACTCCTATCTTGCAGCAGCAAATCTACCTAGGATAGATGATGAGTTGCTTCTTTCTCTTGACCTACCAATTTCAGAAACAGAGATAACCCAGGTCATTCGGTCTTTACCATCTGGAAAATGCCCTGGTCTGGATGGCTTTTCTTAATCCTACTACAAAAGTTTTTCTGTCATACTAACTCCTATGCTAGCCATCTCTACCATCGGAAATTCAATAATTCCCCACAGTCACTGCACTTCTAAAGCCAGGAAAAAAGACCCCCAATATTGTTCTAATCACAGACCTATTTCACTCTTGAATTTAGATGCTAAAATGTATGCCAAAGTTCTAGATAACAGGTTTAAGGTTCTCTTACCATCACTGATCCATCAAGACCAGGCTGGGTTTACCCCAAACGTGAAATGAGGGATAACACTCGTAACATAATATCCTTGCTCTATTACATAGAGATGCATGGCATTCCAGCAGTGTTCTTAATGACAGACATGGAGAAGGCCTTTGATAGGGTCGACTGGAACTTTTTTTCTCCACTTTAGAGGCGTTTGGCGGTGGAAATGGCTTTCTTTCGCTAATCAAAACATTATACACTAATCCCAATGCAAAGGTTAGAGTTAACAATTACCTATCCCCCTCTTTCGGTATTACTAATGGTACCAGACAAGGCTGCCCACTGTCCCATTTATTATTTGTGCTAACTATGTAGACCCTAGTACAAAATGTCAGAGCCAACCCTGCCATCTCTGGTGTAACTGCGGGAAAACATACATATAAACTGTCCACCTTCGCAGATGACGTCCTACTTACATCGTCAGACCCCTAAACCTCTATCCCTGCTTTCTTACAGGAACTTGATAAATTCTCCCACTTTTCAAACTTCAAAATCAACCTCCAAAAATTGGAGGTCTTACCAATTTCTATGAGTCCCTCTTCCATCACTACTCTTTCAACCAGATTCCCTCTTGCATGGTCTTCGGGGTCAATTATATATTTAGGGATCAATATTTCTTCGAATACCTCAGTACTTTATTCCAAAAACTACCTTCCGTTGCTTCCTGACATTCAGAATGACCCAACTAGATGGAATTCCTTGTTTATGTCTTGGATAGGGCGTACTCACGCATTCAAAATGATGGTATTACCATGCCTCCTCTATCTCTTTCAAACTCTCCCGATCCGCTTACCTAACTCCTTCTTCCAGGTAGCCAAAAAAATGCTGTTCACCTTCTTGTGGGGTAGAAAAAAAACGAGACTAAACAGGACAACTCTTTACAGGTCAAAACTCAAAGGAGGTTTAGGGGTCCCTATCTTTACGTAAATATCACCAGGTGGCGGTCTTGGCATCACTTTTAGACTGGCAACATAATGGTAAACACAAACTTTGGTTACAATTGGAACGCACCTGGTTCCCATCTTATGATCCAAGATGAGAGCTCTTGACTCCTGGGTCAAGCAGACTTCCTCTCCCTAGCCCACACTCTATATTACAAATGGTTCTGGACTACTGGCACACTCTCAATAGTTCTGGAGATTTACTCCTTCTCCCATCACCACATTCCTCGGATTTTTCGTCTATCCCTTCACGATTCTCGCTACCCGCATCACAATTTCCTGCTTGGCAGCAATCTTCTGAAATACTAATAAAAGATCTACGTAACCAAGGAGGAGTGTTTCCATTCCTGGAGATTCAAGAGAAGTACATGCACTCTCAAGGGGAACTTTTGAAATGTTTACATATCAAACATTTTCTTCTACAATCTGATTTTGATCTAAGCTTTTCGAAATTTAGATCTGACTTTGAGTCACTTCTCGGTCGGCCCCTCAGGAGTAGGGATGGTTTTCTTGGCAAAGTTTACAAGATCCTTCTTAAGCCAGGGAAATGGGAGAAACCTTCATATTCGATTGCATGGGAAAGTCAATTACTTCTGAGGCTTGGGATACTATTTGGAGAAACACTTTCCATTCTTCTATATCCACTCAAATTATTGAAACAAACTATAAACTTTTGTCTCGATGGTACCTCACTCCAGCCAGGTTACATGCGATATTTCCTCCACTGTCCCCTACATGCTAGAGGTGCAAAGCACACACAGGAACCCTGTCGCACATTTGGTGGAATTGCCCTCTAATGAAATCATTTGGGGATTAGTGTCTCTCCCATGTGGATCTAGTACTGGGAATTTCTATTCCCTGAGACCCTTGGACAGTTCTCCTGTACAAGGATCTGCCGCAACTCCCCCCGCCACAACAGACACTTCTACTTTCTATGCTTAACGTGGCTAAAGCCCTCATCCCCATGCAGTGGAAGTCCACAGCCCCCCCCCCCAATGCTGTCAGATTAGGTGTCAAAAGTTGAGGACCTGATGCTATTCACAAAGTTGTCATGGCAACACAGAGGACGAGATCCTTTGATATTATCATCATGGCTAGATAAATGGTTTGCTGCCAAAAGCGCTCTTTCTTCTCCTACTTAATACTTAATAACCCATCATTAAGGTCTATAACTCACACATTATATACCGCACTCTGCCGTCCTTATCTTCTCTTCTCTCTTCCCTTCTATCTTCCCTCCTTTCTGTTCTTTCACTTATTAATTTTCTCATTTATTTCTGTTTTTCTTATCTGTTATCCAATATTTCATTTTATTTAGACACAAGTAGAATAAATATACGACGATAGGTGGCTTGACCCCCCAGATGGGTGACTCTGACTCTAGCTAAGAATAGTTCAAGTACCTATTGCACATTTTAGTATAATCGTAATGTTGACTGATAGTCTATGGATGTTAAGAAAATCTCATGTAATGTATTTACCATTTGATATATTCTACTAAACTTGTTGGATATGATATATGTGTATCTTTGCTCTTTTATTTCTTCTTCAATAAAAATGATTTTAAAACTAAAAAATGTAAATGCATTACTCGTGAAAAAAAGGAAGAAAAAATAATTGAAATAAAAACATAAGTGTCCTGATGTTTTGCTATGATCAATGATGCATCCACAATACAAAATATGGGCAATTGAAGATAGAATGTATCTAAGTGGCTCAACTCAGTTATTAAAAAAAAAGAAATTAAATTAAGCTGTGACTGGCTGAACTCAGCCAATCATAAGGTGGAATATTAGAGCAAGTGATTGTTAGAGACATGTAACATATGACAGAAAAGGATATCTTCCTGCAGTGCTGATTTATTTAATTGAGTTTTCTGTGAACTGTTTAGATGTCTTATTGGATCTGATCTCTGTAAAATAATTGTTTTGTGATATTTGATCCTTACACAGCTTATATAATAGCTTACAAAGCTACAGTACCTTGCAAAAGTATTGACCCCCCCTGGCATTTTTCCTATTTTGTTGCATTACATCCTGGAATTAACTCCTTAGTGACAGCCGCGTGCGTACGCGGCTGTCACCTTAACGCCCGTGGTACTTTTTTTTTTTTTTTTCAAATGAGTCCGGAGTCTCTGAGCGGCGTGCAGAGATTCTCATGTCGCTGTTTTCACCACAGCGGCATGGTTAATGCAGCTTCTAGCCGCACAATATTTTACATGCAATGTTTTTAAAGGTGAACCCCTTCCTCCTCCATGGGATGTATGTATGTATTATTACCAGGGACGTTGCTAGGTTCCAAGAAGATCTGGGGCTAAATCCAATGGAAAAATTCAATAGCACGGCCTCTGCACATGGAAATGACAATAACGCTGTAGCGAGGAGGAGGTTATCACCACAAAACTTAACTTTTAATTTTACTGATTTAATTGTAGTGTAAAACAAAGAGCTAAATATGCCATTTTATGTTCAACTATTGCCATTTTTTGTTCTAACTCAGTGCCCATTAATCTATACTTGAGGTAGCTCTCTGTTATTAATATATACATGCAATGTTCCCTCTAATTTGTTGTGACTAAGAGCATGTGAGTAGCATATGGTTTACTACTCACACTGATTAGTTATATGAGTGGCATTATCTTCCTTTCACTAAAGTCTCTTACTATCTAAGTAACTCTCACCACATTTTTAATGTCCCACCCAACTATTTGTCCATACCCACAACTATCTCCTTAGTATCATTAAACAGCAATAGACTTGCTTAAAGTGGATGTGTTACCTATTTATAATAACATAGCCTAAATAGTTAGGCTACATATCGAATACTTCTAAAACATTATTAATTTTTTTTTAAGTTTTATTTGTTGTAAATTTAACTTAGAAAGTGTGTCCCCCAGCTAGTTCCGCATAGACTTCTCTACCTCTGCTCTCCTCCCTCCTCTGATTACGGAGGCATCTGTCTATAAGCTCGAGCAGTCTCATTGGCAGAGATCGATATCTAACCAATGAGACCGTTCCAGCTTACAGACAGAAGCCTCCGTCATCGGAGGAGGGATGAGAGCAGAGGCAGAGAAGTCTATGCGAAAGTAGCTGGGGGACAGACTTTCTAAGTTAAATTTACAACAAATAAAACTTAAAAATTAATAACATTTTAGAAGTATTCGATATGTAGCCTAACTATTTAGGCTATGTTAAAAATAGGTGACACATCCAATTTAATATTCATGTATTGCCGTTCAACATCATTATACTATGCACATATAACTCATTTTATTTTTCTCATGCACAAACCTTATCCACCATAGGGACCAAATGCAAATCCCCATAGATTAAAAATAGGTATCTTAATCAGCAATGTTTTACAGCATTAAAGAGTTTAGAAACCCAAATTCAACTTAAAGGGAGTTTGAGGAATGATATGATGATGTTCCTATTGCGGTGTTGGTCTGCACCAGAATGTTTCCAGTGTTACATTGTGCAGATGACCCATAGTCTCACACACTCCCATGTACTCTGAGGCTGATGCACTAAGTAAAGTGTGCAATTCTGAGGCAAACCACCTGCCCTATAGGGAATAAATACAAATTGTCATGGTTTTAAATTTGATTTTTAATCCCTTGAATACTATAGAGGTTTATTTTGCATTCTGATGCAATATGCTGAAGACCTCACTAGCACTAAAGGGATTAAGAGCCTTACTTTAAATATAAGGTAATTATGGGGAATTTTTATTTTTCATCTGTGGTTCAATTTCTTTTCTCCAAAATTGCTCCATTTTATAAGCACATCTGCCTCACTATGTGTATATAACAAAATGTGTATGTACATGACAGAATGTGCATGTGTGTCCAAATGTATGCAATAGAAAAATCAGTGTGTGTGTGTGTGTGTGTTTGTTCGTATATATATTGTTATGGTAGAAATTTAGCTTACAGTCATATTAATCACATTAAATGCATAGTCATGTGGCTTTCCAGCTGCAGTTGAACTACAAAACCAAAACATATAAGTAAAATGAAAAGCAACATGTTCTACACTGAATTGCACATGTCCATCAACAGTCTCACTCCCAGCCTGCTAGCCTGTCATCATCCCAACACTAGTGCAAGTTTATTTATCTGAGTTTCCAACTGACAGCACAGCATCACAAACAGCTTGAGCAATAATGCATCCTGTACCTTTAAATTCTGTTTTTTGTAGCACAAGTGATTTGTCTCTGTCTGTCACAGAACATCTTTAAATCACTTGTGCTGACACAAAACTGAATTTAAAGATACAGAATGCCTTTTAATATGGAGGAATCATATGTTCTTTGTAATGCAGTGCAGCCAGATGGAAATACAGAGAAATGATTTTGTGATAGTGCCGGGGATATCTATGCCTACACTGCCCCACAAATTGAATGTTAAAATGGGCCTAATGTGTTAAAGGAACAGCACCAGTCCAACTCACATCATGACAGTAGACTAGTCCAACCATATGGGCTTCTGTTATGCCTGTTCACTCCCTGCTTTCTGTTTCTTGGTCCCACCTGCCCAGATTTATTTTTTTGCTCCCATGAAGCAACTGAAAGTGACAGAACTTCCTCTGCAGGAGTCTACACTACACTGGTATAGAGCATTCACCATCCACAAACTCCACATTGCAACGTTTAATCCCTGTTAAAAACTTTTTATTTGGGATGGAGGCACAAAAACAACTACTGCAATAGGAAAACCCCTATTAACCCTTTGGGTGCCAGAGAGGTATCCAAAGCATTGCAGTGCATTGGTTAAATCTTTGGTACTCA
Organism: Rhinophrynus dorsalis; assembly: GCA_037306005.1. NCBI lineage: Eukaryota > Metazoa > Chordata > Amphibia > Anura > Rhinophrynidae > Rhinophrynus > Rhinophrynus dorsalis. The sequence goes on from CM074719.1 coordinate 271,300,780, forward strand.
AAGAGTTAATACCTGATGCAGTTTAAAACCAAATTTAAGAGGAAAATGTCCCTTCCCAAATTTACCCATTTAGGATCTGAATAGTTTACAATATATTATGAAGCAATGGGGCACTGCAGACATTTATTTTAATGCCACTGTGTGAAGTAGTGGCAGTACCTCATAAAAGCATTATAACTTACAATTTATACCAAACTGGGGCATAAACGCTCAGAGGGGTACATTTTTAACAGCAGTGGGTCACATTGCAGAACTAATTTGCACTTTCACTTAAATGTGCACATTTGGTCCCCAGATTTGTGGTGCTGTGGATGATATTAAAAATAATTTGGCTTACCAAACTGAAGCTGAGTGCATTTTTGCCCACTTGCACAAACAAGATCAGTTCCTCAGACCTAGCCAAGCAGCAACCATGCTGCACTTACTTTCTCAATGTAAGTTTTCTATCCAATGAAACATAGCACTGCTGCCCCCTAGAGATAGCAGCTGGTATTTCACTGGATGAGTGAGTCCTGGCTACATGAATATTAACACACTGATCACCATAGTCTCCATTCGGGTATGCAACCAAAACACTCGGGGCTACAGCCCCCTTAGCTCCCCCCCTAGAAACACCCCGGGCATGGATACACATCTAGTGGATTAGATTGGGGCACTATCCATTGTGGAGGTACCTTTTCCATTTGCACAGAATGAGGAGACCCTGAGACAGGTTCATCAGGGACCACTTCACCTGTGATTATAATACACAAATCAAACACAATGCATGTATGTCCATGATCAGGCTTGGTGAATGTGTGCAAACACATTCACACAATATATAATGATCTGTTTCACTCCACAGGATGACTTACATACACAGCCCTCATATTACCTGCTACAGTATCTAACCCATGCAGAAGCCATGTCATGTAAGTGTTGTTATATTGAGGGTGTGAATTGAGCTGACATCTGACATTCCTTCAGCCATGATGAGATTGCCACTTCAAAGATATCATCCTTCCCCTTGCAAATAAAGGTACACCACATTCCCCATGTTCATCATATCCCTGAGTTGAACTGACAGCAAACAGCATATAGTGAGTTGAACATAGCCGCATCAACCATAGAACCCATGGAGCAATAGAGGGCTATCCAGTGCAATGACATGCAATGTATTGGATACAACTCTGGCATTTCAGGTGTTAAAGGGATATTGGAGTTAGCATGAGAACAATAGTTGTGCAATACATAATGGAGCAGAACAGGGAGATATACTGTGTTAGTGTTGTCTACAGCATTGGAGTAACTATTTGTGAGCCAGGTTGCAAGGCCCACCATGCTGACTTGTGCGTGTGAGGCACAATGACATTGACACACCAACACCCTCTGTTTCATAGGGCTTGGTTCATATACTAGATGATTGCTACAGCTGCTACATTGTATTGCTACAATGTCCCATTCACATATACATATGGCTGGTTGTTCCTAATCTTATGGGTTCCTGAAGGGTAGACAACCCATTGCAAAGCAATGGGCTGTCTACTCCGGAAGACAAAAGATTTATGGGATAAAGATGGTTACTCTTTTGCATGAGAGACAGCTAGAAGTTGCAGTTTCAAATTCCGTCATCCCATCCCACAGGCATCCATGGGATGACCTATCATGGAACAGAGGAATGTCCAAGTGACCCTGGTGACACTTTGACTCCACATCCATGAAGCTCACCTCTTGGTGTTCTCTAGTCCTGTTGTTTATTCAGTGCGAAACTTTAAGTTGTTAGCAACCTCCATATATAATACACTGCACTACCCCTAACAGTAAAGTACAACAATACTAGCCCTAAAACTAGCCTAACACCCAGGGCTGTATAACACTTACCTGTCATCCATTGTCCATCTTCTTCTGTCATCTTCCACCATCTTCTGTCTTCTTCTCTTCTTTCTCTTCATCTTCTGTCTTCTTCTCTTCTTCCTTGTAGCATACTGGATATGTACCTGTAAAGAACAAAAAAGTAAACATGAAATATGCTTCACAAACAGAAGTTGAAAATATGTGCAGTGTTTAACCTTTGAGTGCCAGAGGGGTACGCAATGCACTGCATACCTCTCTGGCACTTGGAGGATTAAAGTAATGCATCTAGTCCTAGTCAGAAAATATCAACATTTTTCACAAACCAAAAAAAAATTTTGTTGAATCCATTTCTCTTGATATAATTTTTTGTGTCAGATAGAAAAATATATGTTTATGTGAAATAAATTCCATAGTGAGGCACTGCAATACTTAAAATGGTTTGCCGGTTCTACCACTGTTGCCAGCAGTAGCGGTGGAAAGTCAGGCTGAACCCCCCCCCATCTTGTTACCTTTCTAACCGAAGCTCGAGCCAGTGTTTGGAAGTCTGAACAGAGACTGGCTTTTACACAACTTTAGCCTTTATTTTGACAGTGTAATTCAGTGAGTGCAAGGGAGTGACAGAGAGTGAGTGTCATCGAGTGTGTGTGAGGGCCTGTGTGAGTGCCTGTCTGTGTGTTGATGCATGATGGCAGGGAGATGAGAGGAGGAGAGAGGGATGGGGAGAGGAGCAGAAGAGGAGGAAGGTCAGGAGGACATCTCAGGTCAGGGAAGGAGTAGGAAAGGGAGAACAGCTGGGCGGAGGGGTATCCTAGGTAGAAGAGGCATACAAAGGACAGGTATAGCTGTTTCAGTAGGATGAGGGGTATACCCTGTGGAGCACCCCACATAGTCATGGTCAACTCAGGATGAGCATGAAAGCCCCAGGCTGGAGCTGATGAAGAGAGGCTGCAGGACCCCAAGTACACCTACAAGGAGAACAGGACCCTCATCCAAAGTATATAAGGAGAATACTGTACCATAGAGAGAGGTTCCGTGGCCTGGCTTCTAGGAAGGAAGCCACGTGGAGTCAAGTTCTCAGCAGAGTAAATGCTGTCTCCAGCTGCAGCTGGACCATCGAGTCTATCAAGAAGCGGTGGGGTGACTGGTGAAAAATAAAGGTGGGTGAGTTTGCCCTGCACGCCCTGTCCATATCCCCTTCAACCCCTGGGAGGAAATGCTAATGGACAATCTGTCTGCTACCACCGTTGAGGGGGTCCCTGGACAATCTGACACAGGGGAGGACAGCACCCTCCACACTACCAGTAAGTGCATCGTTACATAACTAGACACCACACAAACACTCATACCTAATGCAGCCCAACACGGTGACAGCTGAACACATGGCCAGAACTGATCCACACAACAGCACCAACACAGCTGTGAGAGGGTTCAAACAAGGACATAACACTGGACAATAGAAGCAGAAATGGAAATGCTTAACCAGGACAACTTCTGTCCATGTTTAAACCCCTTGTTGCTGTGTTGACCTTCATACCCACTCCACACAAACAGCTTGCCATCATGTTGTAATATAAAGATGTGTTCTATTATGGAGCCACAGGGAGGTCAGCACCTAACCCCTTGAGTGCTAAAGGGATAAGCAACACATTGTTTCAATGTGCTTTGGGTACCCCTATGGCACTCAAATGGTTAACAGGGAACGAACACAACACAACAGGGTCACACTGTACAGGTCCACAGGGGTAAGTTCACACAACACAGTTCTACTGAGACAAACTGATTGCATGTACAACACATAGGCCTCAAACTCAAAAACACTAGGGCCACAAAGCTAATTAATGCATTGTTGAAAATTAAGTTGAAAAAAATGTCTTGGTTGTCATATGTATCCTGAGGAGTGGGGATGGCAAGGAGGGGAATATGTGTATTTCAAGGCACTAGTACTTTAGTGTTTGAGACCTATGTGTTGTACATGCAATCAGTTTGTCTTAGTAGAACTGTGATGGTTAAGCTTTAGTTTTCACATGTATTCTGAATAGTGAGGATGGCAAGGATGTATTCCTTGCCATCCCCTCTCTTCAGTATACATATGATAACCAAAGCTCGACCACTGGAGGTTGCTTGCATCAATGTACAGGATCTTGTCAAGATCAACAATCCGTGCGTTGCAACGGATGGTATTCCATGCGTTGCAACGCAATGCATGGGATACCATCCTGCCCCTCAAGGGTTCACATGCCAATGTCATCATCTTGCATACCTTTTATCATAGCTCAGGAATTTAATCACAACATCTCATTTCCCCACACAGAATACATGCTTGCAACGCAGCAGGAGGACAGTGAGGAGCAGGCATTTGACATCCCCCCAGTGACTTTCCCCTTGAAGAGCCACAAGAGGGGAAAAGCAGACGGTCACCAGCAGCACCACCTACACCAACCATGGATTACAGCTGACCACCCATGGCCATCATCGACTGGATGCCTCCTGAGAGGTGGATACCTCCCTCTAACCACCACCACTGGGAAGGCACTGAAGGCCTAGTTTGGTCACAGCACCGCATTATGGGGCATATGGCCCCACTGCAAGACCACAGCCACCCATGTGGATGTAGCAGTAACCCACCTGTGATGCCACACACACAGCTGGGAAGGAGCAGGATACCAGTGGCCATGGTATGATCTATGGCTACTAGATAATGAACATTTGGGTCTGATCATGGAGCCACAGCACCCTCAACAGTAGGAGGAATTTACGCCTCTACAAGTTCAGAGTCTATAGATGTGGTGGGGGCACAGGTATCCTCAGGCTCAACACATGTTGTACCCCAGCCAAAAGAACCACAACATACCTCACCACCATCATCAGAACCCCAAGAGGAGGTGGAGGGAACCATTGCCCAGCAGGAAGAGACAGAAGATGTTGTGGAGCCACTACAGCCCATGACAGTCCAAGAATTCCAGCCTCATCCCCCACGACCAGTAAGCAAAGCATGGGAATGGATACAGAGTGCCTGGCCATCCAGAGGAGGCATCTCAGGGAGTTCAGGAGAACAAACAGATACCTGAGGGTTGCAAAGGGATACCTAGAGAAACATAGCCACTCTCAGTGCCCTTGAATCACAGCAGGCAATTATGACCATAGAGATCCTGCAGTTATGCACAGGACTAATGGATATGATGGGCCAGATGCTCATGGAAATGCGTGAACAAAATTGCAGAGAGAAACTGCAGATGGAGAGGGACCATACATCCACAGAGGGGTCTACCGCCACCACCTTCCACTCCAGTGTGACCCCTGCACCAACTCCAAGAATCCCAGAAGCATGCACATCTGCAGCCACTTCAAAAGTTCCCCACAAAAAGATGTTTTTGTTTTCTAAAAGGTTAAGAGCCAGATTTAAAGGCAGGCAATAGCCCAAAAAAACACCACAGGGTGTTTTGTAAGTGCAGTAAGCCATTTAAAGGTCTCCAATCAATAATCTTTTGTGCATTGAGACCTATGGAACAAGGCTCTCCAAAGTCATTTAAAGGTGTGCAGTACTGCTAACAACAGAAAAAAAGGATACATTTAGGGGTAGATTTAAAGGTTTGCGTTAAAAGAGCTGGTAAGATAATAAGGCGAATAAAAGATTTACATTGGATTCGACAGGTAGTCTACAAGAATAGCTAACGAGCATAGGCACAACAAAAACACGCAATACAAAATCCTGCGTCGCACCTTTTTTTGCATCACCGTGCGTCCTAATCACCAGATAAAACAGGACTTAGTTCAAGATGGAACATAAAGGCCAACATTGTCTAGCAATCCTGATTGATGCACCAACAAATTCAAATCCACAGCCAATTCCAAGACCCCAAAGTATCAAAAATGTTCAAATACACCTCGATATTACCAAAAATAATGGTCTCACCTTGTCTGTGTTTCGAGGTTTGGAGAGCTAGATCACAGGACCCAGGAGAGGAGGATAGCATTTAGAGTGAAGGAGAGAGGAGCTGACATTGGCGGTAGAATGAGTTTTTGAGTTTGGAGAGGAAAGATCTGCACTTAAATAAACAAATAGCACACTTTTGCACATATTACATACACACACACACAGTCTTTTTTTAATAACACATTAAAAATATTTTATACTTTATTTTTTCAGTGTGAATCAGTGACTGACAGAGTGTGACAGAGGGTGAGTGGGATTAAGTGTGTCTGTGAGGGCCTGTGTGAGTGACTGGGAGAGTGATGGAGAGGAGGTCAGGAGAGAGGGATGGGGAGAGAAGGAAGGTCATCCCTGGTGAGAATATGAGTGGGAGGATCTGCGTGGCGGAGCGGGACCAGGCCTAGAACAGGCATTCGAAGGGCAGGGACAGAACCATCAGTGGGATGAGGGGTACCTGTTGGGGAGCACCACACACACAGGCAGGGGTAGCGCTGGCAGGACATTCTGGCCACAGCTCTGACATCTCGCAGGCCGGAACTGAGGAGGAGAGTCTCAGAGATCCTCACTACACGGATGAGGAGAACAGAGTCCTCGTGGAGGCTATATTGGAGAGGGAGAGCATCCTCTATCTGAGGGAGAAGGTCCCTGGCCTGGCTGCAAGGAGGAAGGCCAGATGGAACCAAGTGTGCAGCAGGGTGAATATGGTGGCCACCTGCAGACGGACCTTGGAGTCCATCAAGAAGAGATGGGGCGATTGCAAGAGGATGGGGAAATAGAAGATGGGGGAGATTGCCCTCTATGCCCGAGGCACCGGAGGTGGTCCCCCTGCCCACATCACCTTCAGCAGCTGGGAGGAGACGCTGCAACAAAACATATCGGCCACAGCTGTTGAGGGGGTCCCTGGAGGATCGGGCACTGGGGAAGAGAGGATCCTCCACATACTGGTAAGTTAATCATCACATAACCACACACCACATCAACCCACACAACCTTCACACACAAACACAATCATACCCCAACACATGCCCATGATTCATCCACTCAATTGTACACAGCACTCTGAGGGTTAAAAACAGGACACAATACATGCAGAAATGGCCAGGTTTGAACAGGCTCAAACCTGTCCAAGTCCCAGTTCAACCCTCTTGTTACTGTGTGATCACATACATACATTCCACTCAAATCATGTTTCACAAAATGTTGTCTGTTAGAGATCATCACTGTTCTACCATAAAGTCACCTATGTACCCACAGGGAAGTCAGCACGTAATCCCTTGAGTTCTAGAGGGATCATCAACGCATCGCTCAACAATGCTTTGGCAACTCCTTCGGTACTCAAAGGGTTAATCAACAACAAACACAAGTCGACAGGGTAACGATTAAATCAGTGGTTCTCAACTCCTCTCCTCAGGACCCACTAACAGGCCAGGAATTAGGGATTTCTCTGCTAGAACACAGGTGTGGTGATCAGAGTCTCATTCGCATTGATTAACTCACCTGTGCTCTAACAAGGAAATCATCAAATCCTGGCCAGTTAGTGGGTCCTGAGAACAGGAGTTGAGAACCACTGGATTAAATGGTACACAGGGGACATATACTAAGAGGTGAAAAAGAGATAATGGAGTGAAGTTAACCCTTCCATACCATCACTTCACCAGTTCCTATTTTAGTCTATGGAGACTATTCAATAACATGATTCAAGTTCTCGAGGTCGCATTGTACAGACTCCATAGAAAAACATTGGAAATGGATAAATGATATCACTGGAGAAGTCATCATCACGTCCACCTCACCTCAACTACATCAGGTCTTCATCATCATTCAATAAATCACCACTGAGACTAACTGGGTGTATGTGCAACACACTGGCCTCAAAATAAACAGCACTCTTGAATTAAAGGAAAAACAAGTAGGCATTTGTGTTGTGCATGCAATCATTTGCTCTCACTTGAATTATCAGATCATACATTTGGTTACCACATGGATCCTCAGGAGTGGTGATGCCATGGATGGATGTTAGAACATCCACTATCTGCAGGATACACAAGGGAACCAAATATCAACCACTGCAGGTGGCACACCAGCAGGCCATGAATGATGGATATCTCTGATTAAGCAAGGCTGGGTCACCCTGAAAGATGGAGCAACTGATCTAAAAAACAACAGGCCTTAATCAGAGAAATCCTTCATTACTGACCTGATTGGTGGCCATGAGGAATGAACTTGGACAGACCTCATGTACAGGATTCAGTCAAGTTCATCAGTCTGTGACTGCCAGGGTGGTATCCCAAGCATCACAACACAATGCATAGGATATCATCATGACACTCAGATATTCACATGTCAATTACTCATTAATTCTCTTATTGCTTACTTTACTAATCACACCATCTCATTTACCCACACAGCATACAAGACTCCAGAACAGCAGGAGCCCATGTAGGAGGCAGACTTATCCCCCACTGAGGAGTATCTGGAGGAGGGGATCAGCTGGTTTTCACTGTAACCACCATCACCACCTGCTGTACCCCTCTACAGCCAAAGTATGCAAAAGGAGAGGTGGATGCAGCCGTCCACTTCTCCCCAGTATTTTTCTGCACTACCACCACCACCAGGAAGGCACTGGATGCCCGGGACAGTGCCCACCCATCTGTATGGGGAATATGGACAACAAATGGGCTTACCATCCTGGATGGTTCCCCAGCATGGGCCCAGGTACGATCCTAGGTGGGGGCCAAGCAGCTACCAGTGGCCAAAGTATGACCCCTGGCCATTGGATTATGAACTGGGCCTGATTGGGGAGCCCCAGCACCCTCAACCAAGAGATGAGTTCACACCACCACCACCAGAGAGATCAATGGGCAGCTCAGAGTCCATGGATGTGGTGGGGACACAGCTTTCCTCTGCAGCAGTCTCTCTACCAGCAGCAGCCACCTCACCAGCACCAACAGCAGCTACCTCACCAGCACCAGCAGAAGCCTCCTCACCAGCAGCAGCCTCTCCACCAGCAACAGCCTCTCCACTAGCACCAGTTACACCACCATCAGCAGCCTCTCCACCAGAACAGGAGGACATACGTGAGGCAGCATCACCAGGCACATCCTACTCCAGCAGGGCATGCAGTAGGGGGATGGAGGCAGAGTGCCTGGTGCTACAGAGGACTGACAGAGGACCAACAGGTACCTCAGAAGGCTCCAAAGGGATTCCATGAGGAATGCAGCCACCATCCATGGAGGTCCAGCACACAGTCCTGACCAGCGAGCTGCGCCAGTACAGAACTGGAATGATGGATATGATGGGGCAGCTGCTGGTGGAAGTCAGAGACCACAACCACTGCACCCATCTCACCCTCCAGTGTGACCCCTGCACCAACTCGAAGGGTGACCAGGCAGTCAACCAGGCCATCCACTTCAGAAAGCAAGTGCAAAGCCCCCTCCCCCCAAAAAAAAAATAAATAAGGAGCCTAAATTGTGATTTTCCCCCCAATTAAAAACAATTCTGCTTTCCAGTGCTGTCTGAGAAGGTTTGTGGTTACTTTTGATAGATTAAGTGGCAAGGATGTCTCCAATGCATTGCAAAACAATGCAGGGAACACAACCTCTGCCCAGGTTAAATGGCTGTAGAATGTTTGAACATGGGTTAGCACACACACCACACACAACATTGTCCAAATTCAACTTGCAATCCACCACTGGAGCCAAAAGACATGACAGTGTTGTATGACCATGATGTGGGTTGAATTTGACCAATAGATAGCTACCCCTTAGCATAACAAACGTAGCAACACTATGAACATTCAGTTGCATCAATTGTTGTGGTTTATAGGGGTTAACAAAATAGCTATTTGACTTAGCTAAGAAGTGACAGACAAGATAGAAGGAACATGCAGCCAAATAAGCTGTGATTCACACTCTGATTGTGAAACTAACTTACTGGATAACCCAATGATCACCCTAAGATTTCAATATGGGTGCTACACATTGAAATCTTAGGATGATCACTGGGTTATCCAGTAAGTTGTGTTCATGTTTAACTAAGGTTGAAACAGATCTCTCCAGTGATAGCACTTCTCCAGTTAGTCAGTTTGTTAATGTAGCCTATGTACTGAGATATGTCAAACCAGAGCAATCACAGAACATATTGAATAGTGATGCTTCTCCTTTAATGTGTCTCACACTACATTAAAACATGTGTTTTTTGTGTATATTGCCTATATGCATTGAACACTTGTATGAGCACCCAAAAGGTACATAAAACTTAACAAAGGATACTGTAGAAACACTACTGAACTGCTCATGTGTTGTCCACGAGGCATTGTAATTCTGAAGATGAGCATTCTTACTGTTCAGGTTAGAAACCTGAATGTTCCTGTAGAGGTTAGTGTGAACATCAGGTTAAACACTGCATCACCAACACAAGCACTTGAAAGCATCAAGGGTTTCAGTTTCATGGAGGTGTTGTCAAGGCTTCAGTCCAGTCACATGGAAACTCCTCTGTTCAGGATGTGACAGAGTGTTATCCGATGCATTGCATAATGCTCTTTCGCTACAGGAGTACCATGGTTGCTATGGCTATGATCATGGCAGATCACTTTAGTTGCTGTCTATCAAGCCCTGGAATATGCTGAACATGGGTAATGTGTTGTTCCTTGGTTCACATGAGGGTATGCATGATATCCCTGAGGTAGCAATGTCAACATGGACAACAGGATGGCACATGGTATATGAATCTCCAGCCAAAATATAACACGTTCTTGGAATGGTAGATGTTTGTGGTCCATACTGCAGCCAGTGTCAGAGCTGTGTCATTGATCCTGTGAGGGGAAACAGAACATCATGTGTGGTGTGGTTAGTTGTTTGCACAAATTCACAGGACTGATTAAGGACATGTATGGATATTGTGAATGCCTGTGTTATACTCACAGCTGAAGTGTTCCCTGATCACCCTGTTTCTTATCCGCGCCCCTCTTAAGGTCTCCTCATCATGGCCAATGTCCACGGGCACTTCAGGTATAGGTGGGGCCTGGATATCATCCACAAGTCTAGTGTCCACCCCAATATTGTGTAGTATGGCACATGCCAATATTATATCACAAACTTTGCATGGGCATACTGTAGTGTTCCCCCTGAGTGATCCAAACATCTGAATCTTGATTTTAGGAGCCTGAAAGTCTGTTCAGTGGCATTCCTTGTTCTGGCATGAGCCTGATTGTGTCACTCCTGGGCATTGGTTTGGGGATTTGCAACCAGGGTGAGGATCCAAGACCTACAGCCATAGCCTGAATCACCTGTGGAGAGTTAGTGACATAGTGAGACAAGGAGCACAGGTTGTGTGGATGATGTTGTATGAGGTGGGCATACTACCAGTGAGTGAAGAGCATGCTGAGCAGTGTTGTGTGTGCACGTGTGGATGTGGTGTGATTTAGTATTGTTAACTCACCCAGAAGCCATCCCCCTGTATACGTTCCATTCTCGAAGTCTCTGTGTATGGATGGGTTTTGGAGAATGTATGAACTGTGACAGTTGCTGGGATATTTAGTACAGACATTGATGATCCTCATGTTGGAGTCACATACATGGAATGTAAGTTCTTCCTGTTGATGAATACATGTCCTCACGTGTAGGAGCTTTGATATGGACATGAGTACAATCATTGCACCCATGACTCTGGGCATGCCTCCCCTTGCGTAAAAGTCCTGATTTACACGTGTCCACTACATGTAGGTGGTGGGAAAGTGGATGTCTCTGCTGGCCTTATTTTTGAGGGCTAGCAACACCTGAGCCAGTACCCTCGAAAATGTGGACTGTGACATGCCTGATGCATAACCCTCTGTTGACTGAAAGGCTCCACTTGCCATAAAATGTATAACACACATCAGTTTCTGCCAGCCAGTCAGAGCATGGTTGTAGATGTATATGGGATCAAGCTCATGCTTGATGACCTCATATAGAGCAATGACACTGTGTGGCATCAACCTGTAGCGATCTATCACCTCCTCATCGGTCATTCCCAGGATTGTGACCCTTGGGCTGTATACCCTGGGCCTTGACGGTCAGCTGTACATCCTACGCTGCTCCCTGGGTCCCTATGGCAGCTGGGGAGCATCCTGTTGCAGCAGCTGTGGTTCTGAAGGCAGGTATAGTCCTCCAGGTGGGGATGGGCTCCTGTGTGGCTCTTCAGTCAGAGCCTCCTCACTTGCAACAGGTGAAGGCTGTTGATCAGGTGTGCTTGGAAGTTGCTGGTGTTCCCTAGCCCTCACCCTTGCAATCCTTCTCCGCATCAATAGGTAGGCCGACATACTTATTATTCTCTCTATATCTCTATCTCTCTCTCTATGTCACTCTCTCTCTCTCACTCTGTCTCTCTCTATTTCACAATGTCACTCTCTCGCTCGCACTCTCTCTCTGAGCAGAAAACAAGCCACATGTGAGTATGGTGGGGCGTTGTCCAGGTGTGGTTATGAGGTGAGTGATGACCAGTGGGAGGGATATTTGTTGTCCAGGTAAGTGTTTGCTGGTGTGTTTGTGTTTTAACCCCTTAACGACCCTTGGCTGTCATAGTACGTCATGGGTCGATCTGAGTTAACCACCCATGACGTTCTATGACCGTCATGGAATTTCCGGGCTCCCCACGCAGCTGCACGCCGTTCAGGGAGTCCGGAATCCAAATTTAAAAAAAAATGCTCCGTGGTCCGTTAGTGACCACCACATACCTGCGCGGCCGGTCATTAAGGGGTTAAAATCTGCTGTGTTTTGACTGGTGTATAGCTGTCAGTTGCGAGTGTGACGTTGTGGGGTGCAGGTTGTGTCTCTATCCTCTGGTGATGTTGCCCAGGTGAGCTTGTTTTGTATTGACAGGTGTCCGTGTTGTGTGTTAACCCCCATTGTTCCGTGTCATGTTGTGATGTGTTGTGTTGTGTTGGTGTGCTTTTTGAAAGCCTTGTCCCTGTGATGTTGCTAGGTGTGTGACAGTGATTTGTGGTGCATAGGCATTGTTTGTGTGTTATTTTGGCATTGCACGGGTTAATTTTTCCATTTGTATGCTTGTGCTATATGCTGTTTGTTTTATTTTGTGTGACTATGGTTTCTTTTTGCCGATATGTGTGTTACGGCTAACAAAACTGGGTCTTAACTTTTGCCCGTTAAGTGTATCTGTTTTTCTGCCGTTAGCAGTACCGCACTCCTTTAACCCCTTAGTGACAGCCGCGTTCGTATGCGGCTGTCACCTTAACGCCTGAGGAACATTTTTTTTTTATTTCTTCAAACAAGTCCGGAGTCTCCGAGCGGCGTGCAGCCGCACGGAGACCCGGACTTCCGTGACTTACCAGGTACGTCCTCTGTCACTAAGTGACAGTTTCTGCGGGACGTACCTGGAAAGTCATCCGTCATTAAGGGGTTAAATGCCTTTGGAAAGTCTTGTTCCATAGGTCTGAATGCACATAAGATTATTGGCCATAAGGATTAGAGAACTGTCGTTAGCTGTTCATAAGATGGACCTTTAAATGACTTACAGCAAGTTAAAACACCTGACGGTGTTTGTTTTGTTTAATATCGCCTTCCTTTAAATCTGGCCCTTAATGTGCAAAAGTTAAAGTGTTAGTAATGTCCAAAAAAAAGTTTTTTTGTATATAGAAGAGCTTAAAAAGCTGAGCTATATGCAAAAATATGTATCTCTCAAACCGCTATGGTTTAGGAGATACAGGCATTTAAAGTTTGCTGTCTCCTACTGACAGCTGTAAAGCTGTCAGCAGGAGACAGCGAACTTTAAATGCCTGTATCTCTTACTTTAAACACCTGTATCTCTTAAACCATAGCGGTTTGAGAGATACGTTTGTAAAGCTGTCAGCAGGAGACAGCGAACTTTAAATGCCTGTAGCTCATAAACCATAACGGTTTGAGATATACTTTTTTTGCATATAGCTCAGCTTTTTAAGCTCTTCTATATGCAAAAAACTTTTTTTGGACATTACTAACACTTTAAGACACAATTTCGTTAGCCGTGAAACACATAAAAAAAAAAAAACAGTCACATAAAATAAAAGAGAGAAACAGCAGTCCACACATCATATAGCACAAGTATGCCAATCGCAAAATTAACCCTTGCAAAGCCAAACAAACAATGCCCATGCACCACAAATAACTGTCAGACACAACACAGAAACCTAGTAACACCACAAAGACAAGGCCTTCAAAAAGCAGACTAACACAATACATCATAATATAGCATGGAACAATGGGAGTTAACACAAAACACGTACACCTGTCAATACAAACCAAGCTCACCTGTGAAACATCTCCAGATGATCAAAACACAGCCTGCACCCTGCACACTTGCAACTGACAGCAACACAGCAGATTTAAATGGATAGTAATGTTTCATAATAAAAGCAGCTCTAATTAATCATCATAGTATTTGGACTTTGGAGAGTGTTATTTCAATTCTGTCAGAGTTGTAGTTCAAGAGTATTTCAATGACAAAGTATCCTCCTCTCGCTCCTTTTACTGATGTAACACTGTTCAGCCAGATCAGAAGGGAAGTGCCCATGCAGACTGCAGAGAGGGACAATCTTCAATTAAGATAAGGGAAAAACCTGAAAAACTTGTCAAGGGGGGCAGGGCCTTCATTGTTCTCACAGGAAGAAGATTGCCCCTTTCTGTTATCTGTCTGGTCTTACAACCAGATTCCACATCTGAGAAGAGATGGCTTACACTAGGTAAAAGGGACGGGAGGGGAAACTTTGCTTGTGAATATCTCTCAAACCATAAAGGTTTGAGAGATAAGACTTATATCGTTCTTCATGTTTTTTTTAATGCCTACAAAATAAAATAAAGATAAAACGAAGTATTACTATCCCTTTAAATATATTTAGCGTATAGTGATGCTTTTTTATTATACACTAGCAATGTGGGACGGCGTTGCCCGTCAGGATATATAGGGAATTAATGCACACACACGGATGCGAGACAAACACAGAGACACACACGCAAATGCACACGCATGCACTGAGATGCTTAAAGAGCGACAGTCATACACACATACATGCAGACACATAGAGTGTGATACAGACATGCAACACACACAGTGAGAAACACACAGGCACACACAGAGACACACACACACAGAAGTGAGTCATAAGGGGTTGACTTATGTGTCATTGTAATGAGTTTGTGTTTGTACTTATGCCTCCACTGTGGCATTCATTCATATAGTTGAAATGCATGTGGTAATTGCACATACTATGGTGGAAGGTGGATCGTGCTGGCTCCCGGGATGTGAGTGACTGGAATTCATTCATGTAATTGAAATGCGTGTGGTAATTGCACACACTATGGTGGAAGGTGGATTGTGCTGGCTCCCGGGGTGTGATTACGTGTGAGTGATTGTGTTTGAGTGCGAGATTGAGTGATTGCGTGTGAGTGATTGAGTGTGTTATTGAGTGTGTGTGATTGAGTGAGTGTGTTAGTGAGTGTGTGTGATTGAGTAAGAATGTGTGAGTGAGAGTGTGTATGATAGTGAGAGGGTGTGAGTGATTGAGGGTGTGAGTGATTGAGGGTGAGAGTGTCATTGAGAGTGTGATTGAGTGTGAGAGTGTGATTGAGTGTGACTGCGAGACTGTAAGTGTGAGAGTGTGATTGAGTGTGAGACTGTGAGAGTGTGATTGAGTGATTGAGTGTGAGAGTGAGAGTGTGATTGAGTGAGACTGTGAGAGTGTGATTGAGAGTGTGTGAGTGTGATTGAGTGAGACTGTGAGAGTGTGATTGAGTGAGACTGTGTGAGTGTGATTGAGTGTGTGAGTGATTGGGTGTGAGACTGAGAGAGTGAGAGAGACCGTGTGAGACTGAAAGTGTGAGAATGTGAGTGTGAGAGAGTGTGTGAGACTGTGAGAGTGTGAGAGAGAGTGTGAGAGACTGAGAGTGTGAGAGACTGAGACTGAGAGTGTGAGAGACTGAGACTGTGAGACTGAGAGTGTGAGAGACTGAGACTGTGAGACTGAGAGTGTGAGAGACTGAGACTGAGACTGTGAGAGAGACTGTGAGAGTGTGAGAGACTGAGACTGTGAGACTGAGAGTGTGAGAGACTGTGAGACTGTGTGAGATTGTGAGAGTGTGAGACTGTGAGTGTGAGAGAGTGTGAGACTGTGAGAGTGTGAGACTGTGAGAGAGTGTGTGTGAGACTGTGTGTGTGAGACTGTGTGTGTGAGACTGTGAGAGTGTGAGAGACTGTGAGAGTGTGAGAGCGTGTGAGACTGAGAGAGTGCGAGACTGTGAGAGAGTGCGAGTGTGTGAGAGTGCGAGTGTGTGAGACAGAGTGTGAATGAGTGAGACTGAGAGTGTGGATGAGTGAGACTGAGAGTGTGGATGAGTGAGACAGTGTGAGAGTGAGCGAGAGAGACTGTGAGAGTGAGAGACTGTGAGAGTGTGAGAGCGTGTGAGAATGAGAGTGTGAATGAGTGAGAGACTGTGAGAGTGAGAGACTGTGAGAGTGAGAGAGAGAGACTGTGAGAGTGTGAGACTGTGAGGGTGTGAGAGCGTGTGAGACTGAGAGTGTGAATGAGTGAGAGACTGTGAGAGTGAGAGACTGTGAGAGTGAGAGAGAGAGACTGTGAGAGTGTGAGACTGTGAGAGACTGAGAGCGTGTGAGACTGAGAGCGTGCGAGACTGAGAGCGTGCGAGACTGAGAACGTGCGAGACTGAGAGACTGTGAGAGTGTGTATGTGAGAGTGTGTGTGTGAGAGAGTGTGTGTGTGAGAGAGTGTGTGTGTGAGAGAGACTGTGTGTGAGAGAGACTGTGAGAGAGAGACTGTGAGAGAGAGAGACTGTGAGAGAGAGAGACTGTGAGAGAGACTGTGTGTGAGACTGTGTGTGAGACTGTGTGAGAGACTGTGTGAGTGTGAGACAGAAAGTGCGAGACAGAGTGCGAGACTGAGAGTATGTGAGTGTGTGAGAGTGAGTGAGTGAGAGTGAGAGAGTTAGACTGTGTGAGAGTGAGACTGTGTGAGAGTGAGACTGTGTGAGAGTGAGACTGTGTGAGAGTGTGAGAATGAGAGTGAGAGAGAGAGACTATGTGAGAGTGAGAGAGAGAGACTATGTGAGAGTGAGAGACTGTGAGAGTGAGAGAGAGACTGTGAGAGTAAGAGACTGTGAGACTGTGTGAGAGTGAGAGACTATGTGAGAGTGAGAGAGAGACTATGTGAGAGTGAGAGAGAGAGACTGTGAGAGTGTGAGAGAGAGACTGTGAGAGTAAGAGACTGTGAGACTGTGTGAGTGTGAGACTGTGAGTGTGAGACTGAGACTGTGTGTGAGACTGTGTGTGAGAGTGAGAGACTGTGAGACTGTGTGTGAGTGTGTGAGACTGTGTGAGAGTGAGACTGAGAGAGTGTGAGACTGTGTGTGAGAGTGTGAGACTGTGTGTGAGACTGTGAGAGAGTGAGAGACTGTGAGAGAGTGAGAGACTGTGAGAGAGTGTGAGAGTGAGAGACTGTGAGAGACTGTGAGAGTGAGACTGTGTGAGACTGTGAGACTGTGTGAGACTGTGTGAGACTGTGTGTGAGTGTGAGACTGTGTGAGTGAGACTGTGTGAGTGTGAGACTGTGTGTGAGTGTGAGACTGTGTGTGAGAGAGACTGTGTGAGTGTGAGAGACTGTGTGAGTGTGAGAGACTGTGCGAGACTGTGAGTGTGAGACTGTGAGTGTGAGACTGTGAGTGCGAGACTGTGAGTGCGAGACTGTGTGAGACAGTGTGAGAGTGAGAGAGAGAGACCGTGAGACTGAGAGTGTGTGAGACTGAGAGTGTGCGAGACTGAGAGTGTGTGAGAGTGTGTGAGACTGTGTGAAAGTGTGAGAGAGAGACTGTGAGAGTGAGAGAGAGAGACTGTGAGAGTGTGTGAGAGAGAGACTGAGAGTAAGAGACTGTGAGACAGTGTGAGACTGTGTTTGAGAGTGAGACTGTGTGTGAGAGTGAGACTGTGTGTGAGAGTGTGTGAGACTGTGTGTGAGTGTGAGACTGTGTGTGAGTGTGAGACTGTGTGTGACTGTGTGACTGTGTGACAGTGTGAGACTGTGTGTGACAGTGTGAGACTGTGTGAGTGTGAGACTGTGTGTGAGACTGTGTGTGAGAGTGTGAGAGTGAGAGAGAGAGACTGTGAGACTGTGTGAGACTGTGTGAGACTGTGTGAGAGTGAGACTGAGAGAGTGTGAGACTGTGTGTGAGAGTGTGAGACTGTGTGTGAGACTGTGAGAGAGTGTGAGAGTGAGATACTGTGAGAGAGTGAGAGACTGTGAGAGAGTGTGAGAGTGTGAGAGTGAGAGACTGTGAGAGTGAGACTGTGTGAGACTGTGTGAGACTGTGTGTGAGTGTGAGACTGTGTGAGTGTGAGTCTGTGTGTGAGTGTGAGACTGTGTGAGAGACTGTGTGAGAGACTGTGTGAGTGTGAGAGCGAGACTGAGTGCGAGACTGTGAGTGCGAGACTGTGAGTGCAAGACTGAGTGAGACAGTGTGAGAGTGAGAGAGAGAGACTGTGAGACTGAGAGTGTGAGAGACTGAGAGTGTGAGAGACTGTGTGAGACTGTGTGTGAGTGTGAGACTGTGTGAGTGAGACTGTGTGAGTGTGAGACTGTGTGTGAGTGTGAGACTGTGTGTGAGAGAGACTGTGTGAGTGTGAGAGACTGTGTGAGTGTGAGAGACTGTGTGAGTGTGAGAGACTGTGCGAGACTGTGAGTGTGTGAGACTGTGAGTGCGAGACTTTGTGAGACAGTGTGAGAGTGAGAGAGAGAGACCGTGAGACTGAGAGTGTGTGAGACTGAGAGTGTGCGAGACTGAGAGTGTGTGAGACTGTGTGAGACTGTGTGAAAGTGTGAGAGAGACTGTGAGAGTGAGAGAGAGAGACTGTGAGAGTGTGTGAGAGAGAGACTGAGAGTAAGAGACTGTGAGACAGTGTGAGACTGTGTTTGAGAGTGAGACTGTGTGTGAGAGTGAGACTGTGTGTGAGAGTGTGTGAGACTGTGTGTGAGTGTGAGACTGTGTGTGAGTGTGAGACTGTGTGTGACTGTGTGACAGTGTGAGACTGTGTGTGACAGTGTGAGACTGTGTGAGTGTGAGACTGTGTGTGAGACTGTGTGTGAGAGTGTGAGAGTGAGAGAGAGAGACTGTGAGACTGTGTGTGAGTGTGTGAGACTGTGTGAGACTGTGTGAGAGTGAGACTGAGAGAGTGTGAGACTGTGTGTGAGAGTGTGAGACTGTGTGTGAGACTGTGAGAGAGTGTGAGAGTGAGATACTGTGAGAGAGTGAGAGACTGTGAGAGAGTGTGAGAGTGTGAGACTGTGAGAGTGAGACTGTGTAAGACTGTGTGAGACTGTGTGAGACTGTGTGTGAGTGTGAGACTGTGTGAGTGTGAGAGACTGTGTGAGTGTGAGAGACTGTGTGAGTGTGAGAGACTGTGTGAGTGTGAGAGCGAGACTGAGTGTGAGACTGAGTACGAGACTGTGAGTGCAAGACTGAGTGAGACAGTGTGAGAGTGAGAGAGAGAGACTGTGAGACTGAGAGTGTGAGAGACTGAGAGTGTGAGAGACTGAGAGTGTGTGAGAGTGTGTGAGAGAGACTGTGAGAGTGAGAGAGAGAGACTGTGAGAGTGTGTGAGAGAGAGACTGAGAGTAAGAGACTGTGAGACAGTGTTTGAGAGTGAGACTGTGTTTGAGAGTGAGACTGTGTGTGAGCGTGAGACTGTGTGAGACTGTGTGAGTGTGAGACTGTGAGACTGTGTGTGACAGTGTGAGACTGTGTGTGAGAGTGTGAGACTGTGTGAGTGTGAGACTGTGTGTGAGAGTGTGAGAGAGAGAGACTGTGAGACTGAGTGAGAGAGAGAGAGAGACTGTGAGACTGTGTGAGTGTGAGACTGTGTGAGAGACTGTGTGTGAGACTGAGACTGAGAGAGTGAGAGAGTGTGAGACTGTGAGAGAGTGTGAGACTGTGTGTGAGTGTGAGACTGTGTGTGTGTGTGTGAGACTGCGAGAGAGTGTGTGAGACTGTGACAGTGTTAGAGACTGTGAGAGTGTGAGAGACTGTGTCAGTGTGAGGGACTGTGTGAGACTGTGTCAGTGTGAGGGACTGTGTGAGGGACTGTGTGAGACTGTGTGAGACTGTGAGAGACTGAGAGAGACTGTGAGAGACACTGAGAGTGTGAAACTGTGTGAGACTGTGTGAGACTGTGACTGTGTGAGAGAATGTGTGAGAGACTGTGTGAGACTGTGAGACAGTGTGTGAGAGAGTGTGAGAGAGTGAGAGAGTGCGAGAGTCTAATAGACTGTGAGAGTGTGAGGGACTGTGTGAGACTGCGAGAGAGACTGTGTGAGACTGCAAGAGAGACTGTGTGAGACTGCGAGAGAGACTGTGTGAGACTGTGAGAGTGTGAGACTGAGACTGTGTGAGACTGCGAGAGTGTGAGACTGCGAGAGTGTGAGACTGTGTGAGACTGTGACTGTGTGAGAGACTGTGTGAGACTGCGAGAGAGACTGTGAGTGTGAGACTGTGAGTGTGAGAGTGTGAGACTGTGAGTGTGTGAGACTGTGAGAGAGACTGTGTGAGAGACTGTGTGAGACTGCGAGAGAGACTGTGAGTGTGAGACTGTGAGTGTGAGAGTGTGAGACTGTGAGTGTGTGAGACTGTGAGAGAGACTGTGTGAGAGACTGTGTGAGACTGCGAGAGAGACTGTGAGAGACTGGGAGACTGAGAGTGTGAGACTGAGAGTGTGAGACTGAGAGTGTGAGACTGTGTGAAAGTGTGAGACTGTGAGTGTGTGAGACTGTGAGAGAGACTGTGTGAGAGACTGTGTGAGACTGCGAGAGAGACTGTGAGTGTGAGACTGTGAGTGTGAGAGTGTGAGACTGTGAGTGTGTGAGACTGAGACTGAGAGAGTGAGAGAGTGTGAGACTGTGAGAGAGTGTGAGACTGTGTGTGAGTGTGAGACTGTGTGTGTGTGTGTGAGACTGCGAGAGAGTGTGTGAGACTGTGACAGTGTTAGAGACTGTGAGAGTGTGAGAGACTGTGTCAGTGTGAGGGACTGTGTGAGACTGTGTCAGTGTGAGGGACTGTGTGAGGGACTGTGTGAGACTGTGTGAGACTGTGTGAGACTGTGAGAGACTGAGAGAGACTGTGAGAGACACTGAGAGTGTGAAACTGTGTGAGACTGTGTGAGACTGTGACTGTGTGAGAGAATGTGTGAGAGACTGTGTGAGACTGTGAGACAGTGTGTGAGAGAGTGTGAGAGAGTGAGAGAGTGCGAGAGTCTAATAGACTGTGAGAGTGTGAGGGACTGTGTGAGACTGCGAGAGAGACTGTGTGAGACTGCAAGAGAGACTGTGTGAGACTGCGAGAGAGACTGTGTGAGACTGTGAGAGTGTGAGACTGAGACTGTGTGAGACTGCGAGAGTGTGAGACTGCGAGAGTGTGAGACTGTGTGAGACTGTGACTGTGTGAGAGACTGTGTGAGACTGCGAGAGAGACTGTGAGTGTGAGACTGTGAGTGTGAGAGTGTGAGACTGTGAGTGTGTGAGACTGTGAGAGAGACTGTGTGAGAGACTGTGTGAGACTGCGAGAGAGACTGTGAGTGTGAGAGTGTGAGAGTGTGAGACTGTGAGTGTGTGAGACTGTGAGAGAGACTGTGTGAGAGACTGTGTGAGACTGCGAGAGAGACTGTGAGAGACTGGGAGACTGAGAGTGTGAGACTGAGAGTGTGAGACTGAGAGTGTGAGACTGTGTGAAAGTGTGAGACTGTGAGTGTGTGAGACTGTGAGAGAGACTGTGTGAGAGACTGTGTGAGACTGCGAGAGAGACTGTGAGTGTGAGACTGTGAGTGTGAGAGTGTGAGACTGTGAGTGTGTGAGACTGTGAGAGAGACTGTGTGAGAGACTGTGTGAGACTGCGAGAGAGACTGTGAGAGACTGGGAGACTGAGAGTGTGAGACTGAGAGTGTGAGACTGAGAGTGTGAGACTGAGAGTGTGAGACTGTGTGAAAGTGTGAGACTGTGAGAGTGTGAGACTGAGAGTGTAAGAGACTGTGAGAGTGTAAGAGACTGTGAGAGTATGAGGGACTGTGAGAGACTGCTAGAGAGACTGTGTGAGACTGCGAGAGAGACTGAGTGTGTGTGAGACTGAGAGTGTGTGGGACTGAGAGTGTGTGGGACTGAGAGTGTGTGGGACTGAGAGTGTGAGGGACTGTGTGAGACTGCGAGAGAGACTGTGTGAGACTGCAAGAGAGACTGTGAGTGTGAGACTGTGAGTGTGTGAGACTGCAAGAGAGACTGTGAGAGACTGGGAGACTGAGAGTGTGAGACTGAGAGTGTGAGACTGAGAGTGTGAGACTGAGAGTGTGAGACTGTGAGAGTGTGAGAGACTGTGTGAGACTGTGAGACTGAGAGTGTAAGAGACTGTGAGAGTGTAAGAGACTGTGAGAGTATGAGGGACTGTGAGAGACTGCTAGAGAGACTGTGTGAGACTGCGAGAGAGACTGTGAGAGTGTGAGACTGAGAGTGTGTGAGACTGAGAGAGTGTGGGACTGTGAGAGTGTGAGGGACTGTGAGACTGCGAGAGAGACTGTGAGAGACTGAGAGTGTATGGGACTGAGAGTGTGTGGGACTGAGAGAGTGTGTGGGACTGAGAGAGTGTGGGACTGAGAGAGTGTGTGGGACTGAGAGAGTGTGAGGGACTGAGAGAGTGTGTGGGACTGAGAGAGTGTGTGGGACTGTGAGAGTGTGAGGGACTGTGAGAGTGTGAGGGACTGTGTGAGACTGCGAGAGAGACTGTGTGAGACTGCGAGAGAGACTGTGAGAGACTGTGAGAGTGTGAGACTGAGAGTGTGAGACTGTGTGAAAGTGTGAGACTGAGAGTGTGAGACTGTGTGAGAGTGTGAGACTGTGTGAGAGTGTGAGACTGAGACTGTGTGAGACTGAGAGTGTGTGCGACTGTGAGACTGCGACTGTGAGACTGCGACTGTGTGAGAGTGTGAGACAGAATGTGTACTTTGCAATGCGTTGCTTACCCCTCTGGCACTCAAAGGGTTAACTTGAGCTAACATAGCAATATAACACACGGTGGCTCTTCAGTTGAGGCAATGCAGCAATATGCTGAGGTATCAAATAGAAAGTGGTGTTTGAGGCTTGCCCTCTGTAACATACAGCAAAGCATCTCTCTCCCTTTAAGGAGAAAGGGTGGGAATCAGGAAGCAGGAAGTGGAGGAGTGACAGTCGAGACTGTGAGGTGACTGAAGAGATGATGAGTTAAATAAGAGTTGCTATTAAGTTTGTATTTTATGGGAACATTACACCCTCATACTGAAACAGAGTGTATGGAGGGTTACAGTTATCTGTGGGAGGTGAAACAGTGTGTTTGTGGGGTCATGATCCTGAGTGAGAGTGTGAGTGGACCGGGAGAAGTTACTGATATCCCTACCTCAGGAGCGAGTGGCAGTTATATATATTTTTTTTTTGTCAGTTGGATACTGGTGGGCAGGCTGGAGAGGGCGGGCCAACTCCCTGTATGATAAACACGCCCCCATTGAATCACCCAATGAGAGCAGTAAAGTCCCCATTCAATCACCCAATAGGAGTTGTGTCTCCTAATGAGACATAAATTATGTAATTAGACATTCTGTTCAATGCGAGTTTCTTTTCTGAGGAGACATAAATAATGTTCTGTGTGTGGGGTACCATAAATTATGCAATGAGGCTTATTCTTTTATATATATAGATATTATATAGCTTTTCTTGCAGAGAAAAACAAAGGTATTCTCGCTGCTGGGTGATTATTTATTCAAACGTTATAACAGCTCAGAATAATCCCTTTCTGTTTGAAGAGCTTTACAGCAGACTGGCTGAAATTCTCCATAGGGACTATGAAACAGTACCACTGAGTGGTAACTTTTATAGGACTGTATTATGTAAAAAAAAAAAAAAAAAAAAAAGACAGAGAAGAAGCTATAATTATCAAAGTAATTCTCTCTCAGAAGGAAGTGTTTTTTTTACTCCGCAAGAAAGAAATTACAATACATATATATATTTTAAACATAATAAAATATTTCTACACTAAGTTTTACTGTAACTGAAAGAGGAGGCAGCTCAAAGTAACTGGCAACAGAGATAAAGTAGCACCAGGAACAAAAGAAACTGAAGGGATTAGTGGAGTGAAAAGAGAAGGTGGGATGATTAGTGAGAAGGTATAGGTGAGTGAGAAGAACAGAATAAGGAGAGTTGAGGTAAGGAGTGTGAGAGGCAGAGAGCAAAAAGCTGTGGTTCCGGAAAGGTCCACAGCTAGGTAGGTATATTTACTCACCAGCTCAACCATTATACTCTTCTTCCTTCCTCTCTGACCCTAAACAAACGCTGTGATTGCACTCTAGAGTCTGCCCCCTTATCTATTACATAAACAGCTGAATGAAGGGTTGAACAAGTAGGTGCACCAGGGGCAGAGTGTGAGTTACAGTATGTGCTGCAAATCGCTCTTATCATCAAAGAATGATGCTAACAATTTCCTCCAAATCTCCTATGGACATAAAAGAGAGAGAGAGAGAGAGAGAGAGAGAGAGAGAGAGAGAGAGAGAGAGAGAGAGAGAGAGAGAGAGTGTCCCACCTCAAAGGTAGGACAGGAAAAATGAAACAAGCCTACAAAAGGAACTCCTACCCTCACCATCTCCCTGTTTTTTTCTTGTCCTCCTTTGTGGGTGGAGCTCCCACTACTCACAGTTTGTTGTTTTTATAAAGGACCTCAATGGATACCTTATTTGGCTCCAGCCAAGTCTGGCAGTACTGGATGGGGCATTTGTCCCTCGAACCATCCTTCTTCCTTATGAGGACCCAGCTGGGTCTCTCTGTTTCTGTGTACACTTCAGCAGGTAGTGTTTCTGTCCTGTATAGTGGTTCTCATAGCAGCATTCAGCGCATTGGGGCTTTTGTGGAACTCGTATGCATTCCAGGAAGTGCAAGTCTTGTTTCACTTCACACTGGAGGGGAACCCACCAGCA
This sequence comes from Rhinophrynus dorsalis, assembly GCA_037306005.1. Classification (NCBI taxonomy): domain Eukaryota; kingdom Metazoa; phylum Chordata; class Amphibia; order Anura; family Rhinophrynidae; genus Rhinophrynus; species Rhinophrynus dorsalis. The sequence goes on from CM074719.1 coordinate 271,325,552, forward strand.
CCAGAGGTTCTGCTGTATGTGGAGAATGTTTTTCTATTAATTAGGTGGTATTTGGCAGCATCGGCCACAGCCTCTCCCTACTCTTTGGACAGCAGCAAGCCAGGATCAAGACAGTTCTATCTAGCTCTTTTGCTCTGCTCAGTATGTCTGTGATAGTTGGGCATTATATGCCCTCTTATTTTTTTCTTATAATGTTTTATTTTTTCTTTTAAATGGAGAATCTAGGAGTTTTCCATTGCCGTTGAAAAAAGAACTTGGAAGAAGGATGCCAGAGAAAGCTGTGTTCATCTTGCTTGTTAGACATAAACTCTCCATCTACATCCCAGACTTCTGCTCATCAGATTAGTGGGTCTTCGGATATGGCAGCCATGGCTACTATGGTCTCACTTTTTACCTCCATTGTGAGGAAAGCTGGAGGTCTGTGTGTGTGCGGAGGAAGAAGAGGCTGACCAGTCTTCATCAGTGGCAGACAGATCTCCTGAGCCTGATAACAAGCCAATGGATCTTTCAGATTCATAGTCAGAAGAATCTGAAGTAAAGTGATATAGGGAGAAGTACTATGTTTCCTAATGAGTAAATGGATAAGTTAGCAGAGACAGCTCGGCACAGAGCTTGTGAAGCAGTTGTGGCTTCATTTAGACCTGATATGGCTACTACATGTCTCAAGAGCTGTGGACCTCTGCTTGAAATAAATCCCACAGTACCTACAGAAGATTTATTAAAGGGATAGTAATGTTTCACAAAAACAGCAGCTCCAATTACTATTCATAGTATTTAAGCCATAGAGAGTGTTATTTCAATACTGTTAGAGTTGTAGTTCAAGAATAATTGAATGATAAAGTATCCCCTCCTCCCCTTTTACCTAGTGTAAGCCACCTCCCCTCAGATGTGGAATCTGGTCTTGAGATCAGACAGCTCACAGCAAGGGACAATCTTCTTACTGTGAACATAAGGAAAACTCTGTCACCCTTTACAGCCTTTTTAGGTTTTTCCCTTATGCTTATTGAAGATTGTCCCTCTCTGAGATCCATCTGGACAGTATTGTTGCTCTGAAGTGAGCAGTGGTACATCAGTAAAAGGGGTGGGAGGGGGCTATTTTATCATTCAATTACTCTTGAACTCTAACTCTGACAGTATTGAAATAACACTCTCCGTGGCCCGAATAATATGAAGATTAATTGAAGCTGCTCTTATTGTGAAACATTACTATCCCTTTAAAATCTATCTCATCTCTTCCTCTAGCAGCCGATTATATCTGCGGTGTCTCTATGGAGAATGTCAGAATGACAGCAAGAATCACACCTTTGGCTATTTCAGGATGCAAACCACACTGGTTCCGTCAATGAGCTGCAGATCATCCCTCAAAGAGAAAACTTTGCTGTATGCCAAGGAAACTTCCTATTTGGGAAAGATTTGGGCACTCTTCATCTATATCCCAAGAGGCTCTGGAACAGGAGAGTGGACCCCTCACAGATGGCCAGGAAACATCCAAGCTTCCCCCACAGGCCTGGCCGGCCCATGCCCCCCCAAAAACCAGAAACACATAGAACCTAAAGTATATATAAACAGTATACCACAGAAAGATGTGGCAACCCAATTAAAAAAATCATCATTCCCCATTCACCTTAAAGTGCTTCATCACCACCCGGTCATACAGGAATAGGGACCAGCAGGGGACAGGTGTAATTAAGCATAAAGCCAAAAGGGCATAAATTGAGAGTAACAGGATACCTGACCAAGGCCCCACCAACCCACATGTATAAGCTAGTGCAGTCCAAGAAGGCCAGAGTTGCTCTAGTATAGTCACTCCCTATGGTAGGATTGGTCCGATAATGATTGAAATGCTTCAGCATCAGCTCAATCCGGGGAGGGGGTCTCCTGTTGAGCATCAGGATGGTCTCTGAACTTCTTGCATCAAGGCACTTCTGACACCAGATGCCATCTCCAGCATTGGTGATCCTCCAGTTTCTGGCAGGAGCCGGGCCCAGAGCCTCAGCTTTGTTATAGTCAGAGACTTACAAAACTCCTCTACTCCCTCTGGATCTCAAAGAGCGGCTGAGAGGCCTTCATGCTGGGATGATAGCTGGAAAGGAAAACCCCATAAGATATAGGCTTTTTATTTTGGCAGGAAGCCATAATAGCTTCCTTGTCTTGAATATAATGTAAATGACATATAAAGTCTCAAGGTTTATCAACTGGGCCTCCCTTAGGGCGTAAGGTCCTGTGTTCACTATCAATGAGCTGATGGAGCAGAACATTGTTACATCTCCCTTGGTTGTTGAGGTCATCCAAATGTACTGTAGTTGGGAGATAGAATCTTTTTGGTCTAGACAGTGCTGCTCAGTATCCACCCTCAGGGCGAGCCATTGTATGTCCCTCCGCAGATCTACCAGTTCTGCTCACAAAGTAGATTTAATCTTCCCCGGCAATAGCTTCAGATCATCTTTGGTGGGCAGGGAGGCCAGAATACCCACTGACATCAATTGAGACGAGTTCATGTTTGGAGAATGAGGCAAAGAAGGATCCTGTAGAAAAGGGTGACGCACAGCATCAGCTTCGGCAAGTCCAGGCGTGCCTCGATCCTTCCCCATATGGTGGGTAGAACGGCTCAAGAATGGCATCAGTGGGCCATGCGGAACCCTGGATGCCTCAGATTTCTTCTTGGTCAGCATCTAGACTGGTAGTAGCAGAGCCAAAACTGCTGGTCAGCTGCAGAAAAGCAGTAAAGTTGGGTACATCATAAAAACTTAAGCTATGGCCCTGGAGCTAAGCTCTCATACGGCCATCTCTGTCAACAGTAGGGAAGCACACTCCTCAAATTGTTTTATGTTTTACATATAACTGGTTTCTCTGGAGGTGCGTTAAGACAAACATGATGTTGATGTTCCTCAAGAGACAGAGAAAAGACTAACATGTCCTCTAGGTAAATCTCAATAAAAAACACCAAAAGATCGCTGAACACATAATTAACCAAGGACTGGAAAACTGGTGGGGCGTTATGGAACCCAAACGGGATTGCCAGATTGCTAGGTACTCATAATACCCGAATCTGGAATAAAAGGCAGTCTTCCATTTGTCCGCTTCTTGGATACTGACCAGATTATAGGCCCACGAAAGTCGAGCTTAGTGAAGAAATGGGCAGCATGGAGTCTTTCCAGCAGCTCCGGTATCAGGGGAAGTAGATAACAGTTCCATCATGTGATACTGTTCAAACTCCTGTAATCCACACAGGGATGAAAAGAACTGTCCTTTTTCTTCATGAAGAAGATGCTTGCCCCTGCAGGGGATGTGGATGGATGTTTGAACCCTCATACAAGGTTATTGCGGATATGTTTCTCTAAGGCCTTGGTCTCTGGGATGGATAGTGGGTAGGTCCTGCCTCTTGGGGGTGATATGCCAGACAAGAGGGACTATCATATGGCTAATGTGGTGGCAAGGTCTCAGCTTTGCCCTTGCTAAAAACATCTGAAAAGTCCATATATGGTTCAGGAACAGATATGTAATCAGAAGACAAGATGTTCACAGACATGCAGTGGGCAATGAAATAGCGGTCAACAGAGACAGAGTGTGACAAGAAGGGTGTAGCAAGCCTCTATTCTAATGCAAGGTCTTTTATTCCATGAGAAGGCAGACTGCACCATCTCCTTCCTCAGTGGCAAAATGTTACCAGTAATTTTCAGGTGTTCCACATCATTCTGGAAGGTTACAAAATGTACTTATCTGCCCTCCCCACTTCCAGAGTTATACTTACCTAGGTTCTGTGAGCCGCTCATTCTCCACATCTCTCCTTTGCGGTTATTCAAGATTTGATTCTGTCTGGTATTCTAGCTCTGGCTCCAAAAGCCCTGCAACAGAAAGGGAAATATGCTACTGTCTTCCTGGTACCAAAACATTAAGGATAATTCCATCTGGTAGCAAATCTGAAGTTTCTAAATAGCTTATTATTTAAATAACATTTAAAGATTGAAGGAAATATTCTGCAAATCGAGGGGTGTGATGGCTACCCTAGATCTACAGGAAACATACTAACATGTGCCCATTCACCCAGATGATCAAAAGTACCTTCGAGTACCAATCTAAGATGGCCAGTTTACACTCCATCTCCAATTTAGATCTCTGCCTTTCAACCTCTCATCTTCTCCAAGAGTCTTCATCAAGATGATGGTGGTAGTAGTAGTAGTAGTAGCCACCTACCTGTGGGAAAGAAACATGGCTATGGATCCATATCTCAATGATTGGCTTCTTATAACTTCCTCTCTGATCCCTTTTGTCAATAGATGCAACTGATCATAAATACTTTTCATTTTCTAAGCTGGCAAGTTAACAGCAGCAGCAAACCAGACTTCCTTCCAGCCAGGAGGAAGAAATGTATTGGTATGACCCTGGATTCAGAAGACTGGAAGAACTGCCAGAAGACGAGATTTGCAATATTTAATTTCAGCTTCAACAGCTGAAGTTAACAGATTATATTTCTATGAGAAAAAATATATCCATTCAGAGTCTTGCGGCTATAGAATCAGTTCCTTGCGGCCACTCCAAAATCAAATTCTTTCCTCATGGAACCTGGATCCAGCAGTTCTTCACACTAAAGTACACATTACACATCTTCGCAATTTGTCCCTAGCACTGTGGAACAGGGCCGACCTTTCCCAAGCCTTTCCCTGGTTCCTTCCTCAATTGATCATTGTGACCACACATGCCAGCAGACTGGCTAGGGAGCAATAGTCTAAGATATAATTTCAAGCTTACTGAGCTCTATAAAAGAGTAAGTTAAACTCCAACCATCTGGAACTCCAGTTCCAGTTTGGAGAGCACTGAGGGCAGCCTCTTATTTGGAGGCCAGGCAACATCACATCAATATCATACCCATTTCATAAAGGAGGTACAAGGAGCCTCCTCTCCTTTAACTATCATCATAGATCCACTGGGTGGAGGTCAATATTTGGCCCAACAGGTTGAGCAGGAAAACTATGCTTCAAGATGAGTGGTCCCTACATGAGGAAGGCTAGGCAATCTCTCCAGTTAACATAAAAGGCAAGGACAATGTTTGGGCTGACAGGTTGAGCTGAAAAACTATGCATCAGGATAAATGCTCCCTACATCAGAATGTCATCCTCTCCTTGGCAGAGAAGTGGGGAATGTCCCATATAGGCCTTATGGCAAACAAGGACAATGTTAAAGTTCCAATGTTCTTCTCACTTTTCCACAAGACCATCCAGCAGGAGTGAGCATCCTCATTCAAGTATAGTCTTTTCACCTTGCTTACATCTTGCTTTATCTGAGGTTCATTCCGATAATCCTGAGGACAAATCCACAGTGATTTTCTTTGCCCCCTATTTGCCAAGTGGAGCATGGTTTGCTCTGTTGAAGACCTTATCAGTGAAGGACCCAATATTTTTTTCCAAAGAGGAAAGATCTCCACCAAGGATCAGTCCTGTACAGCTCAACAACCAACCTCATCCTGGTGGCATGGTTTCTGAGGCCTAGAACTTAATGTCCTGTAAGCAACCTAGGTAGCCTCCTAGGTAGCAACCTGGGTAGCAACCTAGGGTTCGCTATTGAAATGTCGCCATCTATTTGGTGACCATCAAAATGCTGTGTTAAAAATGTCACCAGAATCAAAACAGCATCATTCTGATGTTGCTCACCTAAAGGTCACCAAATAGAGGGTGGCATTTCAACAATAAACCACAACCACAGTTGTGTATAAGTCTCCATCTGTGTAACAGAGAGGCCCACAACACATTGCAAAGCAAAGCAATGCACTGCGGACCCCTCTGGCAATCAAACGGTAAATGTAAAGTTGTACTTCTTTAGTGGGGGCTGATAATTGAATGTAAAATTGATAAAAGACTAGACAAAAATAAAATCAACTCACAAAGGTAGGAAATACAGCAACCTGCTGCCTCTCCCATCCTCTGCATGCAATCCTCCTGCATAAAGTTGCTGACAAATTGAATCCAAGGATTGGTGTCCTCCCAGAGGTAGTCCAAATGAGGGGGCAGATATGTATTTGCTCTATCCGGTCGATATATTATAACTTGCATTTAGTTCTCTCTCCCATCCTCTGCTTGAAATAATCACCAGTAGTCTCCAGGAGTCAGCATCCTCTCAGGGATAGGTTAACAAGCACTGGCAAAGTAGTATTCAAGTTGTTTAGTTGATAATATTATAGAGAACTGAGGGAAAATACCCTGCGTGTTTGTATCATCTAATCCTTCCTCAGGATTCAAGTTGCGAGTAACAAAATTATATGCAAAGGATAGGGTAGAGCTGAATGCTAGTTCCAGCACTTTCAAAGGTAGTTTAGTGTACAACAATATTGTACCTTTACCATATCTCACTGGGACTCATCTAGAGACTATCTGGAGTTTTTAAATTTTATCACATTTAATATCATTATATGGTCTTTCCTTTCATATATATATTCTATTTTTTATTTATATATTTTGGTAAGGAATAGGGCACAGGTGATCGACTATATTAGATGGAGAGCTCAATGTTCTTTTCATCTATCAAATAGGGATAGAGCATTAACATGACTTTATAATTTATTCCCAGCTATGCTTTTTTACTCCTTAAATCACCAATCCTATCCATATTCCACTTACACTCCAGAAAATATCCATATGCCAAGCCAATAATCTGGGTTGGGATTTTTTCCAATTTTTTTTTGGCTCTCATGCATTACCAAACTAAACAGGCAAGTGCTCTTAGATACAAAATAATTTCTTCATCTTTTGCCCAAATAATGCATCCCACTCAATTTTATCTCCTAGTCCACATTCATTTTTCATCAACCTCCCAGCTGTCAGTCTTTTTCTCCTGCAAATACTTATAAGCATACCTGGGAACTCCCAGAGAGGGGAGTCCTGTGGTGGCTTGAGGAAGATAAATTACACAATTTGTGTCAAAAAGGGGTGGGACTTACAAACCAAAACAAAACTTTTAGTAATAGGCTGGGGAAGGAGGAGAAACGGGCATGGAGTGGAAGGAATATACTGGGACTGCAGAGATGTGGGCAGAGTTTCATCAGAAACTCCCCACATCTGGAGAATCAGCATCTGCCCCAGAGACCCGGTAATTATCTGCAGAAACCAGAGTCTCTGGGGCAAATCCGGAGAGTTCCCAGCTGTACTTATAAGTAGATATGGTTAATCTGCAATCCAGGAGTTTTTAGCTTGTTTTGTGCATTGTAAACTGGAGCAGTCTCTGGTCAATGAGACCACTTCAGCTTACATGCAGAAAGCCTCCGTCATCGGTGGAGGCTGGATAAAGGGAGGGGAGCAGAGGAAGAGTGACAGACTGCGGTACAGAGCTGGTAACCACAGTCTGTCCAGAAGTAGGGTGCAGGGCAATCTGTACTCATTACATTTCATCCAAATAGAGATTTTAAAAATTAAATTAATACAGCATTCCACATATTCGCTATATACGCTTTTAGGATAAACTTGTATAGGGGTGATAGATCCCCTTTAAGTTTATTCTTTTGAATCTTTTTGCAGTCCATGATACTGACTTACCCTGTGATCACCTATCAACATTATAGTGTGCTTTTACTATATTGTTTGGGATATAGTGTGCACAGGGTTAAATTCCTTTTGTTCTACAATCTTACATGGGCCTGCAGGGTTTAAATGGTTGTATTATTGCAATGCTCTCCAAATCTGTCCCATTGTCTGGTCCAGGTTTTAATCAGGTGTCATTTTCCTAATCCTTTCACCCCTGTTGTGTATTCACTATTGTCTTCGTGTGATAGGATTAGCCTGGTGTTGTGATTGTCTGTAACACCTGTTTCTATTGTACCTGTATGTGTTGATTGTATCAATCTTACTGAATGTCACATCCCCCTTCCCCTGAAATGTGGCTATATAACTCTTGGCCACTTTCAATAAAAGTCAGCATTCAATTTGGAACTAAAAGTGTGTGATGTCCTTTAGTTTCTGAATGGTCTAAAGGATCCCCTTTGACACCCATTTATGGATGCTAAGTACCCGTTTGTAGCCACCTTCAGGAGGGAGAAACCTGGCAAGATGGCCCATGACAACTAGGCATCTTGAGTTCCCATTACAATGAGTTAAAAATGCTTCAAACATCCCCCAAAAATATTGCTTGTAGGTAAAACCATTTTGAAAAGTTGGCCTTAATTTTTTATTTTCACTTCCATGTCTACGGGCCTTAGCTGCATATACTAGAACTTTTTTTTGGGCCTTATGAATGAAAGAAAAGTCAGAAATTCTTGGGCAAACCAACTAATAGAGGAAAACTATTTTTGACATAAATGGGTCTTTTAACCCTTTTAGTGTTTGAGAGGACTCCAGTGCATGGAGACCCCTCTAGGGGTTAAATGTTCTGTTTAAGTCAGTAGAAATTTTGGAAATGTATATTTGTCCCCTAAGGCAGGTGTTTTGCCCCAGAATTATTCCATGTTTCTTTGGTGAATAAGATGCTTATGTTTAACCCTTTGAGTGCCAGAGGGGTACACAAAGGGTTAAAAAAATACCCCATCAAACTTTCAAAAGCCAACTGTCTGAGTTGCAGCTCACTTAGCTGAAGATGTACTGTATACTATAAAGGTTTTTTCTTTATAGATATTGATGAAATGCTACGTCCAGAAGGAGCATAACTATAGAGCGTGCAGATGGTGCAGTTGTGACAGGGCCCTGCATCCCACTGACATCAGGACACAAAAGGTTCTAATTATGCCCCCGGAAAATATTCTTGTGTTAGGAGGCCCTTACAAACTGTTTGCACCTTGGCCATCCAGTGACTAGTTACGCCACTGATGTCCACTTCATAATTAATCTCATATTCCATAATCTACTGACTGTACCAGCTGTGCACAAGGGTGGATGTCATTATCCTTTAACCTGTAACAAACCTAGTTATCATAGGGCTTTCCCTGATAAGTAGAAACATAACTAGTCCCACTACTTGGAGATGCTTCATTCAATAAGTTATTACAATGCAATCTTGCATTTTTTTATTTTTTTTTTTGAGTTTTCGATTTTATGGGACATGTGTTCCAAGGCTAAAAAAGTAAATGAGAAGCAAAACATATATAGATGAAAGAGAGCTATTGCATTTAATGGGAGTTCTTTTGATACATAAGGTGCTATTGCTTTGTTCCTTATTTTATTAAAGCAGAACTTTCAGCTTATATAAAGTCTCCCTGCAATAATTAAGCAGATAGCAACTAGCTTTATAATAAGTCTATTACCTCTCAAAAGTAGCCGATTGTAAAGTAATCCTTAATCTTAGGAGACCAGAAGCCAGACATGAGCGCAGACATCTTGTCTGCGTGCCTGCACTGTCAGTCCCGGTCTCCTCTAACAAGCATTGCAGTGTGCTGCAAGGTAACTGGCAGGGTCTGACGGTGCAGGCGCGCAGATGGCACTAACCTGGCTGACAGTCTCAGAAGATTAAGGATTACTTTACAATCAACTACTTTTGAGAGGTATAAAGCTAGTTGCTATCTGCTTAATAATTGCAGGTCAACTTTATATAAGATGAAAATTCCTCTTTAAGCCTCAGTGTGTCACAGACAATGGCTACAGCGCCACAAAACGGCTACAATGCTACAAAAAATGCTAAATTCAAATGATCAAGAATTGTTTAATTCACTCTGTAATAACATTTGATTAAAGTGTCTACCAGCAGTGGGATTACTCTTTAATAAACATAAAAAGCCTTGCAATAATAGCTCTATTGTAGCATGTCCCTAATAACTTCACCCCTCCCCACCAAAAAAAAAACCTACCTCTTAATTATTCTTTTTTGTATGGGGTGCCCTTTTTAATTCTGTTCATGTGGCTCTCTGTTGTTGGGCTACAACTGCTGAGGATGATGGGAACTAGAGTCCAGCAACAGCCAGACAGTCATAAATTGCTCATCCCTGCTTCGACCTGTGTGCATTGTTGTACTACCAGTCTTTGACATTATCTGACAATTGTGTTGGGATTTGTAGGTAGGTCTATTTGCACATCCTGTTCTAGGAAAAAAGAATTAGAGCGCTTACTAGTAGAACAAGACTATAACGTACAGCATGTATACTTCACCTCATTCCCATTCTGGCAGAAACACATAAAAGTCAGCACAAGCCAGTTTAAATAAGTGAGATTTTTGTCATGAAATTCAAATCAATGTTTTGGGTCCCATTGTAATCTTTATCAAGCACAAATACAAGTGAACTGAGACTGCCAAAACATGGCATTTGAAGAAGAAAGAGCTTTGTGATGAAGTCACACATATGCCTGTGATTATGGCAGCCAACTGTTGCAATACAAACAGTATACCTATAGTCACCACTGGAAAAAAATAGATTTGAGCATATACAAAAGCATTAATCACTTGTATCTTACTCGGTCCCTCATACAGAAATGCAATTTCATGAAAATCCCCCATCAGCTTCCTGATGCTGCAATTTTATTGTTGGAAAGTGTAGAACAAAGTTTAAATATGGGTAATTATACCAGTTAGACAGGAACAAATAAAGGATTAATCCTGTATTTGTCAAAAGTGCAAATGATTTCAAAGGAGCAGAATTTTTTTTTATGAAGCTATAGTGTGGGATGCATATTTCCAGAGTTATTACACTTTAAACCCATTTTTTTTACATTAACAGTGCTCTCTAATTGTCTAATTCTAATTAGTTATTAAGTTGCATTTGCTCTGACAGGTGAGTCACTGACAAATAGTTCTCATGCTGTTAGTTTGACCTTGCATAAGCAAATAAAGACAAGCCACAGAAATCAATAATTTGAGAAATTTGCATTATTTATAAATGCATATTTGTACTTGTGTAAAACTGATACATTTGTGTAAGTCACAGGATTGATATTACACTACAAAGGTGGAAGTTAAATATTCACATTTTATATCCACACAATGCTAGGAAATGTATATTGAGTGTAAAATCATCAGAGGAGTATACCAACCCAGTGTGTCAGGATGTATTTCCCAGTTGGTAGGAAGCGGATATATTGACAATATGTATTTAAAATGTTTATTATTTGCCAGTCTGCTGCAGAGAGTGCATAGCTAATTCTATGACAATGTCCATGTTTGCACTTTGCCTTCCATAGCGCTTCCAGTAGATATTTGCTTGATACATTATGAGAAATGTCTCCCTGTTAGAACTACATTGTCCAATACCCCTCTACCGCTGTTATCATTGCACCCTGCTTTCCCACTAAAAACCAATATCTTAATGCCCTCTCTCTCTTCTACAGTTGCACCCTGCACACCTTGATCTCTTTAATTCTGTATTTTGTGCTCCCTGTTTCGACAGCTGACAATGTACCCTGAGCTTCTCCAATGCATATTGTTATCTCACCAGATAACACCACCTCTGCTACTGTATGCTGCTTCTCTTTGTTTCTCTGCTAACACATCTTAAAACTTACTTCCCTTACTAACACGGCTCCATTTTCTTCACGGTTACTCAGCTAATAATGTACTGTTATATCTGCTCTCCAGCTATGCAATACACTCCCCTGTTTGTGATAACACCACATCTTGAGCTTCTCCTTCTCTACCTCTACTAACACAGCACCCTGTATTCTACTCATCCTCTTTTTCTACTCAAGAGAATTATTTCAGAGAAGAGACCCCAGAAAGAATAATTATAATGTTTTCTTTGTTATACAAGATTTCATCAAATGCTGGACACAAAGATCAGAATGCACAGACATTTAGGACTACCAAAAGGATCACATACATTGTACCGTATACATATATACATATATACACAAATGCAGGGTATACAACCCAAATACAATCCTAATATATACTCTAAGTATGCCCAAACTGTTCCTTCTTCTATAAAATGTTCTCTGAATACCTTCCATCGATATTTGGATGTTAAAGCCAAAAGTGCTCCACAAACAGATTTGTGAATGGTGAGGGGGATGTCCTTTCCAATTAGTGCTCCTGTCCCCTGCCATTTCACACAATCCATTTTTTCCCCATTCTGGCAGGTTTGCGGTGTTGTTATATGACGGATTTCCTTGCTCAAATCTTCTTAGACTCCAGCGTGTTCCTCTCCAACTTGATTGCGGAAAAACAATGCCCTCTCCAGTACAAATACAGAGGTGTTTAAGATGTGTCCTTCAGTTCAGGGCTATGTGATGGCTGCTGGGGCAACTCTGTGGAAGGAGACTGAAGGTCGGGACCTCGATCTACAAAGAATATCACAAGTTAAATCCACTATTACATACATTTTGCATTGTAAATTTAAGGCGATGATCGATTTTTCTTTCAAAACTTTGTCTTTCGCTCTTCCACAAACAACTTGAGACAGATATAGACAGAAGGGAGTTATATGCCATGAGGACTGATCCTCTGGCATAGGGATGGTTGACGTGAGACTCTTCAGCTGTTGAAGACTACATTTCCCATCATTCACCATTATACAATGGCTGGCAGGGCATGATGGGAATTGTAGCCTTCAACGGCTGGAAGGTCTAAAGTTGCTAACCAGTGGTCTAGTATGGTAAGTGGAGAAAGTTGCGCTGGAAATTTAGGACAGGGTGAGTCACATCAAACAGAAGGTTAATGACACAAATACTAGAAAATGTGGCAATTGCAAAACCACCTCTTTGTTTTTGGGGCTGATTTTCTATGCCTACAACTGCTCCACCTTCCTTTTTATAAATATTATACAATAAATGTATTGTCAGAAAAAGAGAGAGAGAGACCATGAGAAGGGGAGAAGATTAGGTGATGTACAGGAAGAATAGGCTGGTTGGAAGAAAGAGAGATACATAAGAAGAGGGGGGGCGGGCAGGATAGAAGAGAGGAAAGTATGTGCAGGAAGAGTGAGTATTAAAGGGTTAGTAATGCCCGCTTATACGTTGCTGCTATATTGTAGATTTAAAAATGTATCTTGAGCAAGTGCCATCTCTTAAACCATAAAGGTTTGAAAGATATACAAATCTAAAGTTCCCCCCTCCCTCCCCTTGCACTGATGTCAGCATTCTACTGACAGCAGGAGATACCGGTCCTGGGACCAGCCGGCGGCTCTTCAGCAGACCCGAAATAGCGATATTTAAAAAGAAATACTTCATTGGAATGGTGTACAAAGTGTGCCTGGTTTGCAAGCACACTTTGTAGACCGTTCCAGTGAAGTAGTCCTTTTTAAACATCGCTATTTCGGCTCTGCCGAAGAGCCGCTTCGAGTCGGCCGACACGGATCTCCTTCTGTCAGCTTTACAGCTGACATCAGGGAAAGGGAAGGGAGGGGGAAACTTTAAAACAATATATCTCTCAAACCATAAAGGTTTGAGAGATGGGACTTGATCAAGATACTTTTTTTAAATCTACAATATAGCAGCAACTTATAAGCGAACATTACTATCCCTTTAACAGGTTTAGATGGAGAGGGTGTTAGAAAGGAGGGACATGATAAGAGACAGGGAAGGAGAATGGGGCAAACAAAAAGGCATGATGACAGAAGAAGGGGACGGGAAGAAAGGGAAGAAGGAAGAGATAAACAGGAATGGGAGACAGATTGAGCGATAAGGGAGTAAGAGATGCGCAGCGAGAGGTGCAGGATTAGGGAGAGTGTGAGAGTGGCAGAATGGTGGAGAGAAATATGAGCAGCAAGTGGGTACAGAATAAGGGAATGACAACTTCCCAGAAAGAGAGGGCATAATGTGGGAGAGAAGAAAAGTAACAGGATGATGGAAAGAGAGTGATTCACTGAAAAGGGAGAAGAATGAGGGAGAGATGTAGAGAAGGCAGGAAGACACAGAAAAGGAAAGGGAGCCGGATAACAGAGAGAAGGAATGGAAAGAGAGATGCATAGCAAGATAGTGCAGTATAAGGAAGATGTGGCAAGAAAAAAGGGGCCATATTGCGACTGGAGAGAGATGAGCAGGAACAGAAGAATGAATGATTGTGAGGGAGTATTTATCATTAAAGGAGCAGTAAATGTTTTTTATGAAAAAAAATATATACATCCACTGATGAGAGAGGAAAATTTCCAGAGTTATTATAGCTTAAAGGGATAGTAATACTTTGTTTTAACTTTATTTTATTTTGTAGGTATTAAAAAAACATGAAGAATGATATAAGTCTTATCTCTCAATCCTTTATGGTTTATGAGATATTCACAAGCAAAGTTCCCCTCCCCGCCCCTTTTATCTAGTGTAAGCCATCTCTTCTCAGATGTGGATCAGGTTGTATGACCAGACAGATAACAGAAGGGGACAATTTTCTTTGTATCAAAACAATGAAAGCCCTTCCCCCCTTGACAAGTTTTTCAGCTTTTTCCCTTATCTTAATTGAAGATTGTCCCTCTCTGCAGTCTACCTGGGCACCTCCCTTCTGATCTGGTTGAACAGGGGGGGGGTACTTTGTTTGTGAATATCTCTTAAACCATAAAGGTTTGAGAGATAAGACTTATATCATTCTTCATGTTTTTGTAATGCCTACAAAATAAAATAAAGTTAAAACGAAGTATTACTATCCCTTTAAACCAGTTTTTTTTTTTTTGTTAGCAATGCCCTCTAGTGGTCAAATTTCAATTAGTTATATTGTTATATTCCAATGGAGAGGAAAGTCAGTGACATACATTTCTCCACAGAATGTGATAGAAACCTCCAAAACACTTCCTGTCAGTTAGAACTATTAGGAAGTAAACACACAGTACATTCATTTTCCTGATTATCTGAATTATTATAAATTTTGAATAAAACAACTAACAGCAGTGGAAATGCCCTTGTTTTTCTCAACTGGGAACGCTTTATAACATATAGGTTTTCATAAAAGAGGGATAGTAATGCTTTAAATGATCAGTAAACTTTTCTAATGAAAAAAAATATTTATTGTAGGGCATTTCCTGTTGAGTAAAATAAGGGTACTCCCACTGCTGAGAGATGCATATTTCCAGAGTTAAACTGTGTTCTTTACATTAATAGTGCCCTCTAGTAGTCCAGTTCCAATGAGTTATTCCGTTACTTTCTAATGTAGAGGAAACTTAGGGACATACAGTTCTCCATATAATGTGATAGCAATTGCTGAGTCATTTCATGTCAGTTAGAACTTTCAGGAAGTAAACACATAGTATATTCACTTCCTGATTATTTGAACCGTTATAACATTTGAACAAAACAACTGACAGAGGTGGGAGTGACCCTGTTTTACACAGCAGGAAAAGCTCTAGAACATATAGGTTTTCATAAAAGTTTACTGCTCCTTTAAAGCAGAACTACCACACTAGGTAAAGTTGCCCTGCAATAATTAGGCAGGTCGCGACTAGCTTAATAATACTTATATTACCTCTCAAAAGTAGCTGATTTTAAAGCAATCCTTAATCTGGCCAGATGAGTGCAGTCTGCGCGCCTGTGCCATCAGTTAATTCCAGGCCAGTGCAATGCTTTTTAATGGAAACCGGGACCGACAGTGAAGGTGCACAGACAAGAGGTCTGGCTTCCGGTCTCAGAAGATTAAGGATTACTTTACAATCGGTTAGTTTTGAGAGGTAATATCAAGAGGTCAAGATTATGTGGTCGATGTTTCGGTCAAAAGGTCTTTATGAAGACAATGTAATCAAAATCATGTTTTTAAAGGCTGGGGGCTTACCTGTTGGGTGCCAAAAAGAGGCCTGTGATGTTATCACCCGCAGTCTGTAAGGTGACTGCAGGTGCTGACATCACCCCCACAGTAGCCAATCAGAGAAAAGTGGTATACAAATGGTGATAATCCAAATGATATACTAAAAAATAATGAAAATACTCAATTAAAAATATAAGAAAGCAACCCCAAAAATATATAATAGAGAAAACATACCAAAAATGTATATGTACACTCAAGTATCACTGTGTATAGCAAGTCTAGATCTTATATGTAAGGAGACATGTAGGTACTATAACCAAATGTGAACAGCTGGAACGCAACAGTAGAAAACAGTGGGAAGATGTAGCGTGGAGTGCCATAAAAGCAGCAATGCCAAATGGTGCCCATAGCAAGTCAGAAAAAAAATGACCCCGTGGATCCCGGGAGACACGCTGCCAGCGGCTAGGAGATATAATCCAGAGGTGCGGAATGCCCGCACATTGCAAAGTGACCAGCATCGGTGGAGGGGGGGCGTCCTTGAATGTATCTGGAGCTCATACTGGCACCGCTGGGCAATGGGGATTCCCACTGTCTAGTTCTGTTGCTTCTGAGGCCAGTAACAAGTTATAGATTCCCCTGGGATTTGTAGTAATGGAGATTTTTGATTTTAGAATGTTGAGCCCACAGAGTTTTGTCTTGCCCATTGCGGGTGCGCTGTGCAATGCACAGTAGTCCAGCTGTGATGGATGACATCTCGTACACTTGGGTGCACCAAGCATTACACTACAC
This sequence comes from Rhinophrynus dorsalis, assembly GCA_037306005.1. Taxonomy (NCBI): domain Eukaryota; kingdom Metazoa; phylum Chordata; class Amphibia; order Anura; family Rhinophrynidae; genus Rhinophrynus; species Rhinophrynus dorsalis. The sequence goes on from CM074719.1 coordinate 271,341,899, forward strand.
AAACTTTATTCATATTTTAGTGTCCTCTTTTTGTTTGATTCTTTTGCTACATGTTTTGGGCTGTGTGGGGATGCTGTACGATGAGAGGTAGTCCCGTACCACCGTACAGCACCACCCGACCAGTTTTAGAACTTTTCCACTGTGGCTATTCTTTTTCGAGAGAGGGACAATCTTCAATTAACATACAGGAAAAAACCTGAAAAACCTGTCAATGGGGGCAGGGTTTTCATTGTTCTCACAGTAAGAAGATTGTCCCTTGCTGTGAGCTGTCTGGTCTGTGGACCAGATTCCACATCTGAGGGGAGGTGGCTTACACTAGGTAAAAGGAGCAGGAGGGGGGTACTTTATCATTCAATTACTCTTGAACTACAACTCAGTATTGAAATAACACTCTCTATGGCTCAAATACTATGAAGATTAATTGGAGCTGCTGTTTTTGTGAAACATTACATTGTCTGGAAGCGTCCATGCCCAAATTTGGAGGTTGCGTCGATAAACTTTAGGTCTATCTTCTCCAGGGCATGACGTCTGGTTTGTACAACGAGGGACTTGCTCAATGCGAGAACCCTCTTCTTGGTCCCAATAACACAGCATGATAACTTAATTTTTCACTGCTCCGTAGTGAACAAAGCCATCCAATGGATTGATGCTCTTGTCTGACAGATCATAATCAGTTGAAGCATTGTTCTTTACAAGCTTGCCATCCTTTTAGTGGGAGCCTTGGCCAGTCTTGCAAATCTTCTTGTTGATCTCAGTGAGGTGATGATATCCCTTCTGTCCAGCATGAGCTACTGAGAAGGCCACACGGGCAGTTTCTTTGGGTGCAAACGGCTAGTGACCTATTTGTATCCCTTCCATGAGGTAAGACTTCTTCTGGCATAGGAGCAGCAGGCGCATCTGTGTGTGGGCAATAACCCTGACGACCTGGCAGTATTTATTCATGCTGGCAAAGTCCTTTTCCACTTGCTTCTTACCCTCATCATCCTGCCACTTACTGCAGTATTTTGTGAACGCCTTCTTCTTGTAGATAGCCCACAATTCCAACAATGACCATAGGAGGTGTCTCCACCACAGTCTCTGCCTCCACAACCTCTTTCTTATTCACCTATCACAGTGCCTGTGATTCCTGTCAGTCTTATCTGTGGCAGACACTGATTTGCTGTGTTGGTTTGGCCCGCCCCCTGGTGACCTTTTTATACCTGGCTATCACATCTGTCAGATGCCCTTTCGTGGTGTTTCTGAGCCAGTTATACTGTTGCTGTGTTCCTGTGTTCCGGATTCCTGTGTACCGAATCAGCTTGTCCTGACTATTCTCCAGTGTTCCTGCTTGTGTATGATCCAGTCCGTCTGACTACCACCCTTGGATCCTGACCCGGTTTGGCTGACGTTCCTGCTTGTGTATGACCCGGCTTGTATGACTACCTCCTGCGTGCTCCGACCTGGCCTGGCTGACTTCCTGCTCCGAAGATCGACTCCTGCTTGTTCCAGTGACCTGCGTTCCAGTTGTCGCCGCCGCGACATTTTTATCTACTGTTCCAGCCTTTGATGTGACTGCCTTGCCTGGTGTACTCCGATCAGTGCAGTGTATCTACCTGTGCAGAGCTGTGCGTTTGTACGCCTCCCTCATACTGCAGAGCCTTGCTATACCGCTGAAAAGCCTCGAGTAAAGGTGCTTTTTAACCCTAGCAGTGCTGCCTTGGTTCCACTCTCTCTACTCCCGTAAGAGTCTCGTTCTCGGTGATACTCCTGCTGAGTTGGCCCGCTCTCCGTCGACGGCTCTGTACATCCTTGCAGAGTATTCATATCCGTAGGGCCGGTTGGGTGCCTAAGACTCTCTCTCTTTGCAATACTGGGCGATTCCGTTATACAGAGTGGTGGCAGGCAAAGGCGTTAGCATTTGCAAATCCGGTAACTACGCCCGTGGGGCTGTTGGCTCTTGCACGTCATATCCCGGTGTCCGGTTAAGTCTGAGGAGGCTTGGCAGCTCTCGCATTGCAGGCCGGTTCCAATTACGCCCGTGGGGGCTATTTGCACTTGCACTAGCTGAAGCAGTTCCAGTAGGTACACCCGAGGGGGCTAAGTGGATTCCTGTGCTTCTTACTGAACACCGTGTCGAGGCAGTCCTGTATCCAGCCTATGATGAACTTTGTCTCCAGCACAGCCTTATAACACCCAGGGCGTTCCAAACATCCACATCTGAGACTGACTGTTATCAAGGACTTAACCCTCTGTGGTTATATTCTATTCTACTGCTGTGTATTTGTACATGTAATACATTTGTGCATTTACAATTGTATCTACCAGTCCCTACTGCTGGTGTATATCAACCGCCACTAGAGGGCATACCTCTGCCTTAACTTACTCTAATAAATTGTGGTTTTATTTCACACACTGGTCTGAGAGTCTTTAAAAACCGTTACATCACCTTGGAACCAGGCCTATGTGAGTCATGCCAGCCTTGTTGGGGTCATCCTTGGGAAAGCTCTTCACCTTGCCACGATGTCTCTTGCTACTCTTGCGTGGCAGGAATCCAAGAGAGCCATGATGGGGGGGGTCGAGAATTTTCAGTGAGACATTTTGTCTCCCGGCCGAACTGAAGAGGTACACGCAGTTATGTTAACTGTTCCTTATCAGTGCGTTACAATGGCGGAACGTATAGTATATGATGTCATCTCTATGGGATGTGCATCAAGCTATGCTATATCTACTGGAATGCATGGCATTATGTTTTTTTCATCCCAGGAGAGGAGAAGCATACTTCCCAAGTGTTACTCTTTAGGAGGGACAGTACCCCTTTGAGACCCAAATCCCTCTGTCCCTCTTTCCCATCCTGATGTCCCTCTTTTTTAGGAGATCAGACTGTGTGGTGTGTGTATATAAAGTGTATCAAATTGCTCTACAGAAATAAAACCACTTTAATGTTTGTTTAAACTTCAGTATATGTTATTATAAATTAGCCTGTGTAAATAAAATACTTTGGTCTTGTTATAAATCATTTATTAGGTTACACAAATAGGTGTCAATAGGTCATGGAATAGTCTAAAAAAATTATTGGTAATGCCCTGCCCAACAGCCACACCCCTATGTAAACCATCAAAATAAGTGTCCCTCTTTGGGCTTTTGAAATGTTGGGAGCTAAGGAGGAGGCGAGACTTTGGTTGGGGCTCATGTTGCCATTGGCTGACACATGTTCACCAAAGCGTTCCTTCAATGGAACGCATAGACTAGCAGGCTCCAAATTGCTTTTTAAATTATGCAACTTATGTGGAAGGGATATTGATAGCTATAGATAGCAACAGATTTATAATCTAGATCTTCTAATTCTGTACATTTTAAAAACAGCTGTGGGTGAGAGGTTTTTTTACCTTTTTTTTGTGCACGATCACGTGACCAGTTATTGCCCTATAGGTGAGCAGCCAGTCATTTAAAAAAGTGTTATGATCGGCTGATCTGCTTGTTTGTTTGTGTATTTTTGACTATAGGCTTTGTTAAAGTGGTATTATAGCTGTAAAACATCAGTGGGCCATACAAATGCTATTTTACATTGATGGTATTTTATATTTAGATGTAATTTTTTTTTTATATTAGTAAAACTGGACTTTTACAACGTGAGCAGCTGTGTTTATCCATATGAGGAGACCTGGATAAAGGTTGGTGATCTCACAGGCGTTGATATTGTACAAGCTGGAGGCGATATTGAACATACTACACTATTGGGCGCCCTTCTTTTTGTTTATAGATATGTATGTATATATGCATCTACCATGGAGGGAGACAAGTTTTATGGAGGTGAGTCCCTGAGACCTGACAGATATTAATCCTGTTATAAGCGCTATTGCTGGGGATTATATATTGAATTCTTCAGACACTACTTTTGTGAGTATACCACCACTGGGTGTTACTGTGGTGGTTTACTGGTATGTGAAAATTCCACACAAAGGGTGCTCTCCCCTATTCTCTCTCTTCTGTGTTTTCTATCTCTCTATTGGTGTTCCTCAAGGTTCTGTTCTAGGACAGCGTCAGTTCTCTCTTTACACAATAACACTTGGTGATCTTATTAAAGGGATAGTAATACCACTATTAAAGTGGAGGTCTGAGTTTTCTTTACTTATTTTTTAACATGTAGTGCTATATTTCATTACTTAAAGTTTTGTAGTTCAAGCACTATTCAAACAGAAATGATCCCCCTCCCGCCCCTTCTGACAACCTCCCATCAGATCTGGTATCAGGTCATGGGACTGAACAGATACAGCGAAGGATAATCTTCACTCAGTAAGTATAAGGAAAACCCTGCCCCGCTTGACGAAAGAGGGCAAGATTTTCCTTTAGCTTACTGAAGACTGACCCTAGCCGCACTCCATCTGGACCAGACTAAGATGTAGGGATGCAAGGAGGTTCCTTTCAGATTGAATAGCTCTTGAACTGTAAAACTGTAAGTATTTAAATATAGCACCACCTGCTCAAAAAAGAATAAAGAAGACTCGGACCTCCACTTTAATATAAGTATTACTATCCCTTTAACTCATTCTGACTCAGATATCATCTCTATGCAGATGACACCCAGCTTTACTTTTCTGCACCTCAACTGAATTCTGATATCTCATACTGGATGGCTCATAGTCCCCTCAATCTTAACATGTATACAATGGAATTAATCCTCATCCCACCTAGGCTTGGCTGAGTATTGCCCATCCAGGTTACTGTAAATGGCACTACCATAAATCCAGTAACAGAAGAACGGTGCCTAGGGGTGATAATTGACACTGCTCTGTCATTCATATTAACTCCATTGCTAAATCCAGCTGCTTTCTCTTGAGTAACACAGCAAAAAAAAACATCCCTTCCTCTGTTTCTCCACAGCTAAAATTCTTACACAATCACCCAGATTTAATATCATCATCTTCAGTCATTGCTGATCCACTGCAGGATGAAGGCCTCCTCAGCAAGTCTCCAACAACTTCTGTCCTGTGCCTTTTGTTGCCACCGTGTACCAGAAAATCTGTTAACTTCATCTACCTATCTTGTCTTTGGTCTTCTTCTTGGGCTTTAGTAGGAAGTGGAATTCCATCTACCATCAGGTCTTCTTGCTGTGTCCTTCCCATTTGCATGCCAGGCACTTTACTCTTTCAATGATGTCACAGACCTTTGTTTGCTGACGAATCCATCCACACGTTTTCTCACAGTGCATACATATATAATACACAAAACAAATGGCTGGAAAACTCACAGGATTTATAGAAAAAAAAAAAATAACCGTTTAATAATTATACAATGGACATAACTGTGGCCATCCTATAGAATAATTCGATAAAACGTGTGTAACACCGCGACACTGCTGCACGTGCTGCAGTCATGCGCAGTAGAGACTGCCCGTGCCGCGGCTAATACAGAGCTGGCCGCTCAGAAGAAGCGTCCAGCTCTGTATCAGCAGTAGCACGGGCAGTCTCTACTGCTCGTGACTACCCCACGACCGGGTGGTGGTGGCACTGTGGCCCGTGTAACGGGCTGTTCATCTAGTTGTATATATAAAAAATTTATTTTTGTCTATAAATCCTGTGAGTTCTCCAGCCCATTTTGTTTGTAGTATGCTTTGGATGTGCCCAGGTTCTTCTTCCCCTTTTTTCTTTTTTATACACACATCTCATCTTCAGCCACTGTCGACTGGTGGACCGATGCAGTGGCGAGTCTCACTGCAGAGATTTTTACAAGAGTGGGCCTGTTAAAATTGCCTCCCCTGATTCGCTGTATGGGGGCCAATCTCCTCCTCCATGCGGTCCATTGGGTAGAATTTCATATATATATATATTATATATATATATATATATATATATATATATATATATATATATATATATATATATATATATACACAGCTATACATATATTCACAATAAAATATTACTGCTTTTTTAGTATATTTGCACATAGTGAGCACAAACCTGCTTTGCCATGCCAGGGTCATATGTACAAAGTAATATGGAGCAACTCTGGAGCAACCCAACTCCAGCATAGGGGACAAATTAAAATCCCCACTGGTTTAATTGGGAATTTTAATCTCTTAACTCTGGGGTATTCAACTGTTGAACCTCCAGTTCCTCAAGCCACTGGCTGGTTGTGAATGATGGTTGTTGTAGTCCCCAGCAGCTGCAGGCCCAGCAACTGACTACCACTACCTTAACCCTTTGAGTGACAGAGCAGTACACAATGCATTGCAATGCGTTGCGTACCCTTCTGGCACTCAAAGGGTAAAATGCTAGAAAGGTCACCAACATATTACAATGGAGAATTTTTCCCAAGAACTGCTCCAGTTTCATATGCTGAAAGAATCATATATTGTAAGACTTTTCCTGCTGAGTAAACAAGTATACTGACACTGCTGGGAAATGCATATTTCCAGGGTTTACAGTATATACTCCTGTTTTTGTTTGATTATCCGTGCCCTCTACTGATCAGATTTCAATTCGTTATTCTGTTGCATTCGATGAGAAAGGAAAGTCACTGAAAAACAGTTCTCCATAGAATTTATTAGCAATTACTAAATTATGCTGTCGGTGGGAACTTTCAGGAAGTAATTACGTGTCACTCGATTCCTGACAATTTCGACTATTATAACAGTTATATAAAACAATTGAGAGTGATGGGAGTACCATTGTTTTAATCAGCAAGAAAATCCCTATATCCTATAGGTTTAAAAAACAAACAAACAAACAAACAAACATTTTTTGCTCGTTTAAACGTCTGTTAGCAAACATCTTTGTGGTCCACTCCCCTTTGGTCTGTGGTACACATCCTCTGCCTCTCCAAATGTATCGGACAATAGAACCTGCAATATTACTTTTCACCACAGTCTCACACAATGAAGATCTATGATCGCTTACCTGTATTTAGAGACATTTCTGCTAGTTTGAGGGGGAGGTCAGAAGGTGTGACCCCTGCTGGTGACCCTAGTATGTCAGGGAGAGCATTTCTACGGCCCGTTCGTGCCGAGGCAGCAAAGTCTAGAACAGGCTCCACTTCCGTCATATTGACCTGGGAAGCAAACAGGAATTCTACACATGTATTATGTGCATTCAGTATAAGCCAGGAATGTGCAACCGGGTGCCCTCCAGCTGTGAAGGACTACAATTTCCATCATCCCCAGTCAGTCACTAGCTGGGGATGATGGAAATTATAGCCCTCCACAACTGGAAGAACTCAGGTTGTAAACACCTGGTATAAGCACACACTCATTGCTCACTACACAGTTATATTAAGTATAGATTACAGTACACCAACAAGCACTCACAGAAGCGAATTTATCTATATGAGGCTTTCATTTATTGAATGCTAGATAAGTTTCCAACTCATTGCTTGGATGTGTTATTTCTTCTTGAATCCATCAGCTCATTCCATCAGTGTATAAACTATATATATATATATATATATATATACACACACACATACATACATACATATACACACACACACACACACACACACACACACACACACTGGACATAGATACACACAATGGAACATAAAATGAAACAAACTCTGTGTATTGCGCCTGCCTAATTCCTGTGTACTAAGCTATTTACATTCAAAATTGTTCTTTTTACAAAGCCTGATCTAAGGGAAGGCAGTGAAAGAGTGTACATTCTATAGGGATAGAATTTATGTTTGCAAGTATAAAAGTTTTAAAAAGAAACAACACATCCTAATAATAACCACTTCCCACTTCAAGACCCACATCAGAAATCATGGTGTCAGGGAAAAGTTTAACCAACAAGCCCTTCCCCTATTTTTCATTTCCCCGGGCCACACACACACACACACACACACACACACACACACACACACACACACACACACACACACACACACACACACACACACACACACACACACACACACACACACACACACACACACACACACACAAGCACCCCTCTCAACCCTCAGAAAAATTAACCAGGCCCACAAGCATATGTGTTTGCATGTGTGATTCCTACATGTAAGAGCTGCAAGATGAAATGCACACAGCAGAGCAGAGTGTGTAGAATGTAGGTTATAATTTTCAAGTTTAAGTATTAAAATGTGCAATGCTTTAAGCCTAAAATATCAGAATCTCGCCCTTTTGATGCAGGCAATATTTTAATATCACCCTTTTCATTGTGGCAACATGTTTAATGCTCTGTTTTCTTTGTTGCCCAATAGTGACCGACATTTTGATAATGAATCATTATTTTGCTGGTCACTACATGCCCTTTTGTGTCCAACAATAGAGGGGTATAAAGGGAATGCGACCTATGGAGAAAGTTAGCTCTTTGAAAAAAGGAGATTGTTTTCTCAGAAAAGCATCAGGGCTTTTTGCCCTCCCTATTATCACTGTTACATTGCTATCGGCAATAGCCAGTATTGGCCTTTGGTCTCCTGCAAGAGGCACATTTGCTTCAACCCACCACTTAGATATTGAGGTTGGGTACTGTTTGACAAGATGAACACCGAGATTTGACCGAGGAGGATTGCAGTGATTATTACCGCGGCTGATGCTCTGAGATAAGAGAGATAACTTAGGGGAGATATATTTTGATATGCCCATTTATTTTATCTTATTTGTAAGTAGGATTTTATTCTGTGCGCTATCTTTGTATAAAATGTGGTTAATGATGGGAGGTCTCTTTCTTTTGTGCTTATTCTTTTAGTACTGTTCAAGTTTCAGCTGGGGGAGTAAAGCTATACAGCAGCACAGAGAACTTACCAGAGACTGTGTTTAGTTTAATAAGGACTAGTATGCTTCTAGCACACAACATTTTTAATGGGGTCTACATCTTAGGTGTGAGAACTCAGAAGGTGAACTTGTACGATCCGCATTTACCACCTGTAGCCACTTAACTACACAGATGCAGTATAATACCCCAGCCTAGTACCACTGGTAGCCACTGACTATACATACACTTTCTACTTGCTGATCCAAGTTCCACTGTCCCACTAATAATCACAGAACCACGCAAACAGCCTTGGTCTACTTTCCCTCTAGTAGCCATAAACCTGAACATAAACTTCTCAGCCTTGTTTATTGTATCACTGGTAGCCAAAGAACCTCACACACACACACACTTCCCAGCCTTGCTTTATTGCCCCATTGGTAGCCACAAATACAAGCATTTGGTTTGCCCCATATTTGCTCCCCTACTTTCTGTGTATGGCCCATTGTGCATTAAAATTAGTGTTCCTTAAAGTCTTTGAGTGCCAGGGGGTGCGCACTGCATTGCAAGAACCAGTGGGTTTGCAAAGCTTCACAGTGTATTTAACTCCCCTCTGGTCCTTGAAGGGATAATGAAAGTATTACTAAGAAATTATACTTAATTATTATATAGTCTTCCATTTGGTTATAAATTTTGTTTCTTTGAATTGTAATATTCTGACTTCTTCAAAGTCAACCTGACTTCTCAGGGAAACTTTTCAAAATGCATCCATTGTATGTACATACGTTTTATGAATTAGATGCCACTTCGCTCTAAACAATGCATGTGGGTCTTACTGTTTGTCTGAGCACTGAGCTTGTTTATTGTATGTTTATACAAGAACTACCTGTGCATTTCTCCATTACATGAAACCAGTACAACATTTCCCTATTACATGAAAGAAGCAGAAAATTAACCCTTTGAGTGCCAGAGGGTACGCTTTGCAATGTGCTGCGTACCCCTCTGTCCCTCAAAGAGTTATAGGGGAAATTTACCCAAGGAAAAAAGTACCAATTAGTTTGCTTAATAGAAGGATCTACCTAGAATGTGTCCTTCAAAGAGTAGTCAGTTTTATCGATTTACTGTTTTATTTCTTCTGGTTCTATCTTGTAGTCCATGGCTAATTGTTTCCATTGCAATTTGATAAGATTAGTGACCCTTATGAGCCATTCATGTCCATTATTTGTTGCAGGGAGATGACATCACATATGGCATCACAAATTACACCATCTATTATATCTACAAAACCAGATGTTTGGCACTGCAACATTTCAGTTATCCTTTCAGTACTGGCATTGCAGCAAAACCAATAAACCCTTCACCAAAGTACTACTGCAACACTACACCTCTTTACCCAGCACCAGTGCACCTATAAACATTTAAAATAAGGCTCAACTAGTAGTACAGAAAAACACTAACAATTTGCCCATTTAACACGCACAATGTCAAACCTCTCCAAAATGCTTATCTAAAAACAATGCAACTTGTCACCCAATAGCAAAACTACACTAGATTAACAGAACAAAATGTCTACAAATCCTAACTCATCAAGACCACTACACATCACCCAACACTGACAACTGTTTTTTAAAAAAACGTATCTGTCACTTACTGTAGATATCAGTGTCACCGATAAGCCCATTTGTGCTGCTACCGATATATGTGATATCAGTACTGATGCCACTGAATAGGTGATTTATGATGCAATTGATGATGTCATTGTGATGTCATGTCTGACATCATCAGCAAAGTATGTGTGGGTATGGAGTTAAGCTACCTGAGACTAGCAAGTCATGCTAGTGAACCTGTAACATTAAAGGGGACCTATGCACTGGGAATAAGTGACTCTTATTTTGTTTAAGAGAATAATTTACCTAGGGAGGGGCCTGTGATCTCTGCATGGTATGGATAGTGCCTGTATGACCCAAGCGCTACTATGTGTAGCTAGAGTGTGGTGCTAGCATGCATTTCTTTAAAGCAGTGTCAGCAGCAGCAGGTGCAACCTTGCAGTTTCCTCTTGCTATGGATAAAGGTGTTAACTGCAAGGTCTGATAACCAGACTGGAGTGGGAAGGTCTCACATACATGCAGAATGGTAACAGGGACCAACAGGCACATAAAGAGATGACTAAGTTCAGGGAAAAGACCGACAGTGAACAGAACACAGCATAGAATCAAGCATGGTAAAAAGAAGCTTGTAGTTGGCAAGAAGCCCAAGGTAGGAGCAGGTGGTGCAGGTGTGTGGTCAGTCATAGCCAAAGGGTCAGGGCAGGCAGCTCAGGATCATGGTCTATAATGTACCCTAAGATCAGGGCAGGTGGAACAAGTCCAACAAGGGTCAAGATAGCAAACAGCCAACAAAATAAGCACACTCAGAAATTTCGAGATAACCTTTTGCAAAAAAAGACTCATCAGGGCAACTGACCAGGCACAAAGTCACAGAGTTGAGCATGCACAATTTTCATCGTATATGCAGAAAAGGCCAAAAAAAAAAAAAAAAAGACACGGGCTGTGGCAAAGATACCACAGCTGAGAGTGATCCTCTTGAAAAACACTAATAGACACAGATATCTGACACAAACACACCCAGTTACCCCCCCCCCAAGGCTCTCTTTGGATGCTCAGGACCTGGTTTGCCAGGATGGCTGTGGTGAAACATGAATTGGTCCAGTAGAGTGTATGTCAGAGGCCGGTACTCAACTCCACTCCCCAGGATTATACCCCTTCCAATCCACCAGGTAATGTAAGGTTCCATGCATAATGTAAGACTCCAGGATCTTATTGACAAAATATTCCTCCTTTCTATCCACGAGCACAGGTTTGAGAAAACACGTATTCTTAGAAAAACAATTCATGACTACTGGATTCAGGAGAGAAAAGCACTGAGGAGGAAGATCAAAGATAAAAATTGTTTGACGCAGGGCAGGATATTGAAAGGCCTACTGTAAGAGGGCCCAATCTGGGAGGAAAACAACAGGTGTTCTCATTTTTGGAGAGCAGGGGCTGTACGGAGATTGGCACAGATTTTGGCCTAATGAGTCTGAAGATCTTTAACTCTCTGGTTTGCCACTGGGATACTAATAGGGGAATGGAAGGCCAGCAGGACATAGGCACTGTGACCCAGATCTTCACAGAATGAGCAAAGTATGGATTCATGATGCCAGGGGGAAGATTCACTAAGCAGTGATAAAGTGGAGAGGACTTCTCCAATTTATCGCTTCTCTAATTCCTATGTTATTCTATGGAGCCTATGCACTAAGATTTCTTCAGCTTTGGGGATCTTAGTGAATAGGCTCTATAGAATAACATAGGAACTGGAGAAGTGATAAAATGGAGAAGTCATTTCCACTTTCTCACCTCTTAGTGAATCTCTCCCCAGTTGTTGTTGAAGGCAAATTCCACCATAGGTATTAGCTGAACCCAACCCGATTATCACTTGTTAACAAAAGAGCAAAGGAATTGTTATAAGGTCTGATTTGTTCACTCAGTCTGACAGTATTTTTGGGCATGGTAGGATGAGGAAAAATGCAGATCGATCTTAAAGTGGACTTTTTACGTATACAGCTTTTAGTCTTAATGTGGACCTATTCAAGTGTGAGTATCTGAAAACCATTAAAACTGCCTATGTGTCATATCAGCCAAAATACCACCAAATGTTCAGTTAAGATATTCATACTTGGTATTGTATGCTAATTCATACTTTATCAGTGACATTTTATATATGATAATTAAGCTTTTCAGTTATGTTTCATACGCATTTTCCCTTTTCCCAGAAATAAAATTTGAATATTTCCTAAACTATAAATCTCCTGGACTTTTTTAACATGACATATAGTCAGTCTTTAATGAGGTTTTCAAAATATAATAAAAATCAATGTGACAAGTCCACTTTAAATATATCTATTTAAATTGACAATACTTTTGTGCTTTTTGTTTGTCCAGAAAATGACATCTCTCCACCTCCTTAGACTACTAGAGGGGTGGACTAAATTAATAAGGACAAATAATCATGCAAATAATTTCAAGATGGAAGCTCCCACTAAGGGAAGGACTTGGAAAGATGCTCAACCCACTTAACAAAAAAATAAGAAAATGGTGTAAACTTTTCATTTGTAATTAATAGGCCAGACTATTTTTAAAGTAATACATCATACTACACAAAAGCTCCTACAGAACTCAGAGATGAATTGTTTCCCTCAATCAGAGATAATCTAGAGCACCGCTCCATGAAGGTGATACATCTGCCTAATAAAAATCTTGACCAGCTCAAGAGACGAGGGAAGCTCAGACAAGTGAATGAAGAGGGCCTTTCATGAAAAACAATCCACTACCACAGACCTTGTTAAATTTTAAATCCCATTTGATAGGCGATGACATGAAGAACAGAGCACATCTCACCAAACAGTAAACAGAATAAGCACACTGAGATCTTCCGAGACTGAACTCTTGAACGATTGCAGTGTTAGGGCAAATGACCAGGTATAAACAATGTTATGGTGCACAGAAGTACACAATTTGTATTGGATACAAAACAAAGACTGTGGAAAAAGTTGCGCTGCAACAAAAAATGCTGCTGCCCAGAGCGATCCTGCCAAGGAAAACATAGGTATGTGACAATAGGTGTCCCTTGCACAGTAGTCAGGTATGTCTATATAGTTTATTTCAGTTGATTTGATTTCTGTTTTAAGCCACTATGTATCATAGTAACATAGTCGAGGAGGCTCAAAAAAGACATGCAAACATCAAGTTCAGCCCATGCCATATCCCCCCTATTGATTCAGAGGAAGGAAAAAAATGAACACTGAAGCCATTTCCAATTAAGCCACAAGTGGGTAAAAAAAATTCCCTGTACACTTCAAATGGTATTTCTCTGGACTAACATCCTATCTGCTTTGAAATCAGCCATCATAATGCTCAATGTTATTCTGACCTAAAAAAGTATCCATTACTTCTTTGAAAGCAACAACAAGCACAACATCCTGAGGCAATGAATTCCATAACTGTACTGCCCTTACTATACTACTACCAGGACTGGGCTGGCCCTGGAGGGGCAATTTCCCCCAGGCCGGTCATAAATCTTGGCCGGTGGGCTGTAGCCTCCCTCCATCCACCACATGCTGTCATCGGAAGGCTGCTGGCTAAGCAACTTGTAGGCATACATATTTAATTTTTTTTGGGCCGCTATCAACACAGGACAGAAGGGAAGTGTGCTACTATGAAAGAGAGGGAGAGATCGGAGCAGAGGTGGCGGTCGGTTGAATAGCAACTGATGCGAATTTGTACTGCAGGACAAAAAGGAAAGGGAATTACCAAAGGAGGCTGAGTGGCTTCTGTAGGAAGAAGTCAGAATGGCCTGCATCACATCATCACCCTCTGGTAAGAGTGAGCAGGGCCAGCTCAGCAATTAGTTGGAGACACTCCATAGCATTGAAAGTATACCATGATAAACTTTTGCCTAAAAAAATATGGCCACAAGAAACTCCGTCCATATCTACTAAACAACTGATATCAGATCCCTGTGTGATTGAGAGCCAACTGGAACACTTGCAGGGGGATTTGAAATCCTTTGACTACTGTCAAGCAGAAAGAGAGGAGTGTAATTTTTGTTTCGGATTATGTCACTGAAGGATATTTCCATTTCTTCTGTGCCTTATTTGTAGGGAGAATTGTGCGGGTGTTACACCAGGTGGGGGGCACATTATTGTATGTTGTCTAAGGCCCAGTGATGTACGAATGCATATTAACAGTCAAATCTACTATTTTGTCTCATTCTGCCCATGTTGCTCTCCAGTTGTTGGACTATAACTCTCATTGGTTCGTTGAGGATAAGTTATCTAACTACGGAATGAAAACTCTGCAAAACCTGGGAAAATCTGGGGTGGGGACGTTCACCTCTGAAAAACTTTTTCCCACATGCTTAGCAATGAAAATAGTATTAGGAAAGGTGTTTATTTTTTTTTTTTCCATTTACGTACTTTGTAAGATACGCATGGTTCAGTCTGTGCACTTCCACATTCTGTGGTACACTGAATCTTCGGCACAGCTCTGCAGGACTTCCCAGTGCTGTTTAATTCTCCCCCCATCTCCCTCCCAGCTGCCCCAGGGAGCACGTTCAGGCTTCCCTTCGGTGTGGTGTGCCTCCCGTCTATCTTTACAACAAGCTCCGTTTATCATTATACTGAGCTTGCAAGCTCAGTATAATGATAAACAGAACTTGCTGCAAAACTAGATGCAACTCACACCACGGCACTAATCACACACCTCGTGATTTTGACAGGATTGGGTAGGGGCTGAAGGAGTTTGCCCTCCCTCAACTTCCTCCTGAAAGAAAAAGAAAACATGGCCGACACAAGCACACATTCATACATACACACACACACACACACATATATATATATACACACTATCAATCACTTTGACTCCCGGTGGCCTCCGCCGGACCTGTAGTACAACCAATGAAGGGAAGCTGCAGTACTGGGGTAACATAATGTTACTCAAAGGGTTAAGGTAGGCCCTCATTGCTCAATTATTTCATGGGTGTCAATATTTGCTACGCAAGACACAGAACAGACAGTCATCAGGTACACACCTAACCCACTGACTGTCACAGGGCTGTGTATCAATTTTTACCCCACAGTACAGACCAGCAGCATAGGGGGAAGTGTTTTTAAAATGCTCAAACTGTAAACTTCCATTTCCCTCCTCCTTCCCCAGCTTATTCCTAACACTTTTTCAACAAGTCTGTTAAGCCCCACCCCCTACTTGTGATTAAGCCCTGTCCCCTGTTAACCTAAATTGCCTCAATGATCTCTTGGACTCCACAATACAAAGTTCCCAGGTACGAACACGCTTCCAACTTCTATTTAACTGTTACATGACACACCAATGTAAACTCTATGCCACTCTATACCTTAACCCTTTCAGTGCTCGAGAGGTGCACAACGCATTGCAAACCTCTCTGGCACTCAAATGTTTAACATACTGGTATAACGTTACTTTTATTTTCTGCTTTCCATTTGCACAACCCAAACACACACAGGCATAATACTGCAATTCTGCCCCAAAGTAAAGGAGAAATAAAAAATAACATTGATGTAATGGCATACAACCCAAGTGTCCCTCTTAAGGAGGGACAATCCCTTTTTGAGATCCAAATCCCTCTGTCCCTCTTTTCTACCCTTTTGTCCCTCTTTTCTGGAGATCAGAATGGGTAGTGTGTATCACATTGCTCAACAGCAATAAATCTCATATACATGTGTAGTTAATCTTCAATATACGTGTTTCTAAATTAATCTGTGTAAATAAAATAAAATAAATATAGTCTTGCTGTATATAATGTATTCAGTTACACAAAGGGCTGTCAACAGGTCTTGAAATAACCGAAAAATTTTCCGTAATGCCCCGCCCACCAGCCACACCCCCATAAACACCACCTAAAACAAGTGTCCCTCTTTGGCCATTTGAAATGCTAGGAGGCATGTTATGGCTTCAAGACCGGGGGGGGGGGGGGAGGTATGGGTTACACATTGTGAAGCGATGTCCTCTGCTCTTTAAAGAGCTACATTTACCTTCTAATTCTCTCAATACTGGACATGTTCACTTCAATATATGCAAGAGCCACAACCTGCAGAGAAGGGGGGTCCAATCACTGTGCCTGTGTCCCCCTCTATGTTTGTGTGTATGCGCATATCTGTTGCATGTGTGTGTATGCATATCTGTTGTGTGCATATCTGTTGTATGCACGTTTACATGTCTGTTGCATCTGTGTGTATGTGCGATGCATGAGTGTGTCTGTGTGCATATCTGTTACATGTCTGTGTCTCAATGTGTGTATGTGTCTGTCTGTGTTTTGAATATGTCTGGGTTTATCAGTGTGCTTACATTTCAGACACGTATGTCCAACGGTCATAACATAACATGACAGCCAACGCCGTGCCACAGGAGCCACAGTAAGGAGGACATATTCATATCTCCTCCATACTACCAGTCCTGGAGATACAGGGGGCATGATTTTGACAGGAGTGGCCAAAATCTCTGCAAGGACTGCCCTCCCTCAACAACCACAAAACATGCCCTACAAACACACACAATGTCCTCCCCTGTGCCCTTCCTATGTCCAAAATGTCCTCCTGCTCCACACACATACACACAAAATGCCCTCACCTGAGCCTCTTCTATGCCCAAATGTCCTCCTGCTCCACACTCACACACACAAAATGTCCTCCCCTGCACTTCTCCTGTTAACCCTTTCAGTGCCAGAAGGGTGCACAACACATTCTTTGCAATGCATTGCAAACCAATCTGGCACGCAAAGGGTTAAACCCTTATAGATGCTTGACTTGCAGGGAAGTAATGTACAAGGGAGGGAAGCATGTGGGATGACTATGCTACTCATAGAATGCCAGAGGGGTATGCAACGCATTGCTATGCAATGTATTGAGAAACCCTCTGCCACTTAGAAGTATTACTATCCCTTTAACCTTTTATTAAAGTTTAGCTCTGTGTCTTCTTTATATATATATTTTTTAACATGTAACGCTATATTTAATTATGTACAGTTCAAACCCTATCCAAGCCAAAAGGATCCCCCTCCTGCCACTTTCCTTGCATCACTCAACCTCTGTCTGGAATGGATGGAGCTTGGCAGGGGACAGTCTTCAGTATGCAAAGGGAAAATCCTACCCTCTTTCATCAAGGGGGGCAGGGTTTCCCTTATATAGTTACTTGAAAGAAGATTGTCCCTCGCTGCATCTATGTCACGGTTTTTGATGAACACTCAGACAGAACAGTAAGGTTAAAATGACTTTATAGAGTAAAGTGCATACAAGGAATAAGGCCGCAGGCACACAATACGAAACAACAATGTATAGTATTCAATGAGGCAATGACTGTAATCTGAATGACTGAGATCGGATGCAGGAAACTGGAGGTATCTAAGGCAGGCAACCCTCCCCTCAAGGACCTGGAAAGATCAGGCTAGAGGACCCTGGACTGACAGCAGGACAGAGGATGGCAGGAAGTCCTGGAGATGGTAATTAGCACGAGACCCAGATACCTGGGTGGCACAGAACCCTAATAGGCAGCGAGGCAACACTGACCAAGGGACACGGTGACCGAGGCCACCACTTACAGATGGTAAACCCTAGAACGCTAGGGATGGATCGTAGGCAGACAACTGGAAGGCCACAAGTATCCCCTCACACGACAGTGGAATAAAGCGCAATTGCTGGCTCTATACCCGAAGGCCACTAGACCATGAATAGAGCTCAGTGTCTCCACACACTACCGAGTGTGTAATAACGCAAGTGCTGGCCCTAGTCCAGGCACTGCAACAGCGAGGAGCACAAAGATTGCCTAGACAGTCTAGGCACTGAACGAGTTAACAGGAAACACCCAGAGGTATACAGGAACTCCCACAGGGAGTGAGCCCAGCAATAGCGCAGAGGGAGACACAGATAGATCTGAGTAACTCAGTCAGCACTTATAACAACAACAACAACTAGTATTTATATAGCGCCTTTCTCCCAGTGGGACTCAAAGCGCTTTCAGCATTAACCAAATCGGCAGCTGAAATAATAGGTGTTATTATTACCCAATAAATGGTACTCATTTATCGACCTCGGAAGGATGAAGGGCTGAGTTGACCCTGCCGGGATTCGAACCTGCAACCCTGAGGTTGAATAGGATCCATAGTCAGGGAATTTACCACTGAGCTATCTCACCACCACTTGATAGCACTGTACCGGTACTTCACGTGTGCACACTGCCACGGATGGTTAGAGTAAGTGGCTATAGCACGAATGCTATGCCTACGGTCAACAAGATAAGAATAGCACCACGCGGCGCACCCCAACAAGGCAAATGGAATCCGTCGATTGTAATGCTGGCCAGACTAGGACAACGGAGGAAACACAGCCATGTACGGACGGCAACGGGACAAAGGCTCAGCCAGGAAAGGTTACAAACGAACGGAAGCACAGACTGGTCAGGAGCAACGGAACTGCTCAATAGCCAGATCAGCTCAGCAGCGGAGCGGGTTCTCAGCCAGATCAGCTCAGCAGCGGAGCGGGTTCTCAGCCAGATCAGCTCAGCAGCGGAGCGGGTTCTCAGCCAGATCAGCTCAGCAGCGGAGCGGGTTCTCAGCCAGATCAGTCGGTAACGGAGCAGTACACAAGAAACACAGGAACGTCGTCAGGCTGGCCGGGTCATACACGATAACAGCAACACAGTAAGAAACGTCAGGATCAGATACACCATGAAAGGGCGCCTTGGTATAGACATGACAGGGTATATAAAGGCAAACCCTGGGTGGAGCAAGAATATCAGGCCAATAAGAGGACGGCATTGAAATTAGGCAGAATAACAATGTCGCCGTCAGAGCAGGAACACGGGCACCTTGATAATCTATCCGGTCCAAGACGCCCAGCACGGCCTCTCCATGGAGAAACTCCTGCCAGCCCCTAAGCTCAAGCCTGATTCCTCAGAATATACAGCGTATTCTTCCTCCCGCACTGAATCCAGACATTGCGAGGTACATTGTGGGGAGAAGAGTGTCAGCTCTGTACCGGGCCCAGTAACATGGGGAGCTGAATCTACATTATTTATCTCATCGGGACAACTTCTTTATAGATTAACAGCACTCTATTTAACCCTTTGAGTGCCAGAGAGGTAACTAATGAATTGCCCCACAATGCATTGGATGCCTTTCCAGCATTCAAAGGGTTCACTCTGACATGACATACCACTGTATACTACATGCCACTCTGTGGCTTAACATGCTGGTATAAATCTGTCTCTCTCACATAATCTTATTTTCTGCTTTCCACTTCTACATGCCAAACACACAGAGGCATAATACTGCAATGCTGCCACAAAGTAAAGGAAATAACAAATACTATTAATATAATGGTTTCAGAACCACAGGGGGGACATCAACATGTTGTGAAACAATGTTCTCTGGCCCTGAGAGGGCTACATTTGGCTTCTAACTCTCTGAACACTTCAGATAGTCACTTCAATACAAGATTATTACATACACTGCACTGTAAAGCTCATACACTAATCCCAGGGTGGCCACAGCCCACACTTCAACATTCAGAACCTACAGATGCAGGGGACCAGCAAGAGCCAAAACCTACACACAGGGGACAACTATCACTGTGTCAGTGTCCCCTCTGTGTGTGTCTGTTGCGTGTGTTTGTGTATGTTTGTTTTAAATATTGTGCGACTGCACACCACCACATTAAATATGTCACATGGATGAAAAGGACGACAGGAGAATCTCACCCTGCATATAAGCGCGAGATTCTGATGTCGCCTCCTTAAAAGCCGCATTGCACACATACCTGAATTTGGCTTTAAATCCCACTTTGTACAGTTGATCTATTAAAACAATGTTTCAAGACTCACCGATTTCTGAGACACAGGCTGTGAGGGAGCTGACATCATGACCCTTCATTACAAGGGACTTGTAGATGGCTTATGGACTGCGACATGTTTACTGCAGTGTGCAGCTGCACAATATTTAAAACGTGACCTTTTGAAAGGATACCTGTCTGTTACACGTGTGTGCATGTCTGTTGCCTGTTTGTGAGCATGTCTGTTAAGCGCATGTGTTTCTGCGCATATCTGTTGCATGTATCTCTGTTACGTATGTGTGTGTGCGAGTTTCTTTTTCATGTTTCTGCCGCTCACGGTGTGTATGTGTCTGACTGTGTGTTGCATATGTCTATGTTTATCAGTGTGTCTACATTTCACACACATATGCCCAACGGTCATAACATGACGGGCAACACCATCCCACATGTCTAGTTTATAATAAAGTAAACGATTAAAAAAAAAAAAAAAAAAAATCAACTTTTTATAGGTTTAACTTGTTAATTATTTATTAATACTGGATACCCCCCTGGGGTGAAAATCCCCATGTCCCGCTTTCCCTTCCTGATTTTGCCTTGTTTTAGAGATTTGAATTTGTGGTGTGTTTATAAGTGTATTACATTGCTCCATACTAATAAATCTCACATTAATGTTTGGTTAAACTTAGCGAATGTGTGTAGAAATTAGCCTATATAACTAAAATACATTGGTCTTGCTCCACATAATTTATTTTGCTACACTAAAAGGTGTCCATAGGTCATAATGCCATAGAAACAGCAATGAAGGGGTTATTGCCCCCATCTCTGTCCAGTTTTCTTTTATTATTGTCTACTCTGCTTCTTTCTTCCTTACTATCACACTAAGGAAGAGAGAAGCAGAAAACAGTGACAAAGGCCATGTGCAGAACACATTGCCTTTGTCATTGAAAAAGCATTACACATGATCGCTGTAGGAGCCATCACATGTACCGGCAAAACTGGGAATGCCTAAAACTGAGTGCAGACTTCCTTGCTCTTTCTTTACGATTATTTGGTCATAGTAACAGTTTACAGTCAAATACTATAGTACGGAATGGCAGCCGGAGCTCTCAGTTTCAGCATCCCCAGCAGATCGCAGTGAGCCCTGAGATATACTACAATCATTTAACCCTTGACGTGCCAGGACCATCACCAGTCCTTAAAAGGGATAGTAATGTCAAAAAATGTATTAAATATATGGTAGATACAATTAAAAGAGAGTACTTGCCCTTATTTGTATCTCTCAAGCCATTATGGTTTGAGAGATATAGGAAAATAAACTTCTCCGCTCCCTCCCCTTTCTGCTTGACGAGCTGTAAAGCTGTCAGAGGCAGATTCTGATTTATGGATCAGAGGCGGCTCTTCAGCAGTGCTGACATAGCAATACCTAAAAATAAATACTTTATCGAAACTGTCTACAATGTGTGTCTGGTTTGCAAGCACATGTTGTAGACCATTCTGAAGAAGTATTTATCTTTAGATATTGTTATATAAGCGCTGCTGAAGAGCCGTATCTGGTCAAGTGACCAGAATTATCTTCTGACTGCTTTACAGCTCGTCAAGCAGAAAGAGGAGGGAGCAGAGAACTTTATTTTCCTATATCTCTCAAACCATAACGGTTTGAGAGATATGAATAAGTGCAAGTAATCTTTTAATTGTATCTACCATATAGTTAATACTTTTTTCTGACATTACTATCCCTTTAAGGCAAGCTTAACGCACTGGTCCTGACACGTCAAGAGTTAAATGATCGCCTCAGGGCGCACTGAAATCATGTTGGAGAGGCTGAAACTGAGCGCTCCAGCTGCCATTCAGTACTATAGTATTTGACTGTAAATTGTTACTATGACCAAATAATCGTAAAGAAAGAGCACGGTAGTCCACACAAACTATTGAGAAGGCTATATTTTGTGTATAATAGCCTTAAGCATTGGTGCCTATGGGCAGAATAATATATGTGACAACAGGGAAGAAAAGGGAAAGAATTCCCAAGAGAGCAAACCCATTTATATGGCACTCTTCTGATAATAACATATTTATATTTTTATTAATACTGATGTCTGGAAGACGTGGGGTTCAACAAGGGATAGCTGATTAGTATTGTGAATCATCAGCTATTGTAGTATCCATAGATTATTGTGTCAATATTTAATCAGAGGGAGTATGAAAGGTGTAACTTTTGTATTTAGCATTATCCAGCAAAGTTAGGGCTCGATCCAAATGTTGGCGTCGCCAGAAAAATCTGGAGACGCTGGTTTTAACGTCAATTGAGCAATGTAAATGTTCTACTAGAAACAAGCGACGCCAGTTCTGAAACAGACATCGCCCGTCGCCAGAACAGCAAGATCTCACCCATAGAGGATAATGTACAAACGACGCCAAAAGCTATTTAAATGTTGGAGTTAGGGCTAATTCGTCCCTTTGCACAAGGCGTTGTACAACATTGTACAACGCCTTGTGCAAAGGGACGATTTGCACAAGGCGACGCCAGGCAGCTGGGCACAATGCCACCGCGAGAGGAGAGGTATTGGAGGAAGCGGGCAGCAAATACAAGCCTACCACCCGCTTCCTCCAATGTCTCTGTCCCCTCCTCCCGCTTCCTCCAATAGCTGTCTAGTGAACACGGCTTTATTATGCTGCGGGCTTCACAGCCGCCCGCAGCAAGGGGAGGAATAAGAAGTAAGAAATAAATAATAATAAGCAATAAAGTATAATAATAAATAAAGAATAATAATAAATGAATGTATAAGTAAAGCTGAGGGAAGCGCTGCAAGCACAGGGCAGCCTGCTCCCTCAGTTGTATTTAACCCTTTGAGTGCCAGAGTGGTACTCAACGCATTGCTTTGCAATGCGTTGCGTACCACTCTGGCACTCAAAGGGTTAACTTAGATCTCATCCATTCATAATGCCCTACTTACTGTGTCCCTTTGCTTTTAGTACTTTTGCTCCACTCTCAGTTTGAAGAAGAGTGGAGCAAAAGTACTAATAGCAATGGGACACAGGAGGTAGGGGGTTAACAATGAATGAGATCTAAGTTAAACTGTCTAATAATAGTATTTTAATTAAAAAAAAGTTTAAAACACACACAAACACACACACATATATATATAGGCAAGGTATGTAGTCCATACGTTGCCTATTAACCCTTTGGGTACCAGAGGGGTAGGAAACATGCTAAGCAATGCTTTCCTACCTCTCTGGTACTCAAAGGGTTAATTTTGGAATAAAAGACAGATTTGTCCACTACATGGAAGTCCATGAGGTGGATGTGGATGGGGTTAGTATGTCACATATATGCAATATATGTGACATACTAAGGGGGGGGATGTGGAAGGGGGCATTGTGTAGTGCTTGGTGTACTAGTTTTATTGATTTTAACCCTTTGAATGCCACAGGGGTGAGCAGTGCACATCCCTATGGCATTCAAAGCTGTCCATGGTGCTGAAAGCCTTCTCTGTGTTCCCCTAGTGGCTGGGTAGGGAAGCACAGAGAAAGCTGTTCAGAACTGGAGACGTGGGTTTTGGATTTTCTGACTGAACTTGATACTTTGCAGTGCTGTGATTGGCTGTGGTGCTAGGTAACATTTTTATCGTGTGTTTTTAGGTAAGATTTTCTATGCGACGCAGGTTTAAGATTAACGTGTATTTTGTTGGTTATCGCTCGTTAGGCTTTCTAGGTAAGGAAGATTTGAATCTCACGTTACCTGGTCTTGCTTAACGAGCGAAGGCAGTTTTTTTCTTCACGTTGGTTTTAACGCCAACATTTGAATCGAGCCCTTAGTTTGTAACAAAGAGAACTGAATTGAGATCAGACAGTCAACCAATTATTCAATGGTGACTTCCACATCTCACCTCAGTATCACAGATTCTTTAGTTTCCCACTGTGTTGGATTTGCACTGATCGCTGTAACTGCAGATAAACACCTTGTGTATTAACAGACTCTCTGATTATGATGAGGCTAATGTTAGGGTGGTATCCAAATCATAGAATATCATTAGTTATATCTAGCTCAGTCAGTTCCTTGTACTTGCCTATTGCCAAGTATCTCTTCATAACTCAGATCCTCCAATCAGTTTTTCTGCATGCCTCTGCACTTTTTCCAGTTCAATAATGTCTTTTTTAAGAACTGGTGCCCAAAACTTTACTATATATTCCAGGTAAAGCCTAACCAAGGATTTAAATAGAGGTAGAATTTTATTATTCATATCCATGTGTCTACACACCTTTTTAAAGTGATTGTAATATTTCAATTTTTGTTTATTTAGCATTGTAGGCATTACAAAAATATTAAGAACTATGCAAGTTTTATCTCTCAAACCTTTATGGTTTAAGAGATATTCACAACTAAAGTTCCCTCTCCCTGGCTGTTTCAGTCAAGTCTGCCATCTAGCTGACAGACTCGGATTCTGGTCCGCAGACCGGCCAGCAGCTCTTCAGCAGAGCCGAAACTGTGATCTTTATTAGAACGGTCTACAAAGTGTGCTTGCAAACCAGGCACAATTTGTAGACCGTTCCAGTGAAGTCTTTTTTTTTTTTTTTTAAAGGTCACGATCTCGACTCTGCTGAAGAGCCGCCGGCCAGTCCAAATCTGTCAACTACAGAGTTGACGTCACGGAGGGGGAAACTTTAGTTGTGAATATCTCTCAAACCATAAAGGTTTGAGAGCTAAGACTTACATAGTTCTTAATATTTTTTTAATGCGTACAATACTAAATGAACAAAAAATGAAGTCTTATTATCACTTTAAACAGGATAGTACCTTACTGGCTATTGCAGCAGCTGAGTGACACTGCACACTGCTGTGAAGACTATTGTCTCAGTACTCGTAAATCTCTCTCTTTCTAATGAAGATTCCCCAATAGCTTCCTATTTAACCCCTTAACGACCCTTGATGGTCCTGGCACGTAATGGGTTGTTTTGTGTTAAGGACCCATGACGTGCCTGCGCGGCTGCATGCCGAAAAAAAAAAGAAAAAAGGTCTGTGGTCCTTAAGTGCTGGCCGCGTGTGCGCGCGGACGGTCTTTAAGGGGTTAATATATATGAAACGTGTTTCTTCCTGAAATCCAAATGCACAAGCTTACATTTATTTATATTAAACCTTATCTGCCACTTTTTACACCCATTTCCTTAGTTTATTCAAATCTTTATGCAGAGAAAAAAACGTCCTGCTCTGTTTGTATTTCCCTGCTCAGCTTAGTGTCATTAGCAAGTATTGAGACATTATTTTCAAAACACGCTTATGGACCATTAATAAACAATTTAAAAAACATTGGGCCCAGGACTGAACCCTGTGAAACTTCACTTGACCAACTTGAAAAGGTTCTATTCACAACGACTCTCTGCCATCTATAATTTAAAGAGATAGTGCTATCAAAAAAGAAATGTTCATCTGATTTTTCAGTGTTATTTTCTATAATGAATAGTATATTCTGAAAATCCTTTACCTTAATTTTTGGCCTGAAAATCCAATTAAAAGTGTTCCTCCTCCCGCCCCTTTTCAGCCTGACATGCAGACTTCTCAAAGATCAGAATGCCGGCCCAGACGGATCATAATGAGGCACAATATTGTGTCAGCATACAGAAAATTCTGCCCTCCTTTGTTAAGGGGGGGGGCAGGGTTTTCCTTACACTGACACACACAATATTGTCCCCCGCTTGCGATCCATCCGGTCAAGCGACTGGCTTTTGGACCTGAGGGAAGTCAGCCTGACATGCTAAAAAGAGGCGGGAGGGGGAAACTTTGAATTAGATTTTCAAGCTAAATATGAAGGAAATTGATTTTCAGAACATACTATTAATTATAAAAAAAAATTACATTGAACAATCGGATATACATTTATTTTTTGACATTACTTTCCCTTTAACCTTCTCTATCTATGCACAATTATCTCCTCCCAAACCTAAGTGTTTTAAAGCGGAACTACCACCGCTAAAATACTTGATCTCTAATAATTCCCCATTTGGCGACTAGCTGCTCAGTAGCACTAGTTGTCAGAATTATTACCACGTTAAATAGAATTATCCATTCTTTGCCGGTTGACAGGCAGGATGAAGAGCAGACATCTTTCCATAGTGATGTCTGCACGCCTGCGCTGTCAGTCCCAGTCAGCACTAGGAGGTGTTGCTAGGAGCCGTTCGGCTCCAAAAGGGACTGACAGTGCAGGCGTCACTAGGGGAAGATATCTGTGCTCCATCCTGCCTGTCAGCCCGGGAAGAATGGAGAATTCTATTTAAAAAGGTAATAATTCTGGCGACTAGTGCTAGTGAGCAGTTAGTCGCCACATGGGGAATTATTAGAGATCAAGTATTTTAGTGGTGGTAGTTCCACTTTAATTTATGCAGTAACCTGTCCCTTTTAAGTTACTGATGCCTACTGAAGCTCTTTGTTTGTTACGAGGAGATTGGATCTAGAGGCAGAGATGACTGTATACATGAAAATACACATTTAATGCAAACTTTAACTATGGCAGCTCCACTGCACTATCATAAGATGAGATGGCCTAGAACAGAACCTCAGGGTTGGATTAGACCAGTGTTTTTATTATGGTAAGGAGGGCAATTATTCTGAAAAAAGGGTGACAGTAATATACAGAAATATAGACCAAAATGGTCACTGTAGTCTATAATGCACGTTTTTTTTTGGGGGGGGGGGGTTTGGGGGGGGGGTACTGGTATTGAGTAATTTAAAGTGATTTAAAGCAGTGTTGCTAGAGGATTGTATGAGTGATTTGCGGAGCCTTTATTCAGGAAAATGTGCTAGTAATGTAACATATGTTCATATTTTTGAAGGGAAATACTGTATGTGATAATGTATTGCATTGTGGGAACATCTCCAGCCTTAGGTTTACTGGGAAAACTGTGGTTTGCTTCCATGGCAACAACTGCTTCCTTAGGCCAGAAAGCAGACATAGACAGGCACTTTACATACAAAAGCATATTACAAGTAGACAAAAAAGGAAATTATTCCAGACCTCCAAGTCTACTGTGCCATAAGTGTGAGATGTTTGTGTATGTGTGTGTGAGGGGGGTATTGCTGGCATAGAAAAACACCATATGACCATGGCTTGGCAGCACTAATGAAAGTAGATATGCCAATGTGAATGAGATTTTAGTTTCCCTCCTCTTTATTTCTCAATTCAGATACTGTAGATGCTTTCAAAATTGTATTGGATGCCTTTCTAGCTCAGAACATTATTGAGAATTACGACAGTTGGTTTCACTGCAGATAGGATTGATCCTGGTTGATATCCAACTGCATTATGGAGCCAGGAAGATTGTTCTTACCCACTTCAGGCTTAAATGAAAATGGCTTAAATAGGGGGGTTTCACTTCTCTGGATTAACAAGCTGATATGATGGCAAAGGCTGAACTTGATGGAAGCTCATCTTTGTTTGGCCTCATCAACCATGTACTATGTAATGGTTAGCAGTGCCTCACCTCCACCAGGTTAGCAAAAGGGGAGCTATGAGAATCAAACTAGATAAATCCTGTACATTTCCACCTTCCAGAAGAAGACAAAGTGGAGGCCAACAAAATATTAAAAATGAGAGACTACAGAAGCCCTCCAAAGTAGAGGGTCATAAAATTGCTCTGAATTTCACCCAACCTCTTTTCATTCATACATACACACTCATCTCTGTTTCGTCTTTCTCACAATTGCTTTCACCTATCTCAAATTATTTCCTTCTCACGCCCTCTGTTCTTTTTCTGTTATAAATTAATTTTATCCTTTATGGATTATCTATGTATTTTGCAACATTGTAAAAAACAG
This sequence comes from Rhinophrynus dorsalis, assembly GCA_037306005.1. NCBI lineage: Eukaryota > Metazoa > Chordata > Amphibia > Anura > Rhinophrynidae > Rhinophrynus > Rhinophrynus dorsalis. The sequence continues at coordinate 271,369,788 of CM074719.1, forward strand.
GGGTGAGAGTAATGGCATACAGAATGTGATCTAACAAATGGTAGTGAGGGCCCTGCTAGCAAGAGCTTACATGACTAGGATCTTCCTGTCCACATGAATTCCCTTCTCCTTTCTTTCTATCTTTCGCAATTCCCTTTTTCTGGTCTTTTCTCACATCACCATGCCTTTCCTGTCCGATTTCTCTTCCTTGCATTTCCAACCCTCTGTTTTTGGTAGCATTAACACCATCAGTCTAATTATTAACCTGATTGTTAAAGCCCCATGCTGCTGTCACACAGCTTCCCGATAAGTCCTTACAACTGCCCCTCTGATATTAACAGCTGGAATTTTGTTAATGAACAGAGTATACTTTGTATGTGAATACCAGCTACAGACAAAATGACATGCTAAGACAATTTTGGGTTATATAGAGTGACTGCCTGACAGTCAGTTTCCCTACACTACTTTGTAACATGTTCATTTTGTTGCCTGTCAGGGGGACACAGTATCCAAGAAAATTAATTGAAGCATATTACTCCATTACTGCAGGTTTGCATAGATCCAACATTGCACTGCATTTTACAGTGTTATTTCCACACAACCACCAGGCTAGAAGTGACATAAGTTTATAGGGACGTACTTGGACACACCTGATGTACATGAGCTAACCTGGCTACAGAATATGGAGACAGATTTACACAGTCTTAGGATATTTAGGTTGACCCCATACTACACATCATAATGGCACATATAGAAGGCTTGCCCACTTATATTACACAAGGAGAGGCGCAGACAAAATTTGGTCATTTGAGTGACGCTAAGTCTGTAGGATATAAAAACAAGATAGGGTAACCCCATGGGTGTAAATCAGTGCTTCCCAATGTTAGTTCTCAAGGAACACCAACTGTTCAGGTTTTCAAAATATCCTTGCATAATCATAGGTGGCTAATCAGCAACTCAGTTGTACTAACTGATTTACATGCGCTTGAATGGGGACATCCTTAAAATATGAAGTGTGAGTGTTCCTTGATGGCCAGAGTTGGGAAACACTAGTGTAGATAATATGGAAAGGCCAGAATAGTCCAGGGTAATATACCATGATCAGGCTTCAGATTTTAGAGGCAGGTTCAGATACTGTAGTTGTTGAACATGATCCTGGCTATATATTTGAGGGACATATACTAAGATGTCTGCACGCTACAAATTTTGTAGAGCCATTGTTTAACATAGGGTCTATCTATGTCTCAATACACTGCTGACATTACTAGCATCTAGTAGGTTAAACCGCAAGACTGTTCTTCATTTTTATATTAGAAGTGTCCTGCTCACACAAGTCATTTTCATAATTTATGCATATCTGTATATTTCTGTATCTCTGTTTCATTATTGTGTCCTACATAAAAAATAATGTTATATTGTGCAAATATTAATTTTCAATATGAATTTATTTTCATGTGCAAGCACGCATACACACTCGCTCGCTCACTACATTCCATGCACACAAAACACACACACCTAGTACCTGTAGGATAGAGATGAACAGCTAGCGTCTGCCACTTTCCTTACTCCCCTCTGTAGAGTCTCCTCCATTCGCACAGCAGTGACAGTGACATCTAAAGGTTAAGACATTTTGAACAACAAAGCCCTCTTGCACAAAACACTGCCTCTCAAACCCAATATGCCCTCTTACCTGGGTAACACAGGCCCCCCCCTTTCGTGTGTTCAGATGTAACAGTCGGCTTGATGCACAACCTCCACTTCCACTTACTCACAATAGAGCATCTTTCCGCCCCACATCTCTCCTATGGGAAGCAGAAAAGGAATATACCATCTCCTGAAAGAGGGGTGATTGGAACATGCACAGGATCCCACAATTCGTAGCAGCTTTCTTCCAAATCCAATCTTCGATATACGCCTTACCTACTTCTAATACTATTTAAAACGTGAAAACCTGAATTGTAGGAATAACTAGTTATCGGTTTTGCTGTCCCGGCACCCGTCTTCCTGTATAGTGGTTGCGCCCGCTTAGTCCATTATTTCAATCTGTGCATGGTGCTGTAGCCACCGGAGAATATAGTACTGATTAAATGTTTGACAACAGTAAGTGGTGACTGACATAAAGCAATGAGACAGCTTGGTCTCAAGGCAATAATGGTGTTATGCAATATACTATGGATCTAGTACCGGGAACAGCTAAAATCTATAGGTTGGCTGAGGTGCACATTACTCTGAAAGTATTGGAGGTTTAACGTTTGACACTCTGAAGGCATACTAACCCCCTAAAAGACTAGGGAACGAGTTCCAAGGCGTTGCATACGAATTTCCATTGAATTGGTAACATTTTAAGGACCAGCGCTGGTTCTTAAAACGAGAACGCAAGACTGATGTACTGCGAAACATTACTAAGCAGAATGCGTGACCCCATTTAGCACCTTTAAGGACAGATGGGGTTCGCAGTGCATTTTATATATCTCTTGTCCTTAACTAGTTAAGATTACCAGGTACAATGGCTGTAATTTGTGTTCTGACGTACTGCTATAAATTGTGATGTTCGCCTTAGGGTGGTTATGTTTCAAATGGCCAAAGAGGGACACTTGTGTTTTTTTAGGGGGTGTGGCTGGTGGGCAGGGCATTATTGAGAGTTTTTAGGCTATTTCCTGATCTATTGACACGTGTGTGACCTAATAAATGACATAACAAGACCAAAGTATTTTATGTACACAGTCTAATTTATAAACACATTTACTGACATTTAAAAAACATTAATGAAAGTTTTATTTCCGTAGAGCCATGTGATACGCTTATATACACATCACACAGTCTGATCTTCTAAAAAAAAAGGGACATCAGGGTGGTAAAGAGGGACAGAGGGATTTGGGTCTGAAAGAGGGATACTTGGGAGGTATGTTCTAAGGTGTGATAAAGCAGAGTTATGAGCTCTCCAATTTCTTTTTTTCTGTGACTAACATTGCTCAAACTTTCGGGATCTTAGTGCATAGGCAACTTATAATAACATAGGGACTGGAGAGTTCATCACGCTGGGTAAATTTTTTCTGCTTTATCACCTCTTTATCACACCTTTGTGCCCAAGTGTCAGTCTTAAAGGGATAGTAATACTTGCAAATTACTAATCCCCGTATTTTAGCTTTGTTAAAGGGATAGTAATACCTGAAAATACGTTTATTTTATATTGTAGGCCTTAAAAAACCATGACAAATGATATAAGTTTTATCTCCCAAACCTTTATGGTTTGGGAGATATTCAGAAGTAAAGTTTCCCCTGGAGTGATGTCATTGCTCCACCCTTAAGATTTGGAATCCGGTCGCCCGACCAGCAGTGCATTTCCAGAAGTGCTGAGATCATGAGCTTTAAAAATAATTTCTTCATTGGAATGGTCTACAAAGTGTGCTTTCAAGCCAGGCACACTTTGTACACAGTTACAATGAAGTAGTTCTTTTCAAAGATCCTGATCTCAGCACTGCTAAAGAGCTGCCGGTTGCTATGTGGACCGAATTCCAAATCTGTCCACTAGATGGCAGACTTGGCTGAAACAGCAAGGAAAAGTGAACTATACTATATTTTACATATGGATATCTCCCAAACCATAAAGGTTTGGGAGATAAGACTTATATCATCTTTCATGGTTTTTTAAGGGCTACAATATAAAATAAACATATTTTCAGGTATTACTATCCCTTTAAAAAGAAACGTATTGCCCCAGTGTCATCTCCCAAACCCTTATGGTTTGAGAGATGATAGCGCTCAAAGTTCCCCCCTCCCTCCCCCTTTCCTGACTGAACACTGACTGCAGGGATATCCGTTATTACTTGCATCAGGCGGCTCTGCAGCTGAGCCGAAATCACATTTATAAAAAAAGAAATCTTTCACTAAAACGGTCTTCTATGTGTGCTTGCAAACCAAGCACACGTAGAAGACTGTTTCTGTAAAGAATTCTTTTTTATAAACGCGATCTCGGCTCAGCTGCAGAGCCGCCTGATGCACATAATACTGTCGTACAACAGCGTCCCCTGCAGTTAGCGTTCAGTCGAAGGAGGGGGGAACTTTTCTAAAAGGATCCCCCTTCTAGCCGCCTCCCCTTAGAGCTACAATGTGGTCGTGGGACCAGACGGAAGCATCGAGGGACAAACTTAAGACAGTAAGTATATGGAAACCCCTGCCCCCTTGACAAAGGAGGGCAGGATTTTCCTTTGCCTACTGCAATTTGTGCCTCGCCTCTCTCCATCCGCACCATGCAAGGATGAGCGTGACCTGGCCAGAAGGGGCAGGAGGTGATCTTTTTACATGGAATATCTTTAAAACTGTAGAAATGTTAAGTTATTAAATATAGAGCATAAGATAATCTTACTGCTTGGCACCATGGCTGTCTGGCATACTCTATTTATCACCATTAATGTCAGTTAGTTATATCTCCCTCATAGAGGCCCATTATTTTAACATGAGGTAATTTGAACACATTTTAAACATAGGATTTTCTGTTAATTTCTACCATTAGAGTTAACCCTCTATGTTCCACCAGGACAAAGTCTCTGACAGCCCCCAACATCGGCTTGTTTTTTGACACTGCATGTATTCAGCCAGCTCCGACCTCGGCTTGCCCCTCACGCTTCTTCCGGTCTCTCCATTCGGCTGTATACTTTCGGTTGCTTATAACCTTTGGGCAGCTGGTCCATTCTTCTATTAGATTATACTTCTTGCCACTTGTTAGCCTTTGAGTAGCTACTCAAGGGGCATACACAGGTCCAGTACTCAAGTGGTCAACAGTACGCAAGAGCCTTTACCACTCTATCCGTGGAACCTGCAGCACTCATAGATGCCCTGAATTCCCTAGGGAATCGGATTTTGGCCTTAACCTTGTCTGTTCAGGAACTACAGACAAACCAGGCCCATTTGCAGCAGCAACTTCATGACCTTCAAACAACTGCTCCTCCCTCAGCCGTTCCTGGTGCAGCTGGAGGGCCTCCTGCCACAGCGGATGAGCTTCTTCACCATCCTGAATATTATATATATTATTCTTTAATTATATAGCACCAACTTAATCCGCCTCGCTGTACAATACGGAATAGACATACAGGGATATTAAATAGTAAATCATATGTGAAGAACAGAAGGATCAGAGAGCCCTGCCCGTGAGAGCTTACAGTCTAGAGGAAGGTAGGTTGGACACAGAAGGTGTAAGTGCCACATGAGCTGCCGATCAGTGGATGGGAGAGAGAAATGCTATTGAGTGCAGTGGCCCAGTGAAGGGGTGGTTCTTGGTGATAATGTTTATGGAGGAAGTTGATAAGCTTCCCTGAAGAGGTGTGTTTTCTGGGAGCATCTGAAGGCTTTGGGAGAGTCTGATGGGGCGGGAATTCCAGAGCTCAGGTGCAGCACGGGAGAAGTCCTGTAGGCGGGAGTGGGAGGATGTAATAAGAGCTGTGGAGAGGAGGAGGTCATGTGCAGAACGAAGATGGCTAGTGGGAGTGTGTCAGGCTTGATATATTGTTGGAGCGTAGGAGCAGGGAATGCTATCTCTTGCCAGACACCCTTACCAGGTGATCCACGGAGGTATACAGGTAGAACACCTTGGTAGGAATGACAGCACGGGAGTGCAAGGATTAAGCAAAGCGTAGTCAGGAACAGTCCAGTAGATCAGGGCAGGCAGCAATCAGGCAGAATCAGTAGAACTAGCCAAGGTCAGGAAACACGCAAACAGGGAAGTCCAGAAGGTCAGGCATCGGGAAATCCAGCAGAGGGTCTGTAGCAAAGCAAGGAAAGAGGCACTGAGCTCTGGATGCTTAGAACACACAGGAACCAAAGTTCTGGAACACTGGAGCACAGTGGACACAGCCTGAGGGATTTTTATAGTCATAGGTTTTCACCCCTCCCCTCTGCTGGACATACCTCTCACTGGATTGGCCAACAGAGGGGGTGAAACCTGCAACTGTTTCCCTGGAGGCACACTATTGGTGGACAGTTGATGAGAGAGGCAGGCTTCACCTCCCCCCTACAGGTGTGCAACACCATGGTTTGGTCTGGGCAACCTGTGGATACCTTCCCTGGAGACTCCCTCAACTTTAGGCCATGGCTTAGGCCTACCGCACCAGAATTTTGAATTTAATTCTATGTGCTAGTGGGAGCCAGTGTAGGGATTGGAAGAGGGAGAAGGTATTAGAGAAGCGGTGGGTGTGGTAGATTAGTCATGCAGCGGAGTTCATTATGTACTGTAGTGGGGTTAGTCAGGTGAGAGGAAGGACAGTTAGTAGTGAGTTACAGTAGTCAAGATGGGACATGATGAGTGTTTGGATTAGGATTTTAGTAGTGTCTTGGGTGAGGAAGGGTCGGATTCTAGAGATGTTGTGGAGGTGGCATGATTTGGAGATTGAGTGGATGTGGGGGATAAAGGATAGGACGGAGTCAAATGTGACCCCCAGGCAGCGTGCTGTAGGGGTTGGTGTGATGGTGGTGTTGACAGTGAGGGCAATGTATGGGGTAGGGCTGGTAGGAGAGGGAGGGAAGATAATTAGTTTGGTTTTGCCAAGGTGAAGTTTGAGTAAACGGGAGGACATCCAGGAAGACACAGCAGACAGACAGTCAGACACCTGGGACAGGAGGGAAGGGGAGTGGTCTGGGGAGGAAAGATAGATTTGAGTGTCATCAGCATAGAGATGATGGTGAAAGCCAAAGGAGTTTATTAGTTTGCCAAGGGATGCAGTGTAAAACTGAGAAGAGCAAGGAGCCCAGGACTGAACCCTGAGGCACTCCGACGGGAGAGGTGGGTAAGTGGAGCCAGAGCAAGACACACTGAAGGAGTGGTTGCAGAGATAGGATGAAAACCAAGAGAGGGCAGTGTCACAGCGACCTAGAGAGTGGAGGGTTTGGAGGAGGAGTGGGTGATATACTGTGTCAAAGGCAGCTGACAGGTCCAGGAGAACGAGTAGGGGGTAGTGGCCCTTTGACTTTGCAGAGAGAAAGTCGTTGGCCACTTTAGTGAGGTCAGTCTCAGTGGAGTGATGAGGACGGAATCCAGATTGCAAGGGATCTAGAAGGGAATGGGAGCAGAGGAATTTAGTGAGCTGGTTGTATGTGAGACGTTCAAAGAGCTTGGAGGCGAACGGGAGTAGAGAAATGGGCCGGTAGTTTGACAGTGAGTTTGGGTCCAGGGAGGGTTTCATTAGAATGGGTGTGATTAGTGCATGTTTAAAAGAGGATGGGAAGGTGCTGGTTAACAGAGAGAGGTTGAATAAGTGAGTAAGGGGTGGTGTTAGTAGAGGTGAAAGTTCTTGAGTGAGCTGAGATGGGATTGGGACAAAAGGGCATGTGGTTAGGTTTGAGCGAGTGAGGAGAAGGGAAACTTCGTCCTTGGTGACGGGTGAGAAGGAGCTTAGTGTGTATGTGGGGGAGATGGTAGAGCTATGCTGGATAGGTGGGAGTGAAAGTGATGAGATTTCATGTCTGATGGAGTCGATCTTGTCCATGAAGTGGGTGGTGAGGTCTTGGGCGGAGAAGTTAGTGGAACGGGTTTGTATTGGTGGGCGTTGAAGTGACTTGAAGGTTTAGAAAAGGCGTTTCGGGTTGAAGGAAAGATTAGAAATCAGAGAGGAGAAGTATGACTGTTTGGCCAGGGAGAGGGCAGAGCTATAGGAGTGGAGAATGAATTTGTAGTGTATGAAGTCAGCTATGGAGCGAGATTTCCTCCAGTGTCTTTCGGCAGTGTGTGAGCACCTTTGAAGGTATCGCGTTTGTCTTGTGTGCCATGGTTGTAATGGGGTTGAGCGGGGGTGACGTGAAGTTGCAGGTGCAGCTGTGTCAAGGGCTGTTGTGAGAGTGCTGTTGTAGAGAGCACCCAGCACCTGAACCCAGGGTTCCTCTCCCTGATAGGTTTAACGGGGAACGTAGAAAATACCGGTCTTTCGTCACATCTTGTGAGCTGCTATTTGATATAAATCCTCTTACCTACGCCTCGGACTATACCAAGGTCCACACTACCCTGACTCTGTTGACTGGAGAACCACAGACATGGGGGCACCAACTCCTCCAAAGCAACAGCCCCCTGCTGGCTACCTGGGCTGATTTCTGTCAGGCTATGGATGCCCTATACGATGACTTCTTCCGTGTTTCTACAGCCCAGATGGCTTTACGATCCCTCAGTCAGGGAAGAAGGCCGGTGGAAGATTACACTGCAGACTTCCATCGCCTATAGTGCTACTCTCGATGGAACAAGGCCGCCTTATTCGACCAGTTCTGTATAGGGTTGTCCAAAACACTCAAAGATGAGTTGGCCCAAGTCTCTCTGCCAGCCAGCATGGAAACCCTGATACAATTGGCAACTCAGATCGACTGGAGCTTGAGAGACAGACGTCGGGAGAGACTCGCTATGACACCGTTTCCCCTTAAACGTCCGTCCGGATACCCGTCCACTGAACCTACTACCGGCGCTACTCCTGCACCTCTAGAAGAGCCCATGCAAGTAGGGGTGGTCAGAGGCCCTATGACTAGGGCTGAGATGGAAAGCTGCAGGCAATGGAATCTCTGCCTGTACTGAGGTGAGTCGGGCCACCTGTTGTGTTCCTGCCTGTCTAAACCTCGCTCTCCTCAAGGTAGGAGGTGTCCTCTTCTTTCTACCTTACCAGTGTTACCAGTAAAAACACCCTCTTACTTATCTGTTTCTGTTGTTCTGCAGTGGAATAACCAGCAGACCGAAGTAACAGCCATGATCGACTCAGGGGCCAGCAGCTGCTTCGTGAACCAGGAATTAGTTCACACTCTGGGTATTCCTGTACAAAAGAAACTAGAACCACTCAAGATCCAGATGGCTGACCAGAGGTGCCTCCAGTCAGGTCCTATTGTACTGGAGACCCTGCCTTTATCTTTGCGCTTCCCTATAGATCACGAGGAGGATTTACAGTTTGATGTCATGCCTTCCCTTCTGTTCCCACTCATCTTGGGGCTCTCCTGGCTTCGTACTCATGATCCGTTGATCAAATGGTCTTCTGCCACAATCTCCTTTTGTTCTGCCTACTGCACTGCTAAATGTTTTCCACCTGTTACTTTGACTACGCTTGCATTCTCTGAGACCAAAGGTCTACCCATCCAGTACCACGACTTTGCTGATGTTTTTGATGAGAAGGGGGCTTCTATCCTACCCCCGCACAGGTCTTACGATTGTCTGATCAAGCTCCTACCCAGAGCTGCGATACCCTATGGGCACATCTACCCATTATCTGGACCAGAGTCTCTACACATAAAAGAATACATCACGGAAAACCTGAAACATGGTTTTATACGTCCCTTCATATCACCTGTGGGAGCAGAGATATTCTTCGTACCTAAGAAGAATGGTGGACTTCGACCTTGTGTTGACTACAGAAAACTGAACAGAATCAAAATCAAGAACAGGTATCCGCTTCCTTTAATCCCTTGTCCAAAGCCCAGATATTCACAAAGATCGAGCTACGGGGTGCATACAACCATGTTCCATGTTTGCAAGGGTGATGAGTAAAAAATAGCGTTCTGTACCAGATACGGCCACTGCGAATTCAGAGTGATGCCTTTCGGGCTTTGTAACGCCCCAGCCACTTTTCAGCACTTCATCAATGACGTGTTTAAGGACCTCTTGGATGTTTTCGTCATTATATACCTGGATGATATCCTTATATACTCTTATCTCTCTCCTGGAACATAGGAGGCATGTGGAGACAGGTCTATCCCACATGACCATGGGTTGTATGCAAAACTAGAGAAGTGTGTGTTTGAAACCAAGGAGATAAGCTTCCTAGAATTTCTGATAGCTCCTGGCAACATAAAGATCGATCCACGGAAGATCGCTGCTATATTAGCTATATATTGGCCGGTTCCTACAGATAAAAAGGCAATTCAATGGTTTATTGGCTTTGACAATTTTTACCAGAGATTTTTTCGGGGATTCTCCAGTCTCATAGCCCCTTTGACCGTTCTCAACCGAAATGAAACCCGTTTCCTATGGACCCCCGAGGCCCAGGTGGCTTTCTGCTCTCTCAAGACGGCCTTCACTCAGGCCCAATCCTCCAACAACCTGATAGTACCAACCCTTTTTTCTTATAGGTAGATACCTCAAACAGCGCTACTGGAGCGATGCTCTCACAATGCGCCAAATACGATGACAGAGACCACCCCATCACCTTCTTTTCTAAGAGACTCAGCAGCACTGAACAGAACTAAGATATCGGGGACAAAGAGTTATTGGCTATAAAGAGAGCTTTGGAGGAGTAGTGTCATTTGCTTGAGGGGTCTCCTAACCCTGTCACCATTATGCTTTCGGTTGCTTATAACCTTTGGGCAGCTGGTCCATTCCTCTATTAGATTATACTTCTTGCCACTTGCTAGCCTTTGTGTAGCTATCTCTTCACAGAGCAAGTATTCAAGGGGCATACACAGGGCCAGTACTCAAGTGGTCAACAAAGTGTCCCTCTTCGGCCATTTGAGAATGTTTGGAGATGGACATGACATCAAGGGGGAGATGCACTAAGATGTGTTAAGGAGGTGATAAAGTGGAGGTAACTTCTTCAGTGTAATAAACTCTACTCAGAGTCCTATGTTATCCTCTGCAGCCTAGGCACTCCAACTTGAGATATGTTAGTGCATAGGCACCATACAAAAACAGAGGAACTGGAGAGTTTTTCACACTGGAGTAGTCATCTCTACTTTATTACCTCTTTTTCACACCTTAGTGCATAACTCCCCAGGATTGATTGGCGATGTTATCTCTTGAATCAAAAAGGAAAAATTCAGAGGGGACATTAGCATTATGATTTTCTGACTCAAAGGTTATGGTAAGTGTGGGGGGGGGATTAATATTAGTTGCTATTTTCCATTTATAGTGGCACTATAACTTTGTATGAACAGGTGATTTTGAAAGCCCATTCAAAATCACCTATTTTTATATTAGTTTCTTTTTTTTTCAAACAATAGTTTATGAAATATTCACCTTTATCTAATTATTTATTTGTCATTTTATACAGATGAGGTACTACTGGGCAGAAGGAGACAATGTAGAATGTTAGTATGTGATAGGCACGTCAGCCAGTACTATATATTTTGCATAAATAAAGCTAAATATCTCAAATTATTATTTTAAATAAAAATTGGTGAACAAAAATGCTGGTGATTTTGAAAGTACTGTCACAATCTCCTATTACAAAGGGTGGGGGGCATCAGGAGGGGCCTTGATGTCCCCCCATTAAGTCTTTTCAATATTCAATTAAAAGTAAATAAACAAACCCTCTGTGTGCCACAAGGAGGTCAATCCTACACATATATATACTGGTTAGTGGACATGGATTAAAAAATGTTGAAAAAAATTAATAGCCCGTTGTGTGCCACAGGGAGGTCCAATACAGACCCCCCCTGTGGCACACGCAATATCGCAATATTTATTTCACATTATTTTATTCAGACCTTTTGGGGGGGCATGAGGAGGTGTCCTGGTGCCCCCCAATGAGGTATGAATAAAAAAAAAAAATAATTTTAACCCTCTGTGTGCCACAGGTGGTACAATGCATTGCTTTGCAATGCATTGGACACCCCTGTGGCATACAAATAATTTTTTTTCAAAGTTTTTTTTTATTCAGACCTCATTGGGGGGAGGCTTCAGGTGGGGTCCTGATGCCCCCAATGAGGTTTAAATAAAATAATAATAAAAAATATCATCTGTGTGCCACAGGGGGTCCAATGCATTGCTTTGCACTACACTGGACACCTCCGTGGCACACAAAGGATTAGCCATGATTTGACCTTTGCAGGCCTCTGGTATGTACAATTTGTTGGTTTACTTTTGTATGTACGTTATTGTAGCCTTTTAAAGTGTACCAGTCCTAGGCCATAAATTGGATGAGTAGATAACATCACCAGAGCTGGACATAGGGTGTCATAAATGTACTGGGACATCTGCTCTATGGGGGTTATCCAGGGGACAGCCACATAATATGAAATAGGGAGAACATAGGTATATAGTTTAAAAAGGTTCAATACAAATATTTATTTAGAATACCCAGGTTTTATCCTTTTGGGGGGTACCAAACATGCCAGGGAGAGGTGTTCCTGCTATGAGTTACAAGTTATTGGGCTGTCATGTAGCATTGTCACTTAGTTGTTAACAGCTGAAAAAAAATAATATACCCAATAGTTCTTTGTTTGTTTGTTGTTTTTGTAGGTACAGAGTATGTTGTCCTCATTGTTCAACTAAAACTAAGGGGGACACAAAAAATCTGATACGTTCTTCCAAAACCTAGCTACAATGATTTCCAGTTATTTAAACAATATATCGTGTCATATCTTTGGAGCAGCTACTTTCTGACTATAGATGCTCTGAATGCTGTTTAATGTTATTTTTAGCTAACGGTGAAAATGATTTATCTTGAGCTGGCTGGCAGAAGAGTAAAACCTTTGCTGTTTCAGGGATTATGCAACATCTTAATTTAGACTGGTTGAACATGTCCCTATAACCTATACTTACAAATCACAAATGTCACCCAGTACCGTGTGGATGTGTCCTCATAATCTGAGCTGGGGTGTCACTCAATTTCCTCTGGGGAATATACCAGTCTTTTTTTTTTTTTTTTTTACACCTGATGCAACAGACTAGCAGATGTCTGGCCAGGTACATCAAGTACAGAAACATAGATTTCCTCTGCAGATAAGAATTGACTCATGTAGTCTCCCCATTCATCTATCTGTTTAAAAACGGTAATCTTATATAATTCTCAGAAGTGGTTAAATCTATTCCATACATTTCTGAAGTGTCTTAAATCAGGCATGTCAACCTTAAATACACTCAATGGTCCATACTCTACATTTTCCTCCAAGGAGGGCTTAACATTGGCTGCCAAGGTCTGCTTTTATATATGTGTGTGCACATACAATGTGTCAAATAAATCTGTGAATGTTGGGATCTATGATACACTACCTGACACCCCAGCTGTGTTCCACTGGTAGTTATCATGGATGTTGGAATCAGTGATGGACTGTCTGATACCCCAGCCTTGTTTCATTGGTAGTTACAGACCCACACATATACTGCCACCCTAGCATTGTTACTGCTTGTAGCTACAGAACTACACATACTCTGTCTGACACCCTAGCCTTATTCACATGTCCACTGTTAGCCACAAAACCATTCATATGTTGTATGACACCAGAGTCTTGTTTCATTGATCACTGGTACCCACAGAACCACATCCATATGCTGTCTGACACCACATTCTTGTTCCGCTGTCCACTGATAGCCATAGAACCACACATAAAATGTCACCCCAGCCTTGCTCCACTGTCCACAGGACCCCAGTCCACTCTTTTACTTGTAGTCTGACACCCCAGTTTTGTTCCACTGTTAATCACACAAACATTGCCTTCTACCCAATTCTGGTACAGGTTTAACCCCTTGGATGCTTGAGTATTCTGCAATACATTGCAAAGCAACTCATTGGAAACCTCTTCTTCATGCAAGTGGTTAATGCAGATCACCCTCCCCCCAAGTGCACTTTTTTGCTTTCCCTCTGCAGCTAGCATCATACATGGCCTGGCTGGTGAGTCTCTTTCAGCTGCATCTCACTGCTGAGTTACTTTCAGTGAAGAAACCAAAATTGACTAAATGGAGAGATGCAGATGAGGAAGACTCTCCAGCTCAAGCCACATATGATTCTAACTGTGCATCGAAAGCAAATACCTCATATCTGCATTGTGAGGTGGAATCAGCATCAACATCATAGCTGTCGTAATGGAACACAAACACCTTATAACAATAGCCCCTTCTTACCTTTCTATGGCCAGAAAAATATTAACGACCACTAGGAATTTTGCTCTTTTTTCCTATTTCAAGAAATAACAACTTCAATCTTTACTGCATGTCAAGTCCACAGAGATGGACATGACTTTTGGTGTCACGATTACTGGACCTCACATTCAGTCCACTGATCATGTTATTTTTGATGCGTCATGCAAACTGCCTTCTTAGAAACACAGAATTTGATGGCAGATAAGAACAATTTGGCCCATCTAGTCTGCCCATTTTTCCTACTGTAAAAACCTCTAACCTTATTTGGTCCTTGGTTCTGTCTTATGTCTGTATAGTCTTATGCTTATTCCATGCATGCTTAACCCCTAGAGTGCCAAGCACTTACAATGTACGTGAATGGACAGCTGTACCTGCTGTGCCATGCTCGTACATTGTACATCTAAAATGCGGTCACTGCATAAGTCGGTATAACCGGCTTGCAGTGGCCACATTTTAGAGTAAAACTAGCCTTGCACTCATGGGGGGCATGAGGATCACTCCTCATGCCCTCCCAGTTATTGATCTCCCAGCTGACGCTCTGGGAGATCAATATTTACAACGGAGAAGCAAAGCTTCTCCTTCCACCTCTCTCCTACCCGAACTTCTGGGTAGCAGTGGGCGGGACAGGGGGAAGCCTCCTGACATCATCATGACATAGACACCGATGAAGTTAGGTAACTTTCCTCGATCCAGTTCACTCCTACCGGAGGCAGGAGAGAAGGCTGGAGAGCTTATTGATCTCCCAGCGAGATCGTGCTGAGAGATCAATAACTGGGTGGACATATGGAGGGGTCCTGATGTCCCCCCGTGAGGTCTGATTAAAAAAAAAATAAATGAAAAAAAAAAAAGTTGAAAATGAACCCTGTGAGTGGTGCAGGGGTCCCAGGCGCCTTGCTTTTTGCAATGCACTGGAGACCCCTGTGGCACTCACATGGTCAATCTTTTGGGCCATATTTTGTTTTTTTTTAGTAAGACCTTATTGGGGGACATCAGGAGGGGCCCTGATGTCCCCCAGTGAGGTCTGTAATAAAAAAATAAATAAAATACAAATTAAATCCTGTGTGTGCCACAGGGGGGTCCAATGCAGACCACCCCTCCTGTGGAACACACAGGACTTTTTTTCAACTACATTGTAATCAGAGCTTGTTGGGGGGACATCAGGAGGGGTCCTGATGTCCCCCCAAAAGGTCTGATAATAATAATCATAAAAACATAAAAATAAAGAAAATATATAAAAAAAATTGCTTTGCAATGCGCTGGAGACCCCTGTGGCACTCACAGTGTAAATTGACTGGGACTTTTTTTTTTTTACTAAGACCTCATTGGGGGGACACTAATATGCTCCCCAATGAGGTCTATGAAAAATAAAATAAAGAGAAAAAAATTAACCCTGTGTGTGCAATGGTGGGGTGTCCATTGCAGACCCTCCCCCTCCTGTGGCACACATAGGACTTTTTTCACTACTCTGTAATCAGAGCTTGTTTGGGGGATGTCAGGAGGGATCCTGATGCCCCGTAACAAGCTCTGAATTCAAAGTAATGAGAGAGACAAATTAACCCTCTGTGTGCCACAAGGGTCCAATGTATTGCTTTGCAATGCATTGGACAGCCCTGTGGCAGACAAAGGATTTTTTTTTTAATTATTATTTTATTTACACCTCATTGGGGTGGCACCAAGAGGGGTCCTGATGCCCCCCAACAAGGTCTAAATAAAAAAATATTTGAAAACCCTGTGTGCATCACAGGGGGGTTCAACACAGTGCTTTGCAATGCATTGGACAGCCTATGGCACACACACACACACACACACACATTTTTTTGTCGCCACTTGTTGGGGGGTATTAGGAGTGGTCTTGATGCCCCCCAACAATGTATGAATAATAATAAAAAAAATTAGCCCTCTGTGTGCCAGAGAGAACCAAAGCATTGCTGTGCAATGCACTGGACACCCATGTGGCACACAAAGGATTATTTCTTTTTTTTCTCCCCTTTATTTTTTATTCAGACCTCATTACGGGGTATCAGGAGGGGTTATAATGCCCCCAATGCGGTCTACACAAAAATATTGGGGGAAAAACACCAAAAAAACTGCACATCCCACAGGGGGGTCCAATGCAGTGCTTTACATTGCGTTTGACCCCCTGTGACACACACACACATATGTTTTTTCATTATTTTTTATTTATACCTTGTTGGGGGGGCATTAGGAGTGGTCCTGATACTGCCCCCCAATGAGGTATGAATAAAAATTAACTAAAAAATTAACTCTTTGTGTGCAACAGGGGGCCCAAAGCATTGCTTTGCAGTGCATTGTACACCCTTGTGGCATGCACACAAAATGCCTCCAATCCCCCACATGTACCCTAACCCCTTGCCTGGTTTCATAGCCCACTGACAGTCCCATTCCCCCCAGCCTGGTTCCACTGTCTACTAGTAGACTCAAAGTACCAGTATGCACTGGATTCAGGCTAGGAATCAACCAGTGTATGTGGGGGACATACAGTGCACACTGGTAGTCACAGATCTCCCATATACACTATCTTACCCACCACCACCACCACCGCCATCCTTGCTCTGCTGCCCACTGGTAGATATACCCACATTCACTGCCTGACCACTCGTCCCCCCCCAACACACCTGGATTCACTTGCAGTCACAGGTCCGCACGTAAACTGGCTGACTGCCTAGCTTGTTTCAACTTGTAGCCATAAATCGCACATGTACTGTTTGCTTCCCCATCATTGTTCCACTGGTAGCCATGCTCCTGGCACCCAGTATGGTATGTTAACCCACAGCAATGCGGTGCCATTTTTATTAGGCTGGCAGGAAGTCCTCTAGGAAACATATATTTGAAGTGACTGATATGTAAAAAAAACAATTTTTTTTCTTAGCATCACATTCTGGAAATAGCTGTGTACACTAACTTAGGGGTAGAAACGCAAATGACCCCTCGTTAGATGCTGCAGGTGATCTTCTTTCCAAAATGGCATGAATTCTCTACCTTCTATAGCTGTTATAACCATTTTCATACATGCAAGGAATGTTTGAGAAAATGTTAGAGAAATCAGAGGTTGTAGTAGTTGTAGTTTTGTACTTCTAACACCCCCTAAGGTAGGTCAGCTCACTTCTAGCTCCCCTCTACGGTATGTTAACTCATATTTTCATTCTTCTCATAAGAGCAGTAGCTAACAAATACAGTTGTAAATTCCGTAGGTTTCCCAGATTTCAGTACATCTGAAGGGACAGAAATGTAAAAAATCAAATTTTTCTGTATCGTCTCCTTCTGGAAGCATTTATGCACACCAGGATTGGGGTAAGAAGACAAGTCAACCCTCATTAGATGCGGCAGGTTATCTTCTTTTTAAAATGGTATGGCTTATCTACCCTTTCTTCACTTCTTTACGTGTTTTAACCATTTTCGTACAGGTAAGTCAAGTTTGAGAAAATGTTAGAAACATCAGAGGTTGTAGTAGGTGTAGTTTTGTACTTTTAACACCCTCTTAGGTAGGTCAACTCATACCAATGGGGTGTCATTTTTTTTCTAAGAGCACTAGCTAATGAATACAGTTGGAAATTCCATGGTTTTCACAGATTTCAATACAATTGAAGGGGCAGAAATTTAAGAAAATGATTTTTTTTCATTAGTGCCACTTCTGGAAGCATTTGTGCACACCAGGCTTTGCGTAAGAAAGCAATTGATCCCTCATTAGATGTGACAAGTTGTCTTCTTTCCAAAACGGCATGGTTTCTCTACCTTTCCTGCATATCTATTATGGTTATAAACATTTTAGTGCAGGCAGATAATTTCAAAAACGAAAGTTTAGGTAAGTGTTCCAAGCACCACATATTGTATGTTAACCCACACAAATGGGCTACCATTTTTCTCATGTTGGTAGCAGGTACTGAACACAACAGGAAATGTTATGGCTTTCAAAGATTTTAATATCTTTAAAGTGGGGGAAATGTAAAAAAACTTGTATTTATTCCTATAGTGTCAGCTTTTGGAAATATTTGTGTATTTGCCCAGGAGGAGCAAGGCAAGTACAAGCAGCCATTTTCAAAAAAGAAAACAGGTAGGTGTAGTTATGTGCTTCTGGCACCCCCTAAGGTAGGTCAGCTTATTCCAGTGGGGTCTCATTTTTCTTCTAAGAGCACTAGTGTTACGGTTTTCTGACACTCAGACCAGGATGTAACGTAAAAACACAGTTTATTGAAATAAAAATGAACAACACTGCCCCTAGGGGCTAGTAAAGGCAAGAACAGGCAATATGAACAGAGGATGGAGTAAACTACAAACAGTAGCACATAGAGGGTTAAGTGGAGCAACTGGTAAGGCTCAGGCTAGATTGGCCAACGCCCAGGAGATATATAGCAGTCTATGGTAACAGTCTTTAAGTGTAGATCAGGAACTCAGGAAAAGCGCTGTAACACTCTTGAAGCATAGACAGGATGAGCCCCTGTTGCTCTAAGCTGAGCCCGTACCACCACCGTGGGCTTATGAGGATTGCTACTGCCAAATGGATGTAACCAGAATAGGAATCGCCCTGAATGAGTATTGAGTAACCCTGCGTCTGCCACGGAAATATGCCAGCCCTTGGGAGGCCACAGTAGAACGGAATTGCCCAAGCTATGAAGAGCCGATGCACAGAGTAGTGCAGTTGGGATAAAGCACTTTGAGCGAATGAGGTATTGCCCAGACACCCACACGGTGTCACCCAGAATCCTTGTTGCAAGAGCGAATGGACTACCAGTGACAACCGGCATGATCACGATGCTCACCGGGCATCGAACAAGCGGAGCTCTGCAAGGACTGGTATAGCGTAAAGCGGAGGCTCAAATGTGTAAAGGCTCAGAGAATCACCGGAGCTTGGCAATGTATCAAATGGCACGTAATCGGAGGCTACCGGCAGTGCAAGGGTTAATCTGGTACATTTAAAAAGAGCAATGCTCAACAAGAACAAGACAGGCAACCTTGGCTGCAGCGGAATGAGCGAGGAAACTGAGAACAGTCAGAATGTCGCCAGCGCGACCCGAGTACTCAGGAGCAGCAACCGGACAGGAGCAGTAACCGGACAGGAACAGTAGCCGGAACCGGATGACTGAGTCGCAGGAACACCACCGGAGAGTGGAACAGTCACGGAGCAGGATCAGGAGCCAGAACCGGGTCGGATCACGGAGCGGAGTCGTCAGCCAGTGCCGGGTCGGATCACGATGCAGGGTCGTCAGCCAGAGCCGGGTCAGATCACGGTGCAGGGTCGTCAGCCAGAGCCGGGTCAGATCACGGTGCAGGGTCGTCAGCCAGAGCCGGGTCAGATCACGGTGCAGGAACAGAAGGAGAGTCAGACTAGCCGGGTCGGTACACAGGAGACACTGGAGATCAATAACAAGGCGCAGCAACACAACACCACGAAAGGGCAATTGACAAGTGCCCAAGCCTCAGTATATAAAGGCACATCCTGGGCGGGCCAATCAGAATCCTCCAATGTAAAAGTATAGCTGCAGAGATTGACAGGGAATCACAGGGACCGTGATAGTACCCCCCTCTCAAAGACCCCCTCCCCTGCCAGAGGGTCTAGGTTTACGGGGATATTTAGAGTGAAAGTTGCGCATCAGTCGTGGAGCATGAAGTTCCTTATGACCCAAGACCGCTCCTCAGGCCCATAACCTTTCCAGTGGACCAAATACTGCAACTTGCCTCTAAATCTCCTGGAGTCAATGATGCTCTGAATTTCGTATTCCTCTTGGCCCTGTACATTCACCGGCCCAGGAACCACCAGAGTGGTAGTATAACGGTTGCACACCAAGGGCTTAAGAAGGGACACATGAAACACATTATGAATACGCATAGCCCTGGGGAGCTCCAATGCGTATGCCACGGGGTTGACCTTGTGAATGATCTTAAAGGGACCAATGAACCGGGGAGCCAGTTTGTTTGAAGGTACTTGCAGGTTAAGATTCCTGGAGGAGAGCCATACCCTGTCCCCAACCTGGTAGGAGACCGCTGGTAGGCGTCTGCGATTAGCATGCCGCTGATGTCTCAGGAAGGACTGACTGAGGGACCGTTGTACCTGTGCCCAAGTGAACGGAGCTGCTCCATGTGCTCATCCAGAGCCGGAATCTGTTGGGACTGAAATGAGTCTGGGAGTAGGCAGGGTTGGAACCCATAATTAACTAGGAACGGAGAACTCCCAGACGATGAATTAACCGCACAGTTCCTGGCGAACTCCACCCATGGCAACAGGTCGGACCAGTTATCATGATGATCAGTCACGAAGCAGCGCAAATACTGCTCAAGTCCCTGATTGGCACGCTCAGCGGCCCCATTGGTCTGGGGATGGTAGGCAGAGGAAAATGACAATTGAATGCCCATCTGGCCACAGAATGCCCTCCAGAATCTGGACACAAACTGGCTTCCCCGATCAGACACTATCACACTAGGAACCCCGTGCAAGCGGAATACCTCCCTGGCGAAAATTACTGCCAATTCCTGGGCCGATGGGAGACCAGAGAGGGGCACGAAATGAGCCATTTTGGAGAACCTATCTACCACCATCAGAATGAAAGTGTAGCCCTTAGACAAAGGCAGCTCTCCCAAGAAATCGATAGATATATGGGACCAGGGACAGTCGCCATTGGGTACTGGCTGGAGTAACCCCACGGGGAGATGTCTGGGAGTTTTAGCACGGGCACAGGTAGCACAGGCAGCGGTAAATGCGAAGCAATCAGCTCTCAGAGAAGGCCACCAGAATGTTCGTGCCAATGACCAAACCAACTGATCCCTGCCAATGTGCCCGGCCGCCTTAGATGAGTGATAGGTCTCGAGTAACTGGGTGCGAAATGGTTCGTCCACAAAACATCTGCCAACTGGGGTTTCAGGAGGTGCCCATGCTTGTGAAGCCATGATTTGCTCCCCCAGTGGTGAAGTGATGTTGGTACGAATAGTGGCCAGGATCTTATCTGGCTGAATTATAGGCACTGGCGCTTCATCCCTCTCAATGTCTGTGTAGAATTGTCTGGATAGTGCATCTGCTCTAATATTTTTGGACCCCGGCAAGTAGGAGACTATGAAATTAAATCTTGACAAGAAGAGAGCCGAACGAGCCTGGCGAGAAGACAGCCTTTTCGCCTCAGACAAGTAAATTAGATTTTTATGGTCAGTGAGAATTAAGACAGGGGTCCTAGTGCCTTCCAGGAGATGTCGCCATTCTTTCAAAGCCAAGATGATAGCCAACAATTCCCTATCACCAATTTCATAATGGCTTTGGGCACTAGACAGTTTTTTGGAAAAAAATCCGCATGGTCTCAGGCTACCTCCCTCCCTGGGTCGTTGGGAGAGAACTGCCCCTACCCCAACCTCGGAGGCATCAACTTCCAGGGTAAAAGGCAGAGTAGGATTAGGATGGCACAGAATAGGGGCAGATGCGAATGCCTGCTTGAGAGTAACGAAGGCCTGTTCAGCTGCCTCAGACCATTGAGAGGGATTTGCGCCCTTATGCGTTAAGTCAGAGAGGGGTTTAGTAATCGTAGAAAAGTTCTGAATGAATTTTCTGTAATAGTTGGCAAAGCCCAGGAATCTTTGAATAGCTTTTAACCCCTTGGGTCCTGGCCATTTAAGGACTGCAGCCAACTTCTCTTGGTCCATAGCTATGCCATCTTTAGAAATCACGAAACCCAAAAAGGGTACTTGGGAACAGTGAAATTCACATTTTTCGAGTTTACAGAACAATTTGTTCTTGCGTAATCGAAGCAACACTTCAGAAACATCCTGTATATGCTGGGATAAATTAGCTGAGTGGATCAAAATATCGTCCAGATATACCACTACACAGGACTGTAACATATCGCGGAATATATCGTTGATGAACTCTTGGAATACGGCAGGTGCATTACATAATCCGAATGGCATGACTAGGTATTCGTAGTGCCCTGACCTTGTATTGAAGGCTGTCTTCCACTCATCACCGGCTTTGATCCTTATTAGATTGTAGGCAGCTCGTAAATCGAGCTTAGTGAAAATAGAGGAGCCTTTCAGCCTATCAAATAACTCTGTGATGAGTGGAATGGGGTAAGCATTTTTGGACATGATCTTATTGAGCCCACGGTAATCAATACAAGGTCGCAACTCGCCATTTTTCTTTTTCACAAAAAAGAACCCTGCACCTGCCGGAGAGGATGATTTGCGAATAATCCCTCTTTTGAGAGCATCCTCAATGTATTCCTCCATTGCCTTAGTCTCATCACATGACAATGGGTACGTCCTACCCCTCGGTGGAACCACTCCCTGGTGCAAATCAATAGCGCAGTCACATAGCCGATGCTGTGGCAGGGCGCTCGCCTCCCCTTTACTGAAAATGTCGCTGAACTTGCTGTAT
Organism: Rhinophrynus dorsalis; assembly: GCA_037306005.1. NCBI lineage: Eukaryota > Metazoa > Chordata > Amphibia > Anura > Rhinophrynidae > Rhinophrynus > Rhinophrynus dorsalis. Next base: position 271,391,948 of record CM074719.1, read on the forward strand.
TCAGCTGGCAGAGAAGGGGAGGTACACATAATCTTAACGGGCCGAGATAGACAGTGATTAGCGCAGTATTCTGACCATGCCTTGACTTCACATGTCTGCCAGTCAAACTGGGGATTGTGCACTGTCAACCAAGGGAACCCCAGAATGACCGCATGATGGGGTGAACGAATAATCTGGAAACGAACTTCCTCCTTATGGAGGGCCCCCACAGTCATAGTAAGGAGAGTAGTCTCCATTGTGATGAGTGCTGGTTCAAGAGGTCTGCCATCAATAGCCTCAATGGCTAGCGGAGTATCTCTTTCAGACAGAGAAATATTATGTCTTTCAGCAAATGCCTGGTCCATGAAATAGCCAGCAGCACCAGAATCTACCAGGGCTAGTGCTTCCACAACCTGGTCGCCTAGCAGAAAACACACAGGTATAGTGGGTTTCAAAGAGCAAGGATCTGAGGACGACTGTACACCACCTAGGGCCTGTCCCCCAAGGTACCCTAGGTGCGTGCGTTTCCCGGCCTCACCGGACAGGTGCGCAACAAATGCCCACTTTTGCCACAATACAGGCATAATCCTTGTCTTTTACGATACGCCCTCTCCTCCTTAGTCAGCCTAGTAAAACCAATCTGCATAGGTTCCCCAGTATCAGGTACACGGACCGGAGGAATGGGAGGAGAGGGTGGGTTAAACAATCTCTCATGCCCATGGATTTTGGAAGTCGCCCTCTTAGTCAAGTGCCTCTCGCGCATACGAGTATCAATGAGTATCACATATTCGATGTACTCATCCAGATCGGTAGGTACCTCCCTGCCAGCAATTTCATCTTTGATAGCATCCGAGAGCCCTTGGGCAAATGCTGCCAGGAGTGCCTCATTATTCCATGCCACCTCTGCAGCTAGAATCCGAAATTCTATAGCATATTCGGCTGCAGTCTGATCGCCCATTTGCATTGACAACAGTTTTTTGGCCACTGACGTAGCTCGCCCAGGTACCTCAAAGACTCTACGGAACTGTTTAACAAATTCTTTAAAGCACAAGGTGCAAGGCATAGCCTGTTCCCATAACGGATTTGCCCATGCCAGGGCTTTGCCAGTTAATAGGGATACGATGAACCCCACCTTGCTACGGTCACTCGGAAAGGCATGAGGTGTAAGTTCGAGGAAGATCTCTAGCTGATTAAGGAAACCCCTGCACAGTGTGGGTTCACCATCGTATCTTACTGGTAACGGCGCCGCCGCCGTTAGACTTTTCTGCGGAGCCAAGCATTGACCAGAACTAGTATCCAGTGTCAAGACTTGAGGGGACCACCGGATTTTGATTCGGCTTATCAAGATGTACCGTCCGTTCAAGCAAGGTCTGCATGGCCAATGCCAACTGATCTAAGCGTTGTTCGTGAACATCCATCCTCCAGTGGAGGTTCTGTGTATTACCGTCACTCTTCCCATCTGAGGTCATGGCCCTTTCGTACTGTTACGGTTTTCTGACACTCAGACCAGGATGTAACGTAAAAACACAGTTTATTGAAATAAAAATGAACAACACTGCCCTTAGGGGCTAGTAAAGGCAAGAACAGGCAATATGAACAGAGGATGGAGTAAACTACAAACAGTAGCACATAGAGGGTTAAGTGGAGCAACTGGTAAGGCTCAGGCTAGATTGGCCAACGCCCAGGAGATATATAGCAGTCTATGGTAACAGTCTTTAAGTGTAGATCAGGAACTCAGGAAAAGCGCTGTAACACTCTTGAAGCATAGACAGGATGAGCCCCTGTTGCTCTAAGCTGAGCCCGTACCACCACCGTGGGCTTATGAAGATTGCTACTGCCAAATGGATGTAACCAGAATAGGAATCACCCTGAATGAGTATCGAGTAACCCTGCGTCTGCCACGGAAATATGCCAGCCCTTGGGAGGCCACAGTAGAACGGAATTGCCCAAGCTATGAAGAGCCGATGCACAGAGTAGTGCAGTTGGGATAAAGCACTTTGAGCGAATGAGGTATTGCCCAGACACCCACACGGTGTCACCCAGAATCCTTGTTGCAAGAGCGAATGGACTACCAGTGACAACCGGCGTGATCACGATGCTCACTGGGCATCGAACAAGCGGAGCTCTGCAAGGACTGGTATAGCGTAAAGCGGAGGCTCAAATGTGTAAAGGCTCAGAGAATCACCAGAGCTTGGCAATGTATCAAATGGCACGTAATCGGAGGCTACCGGCAGTGCAAGGGTTAATCTGGTACATTTAAAAAGAGCAATGCTCAACGAGAACAAGGCAGGCAACCTCGGCTGCAGCGGAATGAGCGAGGAAACTGAGAACAGTCAGAATGTCGCCAGCGCGACCGGAGTACTCAGGAGCAGTAACCGGACAGGAACAGTAGCTGGAACCGGATGACTGAGTCGCAGGAACACCACCGGAGAGTGGAACAGTCACGGAGCAGGATCAGGAGCCAGAACCGGGTCAGATCACGGAGCGGAGTCGTCAGCCAGTGCCGGGCCGGATCACGATGCAGGGTCGTCAGCCAGAGCCGGGTCAGATCACGGTGCAGGGTCGTCAGCCAGAGCCGGGTCAGATCACGGTGCAGGGTCGTCAGCCAGAGCTGGGTCAGATCACGGTGCAGGAACAGAAGGAGAGTCAGACTAGCCGGGTCGGTACACAGGAGACACTGGAGATCAATAACAAGGCGCAGCAACACAACACCACGAAAGGGCAATTGACAAGTGCCCGAGCCTCAGTATATAAAGGCACATCCTGGGCGGGCCAATCAGAATCCTCCAATGTAAAAGTATAGCTGCAGAGATTGACAGGGAATCAAGGGGACCATGATAATTAGCTAATGAATACAGAAGGAAATTCCATGGTTTTCAGTACATTTGAAGCGGCAGAAATGTAAGAAAATGCCATTTTTTTCCTATAGTGCCATCTTCTGGAAACATTTGGACACACCAGGCTTGGGGTAAGAAGGCAATTCACCCTTCATTAGATGCGGCAGGTTGTCTTCTTTCCAAAATGGTATGGTTTGTGTAGCCTCTCTTCACTTCCGTACTTGTCATTTTTGTACAGATAAGTAATGTTTGAGAAAATGTTAGAAAAATTAGAGGTTGCAATAGGTGTAGATTTGTACTTGTAGCACCCCCTAAGGTAAGTGAACTCATACCAATGAGGTCTTCTTTTTCTCCTAAGAGCACTAGTTAATGAATACAGTTTCATGGTTTTCGCAGATTTCAGTACATTTGAAGGGGCAGAAATGTAAGAAAATGCCAATTTTTTCCTATAGTGCCATCTTCTGGAAACATTTGGGCACATCAGGCTTGGGGTAAGAAAGCAAGTCACCCCTCAATAGATGCGGCAGGTTGTCTACTTTCCAGAAATATATAGTTTTATAACTATTCGTTCATAAAGTTGAAAATGCCATTTTGTGCTCCTGGTGATTAGGGCTCTACGCTAGCCATGGATGTAGGTAAAACTATACAAATTTAGTATTTTTTTACTCTGAGGATTTAAGGCATTTTGAAATAATTGAAACTTTAGCAATCAAGGAAAATGTTTTTGATACATAATATGTGATTTTAGCAAAATAAGTACATTTTCACTTTTTTTTGTCATTATGACATAATAGCTTTTTGCACGATGCTAAATTTTCTTCATGTAAGGTAACACGAAAAAGCTCAATTCATTCTGAAAAAAACAATATATAGTTTTCCATATGTACCTAGAACTTCCCAGAGGAAATCAAGCCTAAACAGCAAAAATGCTGAAAAAGTGTCTGGCCTACAGGGTACAGGAAATCTCCCAAGCCTCTGGCACTGAAGGGGTTAAATTCCACCACTGTATTAACCTCTGCCACTTCTGCTAGCAGAGTGTTCCACTTATCTACCACTCCCACTTCTACTTTCTACTACTTTGAAATGTACTTCCCTCCTGTACTTTTTTGAATGCCTTCATGTATTTGAATGTTTCCATCATATCCCCTCTCTCTCTTTCTCTCTCTCTCGTGTCTTCTCCAAGCTAAACATGTTTAGATACTATAGTCTATCCTGATATTTCTTATCCTGTAACCCATTCAACATTTTAGTATCCTTCTCTGAAATCTCTCAGAGTATCTATATCCTTCTGTTTAGGGAAAAAAATTCAGATGTCCCTGTGAGTGGCTAATTTGAGGTCCAGTAGTCCTGCTAGCAAATATCAACTTTGACATGTCACCCATGACTAATTTGAGAAGCAATTAGTTGGAGACATTTCTGACATTCATGGTATTAATGTTTTTAGCCTGAAACATCCCTGGAAGGCTATTCTATGAATCCTCCACCTTTTCTCTAAAGTCGTTTGAATGAATTATACCTCAGTCGTTTATATACATTTAGACTACAACTCCATTAAATTTCACTGTACACTGATGCATAAAGGTGTTGCAGAGAAACATCTGTCTGCAGTCTAACTTCAGAGTTTTAAACAAAAGAATGGGTAATGTAACATAGGTGGTTTTAAAATTATTTCAAAGCTCTGTTAGTGCCATATTAAATGGGACGTTTAATCCAATGAATGCTAGAGAGGTCTCCAACACATTGCAAAGCAATGTACTGGAGACCTCTGTAGCATTAAAGTGGTTAAAATCCCCAATTAAATCAGTGGACATTTAGGAATATTTATTTGTCCCCTGTAGTGCAGTTGCTTTGCTCAGGAATTACACTTTAGCTTGCAGAATTTTACCTATGGGCTCTTAAATATTGCTATGCATCTGGCATCTGGCTCTAAATATCAATAGATGTATGTAGCATTGGGACATAAGGATTCGTTTTGACAATTTTAATGTAAATGTAACCAAAATACTTCAAGCCCAACATGTTACAGAGGAATATCTGACAACATACCTCCCAAGTGTCCCTCTATAGGCAGGACAGTCCCTCAGACTCAAATCCCTCTACCCTGCTTTCCCACCCCGGTGTCCCTCTTTTTAGGAGATCAGACTGTGTGATGTTTATATAAGTGGATCACATTGCTCCACAGCAATAAAACTCACATTAATGTTTGTATAAACTTCAATTTGTGTTTATAAATTAGTATGTGTAAATAAAACACTTGGTCATACTCTAAATAATTTATTCAGTTACAAAAAGAGGTGTAAAAAGGTCATGAAATAACCTAAAAATTCTCGATAATCCCCTGCCCAACAGCCAAGCCCCCAGCGACCCCCACCTAAACCAAAAGTATCCCTCTTTGGCCATTTGAAATGCTGGGAGATATGTGACAATAGTATTTTAAAGTGAGATTATACGATTTTCATGTGAGCAAATGCTGAATTATTGATTACAATGAATAGGAGTAGGCAATAATACCAAGACAGAAAAGTTAGTATACTAAGTTTTGGAGCAATTCTGGAACAAACCATCTGCACCAGCAGATAACTAAAGCTTAATGCCTTGGATACATCTCTGGCACTGAAAGGATTAATTTCCATTGATTTAAGTGGATCTTTTAAACTGGAACTATCACCCCTTCTAAACTTGCCCCCAAATAATTACCCATCTGGCGACTAGCTGCTCAATAGTGCTAGTTGCCAGAATTATCATCGCGTTATTGAGAATTTCTACTGCTCTTGGGACTGACAGCCAGGAAACAGCGCAGACATCTTTGCATAGTGATGTCTGCATGTCTGCGCTGTCAGTCCCAGTCTACTCTAGGAGGCGTTGCTAGGAGCAGCACGGCACCGGAAGGGACTGACAGAGCAGGTGTGCAGAAGTCACTATGCAAAGATGTCTGCACTGTTTCCTAGCTGTCAGTCCCCGGAGCAGTAGGAATTCTCAATAACACATTATTAATTCTGGCGACTAGCACTATTGAACAGCTAGTCGCCAGATGGGTAATTATTTGGGAGCAAGTTTAGAAGGGGTGGTAGTTCCCCTTTAAACATTTTGAATGCTTCAGAAAACTTCAACACACTGGGCATCTCTCTAGCATTCAAGTAGTTAAGTCCCCTTTAATAAATAATTCTGTGACTACCAGAGAGGTAACCAATGCACTGCAATGCACTGCACTGGCTACCTCTCTGGCACTCAAAGGATTACAGGAATTTCTGTGTCCATTGTAGTGCACATGAATGGCCACAGAATTGCTCCTGTTCTTAGTACATCAGCTGTGCTGTAAGGCACAATACACATCAACAATGGTTTAAAGGAATTCTAAAACCTCCCACGTACCTAATGTCATATATGAATCATCATTGAAATCTCTCTGAGGAAGTGTCACCTTTTGCAAGCAAAGCCAGGAGTCACACAGTAAAGTAAAATTCACCTTTATTAAAATAAGGGTACGATAAATATAGCAATACCCAGAAGGCAACAGGAGGTAACCAAAGAGGCAGGGACTCTATCCATAGGCATGCGCAGCCAATTGCATTAGGGTGTGCACCCAAAAGCACAAACACACACGTGCGTGCACGTGTGTGTATATATATATATATACATATATACACTCACTCATGCATCATACATAAAGACAGTGCTGCCAGTGCCTCCTGTCTGTGCTTCAGTTGCCTCTGTCTGCAGTCTGCGCACAGTAACTAAGTTGCGAAGTTGCGGGTGTCTGTCTCACAGCCGAGTCAGTGCCAGTGCCTGCAGCCTCCTCACCCGCTGTTCGCTCCCTGACACCTTCCCCCAACGTAACGAGCTCTGAAAGGAAGTGACATCACTTCCTCTCAGCCCCGCAACAAAGGAGGGAAGACTCATGCAGGCTTTTGCAGCGTTTGAGCCCGAGTGCTTGTCCCGCCCCCCTTGGTCTCCCCGAGCACAGCAGTCAGCAGCATATAGCCGTGGCAAGTGGCTAAGGTATAAAGCCGGTGCCGCAGCTGCATTAATATGCAGAAATGACCATTTAACATCTGAAAAGCCGGTGTGCACGGGGCCGATTAGCACACCCTGTACGCAAGCCTATGAATCTATAAGAAATAGGAGTATGTCTCCAGATTTCCAGACTGCATAGGCTGAAGCCAATGGTAGTCTCATACGCCAGAGAGGAGGAGTAGGTCTGATAGGTCTCCCCTAAGGATGGTAACCAGGAAGACGACTGACTCATGCCTGCAGCCAGCAAGGAGAAGGCCATCTCCTGATGGAAAGGCAACAAGAGAGACTACTGACTCACGCCTGCAGTCAGTAAGGTCAGGGTCTGCCAGAGCCACAGGTCTGCACCAGATAGGATGTCCACTAAACAGGAGGTAGCACAAAAGGTAGCTGGATAGAGCCCCAGGTCAGCACCAGGTTGGATAGTCAGACAAGCCTAGGTCATACACGGAGCGGGTAGTCAGCCAGAGCCATAGGTCTGCACCAGATTGGCTGTCTACTACGAGGGGTAACACAAGAGATTAGTCAGACAGAGCCACAGGTCTACCAATGTCAGGGTAACTGGATGGAAATTCAGTTCCCTTTAAATATAAGGCGCCAGGAAGTAGATAGGAAGAGCTGGATCAGAACCCAATGATAAAAAGGTGGCCTGCGTCAAACACGCCTACTCGCGCCTGTAATTGACGCATCTCGCCGAGATGCCTCGTAAGCCTGAACCACCGCTGCATCAAGTGGAACCTCCGAAACGCCTAGCCAGAGGACACGGGCGTCCACTGCACGCCAAGCACGCCCAGACCCAGTCCCGGAAGCCAAGTGTGGGATGAAGCAGAAGCATCATTTACAGCGATACAACTCCAGCCGAAGCGGCAGCACTGGATCTAGGTAAGCTGTGACAGTACCCCCCTCAAGGACCCCTACTCAGAGGACCCGGTCGGGTTTGTTAGGGAAACAAGCATGGAACCTGCACACCACGAGGGGAGCGTGAATATCACCGAAGGGAATCCAGGAGCTCTTCTCTGGACCATAACCCTTACAGTATATCAAGTACTTATCACGGTGCTGTGATTCTGTCTGAGTGACATTGTTACTTCCAGGTTTACCCTGGCTGTATTCTTATTGGCTCTGTGCTGATGATGCCTCCCTGGGTTTCCCTTTAAATACGTCCTCCTGTCACTATACCGGTGCCCTTTTGTGGTGTACGCATATCTTGCGACTAATAGCTCTTGTTCCTGTTTCCGTGTATGACCTGGCTCGGCTGACTACGCTTAGTTCCTGACGCTCCTGTGATCCGATTCCGTTGCTGACCTTGGACTGGCTGACTAACTCCTTGTGTACCAAACTGGCTTGGCTGAGTATCTGATTCCGTTACCGACTAAGGACTGACTGACTAACTCCTTGTGTACCGAACTGGCTTGGCTGAGTATTTGATTCCGTTACCGACTAAGGACTGGCTGACTAACTCCTTGTGTACCAAACTGGCTTGGCTCAGTATCTGATTCCGTTACCGACTAAGGACTGGCTGACTAACTCCTTGTGTACCGAACTGGCTTGGCTGAGTATCTGATTCCGTTACTGACTAGGGCTGGCTTACTGCCCTGTTTGTACCAATCTGGCTGGGCTAGTGTCTGGTGGTCCATCTGACTGCCTGTGTATTTCGCGTGCCGACCTGTTTGAGTTCTAGTTTCGTCGGTCACGGGACTGGCTATTACCTCCTTGTACCGATCAGGGTGACACCGGTTACTGACCGGTTACGTTACATACCCTTCACTGCCGCTCACTTACCGCATTATGCCTGTTAGGCCTAACCACTCCTATAGTCTCCGGGAGACTGTGGGAGTTCCATCACTCACCAGTGTCTGTGTTGCCTCTGGTAACCCTATAGTAGGGTCCAGTCTATACCAGACCTCTGCCCGTGTTGCCTACGCTCACCCTAGTGGTCTAGGGTCATTATACTGCCAGTATCTGGTGTCTGTTGCCTCTGTTAACCCTAGCATGCTAGGGCCCGGTCGCTGCCATAGTCCAGTCTGTGTTGCCTCCGTTAACCCTAGCGTTCTAGGGTCAAGCCTCTGCCAGAGTCGTAACCTTGTTGCCTCCGTTAACCCTAGAGTGCTAGGGCCTAGTTGCTGCCAGAGTCCCATCTGTCTTGTCTCTGTCAACCCTAACATTCTAGGGTCAAGCCGCTGCCAGAGTACTGTCTGTGTTGCCTCAGTTAACCCTAGCATTCTAGGGTTCAGTCACTGCCAGAGTCCTGTCCCTGTTGCCTCCATTTACCCTAACTACTAGGGTCAGTTCTCTGCCAGAGTCTTGTCAGTGTTGCTTACATTAACCCTAGATGTCTAGTGTCTCCCTGTACACTATCTGTGCTGCCTCTGATATCCCTAGTCTTCTAGGGGATTGCCCTTTAGTCACCCATCGCTTGTGTCACCTATTGCGGTGTGGGGCTGTTGAGGATATTCTTGTTCCTGGCACTATCTTTGAATTCTCCTGCAAGTCTAAGATCATCACACTTATTTTGTATTATTACTACATCATCTGGACCTGAGTAGGGCGATTGTGCATTATTTTCAATAAAGCTTTTAACCTTACCTAACTGTCTGAGTGTTCTTTAACAAACCGTGACAGTACTGAAGGCGCCCTCTGACCCACCTGGAATCCAGAATTCTTTGAACCACGAATTCCTCATGATTATTGACCTTAAAAGGAGCTGTCCGGACCATACTAGTCGTATAATGGTTATAAATCAGACGTTTAAGCAAGGAGACGTGGAACACACTGTGAATGTTCATGGAGGCTGGAAGATCCAGAGCATAAGCCATGGGGTTAATTTTGCGCAGCACACGGAATGGACCAACGAATCGAGGAGCCAGTTTATTGCATGGAACCTGGAGATTAAGATTCCGGGATGAAAGCCACACCCTCTCCCCTACCGTAGGTGCCGGTAACCGCTTACAGTATGCCTGCCTCTTCTACTGCTGCATAGAACTAAGAACCCAAGAGGAACAGAGCACCTTCAAATGCTCATCCAGAGCCAGAATCTCCTGTGCTTGAAAGACCTCGGGAAGGACAGAGGGTTGAAACCCATAGTTAATCAAGAACGGAGAACGCTGTGAGGAAGAGTTCATGGCACAATTCCAGGCAAACTCCGCCCAAGGTAACAGGGTAGCCCAGTTGTCGTGGTGGTCAGAGATATAGCAACAGAGAAATTGTTCTAAGGCTTGGTTAGACCGTTCTGCTGCACCATTAGACTGGGGGTGGTATGTGGAGGAGAATGCTAGCTGGATCCCCATCTGGGCACAAAAGCATCTCCAGAACCGAGACACAAACTGGCTACCTCTGTCCGAGACAATAACCCTGGGTATGCCATGAAGATGAAAGACTTCCTTAGGGAATACCACCGCCAATTTCTGCGCGGATGGTAGGCCTTTAAGTGGTACAAAGTGAGCCATCTTAGAAAATTTGTCTACAATCATCAGGATGACCGTGAAGCCAGAAGATACCGGAAGATAAACCATAAAGTCTAAAGACAGATGAGACTAGGGACGTTTCCCGTTGGCCACTGGTTGAAGGAGACCGACAGGCAAATGTCGAGGCGACTTATTCTGAGCACAAGTAGTACAAACTGTGGTAAAAGCAGCACAATCTGATCGAAGGCTCGGCCACCAGAACAGTCTAGACAAGGACCAGATCAGTTGGTCTCGCCCAGTGTGACCAGCGATTTTGGAAGCATGGTAAGTCTGAAGCAGTTTAATGGGCAACTTGGCTGGAACAAAGCACTTCCCGCTAGGTCTCTCTGCCGGAGAGGATGTTTGTGTGGCCAATATCTCCTCTCCAAGGGGAGATGTAATGCATGTTCGTATAGTGGCAAGAATCTGATCTGCCGGAATAATTGGTGTGGGAGGAACCTCCTCTTTGGATAGATTGCAAAATTGGCATGATAGGGCATCAACCTTAACATTCTTAGAGCCCAGAAGGTAGGAAACCACATAATTGAACCGGGATAAGAACAATGCCCATCTAGCCTGATGGGATGATAAGCGTTTAGCCTCGGATAAGTACGTTAGATTCTGATGAGCCGTGAGAATCAAGATCGGGGAACTGGTACCTTCCAAGAGGTGTCACCATTCTTTCAGAGCCAGTATGATGGCCAGTAATTCTCTGTCCCCGATCTGATATACCATCTCATCCTTAGATAGTTTCCTAGAAAAGTAGCCACATGGACGTAGGGCCTCCCCCGGAACCAAGCACTGAGAAAGGAGGGAGCCTACTCCAATCACAGATGCATCAACCTCCAGGGTAAACGGTAGGGTGGGATTCGGGTGCACCAATATAGGGGCAGCTGTGAATGCTGCCTTGAGGTCCCCAAAGGTGAGCAACACACTGGGAGACTAATCAGTGACCTTGGAACCTTTACAAGTCATATCCATAATAGGCTTGACAATAGTCGAAAAGTTTTTTATAAACTTCCTATAGTAATTAGCGAAGCCCAAAAACCTTTGAATAGATTTAAGCCCCACCGGAAGAGGCCATTGCAACACTACGGATAATTTCTGGGGGTCCATAGCCAGCCCAGATGCAGAAATAATGTACCCCAGAAAGGTTACCTGAGGTTTGTGAAATTCGCATTTTCTCCAACTTGCAAAACAAGTTGTTCTCTCTCAGTAATTGCAGGACTTTGGATACATCCGATCGATGAGTCTCCAGTTTTTCACGGTTTGTTAAAGAACACTCAGACAGTTAGGTAAGGTTAAAAGCTTTATTGAAAATAATGCACAATCACCCCACTCAGGTCCAGATGAGGTCCGTACCAAGTACCTTCCAAATCTGACACAGGTCAGGGCGAGAACAGACACAGTAGTAATAATACAAATAAGTGTGATGGTCTTGGGCTGCAGGAGAATTCGTAGATAGTGCCAGGAACAAGAATATCCTCAACAGCCCGACACCGCAATAGGTGACACAAGCAATGGGTAACTGAAGGGCAATCCCCTAGAGGACTAGGGATATCGGAGGCAGCACAGATAGTGTACAAGGAGACACTAGACCCTAGACTTCTAGGGTTAATGTAGGCAACACTGGCAAGATTGTGGCAGAGAACTGACCCTAGTAGTTAGGGTAAATGGAGGCAACAGGGACAGGACTCTGGCAGTGACTGAACCCTAGAACGCTAGGGTTAACTGAGGCAACACAGACAGTACTCTGGCAGCTGCTTGACCCTAGAATGCTAGGGTTAACGGAGGCAAGACAGACGGGACTATGGCAGAGACTGGGCCCTAGCACGCTAGGGTTAACAGAGGCAACAGACACCAGATACTGGCAGTACAATGACCCTAGACCACTAGGGTGAGCGTAGGCAACACGGGCAGAGGTCTGGTATAGACTGGATTCTACTATAGGGTTACCGGAGGCAACACAAACACTGGTGAGTGATGGAACTCCCACAGGCTCCAGGAGACTATAGGAGCGGTTAGGCCAAATAGGTGTAATGCGGTAAGCGAGCGGGAGTGAAGGGTATGTAACGTAACCTGTAAGTAACCGGTCTCACCCTGATCAGAACACGGAGGAAATAGCCAGTCCCGTGAGCGACGGAACTAGAACTCAACCAGGTCGGCACACACGGAATACACAGCCAGTCAGATGGACCACCAGAAACTAGCCCAGCCAGATCGGTACAAACAGGGTAGTCAGCCAGTCCTAGTCAGTAACGGAATCAGATACTCAGCCAAGCCAGTTCGGTACACATGGAGTTAGTCAGCCAGTCCTTAGTCAGTAACGGAATCAGATACTGAGACAAGCCAGTTCGGTACACAAGGAGTTAGTATCATGGTGCCCATGATTGCTGCCTTTTCCTGTCAGTTATCTGAATGGGCTCTCCATTGGCTGCCTGACTTCAGCCCGCCCAGTGTTGCCTATATAGACTGGGTTTTGGCACCCTTTGGTTGCCCTTTCGTGGTGTCTCTTGTTGGCCACCTGCACTAAATCCCTGAGCTCCTGGGCCTTGTCTTTCTCCACTCACCTGAGATAACCTGTGTATCTGCCTGACAGCTTCCGTGGCTGTGGTTCCTGCTTTCGTTCCTGATCCGGTTTTGGGCTGTGGTTCCTGCCTCCGTTCCTGATCCGTTGTGGGCTGTCGTTCCTGCTGCTGCTACTGCTCCGGTTGTCTGACGTTGCTGTCCTGTTTCCTGTCCGGGCCTGGCTGTGCTTCTGCTCCGGGATCGTGTGCAGAGTGTTTTCCTCCTTCATGTCGCCCTGGCGACATTCTCATCATTTGAGTTACTTGTGTAGTCCAGTACGCGGGTACTGGTTCGCTCCATACTTAACCAGTGCCTTGCCTCATTCCTTATAACACCGGTAACGCTGTGTTTGTCCAGTACACGGGTACTGGTTTGCTCCATACTCAACCGGTGGCTTGTCTCATTCCTTACAGAACCGGTAACGCTGTGTAAGTCCAGTACGCGGGTACTGGTTCGCTCCATATTACCGGTGGCTTGTCTCATCCCTTACAGCACCGTAAACGCAGTGTAAGTCCAGTACGCGGGTACTGGTTCGCTCCATACCTAACCGGTGGCTTGCCTCATTTCTTATAGCACCGGTAACGCTGTGTTTGTCCAGTATGCGGGTACTGGTTTGCTCCATACTCAACCGGTGGCTTGCCTCATTCATTACAGCACCGGTAACGCTGTGTAAGTCAAGGACACGGGTACTGGTTCACTCCATACATAACAGGTGGCTTGCCTCATTCCTTACAACACCGGTAACGCAGTGTAAGTCCAGTAAGCGGGTACTGTTTCACTCCATACATAACAGGTGGCTTGCCTCATTCCTTACAACACCGGTAACGCAGTGTAAGTCCAGTACGCGGGTACTGGTTCGCTCCATACATAACAGGTGGCTTGTCTTATTCCCTACTGCACCGTTATAGCCTTGTGTAGTCCAGTACGCGGGTACTGGTTAGTTCCATACATGTTCACATCAGTAACTGCTGCACACGTATCAAGAGGGTGCTCAAGGCTTCAAATTCCGTTCAATGCATACTAAGACATAAGCCGAGCACTCCATAATTAAAAATTCACTATTATTTTATTAAAGATACAAAAGAAATAAAATGAACTGTCGGTTACAGGACTGTAACCGACAGTTCATTTTATTTGTTTTGTATCTTTAATAAAATAATAGTGAATTTTTAATTATGGAGTGCTCGGCTTATGTCTTAATATGTAGTTCCATACATAACAAGTGGCTCGCTTCATTCCGTATAGCGCCGTTATAGCCTTGTGTAGTCCAGTCGTGGGCACTGGTTCGCTCCATCTTCTACCGGGTGCTCGTTGAGACCTATGTAGCCCCAGTAAGGCCTCTGTGTTTTCCCTCATAGGCGACTGGTTTGCTCCATCTATATAGTCGCTGAGGCCATTCCTATTTCTGCACCAGTACGTGACTGTGTCTGAGTTTTGCTAGGCTGCCTTGCCTGGTATATTGGCAAGGCCGGTAGAGCCTCCTCTCCCATTGTGCCAGTGTCTAGGCTGCCTTGCCCGGTATATTGGCAAGGTCGTTAGAGCCTCCTCTTCCATTGTGCCAGTGTCTAGGCTGCCTTGCCCGGTATATTGGCAAAGCCGGTAAAGCCTCCTCTCCCGTTGTGCCAGTGTATAGGCTGCCTTGCCCGGTATATTGGCAAGGCCGGTAGAGCCTTCTCTCTCATTGTGCAAGCCTCAAGGCTGCCTTGCCCGGTATATTGGTAAGGCCGGTAGAACCTATTTCCAATTGTGCCAGTCTTAAGGTTGCCTTACCCGGTATTGGCAAGGCCGGTAGAGCCTTTCTATCATCTACTCACCATTGTTCTCTATTGCTCTGTACTAAGAACTTGTTGATATATGTGTATGCTAAACCCGCGAGGGTTCTCTTTAAAACTTTCAAGAAAGTTGTGTTTTTATCTTAACTCTGTGTCTGAGAGTCAAAACAAACCGTGACAGTACGAAAGGGCCATGACCTCAGATGGTAAGAGTGAAGGTAATGCACAAAACATCCATTGGAGGATGGATGTACATGAACAGCGCCTGGATCAGCTGGCAGTGGCGATCCAAACCATTCTTGAACATACAGTACTCACGGACAAGTCTGTCCCGAGTCCGGTGGTCTCCCCAGGTTCGACACCAGAGAACGATACTATGCCCTCAGTGGCTGCAGTCAAAGGGTTAACCGCTTCCGCTCCTTTGCCACTCAGATATGATGGTGAACCTAGCCTGTGCAGAGGGTTTATCAACCAACTTGAGATATTTATGGAATTAACCTCGCATGCCTTTCCGAGCGATCGCAGTAAAGTTGGGTTTATGATATCCCTATTGACTGGCAGAGCCCTGGCATGGGCTAATCCCTTATGGGAGAATACGAAGATTTGCACAAGGAATTTCAGGGAATTTGTGCAATCATTTCGAAGAGTGTTTGAGATCCCTGGTAGAACCGCCTCTGCTGCTAAACGCCTTATGGAGATACAACGGGGCAGGCGTACCGTTGGCGATTATGCCATTGAATTCCGCACCTTGGCAGCAGATGTAGGTTGGAATAATGAGGCTTTGCTGCCAAGGTTTGAGCGAACAGCTCAAAGATGAAATCGCAGCTAAAGAGTTGCCTACTGATCTAGACGAATATATTGATTATGTTATCCTAATTGATACTCGGATCCATGAGAGATTGATGGCTAAGGACCGTAGGCTACGGTCAAGAAATAACGGATCTAGCAGTTCATTTTGCGCACCCATCCCTCCCTTGGCACCTAAGCCTAAGGACTAGTTACGAGAATCAGGTGAACCCATGCAATTAGGCTTCACCAAGCTGACCAGGGAGGAAAGAGCATACCGTAGAAGGCAGGGGTTGTGCTTATACTGTGGCAAAACTGGGCACATGCTAAGATCTTGTCCCGTACGTCCGGGAAACGAACACACCTAGGGTACCTTGGGGGACAGGCCCTAGGTGGTGTTCAACTTCCCCAGGCTTGATCATACAGAAACCCACCATACAGGTGGTACTCTCTTGGGCAGATCACTCGGTGGAGGTTCTGGCCCTGGTTGATTCCGGCGCAGCTGGATATTTTATGGATAGTGCCTTTGCTGAACGACATAAGATTCCGTTGGTCGAGAGAGAATCCCCTCTCGCTATTGAAGCTATTGACGGCAGACCTCTAGAACCTGCACAGGTTACCTTTGAAACAATACCATTACCAATGACTATTGGGGCGCTTCATAAAGAGGAACAGCAGTTCCAGATTATCAATTCACCACACTACGCAGTCATTCTGGGATTTCCCTGGTTGCAGCTTCATAATCCTCAGTTTGATTGGCAAAAGTGTGAAATCTCTGCTTGGTCTCAGTATTGTATGGAGCATTGTGTATCCCACCCGGTTAAGATTCTGTGTACCTCCCCTTCATTGCCAGAGAAGTACCAACAATTTAGCAATGTGTTTAGTAAGTGAGAGGCTGGCACCCTACCCCAGCACAGATCCTATGATTGCGCTATTGATTTGCCCCCAGGGGTGGTGCCCCCTAGGGGACACACTTATCCATTGTCTTGTGATGAGAACCAATCTATGGAGGAATATATTTCAGACGCCCTCAAGAGAGGGATTATAATGAAATCCACCTCTCCAGCTGGGGCTGGATTTCTTTTTTGTGAAAAAGAAAAATGGCGAACTGAGACCATGCATTGATTACCGTGGCCTAAACAAATTAATGTAAAAAAATGCTTATCCGATACCACTCATCACCAAATTATTTGACAGGTTAAAAGGTTCCTCTATCTTTACCAAACTGGACCTACGTGCCGCTTATAACCTGATTCGGATCAGAGCTGGTGATGAGTGGAAAACGGCCTTTAACACTAGATCCTGGCACTATGAATATCTAGTTATGCCGTTTGGTCTATGTAATGCACCCGCAGTATTTCAAGAACTGATTAATGATATCCTCAGGGATATGCTGCAGTCCTGCGTTGTTGTCTACCTGGACGATATACTTATTCACTCTGGTGACATGTCACAACACATTAAAGATGTATCAGAAGTATTGCTCCGCCTACGTAAGAACAAATTGTACTGTAAATTAGAAAAATGCGAGTTTCATAGATCCAGTGTGCCCTTCTTGGGGTTCGTGATTGCCAAAGATTGCCATGAATCAGGAAAAACTTGCGGCAGTATTGCAATGGCCTCAACCTAACGGCTTAAAAGCTATTCAGCTATTTTTGGGATTCGCTAATTATTACAGAAAGTTCATTAAGAATTTTTCCACGATTGTTAAACCATTGTCTGACCTTACTCACAAGGGTGCTAATCCCTCTCAGTTGTCGGTGGCAGCTGAAGATGCTTTTGAGTGGTTGAAATCCGCTTTTGCTACTGCTCCCGTGTTATCCCACCCCAACCCATCTCTTCCGTTTACATTGGAGGTTGATGCCTCAGAGATTGGGGTTGGGGGCAGTACTTTCTCAGCGACCTGTGAAAGGAGGAACTCTCAGACGATGTGGGTTTTTCTCCAAAAAATTGTTGGTGGCTCAAAGTCATTATGAGATAGGTGACAGAGAACTACTGGCTATCATTCTCGCCCTAAAAGAATGGCGTCATTTATTGGAGGGCACCAAAAATCCAGTATTAATTCTGACTGATCACAAAAACTTGACCTATCTTTCTGAGGCCAAAAGATTGTCATCTCACCAGGTCAGGTGGGCGTTGTTCCTTTCTCGATTCAATTTTGTTGTATCATACCTGCCTGGGTCTAAGAATGTTAGGGAAGAGGTCCCAGCACCCATTATACAGCCTGATCGTATATTGGCTACTCTATGCACAAGTATCACTTCGCCACTGGGGGAAGAGATTCTGGCCTCCCAGGCTACCTCTCCCCTGGAAACCCCAGTGGGCAAGTGTTTTCTTGATGAGCCATTTCGCACTCGATTGCTTGAGACATACCACTCCTCTAAAACCGCGGGGCATATTGGTAGAGATCAATTGATTTGGTCTCTCTCACAAGTCTTCTGGTGGCCCTCCCTGAGGGCAGATTGTGCTGCTTTTACTAATGCCTGTACCTCCTCTGCCCGTGCCAAGACCCCTAGACACCTCCCTGTGGGCCTACTCCAGCCAGTGCCTAATGGCGAACGTCCATGGTCTCACGTTTCCATTGATTTTATGGGAGAGTTGCCAGTATCTAGAGGGTACTCTTTCATACTTATGGTGGTGGACAGGTTTTCTAAAATGGCTCATTTCGTGCCTCTCCGTGGCCTTCCCTCTGCTAAAGAATTAGCGGTGGTTTTTGCTAAAGAAGTATTTTGGTTGCATGGAGTACCCAGAGTGCTGGTGTCCGACCGGGGGAGCCAGTTTGTGTCTAGATTTTGGAGAGCATTTTGCGAACAAATGGGCATCTAATTGTCCTTTTCCTCTGCCTACCACCCCCAGACCAATGGGGCCGCTGAGCGTGCCAATCAGGGACTGGAACAGTTCCTGCGCTGTTTTATTACTGACCATCACGATAACTGGGCTGGCCTGTTGCCTTGGGCAGAGTTCGCCAGGAACTGTGCGGTTAATTCTTCATCCGGGAGCTCTCCTTTTCTGATCAATTATGGGTTCCAGCTTTGCTTCCTCACGGATTCTTTCCAGTCGCAGCAGATTCCAGCTCTGGATGAGCATATCGAGCAGCTCCGCTCCACATGGGCACAGATGCAGAGGGCACTCAGTCAGTCTTTTCAGCGACATCAGCGTCATGCTAATCGTAGACGGCTGCCAGCGGTTTCCTTCCAGGTTGGGGATAGAGTGTGGCTTTCCTCCAGAAACCTCAAATTACAAGTTCCGTCTAACAAATTGGCTCCTCGGTTTATTGGTCCTTATAGGGTGATTCGTAAAATCAACCCTGTCTCTTATGCTTTGAATATCCCTGCTTCCATGCGTATTCATAATGTGTTCCATGTGTCTCTCCTCAAACCTCTTGTATGCAACCGTTATACTACCAACCCTGTGGTGCCAGGGCCTATAGAGGTTGAAGGTCAGGAGGAGTACGAAGTTCAGTGTATCATTGATTCTCGCAGACTTAGAGGAAAATTAAAGTATTTGGTACATTGGAAGGGTTATGGTCCAGAAGAACGATCCTGGGTGGACAGTAAGGACCTTCATGCTCCCAAATTACTGCAAATTTTTCATTCTAAGTACCCTCAGAAACCAGGTCCCTCTTCCAGAAGGGGGGGTCTTTGAGAGGAGGGTACTATCACGGTGCCCATGATTGCTGCCTTTTCCTGTCAGTTATCTGAATGGGCTCTCCATTGGCTGCCTAACTTCAGCCCACCCAGTATTGCCTATATAGACTGGGTTTTGGCACCGTTTGGTTGCCCTTTCGTGGTGTCTCTTGTTGTTGGCCACCTGCACTATATCCCTGAGCTCCTGGGCCTTGTCTTTCTCCACTCACCTGAGATAGCCTGTGTATCTGCCTGACAGCTTCCGTGGCTGT
This sequence comes from Rhinophrynus dorsalis, assembly GCA_037306005.1. Classification (NCBI taxonomy): domain Eukaryota; kingdom Metazoa; phylum Chordata; class Amphibia; order Anura; family Rhinophrynidae; genus Rhinophrynus; species Rhinophrynus dorsalis. The sequence goes on from CM074719.1 coordinate 271,411,242, forward strand.
GGTTCCTGCTTTCGTTCCTGATCCGGTTTGGGCTGTGGTTACTGCCTCTGTTACTGATCCGTTGTGGGCTGTCATTCCTGCTGCTGCTACTGCTCCGGTTGTCTGACGTTGCTGTCCTGTTTCCTGTCCGGGCCTGGCTGTGCTTCTGCTCCGGGATCGTGTGCAGAGTGTTTTCCTCCTTCATGTCGCCCTGGCGACATTCTCATCATTTGAGTTACTTGTGTAGTCCAGTACGCGGGTACTGGTTCGCTCCATACTTAACCAGTGGCTTGCCTCATTCCTTATAGCACCGGTAACGCTGTGTTTGTCCAGTACGTGGGTACTGGTTTGCTCCATACCTAACCCGTGGCTTGCCTCATTTCTTATAGCACCGGTAACGCTGTGTTTGTCCAGTACGCGGGTACTGGTTTGCTCCATACTCAACGGGTGGCTTGTCTCATTCCATACAGCACTGGTAACTCTGTGTAAGTCCAGTACGCGGGTACTGGTTCGCTCCATACTACCGGTGGCTTGTCTCATCCCTTACAGCATCGAAAACACAGTGTAAGTCCAGTACGCGGGTACTGGTTCGTTCCATACCTAACCTGTGGCTTGCCTCATTCATTACAGCACCGGTAACGCTGTGTAAGTCCAATACGCGGGTACTGGTTTGCTCAATACATTACAGGTGGCTTACCTCATTCCTTACTGCACCGGTAACGCTGTGTAAGTCCAGTACGCGGGTACTGGTTCACTCCATACATAACAGGTGGCTTGCCTCATTCCTTACAATATCGGTAAGCTGTGTAAGTCCAGTACGCGGGTACTGGTTCACTCCATACATAACAGGTGGCTTGCCTCATTCCTTACAACACTGGTAACGCAGTGTAAGACCAGTACGCGGGTACTGGTTTGCTCCATACATAACAGGTGGCTTGCCTTATTCCCTACTGCACCGTTATAGCCTTGTGTAGTCCAGTACGCGGGTACTGGTTCACTCCATACATAACCGGTGGCTCGCTTCATTCCGTATAGTGCAGCTATAGGCTTGTGTAGTCCAGTCGTGGGCACTGGTTCGCTCCATCTTCTACCGGGTGCTCGTTGAGACCTATGTAGCCCCGGTAAGGCCTCTGTGTTTTCCCTCATAGGCGACTGGTTTGCTCCATCTATATAGTCGCTGAGGCCATTCCTATTTCTGCACCAGTACGTGACTGTCTCTGAGTTTTGCTAGGCTGCCTTGCCTGGTATATTGGCAAGGCCGGTAGAGCCTCCTCTCCCGTTGTGCCAGTGTCTAGGTTGCCTTGCCCGGTATATTGGCAAGGCCGGTCGAGCCTCCTCTCCCGTTGTGCCAGTGTCTAGGCTGCCTTGCCCGGTATATTGGCAATGTCGGTAGAGTCTCTTCTCCCATTGTGCCAGTGTCTAGGCTGCCTTGCCCAGTATATTGGCAAGGTCGGTAGAGCCTCCTCTTCCATTCTGCCAGTGTCTAGGCTGCCTTGCCCGGGATATTGGCAAGGCCGGTAAAGCCTCCTCTCCCGTTGTGCCAGTGTATAGGCTGCCTTGCCCAGTATATTGGCAAGGCCGGTAGAGCCTTCTCTCTCATTGTGCAAGCCTCAAGGCTGCCTTGCCTGGTATATTGGTAAGGCCGGTAGAACCTATTTCCAATTGTGCCAGTCTTAAGGTTGCCTTACCCGGTATTGGCAAGGCCGGTAGAGCATTTCTATCATCTACTCACCATTGTTCTCTATTGCTCTGTACTAAGAACTTGTTGATATATGTGTATGCTAAACCCGCGAGGGTTCTCTTTAAAACTTTCAATAAAGTTGTGTTTTTATCTTAACTCTGTGTCTGAGAGTCAAAACAAACTGTGACAGTTAGTCAGCCAGTCCTTAGTCGGTAACGGAATCAGATACTCAGCCAAGCCAATTCGTACACAAGGAGTTCGTCAGCCAGTCCAAGGTCAGCAACGGAATCGGATCACAGGAGTGTCAGGAACGAAGTGTAGTCAGGTGAGCTGGGTCATACATGGAAACAGGAACAAGAGCTACTAGTCGCAAAATACGGGTACACCACGAAAGGGCACCGGTATAGTGACAAGAGGGCGTATATAAAGGCAAACCCAGGGAGGAGTCATCAGCACAGAGCCAATAAGAATACAGCCAGGGTAAACCCGGAAGTAACAATGTCGCTCAGACAGAATCACGGCACCGTGATACCAGTGTAGGAGAATGAATGAGAATGTCATCCAGATAGACCACCACACAACTCTTTAATAGGTCTCTTAGCACGTCATTGAAAAATTCCTTGAAGACGGCAGGAGCGTTGCAGAGGCCAAAGGGCATGACAAGTTACTCATAATGCCCCCTCCGGGTGTTAAATGCCGTCTTCCATTTGTGGCCCTCCTTCATTCTGATCAGATTGTAAGCCGCCCTCAAATCAAGTTTCGTGAATATCTTGGAACCTTTAAGATGGTCAAATAATTCCATAATCAGCTGTATCGGATAAGCGTTTCTAACCATCAGTTTGTTCAATCCTTGGTAGTCAATGCATGGACATTACCCTCCGTCCTTCTTTTTTACAATAAAGAATCCGGCACACGCAGGAGAAGAGGATTTTTGAATAATGCCCCTAGCCAAGGCATTAGAGACATACTCCTCCATAGCCTTGTTCTCTTCCAGAGACAAAGGGTATACCCGACTCCTAGGAGGGGTTGTATCAGGCAATAGCTCCACCAAGCAATCATAAGGCCTATGAGGAGGTAATGCTCCAGCCTGGATCTTGTTAAATACGTCAGCGAAATCAGAATGGACTTCAGGTAGGCCCGAAGGCTCAGCACAAGCCAGTCTAACTGGACGCGACAGACAAGCGTTGTCACACTGCGGACCCCAAGACATTATCTCGCAAGTTTTCCAATCCATCCTAGGGTTATGCGCTTGCAATCAAGGAAACCCTAGGACGACGGCATAGTGAGGAGAGTTGATCACCTGAAACTTTAGGGTTTCTTTATGAAGGGCTCCCACCCGCAGGGTGAGTGGACAAGTTTCATGAGTAATATGTGATGGCAGAAGGGTTCTGTCATCAATGGCCTCAACTGCCAAAGGAGAGGTACGAGGCAGAAGAGGAATTCCTTTTTGGGCTGCAAATTCAGCGTCCATAAAGTACCCGGCAGCACCTGAGTCTATTAATGCAGCAACTGAGACAGATTCATTAGCCCAAGAAAGGACCACAGCACACATAGGTTTGTCCTGCAAGGCCTCAGGGGACTGAGAGATGCCACCTAAGATCTGTCCCCGACAGGATCTTAGGTGCAGGCGTTTCCTGGACATACCGGGCAAGCTCTCAATAAGTGTCCTGGTTTCCCACAGTATAGGCACAGTCCCTCCCTCCTTTGAAAGGACCTCTCCTACCTAGAAAGCTGGGTGGCCACAACCTGCATTGGTTCACCACCTTCGGAGTCAGAACCAGGAGACACAGGAGGTGAGAGAGGACTGGGTGGGCAAGTTAAGTGAGATGTTGTTCTATAAGGATGTCTCCACAGGTGCTCCTTAAAAGAAGGTCTCTCCCGGACCTGAGTGTCTATTAGGATGATAAATTATATTGGTTCATCCAAACCTTTAGGTAATTTGCGGGCAGCAATCTCATCCTTCATATAGTCACCAAGCCCTTGGGAAAAGGAGGCTACAAGAGCCTCATTATTCCAGCCAACCTTGGCTGCCAGGGTCCGGAATTCAATCATGTAATCCGTCACGTACGTTTGCCCTAGCAGATGGCCATAAGTTGTTTCAAAGCTGATTTGCTCGACCTAGCACATCGAAGACATGTTTAAAGGAGGTCACAAATTTGTTATTGTTGTAGATTATGTGTTTGTCCGTCTCCCAGAAAGGATTGGCCCATGCCAATGCCTTGCCAGACACGAAATCATCAGACCAACCCTACTGTGCTCATTAGGGAAGGCATGCGGAATCATTTCTAAGTATATATAAATATATATATATAAAACACGACACAGCTCAGGATCCCCACTGTAACGCTGTGGGAGTGGAATGGATCCAGACAATCTTCTGACCATACCTGCATCAGAGACCACCTGAACTGCTGGTGCCAAGGAAGGAGCTGGAAAGGCCACCGATGGCAGTTTAGAACGTTCCAAGTGAGACATACAGCTAAGCAAGGTTTGCAGGCCAAGGACAAATGATCGACGTGTTGGTCCTGATCCTGCATCCTGTCTAGTATGCTCTGGAAAGGTGAATTGCTATTACCGTCTGTTGTCATGACCCTTATGTACTGTCATGGTTTGCAAGCAAAGACAGGAGTCAGTAAAGTAAAATTCACCTTTATTAAAATAAGGGTACGATAAATATAGCAATACTCAGAAGGTAACCAAAGAGGCAGGGACTCTATCAGAAATAGGAGTATGTCTCCAGATTTCCAGACTACAGAGACTAGGCCAAAGCCAATGGTAGTCTCATACGCCAGAGAGGAGGAGTAAGTCTGATAGGTCTCCCCTAAGGATGGTAACTGGGAAGACGACTGGCTCAAGCTTCAGCCAGCAAGAAGAAGGCCGTCTCCTGACGGAAAGGCAACAAGAGAGAATACTGACTCACGCCTGCAGTCAGTAAGGTCAGGGTCTGCCAGAGCCACAGGTTTGCACCAGATAGGATGTCCACTAAACAGGTGGTAGCATAAAAGGTAGCTGGACAGAGCCCCAGGTCAGCACCAGGTTGGATAGTCAGATAAGGCTACATCATACACTGAGCGGGTAGTCAACCAGAGCCACACGTCTGCACCAGATTGGGTATCCACTACGAGGGGTAACACAAGAGAGTAGTCAGACAGAGCCACAGATCAGACAAGCCTAGGTCATATGCGGAGCGGTTAGTCAGCCAGAGCCACAGGTCTGCACCAGATTGGGTATCCACTACAAGGTGTAACACAAGAGAGTAGTCAGACAGAGCCACAGATCAGACAAGCCTAGGTCATACGCGGAGCGGTTAGTCAGCCAGAGCCACAGGTCTGCACCAGATTGGGTGTCCACTACAAGGTGTAACACAAGAGAGTAGTCAGACAGAGCCACAGGTCAGCACCAGGATGGATGGTCAGACAAGCCTAGGTCATACACGGAGCAGTTAATCAGCTAGAGCCACAGGTCTGCACCAGATTGGGTGTCCACTACAAGGGGTAACACAAGAGAGTAGTCAGACAGAGCACCAGGATGGATGGTCAGACAAGCCCGGGTCATACACTAAGATCTGGAGCAAAGAAACTGAACTGAGCTGAACACCAACGTAAGGGTAACTGGATGGAAACCCAGTTCCCTTTAAATATAAGGCACCAGGAAGTAGACAGGAGGAGCTGGATCAGAACCCAGAGATAAAAAGGTAGCCTGTGTCAAACACGTCTACTCGCTCCAGTAATTGACGCATCTCGCCGAGATGCGTCGTAAGCCTGAACCACCTCTGCATCAAGTGGAACCTCCGAAATGCCTAGCCAGAGGACACGGGCGTCCGCTACTGACGCCAAGCGATCCCAGACCCAGTCCCGGAAGCCAAGCGTGGGATGACGCAGAAGCATCATTTACAGCGATACAACTCCAGCGCTAGCCAAAGTGCGGTGCTGAATCTAGGTCAGCTGTGACAGGAAGGAGTTGAATTACACTAAAACAAGCTGGGGTTATTTATTTTTGTTGACAGATGGTGCAGAAGTTTGAACATATATATATTTTTTTTTCCAGTTGTCCCAGTGCTGCATGAGTGATAACCGATATTCTGTGAATTAGAAAAACTTGCAGGGATGAGGAGGAAGAAAGGCTTTAATGGACCAGTCACTGGTGGGCCTGATTAATGCATAACAATCAATCCAGAGAGGGGACGCAAACTGGACATCAAGGGCTGGATTCAAATGCAGGTGCTAATTTTATCTCTGCTTTTATCTCCAGGTATCCCCATAGAATTCAATAGGAACATTTTTTATAAAACTGGAGATTTGAATCCAGCCCCAAGTGAGAGTGTAGGTGAGTAGGAGATGATAATAAGCAGACTCAAAATACTTCCATAGAGGCCAGAGATGTGGAAGAACAGGTGAGAGGAGGGAGAATGGATGACAGACCACAAACAGTGAATGGCAGTCTTAAAGGATATATATATGCTGTAATCTAGCAACAGCAGGGTTAAACTAGTTATGCTTGAGAAGCAAAGGAATCAGGCAGAGGACCAGGTAGGCTATTGCCCATTGCCACCGTTCACCCTCCTGATCATGCCCAAGAGAAGCAACTAACCTTGGTGTCATTTTAGAGAGGTTTTCAGCACTAGAAAAGGATTCCAAAGCACTGTTTTTGTATTTTATAAAAAGCCAATTCAGCTTGAATGTGATTGCAAATTCGACCACCAAAAATATATACGCAGACATGAAAAATAGCTGCTCTACAGATATTTTTAGGATGGAGTGGAATGTGGGCCTCAATCAGAAACCCTGACTGAATGTTCACACAAAGCTTTTTAAATTAGGCACTAATTGTGTATAGGAAGCAAGTGACTACCTATATCATCTAATTTTAAGAAATTGTTATAGGTGAATATGATGTTGTCCTGAATGGTTCAGACAGACACACATCAATGAGAGTCCCAACTATTACCATAACACAATTTATGTATTAACTTTCAATGTATGCACCAATCACCAACGCTCTTTCTTCTCTCTATTTCTCTCTCGCTCTCTCTCTCTCTTTCCATTATACTATATAAATCATGTACTAGCAAACTCTGTCTGGAAACAAATTGTAAAATCCTTTCTACATTCATACAAAACACCAGACATTATCTTCCTAGACACTTCACCACAATCATGCAAATGCAGTAATTCCAGATGGAGTCTGCTACTTATCTGGTGGTCTTATGACTTATTCAACAAATATTTGGTGGGCACTGTAAAACATCTACAACAAATACTGAAATAGATTTACCCTTACATTAACTGGTAATACTGTTTTATAAAGTCCTGAAGAACTGCCCTATCTGTAGAAAATCATTACCCCAGATTCTGGTCAGACCTGCTGGGGAAGTGATCGCCACATTTTAGAAGTCCTCTCAATTTACATCCATAATCTTATGGAAGCAAGACTTATCCACATATTTTCCTCAGGAAAGACATTGAAAATTGTGTAATGTTGGAGCTCAAGGCAGGGGCGTCAATTAGCCTTTTGAGTACCAGAGGGGTGAGCAAAGCATTGCTATGCAACACATTGCTCATGCCTACTGTAGACAAAGGATTAAGTGTGTGAATGTGGATTCTGAGATACACTTACACTTCAATACCATATACTGTGCATTGTATTGAATATACTGTACATTGAATAGTACTAGTCAGGGTACAATTACCTAACTCCACCAGATGGGTTCCCTGACTGGACCGTGACATGCTGGCCCACCCCTTCTTGCCATCCCAACTTGTGGTGTGTGGAATATCAGTTACCCTTTGAGTCCACAGTGCTATGCAATGCATTTGAGCACTCAGATAGTTAATAGTTAAAGGGATAGTAATACTTTATTTTAACTTTATTTTATTTTGTAGGCATTAAAAAAACATGAAGAATGATATAAGTCTTATCTCTCAAACCTTTATGGTTTAAGAGATATTCACAAGCAAAGTTTCCCTTCCCCGCCCCTTTTACCTAGTGTAAGCCATCTCTTTTCAGATGTGAATCTGGTTGTAAGACCAGACAGATAACAGCAGGGGACATTCTTCTTTCTATGAAAACAATGAAAGCCCTGCCCCCCTTGACAAGCTTTTCAGGTTTTTCCCTTATCTTAATTGAAGATTGTCCCTCTCTGCAGTCTACCTGGTCCCCTCCCTTCTGCTTTGGCTGAAAAGTGTTATATCAGTAAAAGGGGCGGGAGGGGGACACTTTGTCATTGAATTACTCCTGAACTACAACTCTGACAGAACTGAAATAACACTCTCCGAAGTCCAAATACTATGATGATTAATTAGAGCTGTTTTTATTATGAAACATTACTATCCTTTTAATACAGTTTATTCAATTACACAGTATTTCATCAGATTTGTTAACCATGTGTCCAACTGAGAGCTGTGTGATACATTGCACAGCACTCTAGCACTTATATGGTCAATAGTATTAGCAAAGTTTAAATAATGTATATTTGATGCGTTATAAAATAAATAGTTACAAACCCCTTCCCCCCACCTAAAATAAATAACTCTGATACACCCATCTAAATCATTCAAACTTCCCCCAATAAATTATTTAATATTTGGCCTCAGCTAAATAAGTTATATCAGATCTGGCTCAGATGTTCCCTTAAGCCTATGCTGTCCCTGAAAACCAATTCTGGCTTCTCTGCCAGTTTCCCATTTCTGTTACAGTCATCTGAAAATCTAGGAGTCTGCAGTGGAATAACATGATCACACAGAGTAAAGCACACTATGGGACTGTCATATAGGATCAAAAAAACCTAAGCATTGGTCAAAGAAGCTGGAGTGAGTTTACAGAAACACTGCCGGTTAAAGAGGACGTATCAGACGGATCTGACTAATTTACTTAGGTTAGTTGAATACTTATTTAAAGCTTTTGAGGACAAGAGGGGCATGAAACTCATTGTTTCACAATGCTGGGTGCATACCTCTGGTCCTCAAAGGATTAACGTGTGGGGAAATATGCGTGTGTGAGTGCACGTGTGTGCCAGTGGGCTATTGTGTGTGAGTGTTTTTGAGTGTGCGTGAATGATAGTGTGTGAGTGCACAAGTGTTCAAGTGCAAGTGTGTGTGTGTGAGTGAGTGAGTGTATGTGCTTGTGTGTATGCATGCTTTCGTGTATGAGCATTTCCCTCAGGCAATGGTTGGATTAACACATTTCAAGGGTTTCACCCCCAAAATGCATTACTCCACACATTTCCAGCCCAGGGGTGTGTCTGGCACAGATCCAGAAACAGATCACCTGACTTCCATTTGTATATACAAATATTAGGACAGGATTGATTTAGTGACGTATCAGCATAAGGACAGTACTACTAGGTATCCCCAGGTAAATACATTTTTTGTAAATCACAACAGCTATACTGAATCATCCAGCCAGTGTTAAGTTTTGGTGAGAAACTGACAGGAATTTTAAGGAGCCACCATCGAACAGTTATAAGATATTCACAAGGACCAGATGGTATGTGCAACCTTCACCAAAAAGAGTAATGAAAGAATGCAGAACTGGCTAGAGGAGGGACAGCGGCTGACGGGGATGTATGCATGTGGTGATAAAAGGTGACTTGTGCATTCAAGAACAGAAACATTTTTAACTTTGCTGATTTTTGCAATTATTCTCCAGAATACTTTGTATGTCTCCTTAAATATCCATGTAGAAAGGTGTATGTGGGAGAGACAACCAGACAGGTACATGTACGTATTGAAGAGCCCCGATCACCACCGCCAACCCGACCTCGTATTGCCCAGCCATTGCTCCCCAATCACTTTCCCCAAGCATGCACACACACATACATCTCGTTCCCATCCACCCACCACTCCACTTCAGACTGAACTGGAGTATGTGGACACCTCCCAATGAGTCCAAATTTCCCTAAAAACTTGGCAGCAATGTAACCTAATGGCATGCAGTTGTTCCATATCGCTATATTTGTTAACCCTGGATGACCAAGATGTCAGAGATGGCAGGTTCGGCGATCTCCAATATGTGGAGACCTCCAACCTAGCTGCAGAAAGGAGGAAATGCATGAGCGGGAAAGAGGAGGGGGGAAACTGCATGTGACAAGAAAAGAGGCAAAGGAACGGATCCATAGGTATAGGGAAACCACACACCACACTCATTGCCCCAAGTATCTCCAACCAGTACTTCTGGACAAGTGCACATGTCCACCACATATGCGCCATCGAGCCAGTGGAGTCCACACATCTCCAACACTTATTCCCCACATCCCTGGCGAATTTAGCCAACCGGACAGGGGTGAGGTACCAGAGGGACAATATTTTTTACCTATTCTATTGTGACGGAACATCACCAGGCAGTGATCTCTGAATCTTAAAAATCTGCAACCACAGATCCCACTCCCCCAAATCAGGAATCCCCAGGTCCAGCACCCAAGCCCTAGCGTAAGCCGAGAAGGATTTCTCATCTCCCGACATGAGAAATCTATACAATTTCGAGAGAGTACAGACTCTAAATTGGTCCGAAGAGATCAGTGATTCAATCGGCGTGCGGCCCCTTCATAGCCACCTCCGAGATAATGCTGCACTTGCATGTAACGCCAAGACTCTGGTTCTGGAAGCCAGTGTGACCCCGTGAGGTTTGCCAGTGACGGGAAAACTGGGCCCGCTCCCCAAGCCTGCAGAGACACGAGTTCCACTCTCTTCCACTCTCGAAAAGCGGTCGATCCAGGCCAGGTGGAAATTCAGGGTTTTCCAAAATAGCTAACAAGGGGGAAGGATCCGGCTCTTCCCCTTCATGGTGAATTATGGGTATCAACCCTCCATGACTCCAGATTCATTCTCTCCCCAGGGGATTCCGGCATTGGAGGATCATCTTGTCACGGTTTGTTTTGACTCTCAGACACGGAGTCAGATAAAAATCAAACTTTATTGAAAAGTTTAATGGGAACCCTCACGGGTCCAAATCATACAGGTAAATACATATACACAATGGGTACAACAGCAGTATTTGCAAGATACACAAGAGAGGCTCTACCGGCCTTGCCAATATACCGGGCAAGGCAGTCTGGAGATTACACAATGACAGATTGTGGCTTTACCGGCCTTGCCAATATACCGGGCAAGGCACCCTGGAGGTTTACATGGCAAGCTGGTTGTGGCTCTACTGGACTTGCCAATATACCGGGCAAGGCAGCCTGGAGGTGTCACGACCCCTATGCCCTGACCTAGGGTCATGACCTCTCTGGGGTTTTTTGGATTGGTCAGTTTCCCTTTTTAGTCTGGCGCCACGATTCCTCGTGGCTTGATTATTGATCCCCGTTCGTGTGTTGCTACATGCCTTGTTCCTGTTCTGTCCGGCCCTGTGATCTCATCTTTGGTATCGGTGGGACTGTATTTTCTGCCCGGAGCTTGGATCACCTGCATGTTTAGAGTCGAGCGTCTTCTGTTGTGTCTGAGAGTCTCCTGTGCATTCCAACGCTTCGTTCAGCAGTTCTTTGCCAGGAGTGCCTGTTTCCCTGCTGTCGAGCTCCCTGCATCCTGTTCCTTTCTCTCAATTGAGTCCATCTGATCGGCAGTGTTCTGGGACTGCTACACTGTTTCTCTGCAGAAGCACAAGTTCATCTGATCGCCAGTGTTCTGGGGCTGTTATATTGTTTCTCTGCAGAAGCACTAGTTCATCTGATCGCCAGTGTCTGGGACCGCTACAGTGTTTCTCTGCCGAAGCGCAAGTTCATCTGATCGCCAGTGTTCTGGGACTGCTACATTGTTTCTTTCAGAAGCACAGAGTTCATCAGGTCGCCAGTGTACTGGGACTGCTTCTTTAATGCCTTGCCGGACACGAGTTCATTTGATCTGTGAAGTCTTCTGTAAAGACTGAACAGAAATAATTATTTAGAGTGTAAGCTATTTTCTTATCTTTCTCCACACATGTACAATTTTTTTCAATTTAATCTTATTATACATCATTACTTGAAAATGAGAAAAAGCTCAAAGTATTCTTCCAGTTAAAACACTTTCCAAATAAATAATAATAATAATAATAACTAGTATTTATATAGCGCCTTTCTCCCAGTGGGACTCAAAGCGCTTTCAGCGCACGCTCTCGGAATTAACCAAATCGGCAGCTGAAATAATAGATGTTATTATTACCCAATTAATGGTAAAAATTAATGGTAAAAAATGTGTGTTTTACATTCATGCGGTCCTTAAAAGGTTAAGATGAAGGGAAGCTCATCACGTATTAACCTTCTAATGACAAGTACGCAGAAATGCTGTTGAAAATACATTTCAAAATGAGGGACAAAAAACAGGGACAGCAAGGACCACAAACAGGAGACCCAGAACCACAGACTACACCTGCAAATCTGGGAAAGTTGACAAATGGAAGGAGAATATAAAGTGAGAAAATAAGGCAAGAGGAGAGAAGTGGGAGAGATACACTGGAAACAAAGAGGCAATAAGAAGGGGAAGAGCAAAAGGAGAGAGAGGGAAACTGGGGAACACAAACACACACACTGCAAGAATCAGTTCACAAAGTATCAGCACAGTATGTCAGTCTGTTTCTCTGCTCTCCAAGTATCATCTATGCACTTAACAGATCTCTAATTAGCTCTCACAGCTGAAACCGGAAGCCATTTGTGAGATATGGCTTGGCAGCATCTCTGCACCCAAAAGATAGATAGATAGATAGATAGATAGATAGATAGATAGATAGATAGATAGATAGATAGATAGATAGATACTGGAGCTGCTGAGTAGTTGAATTTCTTTAACACATTTGAGTACCAGGTAAAATTAAGAAAATCGTAAATATTGGCCAGTTATACAGAGGGATCTTAAGTTTGATAAACTGTTCCAATCTCCATCTCTTTTCTTCTACCACAGAGCTAGAAATAGCTCCAACATCCATACAAACCTTTTTCAAACACAGAAGAGTACCTGTATTGTCTTAACTGCAGACGTTATAGTGCCATAATAAAGGGCTCTGTAGTGCCCATTAATAGTAGTAAATATGTCCTGATTGTGATTCTAAAAGTGTTATCTGTTATTTAACCATTTGAGTGCCAGAGAGGTATCTAGTGCATTGCAGCACAATGCACTGGATGCCTTTCAGGCACTCAAAGGGTTAAAGTGTCCTTGTGGACTTGTATATATAGGACAGTCTAATAGCCCTATAAAAAAATCTTTTAAATATACATAAAAGTTCTATTCAGTGTTATAACCCTGAATCTGAATTATTATCAACAAAAATAAAAGAAGTGATACTTCAGTTCGTAGACACTTTTACCAGTGTATACATAAAGTGCTCGATTCAACAATGGCCGGTAAAACTTGCTTTAAGTCTTAAATGGCTTATGGACGTGAGCTATGTCTGATTAACGTTGTATTCAATAAGAAGTCTCCCAGAATGGCTAACAAATGTAGGACCAACTATTCCGTGTAGCTCAAAACCTGCATTGCACCTGTTTTAACATCACCTTGCATCCCAATTAACCAATAAGTAACGTATGATATGTCTAATGTCAAGAAAAAAGCTATTATGGTCCACGTTATCTAGCAACCTTGATTGTCCTCAAAACAAGTTCAAACTCACAGCCAATCACAATACGCCAAAGTCACACATACATTCAATTTCACCTATATACCCCAAAATAACTGACACGTATTGTGTGTGTTTTGAGTTTTGGTGAGCTAGAGCACAGGATAGCGATTAGAGCGAGGGAGAGAGGGAGGAGCATTCAGAAGAGCAAGGCAGAAGGAGATTGGGGTTCGGAGAGGAGCGATTTGCATTTAAAGATACACATATCACACCTTTGCACACATACAAACACAAACACACACATCATTTTTTTTGTTTTTTAACACACCACACATATTTATATTTTTTTTGACAATGTGAATCAGTGAGTGACAGAGAATGACTGGGAGTGAATGGGATCGACTGTGTCTGTGAAGGCCTGTGTGAGTGGGTGCGTGATGGCGAGGAGAGAAGGAGAGAGTGATGTGAAGAGTAGAAGGAGAGGAGAAAGGTCAGGAGGGCATCCCTGGTCAGGGTGGGAGTGGGAAAGGGAGATCCGTGGTGCTGAGGGAACCCGCCCAAAAGCAGGCACACAAAGGACAGGGTTAGCTGTGTTAGTGGGATGACTGGTAGATCCTGGGGCCTACCACTCACAGTCAGGTTCAGGTCCGGCTGAGCCAGAAAGTCACCCCTCTAACACTTCTGAGGCTGGGGCTGAGGAAGAGAGGATTCGTGACCCTCGGTACACTTATGAGAAGAACAGGGCCCTCGCCCAAGGTATCCTAGAGAGGGAGAAGATCCCCTATCCGAGGGAGAGGGTTCCTGGCCTGGCTACCAAGGATAAGGCAGCATGGAGTCAGGTCCTCATGAGGGTCAACGGAGTCGCCACCTGCAAGCGGACCATTGAGTCCATCAAAAAACACTGGGGTGATTGCAAGAGGCTGGTAAAGCACAAGATGGGCCAGGCTGCCCTACATACCCAAGGCACCAGAGTTGGTCCCCCTGGCCACATCACATTCAACAGTTAGGAGGAGATGTTTAGAAACAGCCTGTTGTCCACGGCTGTATAGGGGAACCCTGGAGGCTCGGACACAGGAGAGGACAGCACCCTCCAAACTCCCGGTAGGTCAATCGTCTATCAAAACACCACAATACCCTCACAACCAACACAGTCACACCTGAACACATGAATAGAATTCCTCTGTACTACTGCACCAACACAGCCTTGAGAGGGTTCAAACAAGGACAGAATACTGTACACTACTAATAGTAATGGGAAGGCTCAGCTAGGCCAAACCCTGTTCAGGTTCAAGTTTAACTCCCATCGGTGCTGTGTTGAGCTGCATACATACACCACACATATAATGTTTGCCATCAAGTTGCCAGCTAAAGATCTAATGTTCCACCACGATCATACACATTGACCCACAGGGAAGGAAACACTTAACCCGTTGAGTGCTGGAGGGATGATCAATGCATCGCTTAGCAATGCATTGGCTACCCTTCCGCCACTCAAAGAGTTAACCAACAACAAACACAAACAACATGGTTACATTGCACTACTCTACAGGGATATGTTCACATATCACGGTTATGCTAAGACAAAATGTGGGTATGTACAGTGTCCACCCCTCAATATGAGGCATATGGTCCTACCCAGAGGACACAGTTACCCTGCTAGATGGCTCCTCAGCATGGGCACAGGTATGACCCAAGGTGGGATAGAAGCAGCTACCAGTGGCCAAGGTATGAACCATGGCCACTGGATTACGAACACCTGGACCTGATTGGGGAGCCCCAGTGCCCTCAAACTAGGGATGACTTTACACCACCACCACCACCAGAGAGGTTCGGGGCTAGCTAAGAATGCTTTGATGTGGTGGGGACACAGACAATGAATGAGCCATCCCCACCACCACCATAAGCCTCAGCACCACCAGTAGCAGCCACCTCAGGTTCAGCACCAGCCTCACCACCAGCCCAACAGTATGAGGGACACTGGGAGCCAACAACTCCACATACCTCTATATCCAGTATAGGGATGGAGAGGGAGTGGTTGCTGATACAGAGGAGGCATTTCAGGCAATCGCAGAGGACAAGCAGGTACCCTAGGAGGCTGCGAAGGGATTCCCTGAGGAACACAGTCACCCTCCATAGTAACATAGTAAATTAGGTTGAATAAAGACACAAGTCCATCAAGTTCAACCTTCTCCTCATACCCCAGTAATTTTATATCTTTCCTGCTACCAAATAAGTTATTCTTTATCAGACCTTCCTGATCTGCCTACTAATAAACAGTATGTTCCCTTTGGAAATAAATGTATCTAATCTTCTCTTGAATGTATCCATTGTATCTGCCATAACCACCTCCTTGAGCAAAGAATTCCACAATTTAACAGACCT
The DNA here is from genome assembly GCA_037306005.1 of Rhinophrynus dorsalis. NCBI lineage: Eukaryota > Metazoa > Chordata > Amphibia > Anura > Rhinophrynidae > Rhinophrynus > Rhinophrynus dorsalis. The sequence goes on from CM074719.1 coordinate 271,426,807, forward strand.
CACTGTAAAAAAAACCTTCCTCTGCTGAAGTCTAAACCTCCTTTCCTCTAATTTCAAGGGGTGTCCCCTGGTCATCTGATCAGGCCTTGGAATAAATAGCTCACCGCAGAGATCCTTGTATTGACCTCTCATATATTTGTACAATGTGATAAGGTCTCCTCTTAGTTGTCTTTTCTCTAGAGTAAATAAACCAAGTTTGTCTAGTCGTTCCTCATACGTCAAGTCCTCCATTCCCTTAATTAATTTTGTTGCTCTTCGCTGTACCCTCTCTAGTTCTAGTATATCCTTTTTCAGAACTGGTGCCCAAAACCACACTGTGGTGAGAGAATCTTTAACCCTTCCAGTGCCAGGGGGTACGCAATGCATTGCTTTGCAATGCGTTACATACCCCTCTGGCACTGAAGGGGTTAAAGAGTAAATATAGGGGTTTTGCCAACACTTCACTGAGTTCCTTAAGAACCCTTGGATGTATACCATCAGGACCCGGTGCTTTGTCAGTCTTAATTTTGTTCAGTCTACCCATGACATCTTCTTGAGTTAACCTAATGTCTGATAATCGCATTGTTTTATTAGTTACTTCTACCATTCCTTGCTCCCTTGTATATACTGATGCAAAGAAAGTAGTTAGAACATCAGACTTTTCCTTATCCTCACTAATCAACTCACCCATTTTTGAATGGTCTAATGCACTCCCTCTTAAGTGTTTTGCTATTTATATATTTGAAAAACTTTTTCGGATTAGTCTTACTTTCCCTTGCAATTGGAGTTTCATTTTCTAGTTTTGCTACCCTAGTTGCCTTTTTGCAATCTTTGTTGCACTCCCTGTATTTTAAGAAAGAATGTTCAGTTCCTGCAGACTTAAATAGTTTGAATGCTTTTTTTCTTTGCCATTTCCTCCTTTACATGTGCACTTAACCACATTGCCTGTGACGTACTTCTTTTGAATTTGTTCCCCATTGGTATATACTGTTGGGTACATTTCCACAACCTAAATTTGAATTCTGACCATTTATCCTCCGTGTCTTTGTCTTTAAATAATGTATCCCAGTCTACGTGTTGCATTGAAGCCCTTAATAATTTGAAGTTAGCTTTTTTAAAATTAAGAGTTTTGGTTGAACCTATACAGTTTTGCTGTGCCAAACTGATCTCAAATGTAACCGGTGATCACTGTTTCCCAAATGTTCACTTACCTTAACATTGGATATAATTTCTGTGTTATTCGTTATCACTAGGTCCAATATATTGTTATTTCTTGTCGGCACTTCCACCATTTGTGACATGTAGCTTTCATGAAGTATGCTCACAAACCTGCTACCCTTAGCACTCTGACAGGTCTCATTTTTTTCAGTTGATATCTGGATAATTAAAATCTCCCATAATTATAGTATGCCGAAGCTGGGCAGCTTTCCTCATTTGCAATAGCAGTTGGGCCTCAACATTGTCATCAATATTTGGTGGTTTGTAGCATATACCCACCAACACCTTTTTTACCTTTTACAGCACATTTAGTCTCAATTTCTACCCACAAGGACTCCACATTTTGGCCAATTTCCTCACTAATATCACCTCTCAAAATTGGATTTAACTCTGGTTTCAAAAATAAGCACACACCTCCCCCTTTTCTATTAATCCTGTCTCTCCTAAACAGGGAATAGCCCTCTATATTTACAGCCCAGTCATGTGCATCATTCCACCATGTCCACCATACCAATTATGTCCAATTGATCATTAACCACCAGCAATTCTAGTACTCCTTCTTGCATTTGCTAGCATACAATTAATGTTGAAGTCTTTATATATATCACTCCCTACATGCCTTTTATCTACATCTTCATTAACTAGGAATTCCTCCCTATTTTCTACATTTATCCCCACCCTTTCTCCACCCCCTGGTCATTTACTTGGACCCAGTTCCTATCTGCTCTAGCTACCCAATTTTTGCTATCTATACCCTCCCCCCCTTCCTAGTTTAAAAGCTCCTCCAAGCTTCTTAGCATTCGCTCCTCTAGCACAGAGGCTCCTTTACCATTTAGGTGCAATCAATCACTTCCATATAGCTTGTACCCAAGAGCAAAGTCAGCCCAGTGCTCTAAGAACACAAAACCCTCCTTCCTACACCATTGCTTGAGCCATGCATTAAGCTCCTTGAGCTCTCTCTGTCTACCTGCACTGGTGCATGGCACAGGTAGTATTTCAGAAAATACTACCTTAGAGGTCCTTCACTTGAGCTTGCACCCTAAGTCCCTGAAATCATTCTTTAGGGACCTCCATCTTCCTCCTACTTTGTCATTGGTACCAATATGTACCAAGACAGCTGGATCACTTCCAGCCCCTCCCAACAATCTTTCAGCCCTGTCCGCAACATGCCAAACCCGAGCACCCGGGAGACAGCATACCGTTCGGCATTCACCTTCCTGGCGGCAGATTACCCTATCTGCCCTTCTAATAATAGAGTCCCCTATAACCACCACCTGCCTTGGTTTCTGCCTACTCTGCATCCCATCTAGCCTGGAAGGAGGACTGTTCCACAGGCTGCTAGAGGAATTAGCCCTCTCCAGTGTTGCCAATTCTGAGCTATTCTCATCCACATCTTCACACAATCTTGCAAATCTGTTGGACTGAGCCAGCTCAGAACTGGCCTTACTCTTCCTCTGCCCACTACCTCCCCTCCTTAGTGTTACCCAGTTGCCTACCTGTTGCTCCTCTTCTACAACTCCACCCTCTTCACCACTAACCCCACATACTATCTGCTCTGTGAGTTCCAAACGCCTTTCCAATGTCTCGCAATATTGCAATATTTCTTTCCAAATCCAATATCTTAGACTCTTAAAAGAAAAGATGCTCACACTTGGCACAGCGGTATGACCCCTGGAACGATTGCTCCAAGTGTTCAAACATGAAGTGCATTGCATGAGAATGTCTAACCTGCTATCACTCATGCTTGGTTTTACAATTCAATAAGATTTATACTGCCCTCTAAAGCTCACTCTAAAGTAAGTAACCAACTTTCAATGTGAATGCAGTAACGCCCTTGAAATTATTGTCACCTCAGAGCTCTGCTGATTTTCAACTCCTGATTCTATTCCAACTCCAGATTTTTTCTAACTCCTCTTCCCTTGTCTACAGTCACAAGAAATGCAGTCTCAAAGAGCCTGGGAGTGTGTTTATAGTAACACTGCAGCCAGGTGACTTCCCTTAGCCAATCACCCTTAATCACCCAAGCCAGAGAAAATCCCAATTAACAGTTGGTTTATTTAACCCTCACAATACCCACACAGCGAGCTGAGGGAAAACAGAACTGGCATGATGGGGCAGCTGCTGGCGGAACTCAGAGACCTCAACCGCAGGAAGAACCTGCACATGGATAGGGAGCAGCAATCAACTGAGGGGTCCACTGCAAACACATCTCCCTCCAGTGTTACACCTGCACCAAGTCTGAGACTAGCCTGAGTCACAGGGCAGGTAAGTGCAAAGCAATGCCGTGAACACAATTCCTGCACATGTAACTTGGTTGTAAGGTAATTCAGCTATAGATAAGCACACACACCACATACACTGTTGTGCAATTCCAACTCACAATCCACCTAGTGAAACAACCAACATGACAGTGTTGTTGGCCCTTAACTGGGATTGATATGTAACATGAAGATGAAAGATCATCCCCACAGACATGTTGTGCTTTACATTATGCTAGGGAAACAAACAAACAAACATCAAACACCTAGCAATGATGATAGTTTCATCCTTGGGATCAATGTGATTTTGGGATAACCGTCATGACCATGGGTAAGCCACTGTTGTGGCAAATTGACTACACCAAGCAGGGACATCATAGGTGGTTAGCAAGTGGCATCTGTTAATAACATGATAAGGTGGAGGAGACCTCTCCAGTGTACTAACACTTCGGTTCCCTGGGTTATTTCCGTGTTGTTCCACAGGTCCCTGTAGCAGCTGTGGGAGATCCGATTGCGGCAGCTGGGGTGCTGCTGCCTGTTGTGGTTCTCCAGGTGGAGTTGGGCTCCTGTCCGACTATCCAGCCAGAGCATCAGCATCGAAAGGTGTGCTTGGGGGAGGAGGGTGATCCATGGCCCTCGCATGTCTTCATCTCTGCTGTCACCGCAGTAATGAGTATGGAACCATATCTCTAATCTCTATCTCTCTCTCTGTCTCTCTCTCTGAATGGTCTCAGTGTAAACACACCACATCTGAGGATGGTGCGATGTCCATTTAAGACAGTGGAGGGGTGTTGTCCATGTGCAGTCATGAGTGACCAATGGGAGGGTGCATGTTGTCCAGGTAAGTGTTTGCCATTGTGTTTGTTGTTGTTTATGTAATTTGGGGTAATTGCTGTGTAACTGTCAGGTGAGTGTGTGACATTGTCAGGTGTATGTCTGTTTCCATTGGCTGCTGATGTTGCCCAGGTGAGCTTGGTTTGCTGTGGGGTTATCAGGTGTGTGTGTGTGTTGTATGTTAACCTCTGTTGTGCTGGCTTGTGTTGGGATACTTTGTGTAGCCATTGCATTCTTGACAGGTGTCCCTCTGTCCCTCTTTCCCAGCCTGGTGTCCATCTTTTTATGTGATCAGACTTTGTGGTGTGCATATCTGTGTATGAAATTGGTCCGCAGCCATGTAATTCACTTTGATGTTTGTTTACACTTCTATATATGTTTTCCTATATTAGTCTGTGTACAGTAAATATGGTGGTCTTGTTCTGTATCATTATTGAGTTACACAATGAGTTGTCAGTGGGTCATTATATCATGGTTCGTGGCTAGATTGTAGGGCATTGGGATTGTTTTTAATTTTTACTTGCCATTGCAGGGGTTCATTTTTCCATTTGTATACTTGTGCTATGTGCTATATATTGTATGAGCTGCTGTTTCTCTACTTAGTTTCATCTGACTGAGGGTTTTTTTAACCATTTTTGTGGTTAACGGCCAACATAACTGGGTCTTAAATTTTTCCCGTTAAATGTATCAATTTAAATCCATAAACCGTACCGCACACAATTGAATGGCTCTGAGGATCGCTATTTCATGGTCCTCTGTTGGCGACTTATTATTGTCTGTTGTGGTTCTGAAACTGTCATTAGCTTTATTAAGACGTCTTATTGAATCACTTACCATGCTTATAAAACTGCTGTTGCCTGTTTTTTTTGTGTCAGAGGTTATTGAATCAAGCCCAAAGTGTCCAAGCTGTCCAAGGCAGTATGGATAGTAAAAATAGTCTTCTACAAATGGAGACATATTGGATCTGGTTAGTTGCCACAGTGTCCCAGAAGGGGCTTACTGAGGAATTAGATTTGTTCTATTTTTAAATAGAAACATCAATTTATTTAGTGAAGTAAAAACATCAACTTCAGAACATTTGATTCCTCATTTTTGATAAATTTGATCTGCTTGGAATCTTAAACTGTGATTTTAATTGTTATTTGTCATAATTCATATACTGTAAGTTATATATAAAGTATTTTTTGCACATAAGAATTATTTTATTTTGCCCTTTGAAAGGTTTTTATTTTTATGTGAGTTTTAAGTAAGGTAGTTTATATATTTACTCACTAGATGGCATCTTGATCTTGATGATCCCTTAATTGGGTCTCCATCATCCTTTACTATGTAAAAATATCTGCTTTGCTTTTGCACTGCCAAAATAAATTGCCTGTTACGTTTCATGTGAGCCTGGGTGCCACATTTTTTAGTCTCTGTGATAATGGTGCTACCGTACACCAAAAAGTTTAAGCGTGCACCGGCATATACTCTGAGTGAGTCTTGGATCTGACCTTATTATGTTATTATTATGTGAGGCTGTGCCTCTAATCTGCAATCAGTAGGGCCCCCTGTATAACTCAAGACAGAGTGAGCCTGTGCCTATTATCCATACCTCCCAAGTGTCCCTCTTTAGGAGGGACAGTCCCACTTTGAGACCCAAATCCTTCTGTCCCTCTTTCCTACCCTGATGTCCCTCTTTTTAGGCGATCACACTTTGTGGTGTGTATATAAGTGTGTAATGTTGCTCTACAGCAATAAAACTCAAATTAAATGTACGTTTACACTTCAGTATATGGGTTCATACATTAGTCTATGTAAATAAAATACTTTGATCTTGTTATAAGTCATTTATTAGGTTACACAAGGAGGTGTCAATAGGTCATGAAATAGCCTAAAAATTCTCGGTAATGCCCCGCCCACCAGCCACACCACACACACCACCTAAAACAAAGGTGTCACTCTTTGGCCATTTGAAATGTTGGGAGGCATGTATTATCTGCAGTCTTTATGAGATCATATACGACCCTGGAGTTTCTCTATACACCAGTGAGACTGCAGTTTCCGTCACAAGACACACACGTCATCTCGTATCAGAATGTGTTTGTGCAACCAACATGATTAGCTTTTGACTGTACTCCAACTGGTTTGACTGGTTATCAGTGACTAATCCGGGACAAAAGGTGTGTATGATCTGCTGTTTTATGCTCAGTTCCTTGTCACCACCCTAAGAATGTTTCAAATCCATGAATAACTCATTATTTGAGGGTGAGATAACATTCTATACATTTAATTCACAATTACATTTTTAAGTCAAGATAGGCAGGAATTAGAACAAGATCATTTCCACCATAATAATGCATTTAAAACCTTTTTCTGTTTATTCCAGCTTTGAGTGTTAGAGAGGTATACAACACATTGCATTGCAATGCATTGGATATTGCTGTGATACTCAGAGTTAAGTAGTAGCTGAGTTATTTTGGTTAATTCACATATGTCTGAGCCATGAAAGCAATTCTGGACCAAACCAACTGCACCATGGGAAGGCGCAACTGAAAATTTTCCCTGAATAAAAGAAACACAAACACCAAAAATGAAAAAGGTTGATATAACATATAATACATAATATCACAAAATCACAAACACAGATAGAATATGTAAAAAAATAATTATTCATATGTTCCATCAATGAAATATAGTTCTATACTTCTATAGTTCTATATTTCTAGCTTGTATACATTTTCTTATTCATAGAACATTTATTTATGTTGTTTGTGTTGTTTGTATTGTTAGGTACAAGCTAAAGTATGTTAATTGACATGAATGCCCAATGAAAAACTGTTATCTTATCTCAACTTATTCACAGAGATCAGCAAATGGGATCCTGGAAAGTCAAGTATATCTGCTCCCTCAGAGCATAGGGAAGAGCAGTTTTAGGATTTTTTACAGCTGCTGGCAAAAAATACAGGGTATTTAAGTCTACCTATCTAGCACAGAACAATACTGAGAATTATGACAGATGGATTCAATGCAGATAGGTTGTTTATCCAGGGAACTATCCAACTGCCGTTTGGAGTCAGAGTTAATTGGAAATGGTTTCAGTGTTTTTTTTTTTATTTTTTCCCTCTTCTGGATCAACAGGGATGTTTTGGCATGGGCTGGATTTGATGGACACTTGTCTTTTTTTCAGCCTCGTCAGCTATGTTACTATATAACCCTAGTTAATTTTTAGATGTTAGTGTTCTTTTAAATTGGACTTTTACCCCCTTAAATGCTAGATACTACATACTGATGGCAGATTAAAAAGAATATTCCCAAAACCTCCGCTCCTATGACTAGCCCCCCAACCTGAAAACAGCTCCCGTAAGAAAGCAACATAAATGGCACTTTTCACTGTCTGCAAAAGAGATGTAGAACCTTTGCACACATATGTACCATAGATAAGGTGCCCATACCACATCCCACCAAAACCAAAACATCAAGGGCATATATAATGTTGTCTACTTGCTCATGTGTGTTAAATGTCCCAACACAGCACTATATGTAGGTAAGACAGGACAAACTCTAAGAAACACAAGAATTCTCACAGGCCTAGTGTGAACACTCCAGTGGGTCAACATTTTTGCAACATTGGCCACAGCAATAAAAATATCAGTCTTACTGATGGGAAATATTCAGACACGGAGAGACAGAAAGATCTGGAAGTATAAACTGATGACCAAGTTTAACACTCTGAACTATAGCCTGAACCATGACAAGGAATTTCACGATATTCCACATGATAAACATATTGTTGACCCTTTATGTGCCAGAGGGCTGTATAATGCATTGCAAAGTAATACATTGTGTACAAACTCACAAACTCTCTTTACACAAAATTTAGGGGCGCTCTATATACATCAAAAGGGAAATAAGTTCCACCTGCAGTGGAATTTAAATTTAAAAACTCTTCGGGTCTCTCCCTAAGAGTAAACTGTAATCCAGACATACTTTCAGTGCCTAGAGAAACTATTTGCATATGTATGTGGAAATTTCTCCTCTGTAATGGCACTAGAGAGCTAAAATGTGACACGCCTGAGTTGTAACTAGCTGTAGAACTGGCTGTAGAACGCATCCCTTGTTGTGTTTTTTAAAAAACTCTTAAGGTCTCTTCCTAAGAGTAAAGGGTATTCCAGAGGTGCCCCCCTTGCTCTCACTGCTTAGGGAAACCAGTTGCACCTCACTGACGAGGCCTGTGCAGAGGGGACTTGCCCATCATTTTGGAACTGGACCGCCTATTGGGCGGGATTCGTGTAAGATGTATGTGGAAATTTCTCTTCTGTAATGGCACTAGAGATCTAAAATGTGACGCTCTTGAGCGGTAACTAGCTGTAGAACAGGCAACATAGCTTTTGTTTGTGTTTATATTTAAAAAGAATTTGCATACCCTGAGGTTCCTCAGGTCATCAAAGGCCCCTGGCCCAGATGGCTTTACTGCTGCCTACTACAAAGCATTTCAAACTATCTTGCTCCCTTGTCTTGTTTCGCTGTTCAACGGTTTTCTTGACGGTACTCCCCCCCTCCAGAAATGTTGGCTGCGCGGATCATGGTCATCCCGAAAAGATCCCACCCTCTGTGCCAGTTACTGACCCATTTCCCTGATCAATGTGGACGTTAAACTCTTAACTAAGGTTCTAGCTTCTAGGTTATTTCATCTCCTTCCCCGATTGATTCATCCTGATCAAGTTGGCTTTGTTACGGGACGTGAGGCCCCGGATAACATCCGGAGAGTCTTGAACCTGATTCAGTCGGAGCAGAACAGGGCTACTCCGACCATGTTACTATCCTTAGATGCTGAGAAGGCCTTTGACCGCATTGATTGGGATTATATGTGGGCGGCATTGGGTTCTTCTGGTTTTGCTGGCCCTATCCTCCGGGGTATTCAAGCTCTTTACACTGACCCCTCTGCAGTTGTTTCGATCGAGGGCCACACCTCCACTAGTTTCACTATTCGCAGTGGTACTAGGCAGGGCTGCCCGCTGTCTCCCTTCCTATTTGCTCTTTGTATAGAACCCTTGGCATGTTTGATCCGGGGCCTCCGGATAGGGTCTGGAGATTATAAACTTAGCTTATTTGCGGACGATATTCTTCTCACTTTGACATCACCTATGACCTCACTCCCTAATCTTTTTACTTTGTTGGCTTCCTTCTCTGCTTTCTCTGGCTTCAAACTCAATAACTAGAAATGCGAAGCCTTGGACATCTTGCTGTCCCTAGGCATTCATATCACTGCATCTCATTCTTCTCTCTATTCCGCCAATTATACCCCTTTGTTTAAATCTCTCCATAAGGACCTGAAAACTTGGAACTCATATAGCATCTCATGGTTGGGTCGGATATATGCAATCAAGATGAACTTATTGCCCAAACTTCTCTATCTCTTCCACTCACTAGGCATTCCTCTTCAAGCTGGCGATGTCCGATTGCTTCAACGGCATATCTTTTCCTTCATATGGGCTTCCAAGAAGCCGAGACTCAGCTCGTCCTTACTCTACCAATCTCGACTGCTAGCAGGTTTATCGGTCTCACACATATGGTCCTACTATAAGGCAGCTCAGTTAGCTAAAGCCACTCAATTCCATCAGTCCCATAATGCCCCTCTCTGGATTGACTTCTAAACATGCCTGAAGAGGAGACCTCACACACATAAACACTTTCCCCACTACCAGGACCAGCAGCCTATCATCCGACCTGGATGTATGACTAGCTTTACAATCATGCCAAAACTGCATAAGACCTAATAAGAGTGGGCTAGATAAGCTTCCTATATTCTTCATCAGTGCAAGAGCTAACACAACAATTTGAGCTTGGTCTCAAATTGTTGCTTGGAAAATGAAAACCTATGATGTAGTATGCCACCAGAACACAAACAGCTTGACTACTCACGCATTCTGTCTCTCCCACCTCTCTCTCTTCCCTTCCGTTTATGTTCCTCTCTTTCTTGTGTACATACACTCCTAAGTTATTAAAGGTATATTAATGTTTCAAAATAATAGCAGCTCCAATTAATCTTCATAGTATTTGGACCATAGAGAGTGTTATTTCAATACTGTCAGAGTTGTAGTTCTAAAGTAACTGAATGAGAAAATATCCCCCTCCTGCCCCTTTTACTGATGTACCACTGCTCACCTCAGAACAGAAAGATGGTGTCCAGATGGCTTGCAGAGAGGGACAATCTTTAATTAGCATAAGGGAAAAACCTGTCAAGGGGGGCAGGGTTTTCCATATGATCACAGTAAAAAGATTGTCCCTTGCTGTGAGCTGTCTGGTCTTAAGACCAGATTCCACATCTGAAGGGAGGCGGCTTATACTAGGTAAGAGGGGTGGAAGAGGGATACTTTATCATACTCTTGAACTACAACTCGGACAGTATTAAAATAACACTCTCCATGGCCCAAATACTATGAAGATTAATTGGAGCTGCTTTTATTTTGAAACATTACTATCCCTTTAATTACTGTAAATATTTGGGGACATAAATTAAAATTGAGGCACATCCTATACAGTAATTCGCTAAGATGTTTGTCACAATGCAGTCATGTGCAGTAGAGGCTGCCTGCGTTCAGGCAGTCTCTACTGTGCATGATGGCATTGCATGAGTGAGGCAACGCAAGACTGCATCGCGTGGAGCAGTGAGGTAGCAGCCACTTAACCCTTTGTGTGCCAGAGGCGTACCCCTCTGGCACTCAAAGGGTTAACATTACCCAGACCTTGGCCCGTGTACACAGGCTTTTACACTAGTCCTATATAATAAAAGCTACCGTTGTTTGTCAGAAGCCATCATGTGCAGTACAGTAGAGACTGCCCACACCACGGTTGATAACGGAGTGGGCCGCTCTGAATTCAGACCATAGCTCCGTTATCAGCCACCGCACGGGCAGTCTCTACTGCGCATGACTGCACCGTGGCCGTTGCTGGGTGGCCCTGTTGCCCGTGTACACAGGCTCTTCAACTAGTATTGAAATAAAATGTTATATTGCCTGATTGGGGGTGATAATAGTTGCAGTACCCAAGAGCTAGAGGGCTGACAACTCCTGGGTTAAACCATTAAGAACAGGGGCTATTTCACCCTATAAGGACTGCAACAACTTTCATATTTTATGCTATGTATTTGAGATATGAGGTTTATAGCTTAGTGCACCCATGCAAGCTATGTACTTCTTTTCTCCAGAAAGAATAAGCTTTTATTTATAGAAATTCAAGAGAACTGGTTGGATCAGCTCTCTTCGCTCATAGGCAACCTCAGCTGTGAAAGATAGCTGGCTTGAGTCACCTGGTCAATTTGGATGTTGAAGTTAACCCTTTGAGTGCCAGAGGGGTACACAACACATTCAAAAGCAATGTGTTACGTACCTATCTGGCACTCAAAGGGTTAATATACAGGTCCCTGGGTGCATATGCCATAAATTTAATTTTTTTTAATTGGCAGAATGGCACTTAGTAGGTTAAGAAGTATTCATTTTCTGTGTAGTTGCTCTCCTTCCACCAGTGGCATAAAGCCTTACCTTCCCACCATCAAGGCCTGACCCTAGAAAAAAACATCATCACATATCATTTCCAGACCAGGTTTTCTTAGCCATGGTCATCAATTATTCTGTTGCAAAGATAAGTGACAGTTTTAAAGATCTCCGTGCATGATAACAAGTGAACCAGTCTAAAGGAAGAATTTTAATCACTATGCAAATCTCTTCTGATATTAAAAAAGATGATATGTTAAGTAGAGTTTTCTTAACGGAACAACACAAAGTTACAATTTAAGAATGCATACTTGTTAGCAGTTTACTAAATCAGATGTAGATATGCTTCATTACATTTATTTAAATTAGATAAGTGGCATAGCTAACAGATGCATGATAAATCTACCTGTTCCTTGCAACGTGACAAGGATACTGGACAGGACTTGTCTTGCAATTTATCTTTAAATATAGACTATAATTTACATATTAGAGTAGGAATACAGGTAGAAGGTATGTACTGAAAAATCTGGGAACTGCACTAAGTAAATGCACAAAAGTATGCAGCTTAGGAAATAAGCTATGTCATGTGAAGGTCACAAAAGGATGTGCCTTGTTGGTACAGAAGGGGTTACCTCCAAACTTTATTTTCTTAACCAGTCCATATATGGTGCTGTATCTGCCTGGAACAGGGAAGAAGATGGTCAAATACACAAACTGTTTATGGATGTCATGGCCTAATTGAATTCCTGCTAGATTGGGGGTTGCAGGCCGGACTTGAATAGCACTTTCTGAAAAACAAAATATACTGTTGCCTCACTCTGCTTTATCCTTTGTTGGGGGTGAGACCATCCAACAGGATTAAGCAGGGTGGGGCAACATTATATTGTGTGTTTCATCACTTTCACCCCAAAACTCCCTGAGGTGAAACCTATATATAGCCATTGGTATGTTTATAGATTTTTTGTTTTTAATCCTTGTTATTTTTACAACTGTTTCACCTGTATGCTGTATATCATTTTATAATATATTTTTATATGTGCACCATGAATCTTTTTATCAGATTAAATCAAAAATTTAACCCTTTGAGTTTAATACTACATTTTTATTACATTTTGGTGTTTTTTCTTAATCTGATCTTAGTCCGTAACCTAAGCCTCCTTTTGTATCTTATAATTTTAAATATAATTTGGTGGTGGCAACTTGACATATAAAGAGATTAATATGTGAGTACAAAATTAGGTGTCTGGTTTGCGTTAACCTTTCATACACTCCCATGGCCCTGGTTGGGCAATAAGGCCTTCTTTGTCAAGCTCTTTAAACTAATTTCATTCATGACCAGGGATAACATAGACTCTGTTTCGTAAGCAATATTTTTACAATTAATTTTTTGACTATGACATAGTCTAACCAGGTTACAGTCTGATTAGGTTAGACAGAATATAAATGATGGTGGCAGGAGTTGCATTTAATTAGAAGAGGAAGAGAAAAGCTACTTTAATAAAGACTATAGATTAAAAGTTAGAGATAATTTTGTTAATGATTGAAACTGTAGGACGAACTATTGTTATCATTGGAGTAATAAATAGACCTTCAGGGCAAGATTTTTGGATAAGCATACAAAATGTGCGAGGCTTCTGAGGATAAACAGCACAATGGCCTGTTCTACAGCTAGTCACCACTCAGAAGCATCATGTTGTAGCTCTCTAGTGCCATTACAGAGGAGAAATTTCCACATACATATTAGTCTAATCCCGTCAGGGGTTAGCTGTTGTTCCCGTGCAGAGGGGACTTGCCCATCATTTTGGAACTGGACTGTCCTTTTGGGTGGGATTAGTCTAATATGTACATGGAAATTTCTCCTCTGCAATGGCACTACAGAGCTAAAACGTGAATCTTCTGAGCGACGACTAGCCATAGAACATGCCATTGTGCTGTTGTTCATCATCAGAAGCCTCTCACATTTTGTATGCAAGATTTTTGTATTCCATTTTTTGTGGTGTTAAGTTGCTGTTCCTTATATAATTATTATCTATTATCCTATCCCAACCTTTTCCCTTCCATTCCTTTTTTATTCCAGCTTTCCCGTTGCGACCTAGACTGTTTTCTGTTACTTCTGTTCTTCAGTAACTCAGACTTTGACCTTCCACTGACTACAACCTTCAGCTCTAGAATGTTTGAGAGCACCCATCTCAAAGTCTGGGAACACAATTCCTGTGTGATTTGGTTCTTGCAGGTTGCACACCATCTGTCCCCACTGGCATCTTTGATAAAGACTAACCAATCATTACCCCCCAGACTCTGACTTTGAAGGATTAGTTTTGTCTTGCTTCCCCCCATACCAAGTTAGATCTTCCTATACTGTTGCTGGGAATCTTATGGGAACCTCCAGGGTGCTGAAATGGCTGTCCCAATCATCTGAAGATACCTCATGTTCCATCTGGACCACATCACCACCAGACTGGTTGACCACATGGAAGTTATGCATTAAGGCATGATAAAGAGGTGGTAAAGCTGAGATAACACCTCCAGTGAAATCACTTCTCCAGTTCCTGTGTTATTCTATAAAGCCTATGCCCTAAGATCATCAAAGTTGGAGAAATTTTAATCCATTGACTCCATAGAATAACATAGGAATTGGAGAAATCATATCACTCGAGAAGTTATGTCCTAATTATCACCATTTTCTCTCTGTAGTGCATCTCCCCCCATGAGTCCATGCAACTTCATGCAGTGTCCGATGGACCAGGAAATCCTTTGCCTGAACTTGCCTACCTGTTGGTAATGACTGTAGCCACTGAGGTGTTGAACAGGGTTCCCAACAAGACTATTTTCTTTGTAGGTTCCAAATGTGTAGCCTATAAATTTGGTCTTCAACCCATCCACATCAGATATTCTATGGTCAGATCTTTGGGAATCAGCTGGAGCAAAAACTTTGGCTTTTGTTCAAATTCATCTGATGAGGAAAGAATCTCCTTCCTGTCCCCTGATCGATTTCTCTTATGTGAATGTAATTGAAAGGGTTAAAAATTGACATTTATAAGTAGACAATTCCTTTAATACACTAACAAGAGCGATAGGGGGTTAAATTATACTTTTAACTAGCAGCTTGTTCTACATGCAGAAGGTTACTTAGTGACCTTCCCAGAGGCCTTGATGTAGAAAAGAGATAAGTATAATTTTTACTGTTGCATATAGTTGTAGAATGTCCTTAATTACATTTCCATTAGAACCAAGAGATGCATGTTAACAGTTAACTATATGTACTCCATACCCCCTCCCTACCTCATTTCCTCTTGACCATATTTGTACGACTTTTAGAGAATACACTAGGTGAATCTTGTAATTTTCTACTCTGCAGACCCTCCCAGTTCTTAGTATAAAAGTTATGTGGTTGTTAAATAAAGTTAGTAGGGTTTTGTGCTTTGATACTTGTGTGGTGTCAGTTTATTTAATGCTGCTCCAAGCGCTTGAGGCGTGTATTCTGTGGTGGAAATCTGGAGGTGTAGGAGAAAACTCTCCCCGGGGAGTAGTTAAAGCCTTTCTTCAGAAGAGGTGTCCCAGCCACCCTAAAAGCAGGAAAGAAGTTTACAGTGGTTCCCTTCAATTATGGTATTTTATTTTACTTTTTTAAGCAGTCAATTTGCGCTATGGATTAAAAGTAATATATACAAAAGAAAAAAGATGTGATTATCTTACAAAGGTAATGCTTTGTATCTTCAAAACCTCAGACATCACAATAGTAATCCATTACACACATTTGTAACAAAGATGGGGGCATCAAATAAGAAATGTTAAAGTTACATTTAACCTCCTTTTCTATTTGACATATTATTCAAGTGCATATGTTAAGTCAAATTGCCTATATTTAACTCTTTGCGTGCCAGGGAGGTATCCAGCATATTGTGAAGGAGAATCATCTACAACACTGAGTCGATATGGAGAGGAAGATTTTAGCCAATTTCATGGGAGTTTTGTACCATCTAACCAGTAGCTTATAATTGCATTCCTTTGTAGCTGTGTTGGGTTGTATAAGTAGGAATGTTTTGTGATTGTTTCATTGATCAATGGAAAGACAGGGGTTTAGTTCAGATTCCCATTCCCGTAGATAATATGGTTTGGAGTCACAGTATATTAGAAACCTGTACCATTTAGAAAGGGACTTGTGGTGAATCATGGGGTCGTTTCTCAAAGGGTATGGGTTCTATGTTCACATAGTTATTCATAGGTAAAGTTTGTAGGTAGTGCCACCCTTGGTGGTTTTTCCAGAAGTGTGTGGTGGGTAGGTGGAAATTTTTAAATCTGGGTTTTGTAACATAAAGAGCTGAGGAGAAGGGTAAGGGATTAGAGAGAAAGAGTGGTTGAGTACTTTCCAGAAAGAAATGAGATGTCCTAAGACTGGAGGGAAACTGGTCAGGTTGAACCAGAACAGATCCTTTAGAGCAGTATTAGGAGCAAATACGTTTATACAGTCAATCCACTCCTTCTGAGGGAGTCTGGCACAATCTGCTATCTTGGACATAATTTAAGATTTATAAAAAAGATGGATGTCAGAGGTTCCCAGGCCACCACAGTCAGGAGGTGTGTGGGGGGATCTGAGGTATGTTATACTGATTTTCTTAAATTTCCAGTTGAAAGAGTTTATCAGTCATTCTAGGTGGTTGATATACGATATAGGGATCTTGAAAGGGAGTGCACTGAAAAAGTATAGGATCTTTGGCAGGAATATCATTTTAGCCAAATTCACCCTCCCCATCCATGAGACATATAAGGAATTCCATCTCTGTGCATCAGATTCTATAGATAAACATAACAGAGCAAGATTGGGTTTTACTATTGTTTTTAGATTTTGTGTGAGAATAACCACTAGGTATTTTATGCAGTCTGTGGGCCAGCAAATTGGGAAGTGTTGCTTTAGAAGTTATATCTCCATTGTTGGGAGGGTGAGATTAAGAATTTCATACTTATTGAAGTATGTAAGTGAACTGAAATCATGTAGTAAGGAAGTCAAGTGATTAAGAAAATAACCTGGGCATGGCAGAAAAAGGAGAATGTCATCCACTTAGCAAGGTCATTTTGTTTCTCTGGCATTGGTGGGGAGACCATGAATGTGAGGGAATAGTTTTATTATAAGGGTTCATTCTTCCAAATAACTCCATGTTTCAAAAGGGAGCAAAGCTGAAAAACAATTTTCTGATTGATGTGACACTCCGTAACAATCCTACAGGCATTTTGAGAATCACCTTGCCAGGATGAAAGACAAAGAAGGAAGGTTTTCAAGATGAAGCATGCAATTTGGTCACCCGCCAAATTGAGAAAGCTGCAAAGAGAAAGGCAGTATTGAGTGTCAGTAGATGCAGGGGAATTGAAGACAAAGGCTCAAAAGGAGACTTCTGAAGCATTCCTAGAACCAGATTCAAGTCCCATTTAGGAGTGTGATTACAAAAGGTGGACAGTTGAAAATTTGCACCTCGAGTAATGAAGAAATACGCTTCTGGTAAAGAACAGAAAGAGACAAAATCTGAACTTTAATAGAACTAAGGCCAAGCTCTTCCTGAAGATCATCCTGAAGGAAGGCCAAGACAAATGGAAGATAAAGAAGTTGTAGCTGCAACTCCCAATCAGCACACCATTTGTAGAACAGGGACCATACCCTATAATATGACTTTGAGGAAACCTGTGGAATGGTAGCAAGGACAGTAGCAGAGAAACCCTTCTTTCTCAATATACTCGCTTCAAGTGCCAGGCCATCAAAGCCAACTTCTCCACCTGTGGATGGTAAAATTGAGGCAGGTGGTCTGGGCATAGAGGGAGCCAAAACGGATCTGCCACAGACAGATTAAGAAGATCTGAATGTCTGGCCTGACTGGGCCCTACCGGTTAATCAGAATGACATGAGACCACTCCATTCTGATGTTTCGCAATACCCTGGCAATCAGAGGAACCAGGGGAAATAAATACACCAAAGGGTCTACAATGAAAGCCAGAGTATCCCAAAACTTGGCACAGAACTGAAGAACCTTGCAGTTCAGCCAAGAGGCCATTATGTCCACTGCTGGGAGACCCCATAGTCAAACTATCAAGTTGAAACCACATTGATTGAGTATCACGGTGCCCGTGCTCCTTTGTTGTTTTTCTGTCAGTCTATCCTGTGCTTTGCTCCCATTGGCTACCGTGTATTTGTCCCGCCCAGTATGACCTTTATATACTGGGCTATTGGCACCCCTCTGGTGCCCTTTCGTGGTGTTCCTGTGCCAGTGCTTGTTTCTGCTCAGTGATTCCCAGTGTACAGACTTGGCCTGCCTAACTATTCTGCATATTGTCTTCTGCTCCTGTGTACCGACCTGGATTGCCTGACTATTCTTCTGCGCCTGCTCCTGGGTACCGACCCGGCTTGGTTGACATTCCTGCTCCTGTGTACCCACCCGGCTTGGCTGACGTTCCTACTCCGTGATCTGACCCGGCTTGGCTGACGTTCCTGCTCCGTGATCCGACTCGGCTTGGCTAACGTTCCTGCTCCTGGTTGGCGTTCCTGTGCTGTGTCGCCTAAGCGACATTCTGACTGTCTGGCAATTGTGTCACCATTTCCTCCTGCAGAGTACCAGTGGCCAGTTCCGCTACTGCTACAGCAGTTTGCCTTGGGCCTAGTTTCCGTTACTGCCTCTGCAGAGTGCAAGGGTCTGCCTCCGTTACTGCTCTGGCATTGAGCCACCGGTTTGCTTCCGTTACTGCTTCTGCAGAGTGCAAGAGTCCGCCTCCATTACTGCTACAGCAGTTTACCTTGGGCCTAGTCTCCATTACTGCCTCTGCAAAGTGCAAGTATCTGCCTCCGTTACTGCTCCGGCAGTGAGCCACCGGTTTGCCTCCGTTACTACTTCTGCAGAGTGCAAGTGTCTGCCTCCGTTACTGCTACGGCAGTTTACCTTGGGCCTAGTCTCCGTTAGTGCTTCTGCTAAGTGCAAGTGTCTGCCTCCGTTACTGCTCCGGCAGTGTGCAAGTGGTCTGGTCTCCGTTACTGCTACGGCAGTCCTTTATGCGACTCTGTTCCCATTGTTGCCTAGGCAGTTCACGTTAGTTCTGCTTATCTGTTTCTGGGCGTTATGAATCCTTAAGCTGTCTATATGCAGAGAGCCCCATCACAGACCTCTCTGCAATGGGGACTGTTTACACTCAAAGAAGATCATTAACCCATGCAGTACCTTGCTCCTGGGAATCCATTATAATCTGCCTGACCTGTGTCAGTATAGACTGTTGTGGACTTTATGTTTATGCTGGACCTGTGTAGGCATTTGTATATATAACCTGTCGTGTGTCTGTATTATTCAGATTATTTACTACAGGACCTGTGAAGGTTATTTTATTACTGCGATTTCAATAAAACTGTGTTTTATCCTAAACCACTGTGTCTGTGTGTCAAACAAACCGTTACAGTATGAAAGGGCCATGACCTCAGACAGTAAAGGTGAGGGAAATACACAGAACATCCTCTGGAGGATGGATGTACATGAGCAGCATTTGGACCAGTTGGCACTGGCCATGCAAACTATCCTTGAGCACATGGTGCATCTCGATAAACCAGTTCAGAATCCGGTGGTCCCCCCAGTTTTGACACCGGAGTGTCAGTCCTTGGCAGCTGTGGCCTCAGTTAAAGGGTTAATGGCTTCTGCTCCATTACCACTCAGATACGATGGTGAACCCGCCCTGTGCAGAGGGTTTATTAATCAATTGGAGATATTTCTGGAACTAACCCCTCATGTTTTTCCTAATGACCGCAGTAAGGTCGGGTTCATGATTTCACTATTAATGGGCAGAGCTTTGGCATGGGCCAGTTCCTTGTGGGAAAATGCTAAACCTTGCACCAGGGACTTCAGGGAGTTTGTACGAACCTTCCGGAGAGTATTTGAAGTCCCTGGTAGAGTCGCCTCTGCTACCAAACGATTGATGGAGATACAACAGGGCAATCGTACTGTGGGCGATTAGGCCATAGAATTCCGTACATTGGCAGCAGAGGTGGGTTGGAACAATGAGGCGCTGGTGGCAGCCTTTGCTCAAGGACTGGCTGACCATATTAAGGATGAAACGGCAGCTAGAGAATTACCTAATGACCTGCACGAATATATCGATTATGCCATTCTAATTGATTCTCGTATTCGTGAGAGATTTATTATTATTATTCTTTATTTATATAGCGCCAACTAATTCCGCAGCGCTGTACAATTGGGAATAGACATACAGAGGTATTAAATAGTACAATCAGATGTGGAGAACAGGAGGATCAGAGGGCCCTGCTCGTGAGAGCTTACAGTCTAGAGGAAGGTAGGTTTGATACAGAAGGAGTAAGTGCTATTGTGTTTAAGTGCCTCCTGCCACATGAACTGCCAGTCAGTGGGTGGGAGTGAGAAGTGCCGTTGAGTGCAGTAGTCTGTGCAAGGGGTGAATCTTGGTGATGATGTTTATGGAGGCAGTTGATAGGCCTCCCTGAAGAGGTGAGCCTTCAGGGAGCGTCTGAAGATTTGAAGGCTGGGGGAGAGTCTGATGGGGCGGGGGAGGGAATTCCACAGCTCAGGTGCAGCACGGGAGAAGTCCTGTAGGCGGGAGTGGGAGGATGTGAAAAGAGCTGTGGAGAGCAGAAGGTCATGTGCAGAGCGAAGATGGCGGGCGGGAGTATATTTGGAAATGAGAGATGAAATATAGGGGGGTGCAGTGTTAGTGAGGGCTCTATAAGTTAGCACCAGAGTTTTGAATTTTACTCTGTATGCTAATGGGAGCCAGTGTAGGGACTGACAGAGGGGTGTGGTGTTAGAGAAGCGATGAGTGAGGTAGATTAGTCTTGCTGCAGAGTTCATTATGGACTGTAGCGGAGTTAGTCGGGTGAGAGGCAGGCCAATTAGTAAAGAGTTACAGTAGTCAAGACGGGACATGATGAGTGTTTGGATTAGAATTTTGGTAGTGTCTTCTGTGAGAAAGGGTCGGATTCTAGAGATGCTGCGGAGGTGGAGGCGGCATGAGTTGGAGATTGACTGGATGTGAGGAATGAAGAATAGGGCAGAGTCAAATGTGACCCCCAGGCAGCGTGCTGTAGGGGTTGGTGTGATGGAAGTGTTGTTAACGGTGAGGGTAATATTTGGGATAAGGCTGGTTGTAGATGGAGGGAAGAGAATTAGTTCAGTTTTGCCAAGGTTAAGTTTGAGTTGATGGGAGGACATCCAGGAAGACACAGCAGACAGACAGTCAGACACTCGGGACAGGAGGGAAGGGGAGAGGTCTGGGGAGGAAAGATATATTTGGGTGTCATCAGCATAGAGATGATGGTGAAACCCAAAGGAGTTTATTAGTTTTCCAAGGGAAGCAGTGTAGATTGAGAAGAGCAAGGGTCCCAGTACTGATCCTTGAGGCACACCAACAGACAGTGGGAGGGGTGGGGAAGTGGAGCCGGAGTAGGAAATACTGAAGGAGCGGTTGCAAAGATAAGATGAAAACCAGCAGAGTGCAGTGTCGCAGAGACCTAGGGAGTGGAGGGCTTGGAGGAGGAGTGGGTGATCAACTGTGTTAAAGGCGGCTGACAGGTCCAAAAGAATGAGTAGGGAGTAGTGGCCTTTTGACTTGGCTGAGAGCAAGTCATTGGCCACTTTAGTGAGGGCAGTCTCAATGGAGTGATGAGGGCGGAATCCGGATTGCAAGGGATCTAGCAGGGAATGGGAGCAGAGGAATTTAGTGAGCCGGTTATTTGCAAGGCGCTTGAGAAGCTTGGAGGCGAACGGGAGTAGGGAAATTAGCCGGTAATTTGACAGTGAGTTTGGGTCCAGGCAGGGTTTTTTTAGGATGGGAGTGATTAGTGCATGTTTGAAAGAGGATGGGAAGGTGCCGGTTGACAAAGAGAGGTTGAATAAGTGAGTAAGGATTGGAGTTAGTAGAGGGTAGAGTTCTTGGGTGAGCTGAGATGGGATTGGGTCGAGAGGGCATGTGGTTATGGCCAAAGACCGTAGGCTACGGCCTAGAAGCAGTGGGCATAACAGTTTTTTGACCCCACCCTTGCCTCCCATGTCTCCTGATCGTATACAGGAATTCTGTGAACCTATGCAACTTGGCTTCACCAAACGAACTAAGGAGGAACGGGCACACCGCAGGAGCCAGGGGTTATGTCTATACTATGGCAAAGCTGGACATCTATTACGTACTTGTCTGGTACGTACGGGAAACAAACGCACCTAGGGTACCTTGGGGGACAGGCCCTAGGTGGTGTTCAGCAGTCCCTAGACCCGATCATGCAGAAATCCACGATCCAGGTGGTGTTTTCTTGGGCAGAACACTCAGTTGAGTTTATGGCTCTGGTTGATTCCGGCGTGGCCGGTTACTTCATGGATAATTCATTTGCTGCGTTACATAAGATTCCGTTGTTCAGAAGGGAATCTCCCTTAGCCATTGAGGCCATTGATGGCAGAGCGCTAGAACCAGCTCAGATAAGTATGGAGACTATTCCGATTTCTATGACTATTGGGGCCCTCCACATGGAGGAACAGCAATTTCAGATTATCCATTCTCCTCATCATGCGGTCATTCTGGGGTTTCCATGGTTACATTTGCACAATCCCCAGTTTGACTGGCAGAGTTGCGAGATCACGTCTTGGTCCGAGTACTGTATGAAGCATTGTGTGACTCATCCTGTTAAGATTTTGTGTGCCTCTCCCTCTGAGCCAGCCGAATACCATCAATTCAGTGACATTTTTAGTAAGGGAGAGGCTAGCACATTGCCCTTGCATAGGGCATATGATTGTGCCATTGATTTGCCCCCTGGGGTTGTGCCCCCTAGGGGCCGCACGTATCTGCTGTCATGCGAGGAGAATCGGGCCATGGAGGAATACATTGAGGACGCCCTTAATAGAGGGATTATTCGGAAGTCTACCTCACCTGCTGGTACTGGGTTCTTTTTTGTGAAAAAGAAGAATGGTGAGTTAAGGTCTTGCATTGATTACCAGGGATTAAATAAACTTATGTCCAAGAATGCATACCCCATACCACTCATTACTGAGCTATTTGACAGGTTAAAAGGTTCTTCCATTTTTATGAAATTAGACCTATGTGCTGCCTATAACCTGATCAGAATAAGAGCGGGGGATGAGTGGAAAACGGCATTTAATACCAGATCTGGGCATTATGAATACCTAGTTATGCCATTTGGTCTTTGTAACGTACCCGCTGTATTTCAATAATTTATTAATGATATCCTCCGAGATTTGCTACAGTCCTGTGTAGTAGTCTACCTTGATGACATACTCATACACTCTGCCAATCTGTCCCAACACATCAAGGATATGTCCGAGGTCTTGCTTCGTCTACGCAAGAATAAGCTATATTGTAAAATGGAGAAGTGCGAGTTTCAGAGGTGCAAAGTGCCTTTTTTGGGTTTCGTGATCTCTAACTATGGTATTGCCATGAACCAGGAGAAACTCACAGCAGTCTTGCAGTGGCCACGACCCAAAGGGTTAAAAGCAATTCAGCGTTTTCTTGGGTTTGCTAATTATTACAGTAAGTGTATCCATAACTTTTCTACCAATGTTAAACTTCTGTCTGACCTTACGCACAAGGGCGCTAATCCTTCCCAATGGTCTGATGCTGCTGAGCATGCTTTTCAGACATTAAAATCCGTTTTTTCATCTGCCCCGGTACTGTCCCACCCTAACCCTTCCCTTCCATTCACGTTGGAGGTCGATGCTTCTGAAATAGGGGTTGGGGCAGTACTATGTGGGTTATTCTCAAAAAAGCTGTCCAGTGCTCAGAGTCACTATGAAATTGGCGACAGAGAACTCCTGGCTATCATTCTTGCTCTGAAAGAATGGCGCCACCTGCTGGAAGGTACCAGAACTCCTGTACTAATTCTTACTGACCACAAAAACCTAACTTATCTCTCGGAGGCTAAAAGATTGTCTTCTCGTCAGGCCAGGTGGGCCCTGTTCCTATCTCGTTTTAATTTTGTAGTATCCTACTTGCCGGGCTCTAAGAATGTTAGGGCCGATGCCCTGTCTAGACAATTTGGGCCAGAGATGGAGAAGGATGAGGTTCCCGTACCCATCATTCAGCCTGATCACAACCTGGCCACCCTACGCACTAGTATCACTTCACCACTGGGGGAGGAGATTCTGGCCACCCAGGTTACGGCACCCCCAGAAACCCCAGTGGGTAAGTGTTTTGTGGATAAGCCATTTCGTACCAGGTTGCTTGAAACATACCACTCTTCTAAGGCTGCTGGGCATATTGGGAGGGATCAACTAATATGGTCTCTCTCACAAGTTTTCTGGTGGCCCTCCCTACGGGCCGACTGCTCCACATTTACCGCAGCCTGTACCACCTGTGCTCGTGCCAAGACCCCTAGACACCTCCCAGTGGGCCTACTCCAACCAGTGCCTAATGGTGAACGTCCTTGGTCCCACATATCCATTGATTTCCTGGGAGAACTGCCAGTGTCTAGCTAGGGGTTACTCGTTCATTCTTATGGTGGTCGATAGATTCTCTAAGATGGCTCATTTCGTGCCTCTTCCTGGCCTTCCCTCTGCCCAGGACTTGGCTGTTGTCTTCGCTAAGGAGGTGTTCCGGTTGCATGGGGTACCTAGAGTTCTGGTGTCTGACCATGGAAGCCAATTTGTGTCCAGATTTTGGAGAGCATTCTGTAACCAGATGGGCATTCAACTGTCCTTTTCTTCTGCCTACCATCCCCAGACCAATGGAGCCGCTGAGCGTGCCAATCAGGGATTGGAACAGTTCCTGCGCTGTTTTGTCACCAATCATCATGATAATTGGGCAGACTTGTTGCCGTGGGCAGAGTTCGCCAGGAACTGTGCGGTTAATTCTCATCAACTACGGGTTTCAGCCATGCTTGCTCCAGGACTCATTCCAGTCGCAACAGATTTGAGCTCTGGATGTACACATCAAGCAACTCCGCTCCACATGGGCACAGGTTCAGAGGGCCCTTAGTCAGTCATTCCAGGGTCATCAGCACCAAGCTAACAGTATACGGCTCCTTTCAGGTTGGGGACAGGGTATGGCTCTCCTCCAGAAACCTTAATTTGCAAGTTCCTTCTAATAAGTTTGCTCCCCGGTTCATTGGTCCCTTCAGGGTGATCCGTAAAATTAACCCTGTGTCATATTCCTTGGAGCTCCCAGCATCTATGCGCATTCACAATGTGTTCCATGTATCCTTACTGAAACCTCTGGTATGCAATTGCTACACTACCACTCCTGTGGTACCCGGTCCTGTGGAGGGTCAGGGCCAGGAAGAATACGAGGTCCAAAGCATAATTGATTCACGCAGATTTAGAGGAAAATTGCAATATTTGGTCCATTGGAAGGGCTATGGCCCTGAGGAACGTTCCTTGGCTGATCAGAATGACCTTCATGCCCCGAGACTTCTGCGCAATTTTCACTCTAAATATCCTCATAAACCAGGTCCCTCTTCCAGGAGAGGGGGTCTTTGAGAGGGGGGTACTATCACGGTGCCCGTGCTCCCCTTGCTACTTTCTGTCAGTCTACACTGTGCTTTACTCCCATTGGCTATTCTGTGTTTGTGCCGCCCAGTATGACCTTTATATACTGGGCTATTGGCACCCTTCCGGTGCCCTTTCGTGGTGTTCCTGTGCCAGTGCTTGTTTCTGCTCAGTGATTCCCAGTGTACCGACTTGGCCTGCCTGACTACTCTGCATATTGTCTTCTGCTCCTGTGTACCGACCTGGATTGCCTGACTATTCTTCTGCGCCTGCTCCTGTGTACCGACCTGGTTGGCGTTCCTGTGGTGTGTCGCCTAGGCGACATTCTGACTGTCTGGCAATTGTGTCACCATTTCCTCTTGCAGAGTACCAGTGGCCAGTTCCGTTACTGCTACGGCAGTTTGCCTTGGGCCTAGTTTCCGTTACTGCCTCTGTAGAGTGCAAGTGTCTGCCTCCGTTAATGCTCTGGCAGCGAGCCACCGGTTTGCCTCCGTTACTACTTCTGCAGAGTGCAAGTGTCCGCCTCCGTTACTGCTACGGCAGTTTACCTTGGGCCTAGTCTCCATTACTGCCTCTGCTAAGTGCAAGTGTCTGCCTCCGTTACTGCTCCGGCAGTGTGCAAGTGGTCTGGTCTCCGTTACTGCTACGGCAGTCCTTTATGCGACTCTGTTCCCATTGTTGCCTAGGCAGTTCACGTTAGTTCTGCTTATCTGTTTCTGGGCATTACGAATCCTTAAGCTGTCTATATGCAGAGAGCCCCATCACAGACCTCTCTGCACTTGGGACTGTTTACACTCAAAGAAGATCATTAACCCATGCAGTACCTTGCTCCTGGGAGTCCATTATAATCTGCCTGACCTGTGTCAGTATAGACTGTTGTGGACTTTATGTTTATGCTGGACCTGTGTCGGCATCTGTATATATAACCTGTCATGTGTCTGTATTATTCAGCTTATATACAACAGGACCTGTGAAGGTTATTTTATTACTGCGATTTCAATAAAACTGTGTTTTATCCTAAACCACTGTGTCTGTGTGTCAAACAAACCGTTACATTGAGCTCCCGATTGCCAGGATCCAGGCTTTGGGCCGAGAAAGTCTGCTATGACGTTGTCCACCCCTGGAATATGAATGGCTGAGAGAGCCAGCAAGTGAGCCTCAGCTCACATGAGAATCAATTGAACCTCGGCCCATGCGGGTACACTCCTGGTGCCTCCCTGGCAATTGCTGATGCAGTCATGTAGATGCTGAATAATTGGTACAGGATGCCTGGCATGAGCAGAGTAGACATATACATACCAGAGGTCAGAAAGCCAGAAGTCAGATGGTTGGGTATACAAGCCAGAGTTCAGCAACAAGAAATCAAGAGGGAACTGGAATAGAATGCTAGGCTGCAGGTATAAGGTACCAGAACAACTGAGCACTGAGTAAAGCATGCCCTGGAGTTAAATAGATGGCTGGAGGTAGGTACCTGCACCATGAGGGATGACACATCATGTCTGCAATGCATAAGCAATGCAAGAGACTCTGGAGCAAGCACTGTGCTACCTGTACCAAAGATGTGTCAAATTTGCATACATCTAACTCATAAGTGATGTGAAATGGTAGAGGAATGTCACATGGAGATGATGTCCAGCCCTGACGCCCACTGAGCATAACTGTAAAAGATGGCTATGGAACCAAAGTAAATGATGTGATGATGTCCTCCCGGGAAACAAGGCCCGGGCCTGATAGAAACACTTGAAGGGTTAAACACCAAACCTTGTTACCAGGTAGAAAAGACCTTCCCCTAGAGAGAGTCAAATTTCATACCTAGATAGGGAAGGACCTGGGACCGAAGCAGAGATTTCTATAGCTTATTCACCTATCCATGTTGTTCCACAGCTAATACGCAGGACAGAATCTGAATGTGCAACTGCTTCTCCCTCTCTGAGACCAGAAAGTCTTTCTGGGGTCACCACTCCATGATAGCTGGACATCTTAGTAATAAAACACACCTTGGAATTAATTTCATGACAATTTTGGTGGTCCCAGAAATCAAGGCAGACACTTCTGATTGTGTAGCCTTAGTACAGTAAACTGAAAATTATGGTCTTGGAAAGCAAACCTCAAGAAACGCTGATGATCCGTGTGGATGGGAATACACAGGTAGGAGTCTACAGAAGTTAGAAAGTCCCCTGGACACATTGTGGCAATGACGGTGCACAAAGACTCCATCTCCAACCACTGAGCTCTCAAGAAATTGTTGAGATGTTTCAAGTCCACAATACAACGACAGCCGCCATCCTTTTTTGGGACTATGAGGAGTGGAGTACAATCTTGTGAACCTTTCCAGCAAAGGAACTGTTACAAGTACCTGCATGTTTAGCTGGGAGGTCACCTCATCCAAAAATAGACTGCATCGTTTGGGATCGCGAAGAACTGTGGACATAAAGAAACAACGTGGAGGGAGGGACTTGAATTCTATATGGTACCCTTTTGAGATCACCTACAAAACTTACTGGTCTGCCATGGAAATGGCCTATGAGCCGTGAAAAGAGATGGAGACAACCTCCTATTGCTGGTGGAGGACCAGGCTGTAAGCGTTCCGCTTACCTGTTCACGAGGCGGCCGCTGGATACCCGGTGGACAGCCAGTCTCTTGTGGCTGCCTTGCGGGGTTGCCGCGTTCTGCCTTCCTTGGAGAACCGGTGTGCCCTGGTACTTGTCTGGGCGACTGGTCTCCTTGCTGCTCCCCCTGGCGGCTCCTGTCACATCTGAGAGTCGGGCGCGCGTCACAGGGATTCCCTTGTGACGTCGCGACCCGACTTTGTTTTTAAAGGCACAGTATCATTATTGCTACACCTCTCGGAGGTGGAGCAATCAGTATTTAAACTGCCTGGACACCACTTCAGTTGCCCTTTCGTGGTGTTCCAGAGCAGTTGTGTTGTTTAAACTCTGTGTATTAGCCTGATTTGTCTGACTACCCGATCTGGTGCTGACCTGTGTCTGTGTCTGACTATCCGCTCCGTGTATGATCCTTGGCTTGTCCGACAGCCATTCTGGTGCAGGCCTGCGGCTCTGGCTTACTAACTACTCCGTGTATGACCTGGCTTGTCTGACTAACCGATCTGGTGCTGTCCTGTGTCTCTGTCTGGTTTGCCTCCTGTGTTTCCTCTCTTCCGCGGACATCCATCTGGTGCAGACTTGGGGCTCTGGTAGACTATCATCTATACCGACTGCAGGCGTAAGTCCAGTATCTAGACTACCATCTATACCGACTGCAGGTGTGAGTCCGGTATCTACTCGTTGTTCCTGGTCAAAGTTCATTGGTTCCAGTTCCTGTTTGAGTTCCTGCAGAAGACTATCTGTGGCTGATCCTGTTCCAGTCCCAGTTCCAGCAGAGACTACCAGTGGCTTTGGCCTAGTCTCAGCAGTGAGGTCTATTCTAGGCGGCCTATTATTCCTGATAGTAGTGCTAGCTTATCTGCTGACCTACTGTCTGTTCCTATTGTCCGCTGTTTATACCTTGTTCTGTGCCTTGAATAAAGGTTGTTTTATTATATACGTTCTGACTCCTGAGTCCTCTGAGTAACCATGACACAGGCCCCTGCAAGTAATTCAGAGGTAGGTTTGTCAGTTTTGAGCTTCTGCATGAGTATCTTACCCACCCAAGCCTGTTTGGGTCGTGTAATGGAGCTGAGCACTGGGAGAGTACTCATATGGGTGGGGGTAACAAAATCCACATGTTTTCAGAGGAAAAAATAATCACTTAGGAGTAATCTGAGGTAACAAGGTACTCTTGCCTTCAGTGGCATGACTGGTAACCTTGTCCATTTCTGGGCCTTACAAATAATAGAGAAACCAAGGACTAGTCAGCCAACCAAATCTTGAGCTACAAGGTCTGACACATGGTCACTGTGAAGGCCAAGGCCTTTCCTGTAGGCTTAGTGACATCAAAGGCCGCTTCCATAAGATAAACATTAGCTTCAGTGATCTGAGAAATGAGGACCACCAGGTCCTCCTTGGGTGAGATCATGTGGATGGCAGCCATAACCCTAGTGACCCATGCAATTGTGAAGGTAGGGAGTAAGGTGGTCCCAGAGGCTGCAGAGGCTGCAAAATTCACTTTCAAGAAGGATTTAAGGTTCTTGTCTTACTGATCCTTGAGGGCTGCATGATCCACCAAGGGCAAGGCAGTATTCTTAGCAAGGCAAGAAACTGGGGATCAACCGTAGGGAGAGTAGCCCACTCAGCCAGAGCCTTAGCAGAAAGGGAATATAAAAAGGAAATACGCTGGTTAAGGAAAAACCTCCCATTAGATATTTTCATTCCACAATCATCAATTGGTCCATGGAATTGTTGTGCTGAAAAACTGCAACTCCTTACGTCTCTTAAAGATATCCTGGGAAAAAGAACTAGAATCAGAAGCCTCTGAAACCTTAAGCATCTCTAGGATGGCCCGAATAAGAACCTCAGCAGAATGGTAGGGATCTTCATTGTAAGTACAAATCTGATTTGTCTGCATCAGTTTCCCATTCCTCAGAAGAGGAATCCCCAATAATGGGGGGTAGCCCCCAACAATAATATTGATTAAATTCCTTTTGAGGACTGCAGAGTGTCCGATGGATCAAGAATCTAGAACACCCCCTTAATAGAAGAGGGGATAGAACTTAGGGCTTTGACCCATGCAGTCTCCAGGTGAACAGGCTAGGTCCCAGTCAAATGTGAAGGGGCCCCAGAGCAAGAGGGACAAAGAGTACCAGAAAATGTCCTAGGAAGCCCCTTCTGGCATGAAGAGCAATGGGTTAAAGAGGCCCCTGATTCCTTAGTCATGGATATACCCATGTCTCCCTTGGGGGTCTGATATAACCAGGGAACCCTCAAAGAGGATGATGTAAAGGAAAAATGAAGAGAAAGTGGAATAAGAGTATTTAGAAATTGTTAGTTCTGCACTACCAGTCTGACACGCGCTGTTGCTTCTTCTCTGCATTCTGCCGGGGCCTGTAGTCATGCACAGTGCTCCACTCCCCCTTCCCTGTCTCTATATAAGGGGTAGCTATGCTATATCTGACATGCTATCAAAGCGTTGTGTGTGTACCTTCTTCCAGAGTGTGCTATATACCTCCAGTTACCGTCATTGCTAATTTTTGACTGTGCCTCAGCCTGCTGTTTCTGTCCAGCCTGTCTTTGTTGCAGATATTGCTCCACCTCTGACCTTATTTCTGCTCATTTGATCTTCTGTTGCCTACCTGTGCTAGTTCTGACCTGTATCCAGCCTGCTGATTTTACCTCAGTCTTGACCTCCTGTTATTGACCTCAGCCTGTTTGACCAAGTCCTGCCTGTTGTTATTAGTTCCTGTTTCTCTATAGTCCAGCCTACTCTTGTCCAATGGACACATCCTTCTGTGGCCTTGAGTGTTCCAGTAGGGTATAGTATAACTGTGGTAGGGTATACTGGGTCACCTTCGGCTCCTCCGAAGGTGGCTATCTAGCTTTGTAGCACCTTTATCCAGCCTATGCCGCAGCACATCCTACCACAGTTGGCCTAAATTTCCTAGCCCTGATCCCCAGCTTCACCTGCTAGCATCTAGCCCTAATAACCCTTGTTGGAGGAGTCTACTCATGCTGTATGCATATAGTCAGTGTTCTGTTCCTCCTAGCTGTGACAGAAATACTTAAAAAGTACTTATCAGGCTGCAACCTGTTAAAGCAAAACTACCATGTCACAAAATGTTTAGCTTAACTAAGTCCCCTTCTGGCAACTAGCTGCTTAGTAGCGTTAGTCACCAGAATTATTACCTGATTATTACGCTGTCAGTCCCAGCCGGAGCCAAATGGGTCCTAGCAACTCCTCCCAGACCTGGCTGGGACTGACAGCGCAGGCGCATGGATGTCATTCTGGCAAGATGTCCGCGCTCCGTACTACTGACAGCTGGGGAATAAAGCATATATCTATTAAATCAGGTAATAATTCTACTAAGCAGCTAGTCGCCAGAAGGGGACTTAGTTAAGCTAAACATTTTGTGCCATGGTAGTTCCACTTTAATGTGGCAAGCAGGTGGCCAGCAGGGTCCCAAAAGGAAGAGAGCTCGACAGGTACCACCTCTTCTCCTGCACTAAAGCCAGGGAAGGATGGGCTGCTGGGAAACATAATTTACCATAAACAAAATTACACATTGGTTCTCCATTTGCCACCGTGCCATGTTCCCAAAAAATGGAAGAAGGATACAAATAGTACCAGATATGTGCATGAAGAAAATATCTGCCCCTGAAAACACTGACAAGCAGGGTAGGGCTGGCCTGGGGGGCAGGGGGGCAATTGCCCCCTGGGCCAGTCATATGTCTGGGCCACTGGGCCACTGCTTCACTCACTCAATCTTCCACTTGCTGCTTTTAATGGATCTACACAAATAATACCACAGAGCTACAATCCAAATGGAGCTACACTAGTAGAATAACCCATTTTCCTTGTAAGCTCTATGGTATTACTAGTGTAGCTTTACTTAAATTGAAAGCTCTGTAGAATCACTAGTGTAGCTCCATTTCAACTGTAAGCTCTGTGTTATCACTTGTGTTGCTCCATTTCCATTGTTAGCCCTGTGGTATTGCTTGCCTTACTTCACAACATAAATGCCAATTTATATATTAACAAAAGGGGTGGGCTAGAATGATAGTCCAAATGGGTCACTTGATTGTATTTACCCCCTAGGTTACAAGTTGCCAGTCCTCCCCTGCTGACAAGGCAGAAGTCCCACAATAGCTTTCATATGTTTAGACCAAAATGGCCACCATGTATGCCCATTCTTAAAGACCCCAAAACAGCAATCATATATTAAATATAAAGTAATGTAATAACATCACATCAATAAAAGAAGGTCACTGACAAATAGGAACTGTGCCTCACAGAAGACAGGAGTCCCCTATAGCTGTAAAAACAAGCTCAACCAGCAGTGCAAGGATTAACAGTTTGAGTGCCAGAGGGGTACACAACTCATTGAACAGCAGTGCGTTGCATACCACTCTGGCGCTGAAAGGGTTAACAACCCTAGAATCGCCACAGCAAGCATATGGATACAATAGAGTTTAGAGTGCAGTAAAGCATATTTACCCAACCTGTGCTCTCAAAAATCATTAGAAATAATAGAGACTTTACACAAGTCAGGAGAGGAAGACTGACTGGAGGTATAAGCCATTCTCCAGAGAAACCGGTTCTGAGAGTTCTGTAACTGGTTAAATGCTGTAGGAAGCCAGTAATAGGAGTCTGGCTAGTGGGGGATTATAAAGCCCCATATCATAGCAGACAGAAACAAAAAAGTAAAATCTAGCTAAGAGTGCTTTGCCCTTCTTCTGTCCATTCAAGAGCACTTTTTCAAACTGTGCATGTCTGGGCATGGTAAACTGGTGCAGGCTGGGAGTCTCCACCTCAGAGAGCTCTTTTGACAAGTGCCTTGCTCTACTGCAGGCAGGACTTCACTCCATGGTTCACGTGTTGCTCATAGAATGAAAGAGGAAAAAAATGTAATGTCCTTTACTCTCTCAACATTTTCTTCATTACTTGGTTAATGGTAAGTTTATTGGTCTTGAGTAATGCTCCTGGGTTTCATCTTCAATTTAAGTTTATTCTTAGAGTATAAACACTTCCCCATCATTATCAGAATACTTCACAGAGTAAAAACAAGTAAAAACATACAATCAAACTGGAAAAATCAAAAGGAAGAGGTAGGTCTTACACTGGACTCAAAAGACAGGAGACTAGGAACAACACTGAGCCCTAGGGGCAGAAAGTTACAAATCACAGGAGTTGCACTTGGAGCAAGGAATGTTACATTCTTCCAGAGGAACACCTCCCTAAGACCACAGGCTGTACTTACGACAGACTCTGCATAAAGATAATTTCCACAGTCCAAATGCATCAGCACAAAGGCATGAAATAATGATCCAGGTCCTTCGAACAGTGGAGGCAATTCACAAAGAATTCTGAGGTGGGGAAAGCCAGCTTTCACTGTGGCCACAAGCTGAGCATGCATGTACATGCTACAGTCAAAGAGAACTCTGAGGTTGCCCAATACTGGGACATACTATGGACTCGTCTCCACTGATCAGTGGGATGAGAACCTCTACCTGACCCTTCCACAGCTTGATCTCCAAACCCACAATAATCCCCTCAGTATTGCCCATATTTAACTTTAGCCACTTGGAATTCAGCCATGTGGGGATGTCAGCGAAACAATCAGTCAGAGCAGTCATGGCTGCTACTGAACTCCTCTAAAGTGATACATAGATCTTGGGTTTCATCATCATACTGATGGCATTCCAGACCATGTTGGCAGATGACATCCGCCAGTAGCCTCATATACACATTGTACTACAGGGAAGACAGAATAGAACTCTGAGGAGACCCACTGCCACCTGCTGGACTCCATCCTGCAGGTCAGCAGACAACCACTGTAGGCAGTGCCCCAATACCTGATACGTTGCTGAGTTACAAACTGCATAGTATGGGAGAGGTTAAAAGAGACTTAGTTAATTGTAGAGAAGGTGACTGGACTAGATTGTTCAGTTGGTTCTCATCTAATGTTAAGTTCTGTGTTTTTATTAATAAAATCCTTGGCAATGAAATACTAAGCCGCTAATTGTAACATCTATGCTTACAGAGGAATAAGTTGTCTTTAAGTAACTGACCTCTGAGAGTCACCTTGATTCCTCTATTACCCATCTTCGATTGTTGTGGGAGAGAATATCTCCAGCCAGTGTGTCAACTCTGCTCTCCCTTTTATATTAATCATTGTTGTTATTCCCATTCTGAGTTCATCACATCTTTCTGGTACAATACAAAGTCCTGGAATGAAAACACCAGGGGACAGAGTACTAGAAGAATCACTACCTATTAACTGCTGCAACAAAAAGTGATTTTGGTGCTAGCCTGCATGAAAATGTCTTCCACACAGAATTCTAAACATTAGAGGGATAATTGCGCTCTAATTGATGCAGTCCCATTTCCATTTAGCAAAAGGCTAGATGTTAAAGGGTTAGTAATGCCCAAAATAAAGCTGATTCTACAATATATGTTAGATTTTACAAAAATAATGTATTTGGAAAAAGTCCTCTCTCTCAAACCTTTATGGTTTGAGAGATATCCTCCATTAAAGTTCCCCTCTCCCACCCTTTTTCCTGATGTCAGCTGGTCCTGGGACCGACAGGCAGCTCTTCAACAGAGCCGCAATCGCGTGATTTAAAAAGAAATACTTCTTTGGAATGGTCTACAAACTGTGCCTGGTTTGCAAACACACTTGTTAGACCATTCCAAAGAAGCATTTATTTTTAAATAGCGCTATTGTGGCTCTGCTGAAGATCCTCCTCATGTCGGCCAACACAGATCTCCTTCTGTCAGCTTTACAGGAGAAGGGGAACTTTAGCGGAGGATATCTCTCAAACCATAAAGGTTTGAGAGATAGGACTTTTTCCAAATACTTTATTTTTGTAAAATCTAACATATAGAATCAACTTTATTTTGGGCATTACTAACCCTTTAATGCCCCTGTCACAAGCACAAACATCACTTTTTGTCACAGCAGTCCATTGGGAGTTCTCACTTTAGTATTTTGAATTCTCTGGTGCTCCAGAGAAAGTGTATGTAGTGCAGTAGTGTCCAGTTATATCACATGACCCTGCCTCTGCAGCTGTATTAGAGCTGGTGAGAAGTACTCTGCTTCTCCTGTTCACTTTTAATATCTAATGACCCTTTAGGATGGAGTATTTAACATAATACAGTAATGTACCAAAGTGGTCAGCTTGTGGCTCACCAGATTGCTCATAGTAAAACTCAAAAATGCTCAGACACTTGCTATGCTTAACAGTAGGGTGGTCATTAATAATCATCCATGAAAATCATATCCTGACACCCACTGCGCTACCCTTTTTAAACTCTTCACATCCCTACACATGCACACCTGAATGATAAGTGCATACTTTTATGAATAAGCAATCAAATGTCTACAACACACAGCAAATTACTGATTCACCTCAGTAGTGGTAGCAGTTTGTACAATTTGAAGTTTTAGGCCTTCCAGGCTGTTTGGGAGCATTTTCACTTCTTTTAATGCATATTTAGCCGTTCCAATTAGACAGTTTCAGCAGGAAAAGAAGCATTATTCAGGAATGCATCTAACAATGTGTGTAAATCAGTGTTGCATTCATATAATTATAATCTCCTGAAAGTATACGTTACTAATCAGAAACAAATGTAATGAAGGCCAAGGTCAGTGTGTGTATGTGAGTGTTTGTGCTTGAAAATTAATCTGTGTAAGAATTAGTTTCTGTGTGAGTATGTTTACACATGCCTGATTATGTATGTGTGCATAGGTGAGTGTGTGTCTTGGGGAAGAGTGTTATGTGTCTGGGTGTACATGAGTGTGTGTTTGTGTTTGTATGTGTGTGTGTGTGTGTGTGTGGCCCTAACATTACTGTCAACCTTTTTCCAGTCATATTAATCAGTGAATCAATAGAATTTCAGTGCTGGGATACTTTTGAAAATGTTTACAACTGTAGGGGTACTGGTTTCTGAAAAGTCTGAGAAACACTATTCTAAAGACGTGCACAAACTAGTCGGAGGTCTTCCCCTGGGGGGAGGGGAGGGTAAAGGCCTGGCAAGGGGGACTTGCAATCTGATCCTACAGACTGCTATAAAAAGTATTCATGGCAATATAGCTGCATGACACATCAGGTGGAAAGCTTTTTGTGTCAGTCTGCAGAAATCACTTGTAATTACAAGTTATTTAATGGGTAATTATATCCTATGAATAAGTGGCTCTTTATGTATTTATTGGACAGACTTACCTATGTAGGTGTCCTTCAAACTGCAATTATTTCTCTGTGCTGTGCATTAATTTGTTCTCTGTTTTAATCTTTTGCAAGTTGTTTCGGTTTCAGTCTGTTTTAACCCTTTGAGAGCCATAGGGGAGTACAGTGCATTGCTATGCAATGCATTGGGCACCCCACTGGTACTCATAGGGTTAATATGATAACAGCTAACAATGACATTGATGTGTGTGGAAGCCCATTGTTTCCTGTAAAGAGGTGTGACCTAGGAGGAGGCTGCGACCTAGGAGGAGGCTGCAATAGAGATTACTGTATACTGGAAACTGCAGTTGTAATGCAAAAAATTAATAGATACTTAGGAGTAGGGTGAATTTTTCATTTGTGTATAGGATGTGTGATACACCCTTAATTAATTTCTGTGTGGTTCTTTTTTGTGTTGATTTTTTTTTGGGGGGGAGGCTAAGCCATCCCTTGCCTTCATTATTCATTTCCTGTAAATAGATACATAGGTATGACTGCAATGTGACAGACCAATTAAAGGGATAGTAACGTCAGGAAAAAGTATTAACTATATGGTAGATAACATTAAAAGAGAGTACTTGCACTTATTCACCGTTATGGTTTGAGAGATATAGGAAAATAAAGTTCTCCGCTCCCTCCCCTTTCTGCTTGACGAGCTGTAAAGCTGTTAGAAGCAGATTCTGGCTCCTGGATCAGACGGCGGCTCTTCAGCAGCACTGACATAGCGATACCTAAACATAAATACTTAATCGGAATGGATTATAACATGTTCCTGGTTTGCAAACACACGTTGTAGACCATTCCGATGAAGTATTTATCTTTAGATATCGTTTTATCAGTGCTGCTGAAGAGCTTCGTCTGGTCAAGCAACCAGAATCTGCTTCTGACAGCTATACAGCTCGTCAAGCAGAAAGGGGAGGCAGCGGAGAACTTTATTTTCCTATATGTCTCAAACCATAAGGGTTTGAGAGATACGAATAAGTGCATGTACTGTCTTTTAATTGTATCTACCATATAGTTAATACTTTTTTTCTGACATTACTATCCCTTTAACACTGACTTACTCCAATGACTTAATTACCCTTTATGATCAGTAAAAGGGGAGCTTGCAATCTCATTTGGTGCATGAGCTGAAAAATAACCTTCATGGCCTGTCCATCAGATTTGTAAAATTATGTCTATATTGTGCATATAAGGGATGAGTGTGCCTACTACATACAGAATATGTAATTACACAGCACTGTGTGTGTGCAATTATGTTTGAAAGGTGTAAATCCACTGGAGAAGTCACTAACAATCAAGGGGTTAAATGAAACTTTCAAGTACCTGAATGCTAGAGAGGTGTCCAACTCATTGCTTGTAAATTCCTTTTGAGACGTCTACAGCTTTCTAAGGGTTAAATATACAGAATGGTACAATTGGTTGCTCTGGAGTGCTCTGCTTTTTTCTACATAAATCAAACTCGCTATTTTCTGGTCGTGTATATCTCAAGGTCCCATAAACTGTTGATATTTAGAATGGGGAATCAGACTCAAAAGTTTAGGTATTCCTAAACAGGGACGTCCAAACTAAGGCCCATTGACATTTGCAGCCCTTGTACATGGCCAAGCATGTCCTTCATGTAAATTCTGTTAACACCTTGAATTCAGGAGACATCTCCAGTGTATTGTGATACAACTTTAGCATTCAGTTGGATAAATAATTAAATTGTGACCTGCAACTAATTATAATTATTATTTCTGTATATTTAGCAGCCAGGCAGACACGTAATACTGAGTCTGTAAATGTATGTAGTAAAACGTATGACAGTTCCTTGAAGTTTTTCTAAACTAAAGCAGGCTGTGTGCATGAACCTACTTAACTCTCTAAAGGCTCGAGGGGTGTACACACCTTTATTTCCTTTAAAGGTTAAGATTACCATGAGGAATGGGCAGAGTTTGAAGTCCTGTGGTCCTTCTACCAACTGTCATGTCAGCCTCCATGGGCATGCCATGCAGAACTGCTTGAAGTTTTTCCTCTCTTAAACCATGGGGCAAGGGACAGATTCATAGAGGGTATTAGAATTTCTTGGCCATAGTAAGGTCAGTGAGAGGTTATTATTAAGATGTGTTAGTTCTACTTTAACTGTTTAAGTCTAGTTTTGCTCAAGTTTCTCTTTAACCCCTTCCAGTCCACTGACGTGCCAGGACTGTCACAGCTGTCCGGCACTTAAGGAACAGTGACGGTCCTGGCACGTCACATACTTTTTACTCACATCGCTCCTGCAGGAGCGCTGTGAGTAATAGTGGGGACTGAAATTGATCGCTCCAAGACCGGAGCGATCTCTTTCAGTTCCCCGTTCAGAGTGCCGGCACATGTTATCAGTCACGTGGGCCGGCATGTCAAAGTTTTCAATCTGGTCCTTAAAGGACCACACACCCCGGGACCGCTGGTCCTTAAGGGGTTAATGTAATGATATTAGTTAGTAGTATGTGGACCTTGATTCAATGTTCATCAGTCTGGCCCTTGAGAAAACTGTGTGGGCACAAGACTGGCTTTCATGCTTGTAATCTGATCTTATAGATTGCTCCCGAAAAAGCTGAGTATAGGTAAGGTGAGCAGCTATCCCTTTAAAGGGATAATACTGTCTACATTTAACTTTATCTCCAAGTGATCTATAAGGTTTTTATAACATACATAACTATGTTTAATTACTTACGTGTTTGTATTTCATAAGGTATTAAAGCTGAAAGGATCCCCCTCCCAGCCCTTCTGGCTGTGTCACGCTGCTTCTCTGTCTGGTCTGGACTGATGCAGCGAGGGACAATCTTCGGTAAGCAAAAGGAAAATCCTGCCCTCCTTCATCAAGGAGGGTAGAGTTTTCCTTATACTTACTGACTTAAGATTGTTCCTCTCTGCATCCATCCGGTCCCACAACTGGATTGCAGCTCTAAGGGAAGATAAAGTTTAATGCAAACATTACTATTCTTTTAAGTGCATTATGCTTACAGAAAACACACATACTGTAAGGCTGCACATATTCCAGTGCAATCATGCAAAATTGCTTTTTAATTTCTAAAATACAGGAGTGAACAGTCTTTGACCACATTTACGTAAAAAAAACATTAAATAGATACAAACAGACATTCGAAACTGACATAAAAGGTATTTATATGATCATATTTATGTATAGATGGAAAAGGGTATATTCACAGCAGCGGTCCACTATATATTTTGTTATTATTTTTCTGTGTACTAAAGGGATAGTAATGTTTCACAAAAACAGCAGCTCCAATTAAGATTCATAGTATGGGCCACGGAAAGCATGATTTCAGTACTATCAGTGTTGTAGTTCAAGAGTAATTGAATGATAAAGTATCCCCCTCCCGCCCCTTTTACTGATGTAACTATGCTCACCTCAGAGCAGCAAGACTCTCTGGATGGATCTCAGAGATGGACAATCTTCAGCGTGAATAAGGAAAAACCTGAAAAACCTGTCAAGGGGGGCAGGGATTTCCTTATGCTCACAGTAAGAAGACTGTCCCTTGCTTCGATCTGTCCGGTCAAGTGACCAAATTCCACATCTGAGGGGAGGTGGCTTACACTAGGTAAAAGGAGCGGGAGGGGAATACTTTATCATTCAATTACTCTTGAACTACAACTCTGTCAGCATTAAAATAACAGTCTCCTTGGCTCAAATACTATGAAGATTAATCGGAGGTGCTCTTTTTGTGAAACATTACTATCCCTTTAAGCTCAAATGAAAGTTCTATGTTATTTGACATTTTTATTTTGGCCATAACTTTTGTAAGTGCGACATCAAAATGGCCTACAATGTAGGAATCTATATCAGAATTGCAGTCCCTGTAAACTCTAAAAGAATCATATAAAATGGTATTATAACTTTCAAGTACCAAACTGCTAACAAAATAAATTTTCCCATTTGGCTCTGTGAGAAACTTTGGTCAGACCTACAGCCCAAACTACTGGATTCTTACCAGAACTGACAGTGAAGGACCTTCGTGAGTATTGCATGTTTTCTTTAAAACAAACAAACAAACAAACAAAACAGTAAATTGTATCAGTAGAACCAGATATATTAATGTAAAAAAACAACAACCCAGAATTGATGGCCATAACGTAATCTGTGCGCATGCTCAATACAGAGCATGGTACCATAGGTAGGGTTAGAATAGTAGACCATATGAAGGTAGGTTATGCACTAAATCCTGACAAAGAGGTGATAACACGGAGATAAGCTCTTCAGTGATATCCAAAGATGGAGAAATCTTAATTACTTGGCTCCATAGAATAACATAGGAACTGGAGAAGTGATATCACTGGAGAAGTCATCTCCACTTTATCAACTTTTTATCATCCCTAGTACATAACCCTGAAGGTGTTTAAGATCTCATGCGTCACTTTTCTACACTTAGATATGCTCTCATAAACTCCAACATACACTGCTGCCATCCAAGCCTCATTTCACTGCTTACTGGTGGTCACTGACACTGACACCAACATACACCTATCTATCATTCAGTGGGTTAAAGGCCTCCATTTAAAGCAACATGATTTTTGTTTGATCCCTGTAGTGCAGATGGCTTGCTCCATAATTGCGCCAGTTTGAACATTTGAAAACAATTATGGAAATTCAATGGCAACAAACTTTTGTTAAAGTTCCAGTTAAGTTTTCACGAAAAGGTATGCAAGCCTATAAATACCGGTTACATTCTTCCAGGTTAACTCTACACCCCATGTGCTTTGCTGATGATACCAAACATGACATTACAAATAACGTCAATGCCAATGATGAGACCAATTTTATGTTTACCAGTATTTGTGGTCTTCAGTTATGTAATTGATGAGATCATTTGTAAGGTCAAAGCTGGGGGAGGTGGTTTAACTGCTAAAAGTTTTTGATAGCTCCTGACAGAAAGTGGAGCTTTAATGAGTAAGCGCACAGTATGTTACCTATGATTGTGTGGGTCTCTTGAGTTGTATGGCAAGTGGATCAGTTGTTATGTGTATTATACTTATTTAAATATGTTTAAATTATCATAATATTTGCATTTAAAGGGATAGTAATGTTTCATAATAAAAGCAGCTCTAATTAATCATAGTATTTGGACTTTGGAGAGTGTTATTTCAATTATGTCAGAGTTGTAGTTCAAGAGTAATTCAATGACAAAGTATCCCCCTCCCACCCCTTTTACTGATGTAACATTGCTCAGCCAGAGCAGAAAGGAGGTGCCCAGGTAGATTGCAGAGAGGGACAGTCTTCAATTAAGATAAGGGAAAAACCTGAAAAACTTGTCAAGGGGGGCAGGGGTTTCATTGTTCTCATAGGAAGACGATTGTCCCCTGCTGTTATCTGTCTGGTCTATGGACTGCATTCCACATCTGAGAAGAGATGGCTTACACTAGGTAAAAGGGGCAGAAGGGGAAACTTTGCTTGCGAATATCTCTCAAACCATAAAGGTTTGAGAGATAAGACATATCATTTTTCTTGTTTTTTAATGCCTACAAAATAAAATAAAGATAAAACGAAGTATTACTATCCCTTTAATGTTTTAAATAAAGCTGTGGTCTTGCAACAACTTTTTTGTGACTGTCTTGTTATTTAAAATGTTTTGTTGTGTGGGCTTTTGTTTACATGGCATTATATTTTTCAGTCCTGTAAATAAAGTCTTATTCATGTGTCTGCGATCACTCCTGTGCCTGTTTCTCTGTTGAACCAAAGTGAACCTAAAAGAGTTCCTGCATTGTCCTTTGCTGAAAAAACAGATAAAAAAGGTACAGATGGGTGGTATGGTATGGTATAATTGCATATATATATAATATATATCCAACATTGGGGGCAGTCAAACCAATCAACAAAAAAAAAAATCAACAAAACCGATTAAAAATCAACTAAATCAATAAACATATGAGCAGCAGTTACCATAATGAGTTGTGCACAGACATCCAGGGTACCATCCACCTTATGGAAATGCAGTGTGTAGTGATAAGTCCAGTCCGGTATCTTCTGTAATGATTGATAACTTGTGCCAATCCAATGAATGTATGGTGATCAAAGACCAAACCATCCAATATTACTGAATATGCAGTACGTGTTGTCAGTTCAGAGGTTTGTGTATCCAAATAAGGGATAATAGTCCATTGTGTGTACATAGCCATCCTTGGGCCAATCAATAAGACAAATTGATGAAAGGCAGCCATTATGGGCATCCTGGCAACATAATCGGAGATGAAAATATTGACACAAAACTCTGGCTCTACATGTACTGTCTCGAGACATACATTGCTACTTGAATAAATATGTATAATTTAGGGTTTTTGTTGTATTATTTACAGGTATTTATTTTAACAGTTAAAATATTGTTTTCACACACACATATATGGGGTTAATATCTTGACAATGTGCGTGAATGATGCTGATACAGCATGACATCACATGAGTATCGTAAGTATTGTTTAGCTCCCTTTTTCTTATTTTTACTGTATAAATGGTCTCTCCGCATTATCACATATTTATCACGCCTTAGTGCATAAACCCCAAGGGGTCAAAGGAATAGTAATGTTTGAACATAAATGCAGCTTTGATTATTCCTCATAGTTTTTGTACCATGTACAGTGTTATTAAATTTGTTTATGATGTGTAATTCATGAGTAATTATGTTATAAAGTGTTCCTCTAAAGTGGGGATTATACACTAAGGTGTGAAAAGAGGTGATGACCCGCAGATAACTTCTCCAGTGATATCACTACTCCATTTCCTATGTTATTCTATAGCGTCAATGCACTAAGATCTCCAAAGCTGAAGAAATTTTAGTGCATTGGTTCCATAGAATAACATAGGAAATGTAGAAGTGATATCACTGGAGAAGTCACCTCCACTTTAACACCTCTTTGGCAAGCCTTAGTGCATAACCCCCCCTTGAGAGTTAGTAGTCTCCAATGCATTGTGAAGCAATACATTGGAGGCCTTTCAATCAATGGAGGTTATGCACTAAGGGGTGATGAATATGTGATAAAGTTGAGATCACTTATCCAGTGATATCACTTCTTCAGATACTATGTTAAAGTTGGAGAAATCTTAGGGCAAGATGTTCAGAAAGTGGTGGTAACTGAAATTGTCTGTAATCAGAATAAAAAAATTCTTACGCCAGGTCCCTCAGTTCTCAAACATGTTTCTGTCATTTTTTGCATCCAATTCCGCCATCTCCGTCAAAGGGAAAAGCTGTCTTAAAAGTGGGCGTTGTTTAATCTACCGTAATATTGTAAGGTATTTTCCAAAAAAATATTTGTTTCAATTTCACTTTTTTTGTCTGATTAACGTCATTTTTTCCCTACAAAATAAAAATGGTCTGAATTTGGAGGAGGCAAATTAAAGTACTGTTAGCAGGAGTGAGAAGCAGTTAGTCATTTCAAAGACAAAAAATGTCTTTTTATTTGAAAATTTTCGTTTCAAAAGACAAAATCAAAGACATTTTTAACATCAGAAGTTTTTAAAGGAAATGTTCATCAAGATTTTCTTACCATCATTTTTAATTCTTTAGACGCATTTTCAAACATGATGGATTTACTTCTGAAACTATTGTCCTTCTTTCACCACCAACTCATTATCTGACATTTTTTTCATTATGATGACTTTTTGAACATCTCACCCTTAGTGCATTGGCTCCTAGTGCATTGGCTCCATAGAATAACATAGGACTTGAAGAAGTGATATAATTGGAGAAGTCATCTCCACTTTATCACCTCTTTAGTACGCCTTAGTACATCTCTCCCAAAGCATTAAAAAGCTCTATTCATGTGCATGGGAATTTAGGAAATGCTATTTGTCCCTTATGGTACAGTTGGATTATTCCAGAATAACTCTAGGAGTAAACCAACTGCAACATAGGTACAAATAAAAGTTGCTAAATTCTCATGCACTTTAAAATAGCTTTTCAACCCCTTGAATACTATAGAGGTCTTCAATGCAAATTTTTTGGAGACTGCTCTAGCATTCAAGGGGTTAAAAGGGAACATTCACATTAGAAAAACTTTTGTGCATTGGCTTTAATTAGTAAAACTGTATCAGTGTTGTTGTTTTTTTAATTTTACTTACCTACTATTGGCTATACAAAGACTTAAAATAGGGCACTTCTGTGTTTTGTGGCACCCTGTATGTGTAGCACAACGCAGCAGAACTTTCCAACTCTCTCCTACTTGCACCAGGGAGGGCGTTAATGCTTCCCTTCCTGTTGGTATTTATGTGGGCTATTGTTATAGCAAGCTCCGTTTACTATGCTACCAAGCTTGCACATACAGGGTGCCGCAGAACGTGGAAGTGCCCGATTTTAAGTCTTCATATTTCTAATAGTAGGAAAGTAAAATTTAAAAAGACCACGCTGATCTAGCCTTACTAATTAAAGCCAATGCACAAAAGTTTTTCTAAAGTGAATGTTCCCCTTTAAAAGTCCAATGTAATTTAACGGGAATGTTTATTTGTCCCCATGGTGTAGTTGTGTGTGTCTGTGTATATATATAGATATCTCCCAAGTGTCCCTCTTTTAGAATCAAATCCCACTGTCCCTCTTTCCCACCCTAATGTCCCTCTTTTAGGAGATCAGTTTGTGTGGTGTGTAACACTGTATATAAGTGTATCACATTGCTCCACAGCAATAAAACTCACATTATTGTTTCTTTAAACGTAAGTATATGTGTTTATAAATTAGTGTGCTTAAATAAAATACTATATATAGTATAAATATGCAAAAAATAAGAAACAAGTGCCGGACATTGCCGGAAACCAAATCGGCCACTAAACGAAGGAGGCCGAAGAGAGACGAACGTAAAAGATGAAACTAGAGAGATGGGCGGAGAGAACTGAAGAGAGGTCACGGAAAGTGCCGAGTGT
Organism: Rhinophrynus dorsalis; assembly: GCA_037306005.1. Taxonomy (NCBI): domain Eukaryota; kingdom Metazoa; phylum Chordata; class Amphibia; order Anura; family Rhinophrynidae; genus Rhinophrynus; species Rhinophrynus dorsalis. Next base: position 271,471,753 of record CM074719.1, read on the forward strand.
GTGAGGCAGACGGTGTTGATTCTCACCATGGGTGCTTGTTTAGGAGTGTGTTCCTTACTCAGCTGTGTAAGTAACTCATTATTTTTTTCGTTATCTGTCTACTTTCTTTTTAGCATTTACTTATTTTTCTTAATTTCTTTACCGTCCTTTGGTGTGTTCCTTGTATTCAGCCTTACTTGTAGAGCCCCTTTTGTTACCATGGAGTGGATCACGTTTCCTTGTTACAAAACCTGACACTCAGAGCAACAAGTTACTCTGCATTGATATATGTATATTGTGTTTATGTATGTCATGAAAATCATAGGTACAGCTATAGACTTTTTCATAAAAGTACTCTTTGGATGATGGCGACACCACTGTGTTGGAGGCGTCTCAACTGTGCTTTTACAATAATATTATTTTGGGGTTTTCATGTTGTTGTTGGGAACTACCGTAATTAATACACTTTGTGTTTGTGTGTGTATATATACATATATAAATTGTATTACGTCTCAAGATATAGCTGTCTTTTGTCAGTATATATGTTCAAGTGAAAAAAAAACTGGGGCAATTCAACTGCACCATAAGTGAAACAAAAAAAACCATAATGTTGAATAAAATGAGTCTTTTAACCCCATGGATGATAGTGAGGTTTCCTACCTATTGCTCTGTAGCATTCAGTTGCTTAAAAACTACAATGAAATAAGCGGACATTTAGGAATTTGTGTTGGACCCCTGTGGTGTTGTTGCTTGCTTCAGAATTCCTTTTTTTTTTTTTTAATCCCTTGCGTGCCAGGTATATATGACATTACAAAGCAAACGGCACTCATAGGGTTAAACAGAGAGCTACATATCCTCTACGTTCAATGCGTAACTGATTCAATGATATCCGTATAACTGCATTCTTATTCCACACGAGGAAGCAAAGTATTAAGTTAATTTTTATCCATATAGTAATGAATGTATTGTCTATAAATAAAATTAAGAGAATTTATCAGCAAATATTTTGTATGGCAAACAATTGTTATATATTTAATATACACATTACTTCTTTTAAAATCAAAAGGGACTAAAGTACAAATAAGGTATATAGAGCGCATGTTCACACAAATTATTTATTAGGTAATCTATAAAAACAGTTGTAGAGAATGCGAACTAATTGCTATTGCGGAAGTCTCCAGTTTTACTTAATGACAGTGTACATCTTTCTAGTTGTTGTTAGACTAAATTTGATTTTACCGTTGACCAATTGTAACCCCCGATTACAAATCTTGAACTCTTTGAGTGCCGAAGGGGTACACCCTCTGGCACTCAAAGGGTTCAATGGGCATGCTGCTCTGAATGTACCAACAGTTCAAAACAAAGTACTTACCAAGTGGCTCACCCTAAATCATGCAGATTACTAGGGTTATGTGAATGCTTTCTTTATTTCCAGATCAATTGCTGATAGTGTTGCAGTATTTTACCAACTGGTGGGTAGAGATTGGTCTTAGTGCCAATAATAAGTCTATGACAGTAAAAGGTCGGCTGGTATTTTTCACCAGAAATGCTGATAATCTCCCTAATCAGTGACCATTAATATGTGCAGTCTTTTTTGGAGACCATCTTGCTCCTTGTTCAAACAGTGAGATTTTATCTGGCATGTGAAAGTGACTTATTTTGCTTCATGCTGAGTACTAATACAGGAGACAGGTGTACCACTAAAACAAAGAGAAAAGAACCTTCACACAATCCTGCAGGAGTCGTTGAATTGAGAGACTCACATTGGTGGGCAACCTGAGGCCATCCAGCTGTCCAGTACTACAATTCCCATCATCCACAGCCAGCTGCTGGCTGGGGATGTTGGGAATTGTAGTCCTGAACAACTGGAGGGCCTCATGTTGACTTTTAGAATAGCATTACTATGATCAGGGCAACATGCTTTAGTTAGGCTAAATATTTTTTATTTGGGGATTAACTGTTCCTTTAAAATGATGGGATTTGTAATCCAACAACAACTGGCGGTCACATACTTGCCCAAAACTGCTTTTAAATGGCAATTATGGAGCAAAAACAAACATATAAAGTTAGAGCCAGAAAAGCATTTTGGTATATTGAGTATATAAAACAAGTGTTTTATTTTATCTTTATGTATTAGGCTCCCTGGTTCTACTTGCATTGGGGATCTTATTTCAGTTTACACAATATGTCTTCCTCCCTAATTTAAAAAAAAAAACCAGAATCTTACTGACCACTGTCAATATCTGACAGTGGCCCTCAAACTGTGTTTTGTGGAGGTTCAATAATATAGTGTTATTAAGTAACAGCCGGTCATTGTACCTGATAAAGTAGAATTTGTTCTTAGAGGGTTATAGTATATTACAGTTATCTAGCAAAAAAACACTCATTTTCCTCATGTCCACTAGTAGTCACATGACAACCTCCACTGTTTGTCACTTCATGTGTTCAGTGGAACCCTTTATTACTATTAATTTACTCGTACTGATTTACATTCATATATATTTTACCCATTTAGGACCTTTGCAGCTTCTTTGCACACACCTTGATCCTCAAGTGTTATATATTAAAAAAACATGTGAATCCCTTTGAATTCTAGAGATGTCTCCACACCATATGTAAGGTGCACTCTCTAGCATTAACAAAATTAAAGGGATAGTAATACTTCGTTTTAACTTTATTTTATTTTGTAGGCATTAAAAAAACATGAATAATGATATAAGTCTTATCTCTCAAACCTTTATGGTTTATGAGATATTCACAAGCAAAGTTTTCCCCTCCCGCCCTTTTTACCTAGTGTAAGCAATCTCTTCTCAGATGTGGAATGCAGTCCATAGACCAGACAGATAACAGAAGGGGACACTCTTATTCCTATGAAAACAATGAAATCCCTGCCCCCCTTGACAAGCTTTTCAGGTTTTTCCCTTATCTTAATTGAAGATTGTCCCTCTCTGCAGTCTACCTGGGCACCCCCCCTTCTGCTCTGGCTGAACAGTGTGACATCAGTAAAGGGGGCGGGAGGGGGACACTTTGTCATTGAATTACTCTTGAACTACAACTCTGACAGAATTGAAATAACACTCTCCAAAGTCCAAATACTATGATGATTAATTAGAGCTGCTTTTATTATGAAACATTACTATCCCTTTAACGAGTTTGATTGTTAGGAGTCTGTGGAGATTTATGTGAAATTAAATAATACATTTCAGTAATATTCAACTGAGTTATTTAAGTGTTGATAAAATGCACCTGGCTGTCTAAGAAAAGTTTAGTTTGTGTTACAAAAAAATTAATTTATGCTGCTTACTGTACAGTGTGTGGGCTCTGCCTAGATTCATTCATAGCATAGTGTGTGGTACTATTGTTCCAGCACATAAACTAATTAGCATAACGTGCTACAATGTGTCTCCAACAAATGAATGTTAATGGCTCAAAAATGATTTTTATTACAAATAGATGGCTAGTACAACATACACCCAGGCTTAAATTTTCTTTGAAACATCCAAATATATGAGATTTGTAGAGGGTAAAGAAAACAGAATCTCTGCCATCTATGGTTTGAGAGATATTCGCAATCAGAGTTCCCACTTCCCTCCCCTTCTCCTGACGTCAGCATCTGGCAGACAGCAGGAGATCCCAGTCCTGGAGGTTCTTCAGCAGAGCTGAAATACCGTTGTTAGAAAATAATTACTTTGTTGGAAAGGTCTACAAAGTGTGCTTGCAAACCATGAAGTAGTTCTTTTCTAATACCGGGAATTCGGCTCTGCTGAAGAGCCTCATCGTGTCAGCCAACATGGATCTCCTTCTGTCAGCTTTACAGCTGACATCAAGAGAAGGGGAGGGAAGGGGGAACTTTGATTGCTAATATCTCTCAAGCCGTAGCTGTTTGAGAGATGGAGTTTGTGGCAATGAGAATCTTTTTTTACCCTCTAAAAATCTATAAAAAAAATTTATGGGACATTACTAACACTTTAAATTGATGGGGACTTACATTCATATGGAGCAAAATTGCTCCAGAATCACCCCTTTTTTTTTTAGTTTACTTTATGCAGTCCAGGTTTCATTTAGCAAACTGAAGCTGACAGTCTTCAGCTCTGTTTTATTGGTCCCCCATGGTGTAGTTGGTTTGCCCCAGAATTTCTCCACTTTTGTTTTGAACATAGGGTCCTATAAGGCATTGCTAACACTTGTGATGTTCACTAATTTCAGTACTTCGGTAACTTTTGTGGCTGTTCACACTGGCCACATTTTTAAGCGTAAACAGTATACTGTAACACCACTTTATTCATGCTTTGAATGCAAAGAATTTGAGTAGAGCTGATCTGCACATGGGGACTATGGACCACAGATTGTTTATGCTGGTGTGTGATACACATCTCAACAGGCAATTAATGGATAACCCATGTGGGCATCAGCCAGTGTTATATGGTTGCTGCTGATGTAGTCTGCCCATCAACTATGCCTCTACCACATCCCCCTGTAATAGGTTTGCTAGGGGAACACCGGCATATTGGAGCTATACTGCAACTCCATTCAGGTAGCAAATATGTACCTAGCCTAAACATACGAATACAAATGTTTTTATGATGTCTCTCTTAATCCCTTAATGACCAATGATGTGCCAGGACCCTCACAGCTGTCTAGGCATTAAGGACCAGTTGCAGTTTGGGATCGCAGCAAGCATGCACGACACACTGTTATCACAGAAAAATAAATGTGCCTTGGTCCTCCAAAGCGCCCCCCTCCCACACCGCTAGGTCCTTAACCCCTTAACGACCCTTGACGGTCATAGTACGTCAAGGGTCGATCCGACTGAATGACCCATGACGTACTATGACCGTCACGGAGTTCCGGGCTCCCCCCGTGGCTGCGCGCCGTTCGGGGAGTCTGGAACTGGAAAAAGGGAAAAAAAAAATGCTCCGCGGTCCTTAAGTCACGTTGCGGCACCGATTGCCCGGTCGATAAGGGGTTAAAGCCGTAATTCTTTTTTCATAAACGAAAAAAAGAAAAAAAAAAAAAAAAAACCATATGTTATAGGGTATGCCCTGTTGCATAGACCAAAGATACTTCCATTGCTGTCAGGTGTTTTATTCAAAAGTTATAAATGTTCAGTCTATCAAAAAGAGTGTCTGATTACTTCCTGTAAGTTCAAACTGTCTGGAATGACTCTGCAGTGTGCAACACATTCAGTGGAGTACTGTTTGCCCATGAATCACCTCTATGATAGAAAGAAACAGACGGATTGAAATCTAAGCACTATAGTGGGCTGTTAATATAATGGACCAATAGATTAGACAGTAATGACTGGATAAATGCATGTCCCAGCAGTGAGAGTACCCTTGTTTACTCAGCAAGACAAAAATTACATATATTATATACTATCAAAGGAAGCACAGTGTTGCCCATTCAAGAACCTCTGGGAGCAGCAGAAGCACACATACACTAACAGACACCTGAAACTTGTTCCACTGGTAGTGAAACAACCACACGTACCCTGTCAATTTCCTCAGCCTTGTTTGACTGTTTCTGTAGTAGTCCAAGAACCAAATGTGCAGTGGCAAACATCCCTGTTTTACTGCACTCTTTACTGGTAGTCAGAGAAGTACATGTCTGCCACCCCAACAGTATTCCACATGCAAAAGTTGAAAATCCTTAAATAAATGGCCCACTGTGCTGATGTCTGTAACATACAAGGGTTTATAGTGAGACACGTCTGGCATGCAAGGAGTTCAGATGTATACTCCACTGCACTTTTTTTTCTCTCTGTTGTGCTGGCAGTATCCACCAGACTGACAGCATTGCTGACTGAGTTACTTTCCGGCTCCTCACTGGACATAATGCTGTTTGCAATAAGGCAAATTTAAAGGAGCAGAAAACTTTATTAACCCCTTAAGGACCATTGACGTGCCAGGACAGTCAAGGCGGTCCAGCACTTAACCCTTTGAGTGCCAGAGGGGCACGCAATGCATTCCGTACCCCTCTGGCACTCAAAGGTTTAAGGACCACTGACGGTCCTGGCACAGCATGGAGTTCAGGGCTCCTGGCACGGCTGCACACCGCTCCGGAAGCCCTGAACCGGAATTAAAAAAAAAAAAAAAAAAAAAAAAAGCCCACTGCTGACATATGCATATTTCCAGAGTGCCCTCCAGTGGTTAAATTCCAGATAGTTCTCCTGTTACAATATAATGGAGAGGAAAGTCAACAACTTACAGTTCTCCATAGAATATGACAGAAACTGCCTGTCACTTCCTGTCAGAACTATAAGGAAGTAAATGCACGGTAAATTCACTTCTGCTTAATTGAACTTTTGCAACTTCTGAATAAAACAACTGCTATAAAACATAGCAAACTACTATGATTTGAGAGATAGTCACATTGAATGTTCCCCCTCCCTCTCCTCCCCTTCTCCTGATGTCAGATGTAAAGGTGACAGCAGGAGATTCAAGTCAGCCGACTTGTGGAGCAGAGCTGAAATTACGTTATTTAAAAAGAACTACTTCATTGGAACGGTCTACAAAAGTGTGCTTTCAAACCAGGCACAATTTGTAGACTGTTCCAATGAAATCGTTCTTTTTAAATAATGCAATTTCAGCTCTGCTGAAGAGCCACCGGCTGGTCCCAGGACCGGGATCTCCTGCTGTCAGTACAGCGCTGACATCAGGAGAAGGGGAGAGAGGGGGGAAATTTCAGAGCAGATATCTCAAACCATAGCGGTTTGAGAGATGGGATTTGTAGCAAATATTTTTTTCCATCTACAATACAAAATAATAATCTTTGACACTGCTATCACTTCAAGTCCAAAAAATTAACTTCTTGTTGACTGTAAATTTTAACCCTTTGTCTTTATTATCTAAACCTTCAGTAAATGTAATTAGATCTTCATAAGTACCATTACATATCGGGATTAGGTAATCTATGAATCTCACTTAATAGACCAACTTCTCCCACAGCTGCTCCCCCCCACATATGGGTCTGTTCCCAATTATATATCTGGGGGCGAAGCTGGCCCCCATTGCAGCTCCCCTTATTTGTTGAAAAAATTAATTTTCGCTTGTAAAATAATTATGATGGAGTATAAAGTCCATAATTTCCAAAATCAACTTTTTATTGTATAATTACCATCTCTTCATCTGATGGTAGATAATACTCTACTGCTTCTAAACCATTTTTATGTATAATATTTGTCTAGAGAGCTGTGACATCTATGGTGACCCAATAATGATTTGTCCCACACAAATCTTTTCTAAAGCGTGTCATACATGTTTTGTGTCTTTAATATAAGATGGCAGTTTCAGCACATATTTTTGTAAGAGAAAATCTACACTCCTGTTGGTGCCCTTGTTTAAAAGAACGCCAACCAAAGTAGTACCCATCCCTGAAAAAGTATTTAAAAGTAAGAAACGTGTAGGTGGATAGCGTTGTAGGCTTTATTTTTTCCAGTTTACATAGCTCACTAATCTATATTGAGACTGAAGATTGCAGTTTTCTTAATAAAGAATTACACCTGCCTGCAATCAAAGGAAGCAGGCGGGAGAGTTCAGAGGCTACAACTTTGAAGGTCTGCTTCTGAAAGTTTGAAAGTCTGAAAAGAAACCAAGCCTTTCCTACCTGGTTGCTGAGCTGCCTATCCAGGTAAACATTTATATTTACTCTGCCCACAGCTGAAATATTGAAGTCGGGAGAGCAAAGGGGAGTTTGCCAACAAGTGAAGGACATGCTTTATATGCTGGTCCATAGTGGACAATTGAACTAACTGTGAGACTCATTTGAAAAACATCAGCTTTATATGCCCGCTATATACACTAAAGCCGGGGGAACAAAAGACTCTGCAGCATTAAGGAGTACACCCTTTCAGTGCTGGTATTAATTACAAGATCTTTCTTTTGAATTACTGCATTATATGCCCGCTTATGAACATTTTATAGTGCGCTATTTATTTTTACCCTATATTTTGGTTTTATTTTTATTGTGATCACAGTCATTTTTATTATTGTACCATAATATTTATAATATAATTTTACTCTAGTATCTACATTGTACAAGTAATTATTTGTTTAGTATATTTAGTACAATAATTTGTTTGTCAGTATCTACTATTAAAGGATAATTTTTGGAATATCTAAGTGCTGTTCACAAATATTTGTTTTTTCTTGCCCATAGAGATGGTAGCAGTCTGGGTATTCCTAATATTAGTGTATTCTGTTAGTGGCATACTATATTCTACAATTTTCCTATATATATATATATATATATATATATATAATATATATAATAATTTCCTCTGTGTCCAATCCATGGGATAGACTGTGGGTAGTAGCTCCACCTCCCAGCTGGTAGGACCAATAAAAAATTATAAATGTGTCCTTCACCTCCCCACTTGCAGTTATTTTGCTCCTAGCAAGCTGGAAGGATGGAGGCCGGAGCCTCTCTCTCCCAACTTGGGTTTTTTATTTTCTCTTTCCTTGCAGCCTGTCTAAACCGCGGCTAGCATCCCCACTCTGTACCAGGACTTCATACCTCTTTCCCTTCGCGAGGTTGCATGGGTCCTTGTTCCTGGGCTACCTGGCCATGTTCCGTGCTTGTTTCTGCCCAGGTTCAGACTCTTCTTGCGGCCATCAAGATGTTTCAGCAGGCGCCAAACAGATTCAACGTGTGGGACAGCAGATGCCGGCCTCAAACCAGAAGTGCGGCTGGAACAGTGGTGGAAAAAATGCACAAGGAAACCGCATTTATTGAGTTCCAATACATGGGAATGCCAGAAAGGTAGCCATGGGCCTTGTGAGTGCAAAAAAGCCTGTGCATTGATCTCTCCGGTAAGCGGTGCGTTTTAACATGGAACACACTGTCTGTTTCTACAATAAAGCAAGGCTGGACCAGCCTGAAGGAATTGCTGCCCATTTGCTTACCTCTCCTGTAATGAGTCGGGATGTAAGCTGCATTGAATAGCCTCTGCAGTACTGGCACATCGATCTCTCCTGGGAGAGGTACATTGTCAACACCTGTCTTACTACGTTCAAGCAGGGCTGGACCTCTGATAGGCCTTTGTTTCTACAGGCCGGAAATACATATGCATTCCCCAGACGGAACGCACGCTGACTCGGAGGAGGCTGCAGGTCTCAACATCAACGAGCAGAGTAAGGAGCTTTTATGCCTTTAAGTTCATCTTATTAAGAATATTTGTGTATATTGCTTTACTATGTTTAATGTAATGAGTCAAGCCTCAGCCTCAGGATGCCCTTCTGCTAAGATATGAATGGCCCTAAGTTTAGATCATGCTGCATATGTATTTGAATAATTGTTGCTGACCCTGCAAGCTTTGTCAGGTATGCTTTTAAGGAAGCGGCTACTACAGATATTCCATCCCAGCTAAGGAGTTTCTGGGATGATGAGTTATCCATGCAAGGCTCTTTCAATGTTATGTATAAATCAGCTTGAAAAGAGGCCTACGCTTGCTGACCCGAAGGAACTTCTTTCATGCATTATCTGAAGGAAGATGAAGAGTATATCATTGCATTTAGATTATCCGCCTCTTCTCCTTGGAAGATTCAAATCAGCAGTGCACTAAGAGGAGGATAATAGAGCTGGTTAGAAGACTGTTAGTCAATGCACCAGCTGCAGAATCGATGCAGACTGAGGAATCAAAGGTTCTGGTTCCAGAAAGGTCAACTCAGTTTTTCATCCTTCTGAGGCATAATGAGCATCATTCATAATATCTCTTTACCCAGGGCATGCTTGAAATTTAGAGAGAATCTCAATATATTCTTCCTGTTAGGATACCTTTAGATTATAATAGCATGCTTTCTCTAACCACATATGTTCTCCTTTAGAAGTAATGTATCTTTTAAAAGTATCCATTCTACCTGACATAACTGACTTCTTGGGCTAGCATTTTCAGGATCTTAGACCTTTCTGTTTAGGAACCCCTTTTCCTCTCCTAGAGTCAGAACCTCCCCCCTCTTTCTCTTATCTCAAGGGGTGTCCCCTGGTTCTTCATCAGGCCTTGGGATAAATAGCTTCCAGAGAGATCTTTGTATTGATCTTTTTGTATATATTCGTTCATTGTGCTAAGATATCCTTTTAGTAGTCTGTCCTAGCGTAAAAACCAGTTTGTCTACTTGTTTCTTATAGTCAGGTCCTCCATTCCCATAAAAGGAAGGCTTGCCTGAATTTGTGGGAGGGGCTGCAAGCCGTTATAAGCAGGCAGCAGCCCCTACCACCGGGTCTTGCTCGGCAGTAAGATCACGAGGCTTCTGTGTATGTCATCAACAAGCGACATCTTAGCACATGTGCACTCGATACGAATCTCTCAATCCTGCCAGGCTTGCCATACCTCTCGAGTCAGGTGCCACGCCATAGGTAAGGTTTAACCCTTTGAGTGCCAGAGGGGTACGAAAGCATTGCTTTGCGTATAGTATAAAGTGTAGTATAAAACAAGCACTGTTAAAATAGGTATTATGGCAGCCCTATGTCTACTTTCCACAATGTTCCTCTATATTATGTTTTAGTATACATCTAGCACGACTTCATCTACACTGCCCAAGCAGAAAGCATCTTCCCATAACTGTACTACATATTGGTAGGTTCAGTTGCCCCATGCACATATCTTTAATAGTAGCAACCCTTAGAGCACAATTTAACCCTGGTCATATAAATATTTAATCTGAAACATACTATCACGGTTCCCGTGATTTTCTGTCATTCTCTGCTGTGGTGTGTTCCTATTGGTGGAGCTTGGTTAAACCCGCCAAGTGTGGCCTTCTTATACCAGGCCTCTGGCACCTGTCAGGTGCCCTTTCGTGGTGTTCCAGTACCAGTGCTTTCGTTGCTGTGTTCCTGCGTACCGATTTGGCCTGTCTGACTATTCTACTGGTTCCTGCTCCGTGACTAACCCGGCCTGGCTGACGTTCCTGCTTCGTGACCTGTGTCCTGTGATCCTGTTCCAGCAAGATCTCGTCTATGTCGCCCGGCGACATTGTGAACTGTGTATTTTGAGCAGTATATGCTGACCTCCCACTTCACCCTTGCAGTGCTAGTTGCTTCCGATCCTGAGCCTATCCGTTATACTTGCTGAGCTTGTTGCCTCCGTTACCGAGCCTGTCCGTTAACACTTGCAGTGCTTGTTGCCTCAGATACTGGGCCTATCTGTTAACACTTGCTGAGCTTGTTGCCTCCTATACCGAGCCTCTCTGTTAACACTTGCTGTGCTGGTTGCCTTCATTACCGAGCCTGTCCGCTATACTTGCAGAGCAGTTGTGGCTTCCGTTATACCGATAGCTCTTGCAATAATACTCGCTCCATTTATGCACCGGAAGGGTGCTACTGGCTCTGGTCCTACTCAGCTCTGGCAGTGTTTGTGTATCCGTTAACGCACCAAGGGGCGCTGCTGGCTGTGGTCCTATTCAGCTCTCGCAGTGTTATTAACCCGTCCAGCACCGGAAGGGTGCCGTTGGCTCTGGTCCCATTCAGCTCGCGCAGTATTGTGAATCCCGTTACGCACGGCTGAGTGCTCTTGGCTCTAGTACAATTTAGCTCTAGCACAAGTGGTTGGTCTTGCATATCGCCAGTCCTTTGAGGACTCCTGCTTGGACTCACTGCTAAGGTGCTCTCCACCTCGCACCTCAGTCTCTGGCTACTCTTGTCATCTACTGGGCATTGTCTTTACACACCACAACAGAGACTGATTACTTGCATTGGACTCCAACCCTTGTTATACTCTGTTCCCTTGCATTAAACAGTATTGCTTCTTATCCATACTGTGTCTGCTATACATCCATATTTGCCTACAGTTACGTGTCATTACCTATTTCTGCCCTTAGGGGGCTGTGCTCCTCATTTGTTCTCAATAAAACTGTGTTTTATTTTTACCTGTGGTCTGAGTGTCTGAAAAAACCATTACACTTATAGATAGATCTTTACGTTTTTACATGTCTTTATAGCTTCCATATCGTTTATTAAGATACCTCAATATAGTACGCAATTCTCATTGCCGGATTTGGCCCTTTTGGTGCCAGAGGGGTGCGCAATGCATTGCAAACTAGTGTGTTGTGTAACCCGCTGGCGCTTGGAGACTTAAGTATGTCTAGTCCAGCAAATCAGGTTTTATTAATGACCGTAATTTCACCCCCAGATATTATCTTTATTCGAAGCACTAGTCACCTCCCTAATATATTGTATTAGATTGCTTTGTCATAATCCTTCAGTCTTAATGTGTTATTTTCAAAGAATTTATTAGGCTCAGCCGATGTTCAGAAATAACCTTGATCACATGATAAACTGAATATTGTCAGGTATCTCATATGGTTATTACTTTCAATTTGGTTTGATAACTTCTTTATGTTGTATACTTAACGTAGGGTTTCTGGCGACAGAATCCCGAATTTCACTTGTTCCTGCTTAGTCTTAACATTACCCTCTTTTTCACAATACCTACAGATATTGAACTCCTACATCTATTAACAATCCTTCATTACTAGTATGCTGTTAAAATACCAGGCAACTTTATAGTAATAGAGTGCTGTTTTTAAAGGGATAGTAATACTTAAAGTGTAAAAAAAAAAAAAGATACGTTGTAGGGTTTATCCCCCCCCGAGTAAAACAAGAGTACTCCCACTGCTGAAAGGTGTTTTATTCAAAAGTTATTAATTTTCAAAGTTGAATTTTTTAGGTGCAGTATCACAGTGGCCTGAAATTGTACAGTGGCACTGTTGCTACACCATCCTATGGAGATTTATGGTCCTGGGACCAGAGCTGTCCATACAATCGTGTAGCAACAGCGGCGCTGTAAAATTTCAGGCCACTGTGATACTGCACCTAAAAAAATTAAACTTTGAAAATTAATAACTTTTGAATAAAACACCTTTCAGCAGTGGGAGTACTCTTGTTTTACTCAGGGGGATAAACCCTACAACATATTTTTTTTTTTACATTTTAAGTATTACTATCCCTTTAATCACATATATAGCATTAGCATATTGTTCTAGTTAAAATCGCTCATTAAGCACCTATCACTGCACTTTAGAATTATACCCCTTGCTGTAGCAACAGGACAAGAAAAAAAAAAAAAATCTATATATATATATATATATATATATATATATATATATATATAATATATATGTGTGTGTGTGTGTATATATATATATATATATATATATATATATATATATATATATATATATATATATATATATATATATATATAATGGCTATACCCTCATCTTCATCTAGGTGGTTAATGGCATCTTTGGATGAGCATGGGCTTTCCACAGAGGCAGAGAACATATCAAGGGGAAAAAGTTTTCTTGAGGTCCCTTGGTATTGTTGCCTAGTCACAGCGGGGATGCCTAGGTCGCATCTGGGATCCTTTTCTACCTTCATGAGGGCGTGTGTGTGTATATGTATGTGTATATATATATATATATATATATTATAATATAACATTCTTACAACAGTGCCCTCATCTGTAATCAATTATATTTATCTTCATAGAGGCCGAAGGTAAGAAAAGCTACATTACATCTCAAGACCTTACTTCTTCATAGAGGCCGAAGGTCAGTTAGGTTCATTTACAACCAGACCTTATCTCTTCGTTGAGGTCGAAGGAATTTAGTAAATCACAGCTTATATTTCAAGTTACATTGACCCTGATTCCCTTCTACCTTACCTCCTCACAGTGGCCGAAGGCGAGACGCTCCACTTACATATCAAGACCTTACCTCTTTGTAGAGGTTGAAGGTCAGTCAGGTTCATTGTCATTCAGACTTTAGGTCTTCGTAGAGGCCGAATGAAATTAGTAAGTCATAACTTATATTTCAATTACGTTTAACCCAGATTCCTTCCTACCTTACATCTTTACAGAGGCTGCAAGATAAAGGATGCATTCATACCTTAGACATTACCTCGTATAGAGGTCAAAGGTTTAAAGGGATAGTAATACTTAAAATGTAAAAAAAAATATGTTGTAGGGTTTATCCCCCTGAGTAAAACAAGAGTACTCCCACTGCTGAAAGGTGTTTCATTCAAAAGTTATTAATTTTCAAAGTTGAATTTTTTAGGTACAATATCACAGTGGCCTGAAATTGTACAGTGGCGCTGTTGCTACACGATCCTATGGACAGCTCTGGTCAATTGACCATAAATCTCCATAGGATGGTGTAGCAACAGCGCCACTGTACAATTTCAGGCCACTGTGATATTGCACCTAAAAATTCAACTTTGAAAATTAATAACTTTTGAATGAAACACCTTTCAGCAGTGGGAGTACTCTTGTTTTACTCAGGGGGATAAACCCTACAACATATTTTTTTTCACATTTTAAGTATTACTATCCCTTTAAGAAATTCCTTTGGCCTCTATGAAGAGGTAGAGTAGAAAGGAATTTTAGTCTCAAGCACCTACCTCTTAGAAGAGGTCAAAGGCTCTCAAGCATTCTCAAATTTCTCATCTCTACAGACTATCACTCACTGAATGCAACCGCTTACCTCCATAGAACAGAAGGGTATCAAGCACAGTAATCTTACCTCATCACAGAGGCCGAAGGTTAATAACAATCACGCCTTACCTCTTCAACAGGCCGAAGGTTTACGCGAAAGCGACCTTACCTCAACAGGTCAAAGGATTCAAGTTAGGCTCATTCACATCATCTCAAAGATATTATCTTAGGAGAGAGTCCCTAGATTTTAATACACACTATTCATAGATACAATCCTGATCCATTTAATCAGAAATTTCTTTAATAAATATCTCCAGCCGCCATGGCAACGGGATTAAAGTTTTATTAGCATATGCCAAGCTAAGTTATTATTTAGCTATAACAGCACATCAGTATATCACGGAATTTCACAAAAAAACACTTACACATACATGTACTGGAGCACATACTTTTGCTCTTTTACTTTAATTTAATGCCATTATTTGTTTAGATTCTTCAATGGAAGGTCAAGGGGACAAAATCCCTGCTGAAGTTGTAGCTCCTGTGGCAGAAACCCCATCCAAAAGAGGCAATGCTCTAAGAGACTGGACAGTCGACCAAATAATGGCGGAATTAACTGACACATCTCTTACCCAGCATCAGCTAGAAAGGCTGAGCTTTTGTGTCTACTATTTCCCAATACTCCTACTTCAGCTTCTACTAGTTCTCGTACACCCAGGTCCCCTCAATCCCCGTCTCACATGTCTCAACTCATGAGTATCTTTGGGTCCGCCGTGTCAGAAATGCAAACCAGGATGGCTGCCCTGTAACATTCCTCTTTTAGTGCTGTCGGGTTCGCCCCTATGAGCGATACGTCCTCATCCCCAGGTATCTCATTGACTCCTCCCCCTCGAATTTTCCCAGCTCATATGATTCCCCAGCACATCCGGAGGGACATCCTGGAGGGGAGGGATGTCAATTTGGTATCTCTCTTGATCACATCCCAAGATTTGACCAAGCACCCTGAGATCCAAAGACCCCAGGTTGGCCAAAAAGCTGTCAGTAACTGAATTCGTTTTAGCTTTCAGCATTTTTAGAGACATTCTTTGTGCCAGTTTTCCACACCATAGGCAAGAACTGGACCTATACTTATTTCTAGTGGTAGACTTAGCCTATAAATATGGCGGGTCTACTTTCTATGACTATCATAGGTCCTTTTCAGCAAAGGCTGCGGCAAGCTTAGCACAATTCAATTTCATTATGGACTGGAGCCAGTTAGATAAACTCTTCTATAGGCATTTCGCAGGCCTAAAGGCTCCCACATGTCCATCATGCCAAGCTGCTTATCATTCCCCTAATTTATGCCCAGTCACTCCCGCAGAAGTAGTAACTATGCCTGCCCCTCAAGTATACTTAGCTCCAAGTCAAGCTTCTTCATCAGCTCAACCCAATAGACCAACCAGATATAGGTTAGGAAGGCCTATCTACTACATTGGTTCCTCCTCAATATGAAATAACTTTTAATTCTAAAGGTTGTTTTTATAGCAATTGCAGGATGACGCACCTATGTTCTCATTGCCATCAAGCTCATTCTAGGGCCATTTGTCCCAAGATTTTTTCCTCTAATAAATGACTAAGTTCAGTGAATGTGTCTCTCTTATAATCTTTGCTGTCTAGCCATCCAGATAAGAACATTGTTGACTTTCTTGTTACTGGATTTAAGGAGGGTTTTAACACAGGAATTCTGGCATGTCCTTCCGAGTCACTAGAATGCCCCAACTTGCTTTCTGCATTAGAAGAACCTGACATTGTTTCTGATTTAATAACTAAAGATTTTGAGAGAGGTTTTTTTGTTAGGCTCCTTTCCATCACCCCGTTTCCTAAGTGGAGTATTAACCCCATAGGCCTAGCCACTAGAACATTTTCTCTAAAGAAACGATTAATAGTAGATTTTTCGACTCCTCACTCTAGTCTTACCCCAAGCATCAACAGCCTAATCCCATTAGAATCATATGTATTACAGTATGCAAAAATTCAAGATGCTGTGACATTAATAAAACAAGCAGGAAAAGGTTGTCTGTTATCTAAAACCGATATATCTAACACATCTAAATTGCTGCCAGTCCACCCTTCCTTGTGGCATACGCAAGGCATCAAATGGAACCAGCAATATTATTTTTATAATCGTATTACATTCGGTTCCAGAAGCAGTCCTAAACTGTTCAATGTTTCTGCTGAAGCCTTATGCTTGATCTTTCTTAATCAACTTAAAGGTAAAAGCATAATTATTTAGATGACTTTCTGACGAGCCATTCAATGAATCCCCTTTAGACCTCAAGAAATTAACTAACTTGTTCAATCAACTAGCTATCCCAATAGCCCTAGAGAAAACGGTAGGTCCAGCCATGTCAGTAGTTTTTCTATGCATTGAACTAGATTCTGTAAACATGGAGGCTAGACTACCAAGGGACAAGCTAATTAGCATCCAAAGTATAGTAGATCACTACTTAAGCTTGACACATTGCTACAGGAAAGATCTTCAATTCTTGTTAGGACACTTGAATTTTGCCCTAAAAATCATTCCTCAAGGAAGAGCTTTTATCTCCCATCTATTGAACCTCTTGCCTTCAGTTCCAGACAGCTTCAGCACGTTCAGACTCAATCCAGAAGCTAAGTCAGATCTCATAATGTGGGGAAGTTCCTCAAGCACTGGAATGGCCACATTATGTTTCCTCCATCTCCGCAAAGCAATTCTCCTTTAGTTTTTTTCTAATGCATCTGTCGGCCAGGGTTTGTCAGCCATTTTTAACAACTCCTGGTTAGCAGGATCATGGCCTACAGAAGAAACTAACATGCCTATCACCCCAGTGATAGCAGATCTATATCCAATAGTAGCAGCAGTAGCCTCATGGGGCAAGCACTGGTCAGGTCAAGCAGTTACCTTCTATACTGCCAACGCTATGGCAGCTGACATGATAATTAAAGGTCGTTCTCTCTCCCCTCCAGCCATGAAGTTCCTCAGGAGATTAACATGGTATTCGCTGTACCATAAATGTTTTATCTATGTACAATATTTTCAAGATCATAATTCCGCTGCTCATGCATTCTCACTTTAAATTTCAGGATTTCTTCAAAATGCATCCTGCAGCAGACAAGCATCCTTCACAGTCTCCTCCTATGGAAGACCTAGTGATGCTTTAAAATTCTATCAAAACATAGCAAATGATATAATGCATCAAGCATTGGCAGATAATACTATTAGAGCATATGCCAAGGCTTGGACATGCTTTAACTCATGTATTACTTTCACTAAGCCCAGACAACCGTTCAGCGCTAAGGTCATCCTGGCATTCGCAGCTTATTACCACTGTTCACTTAAACTCTCACCCGTCACTATTAAATTGTATCTAGCAGGTCTGCAACACTACTTAGTGTCCGTTCAACCTCACCAACCTTCTCTATTTTCAATCTTTCAAGGCAAACTGTTTTTCAAAGGATTATTCAAACTTCCTCGTTCACCCCCACGATCACGTTCACCTATAACTGGTAAAATATTCAGGAGCATATTCTATCTAGAATCACACCCTTTCAGCAATCACATATCATTGATCATCCAAGCGGCAATTTGTCTGGCCTTTTTTGGCTTTCTTAGGCCAGGCGAATTTACAGCTCACTCACATAAGGCACCTTTCCTCACCAAATCCCAGCTCACTATTAATTCAGACCAATGTTTCTGTCACATTCCAAAACACATCAGTCTTATCTAGTTTACCACATCCCTTACTTCCCTACGCATGATAGATGGTGCCCAGTCACCACACTGCAGAAATTACAGCGCACAATTGCAGACAAACCAGATCACAGTCCACTGCTTTCAACGCCAGATGGTCCTCTCACTTCGTCAGTCTTCGTTAAATATCTCAGCAAACTGTTAACCAGGCTAGAGTACGATGAGTCGAAAATTTCAGGCTACTCCTTCAGGATCGGAGCTGCCACCTCCGCTTCAAAGAATCAAATTCCAGCTCATATTATTCAGAAACTGGGGAGGTGGCGTTCTGTTATACGATATATATTCCTGAACCAAACCACGAAATGAACATAACTTTATCTAGCTTGTTTAAATTATGATGATTCAATAAAGTTATTTAAGCACTATTTTGGTTCCTTCTTGGCCTCTAATCAGGCTTGCTTCAGTTACACGTCCTTTTGGGATGTTAGATCCTGGGGAACCCCAAAGATATATTCACTTATTTCACTCATTACACTGAAAGCCCTGAGCACAAATGAAGGCTTGCCTAAATTTGTGGGAGGGGCTGCAAGCTGTTTTAAGCAGGCAGCAGCCCCTACCACAGGGTTTTGCTCTGCAGTAAGCCCCCCCCAATCCCTCGAATCCCCATTCTTATAGCTTTTCTCCTCTAGCAGCCCTCTAATCCGGCTTTCTTCAGCTACACGTCCTTTTGGGATATTAGATCACGGGGAAACCCCAAAGATATATTCACTTAGTTCACTCATTACGCTGAAATCCCTGAGCACAATTACAATTGTCATTTCTCCAGCTCTAGAATACCCTTTTCAGTCTGGTCACCATAAACGGATATGTAACTGATTTAGGATGACATTGCTTTCATCCTGCATATATTAGATAATCCAATTAGATATTTATAGACCTTAGGTCTCACACAATCACAAGAGCTGGTAGTTATGGATGTCATTTTTTTCAGGCACAAATGAGCCTTTCGGTGTTCAGAAGTTTTATGTGTACGTTTTCAGGAAAAAGTTACTTCCGTTATCCACTTATGGGGAATAGAGCTATAGCCCAGACATCCAGGAAGCAATAATTATCCTGTCATGACTTATTGGCCATTTTAACATTGTCAGACATTCCTCGGTGTTACATGTTCTTATCTGGAAGAACTTTATGGATCTAGGCCTGTGAGGCCGCTGGCTTTCAAAGAACCATTTGGTATCTTTCCTTCCTGGGTAAATTTTTGTTTGAACAATTGGCAGATCTTCAGGAGGAAAAGACTTTTTTTTTTTTCCTACCTCAAGATTGAAGAAACAAGCATTATCCGCTCCATAGTTAGGTTTTTCAGGACTTTGAGGCAGTTATTTAGGGATGGTAGTGATATCATCCATATAGGGGATTTTATCCCAATATAAGGTACACAACACACAATGCTGGGCAAGAGGCTAATTTGTTTCAGTGACTTTCCACTGAGGTTCTGTGGGAGTTATGAGTGTGTGTGTGTGTGTGTGTGTGTGTGTGTGTGTGTGTGTGTATGTATATATATCCGGATACAGTAGTGGGCAGACTGGAGCATTTTTTTTTTTTTTTTTTTTCAGACCAGTAAAGCAGTCTTATCAGACCGCCAGTCCTTGAGTATTATGTAGGAAGTGTATGCACTTCAGTTTTTCACTGGTAGTCTTCTTGCTCAAAGAATTCAGAGCTGGATATTCAAGGTTTAATCCTTCTATTGTGAAGTCCTGTAACATCATCTCTGCAGGGTCTTCTCAGTATCTTTCCCGTTAAACTGCTCAGGGGGACCAGTTTGTTTTTCAGACTAACTTTCTGGACTACCCCAAGCACCTTCGTGACCATTACATTCTTGTATCTGCTAAACACAGTGCTCTAGGGTTCCATTTAAATATAATGCTTCTATCAGTTCGGGTTTTCTTTGATCTGATCCCTGTATCAAGGTTTGAAGCCTGGCTCCCTGTCTATGGATCCTGAGAGTATGAGGAATCTGTATAATTACTTACTTGGATGGCATCCTCATCATAGAGTCAAGGGAAATCCTCAAGAAAACTAGCACTGTTCACAGACACCTATATAGGAGGGGATAGATTCTTGAGCCCAACCTGACACCTCCCAAAAACAATTGTTGCATTTGGGGAGTCAGTTTATTTCGATCTATGGGTAACATAATTTTATCCCTCTCCTTCCCTAACCCAGAAGAACATTAAGGTGATGGTTATTCCAGAGGAACCTCAAATGAGCAGGCTCTTTAGTATCCTGTTTCAGAGATCAGAAGGATGGTTACTGGGTTGTTTACAGCAGTTCTCTCAGATGAAAATGTTCACTTTTACAGATTGGACTTAAGACACTAGGCAACCCTTCAAGCACTTCAAGACTGTCTCAGGAGAAAAATCAGTGCTGATCCGATCTGACAACATCACTGTGACCATGTTTAAGTTCCTAGTGTGGCGGAACCAGGTGCATACATTAAATTTGGAAGTCTATAAGATTCTTCTCTGGACAGAGAATAATCTCTCCAGTTTTTTTTTATTTTTGTCTTTCATAGTTGCCAAACAACACATTTTTATTCCTTAACCCCTTAAGTACCAGCGGTCCAGGGAAGTTACCTTCCCTTAAGGACCGCTTTGATCTTTGCCGACGCGCCGGTACACGTGACCTGTTACGTGTACCGGCGCGCCGCTTGGAGGCCTAAGAGAGACCGCTCCGGTCTTGGAGCGATCAATTTTAGGCCCCGTTATTACTTACAGCGCTCCCGGTAGAGCGATGTAAGTAAAAAGTACGTGACGTGCTATGACCGTCACTGGTCCTTAAGGGTATAAGGACCGTGACGGTCATACCACGTCACGTAGTCCGTAAGGGGTTAACCAGGACAAATTGGTACAGGGTACCTCAAGGCAAAAGTTTTGTTACTCCAGCATCTTACAGATTTGGGGGAGTCCAAACACAGACCTAAGAGCAACATCAGATCAAGCTAAAGACATAAAATCCTAGCAGGCTGACTGCCTTCTTTCTCCAGATCTACTTCAGCTTCTGATCTATTTTCCAGAGTCGGTGTCTATCCCAGAATATGGATAGGTCCTTTGTTACTACAGACATAATTTGGTATTCCTTCTCGGTGGATTCTGGAAGGGTTTCAAGCCTGATTTGCTTAAGGTTCAACTAACTGCACTTTCTGCAGTTTTGGAGAACCTCTTTTGCTGGCAATTGCCTCATTAAGAAATACACTTCAGCAACTACACCTACCATCTGGAGGCTTATCCCACTTTGGGATCCTAATTTGGGCTTACTATATTAATCATCCCATCCATATGGTTCTACTGGACCTGTGTAGGCATATGTATATGTAACCTGTCGTGGGTCTGTACTATTCTGCCTATATACTACAGGACCTTTGAGGGTTCTTATTTTATTGTGATTTCAATAAAACTGTGTTTTATCCTAAACCACTGTGTCTGTGTGTCGAACAAACAGTTACAATATCATATCCCATCATGACTAAGCCCATTATGTCCAAAAGCTACATTGGGTGCAGACCCAATTCCATCTTAGTCAGGGAATTGTTCTTCCATCTTTCTGTTTAGATTCCAGCCATTATACAGAAAGAAGTTATATACCCGGCACTTGGTCTATTGTGTGCAGAGTTACATGAGAGTAGAACTGCTCCTTCATAAGACTGAGCTCTGCCTTTCTTTGGAAAATTATAGGCTCAGTGGCCTCCACATCATCCATTCTGAGATGGATTCGAGACTGGAGTAAACTAGCATACATCAGCAATTATGGATCCTCCTACTGTCATTATAGCACATTCTACTGGGGCTGTTTACACTTCAGGGGCATGAAGGGCAGTAGCTACCGCAAAAAGAGAGATGCAAGCTGCCACCTGGTCCTCAGACTTTACGTTGTTTAACACTATGGACTGGACCTTCAAGCATCCAAAGAGGTGTAATTTGACAGGAGAATGCTTGAAGCTACCATTACTGTGTTAAGGGCGTTGTTCTCTCCCTAACGGCTGGGGTACTGCTCTGGTAAGTCCAACATTCTATGCCGTAGATTGGACACAGAGGAAAAGGTGAAATTTACTCACCAATATTTTGTTTTCCTCTGTGTCCTTCCACGGCAACCCTCCCTACTCCTTGGTTGGTTATGTATCGTTCCTAGTTCTTTGTGCTAGGCCTGTGTCATTGCTTGTTGCATTTTCCTATATCTAACCTGCTGTCTCTCTTCAGCTTGGACAATAGTATAACTGCAAGTGGGGAGGTGAAGTACACATTTATAATTTTTGATTGGTCCTCCCAGCTGGGAGGCGGAGCTAATACCCACACATATAATTTTTTTTTTTGGGGGGGGGCATCTGGACCCTTTCTGATTGCACTCCAATGACGTCCAAATAAGATAAGAATGGGAAAAAAAATTCTTTGCCTGCCACAGGGGTGTCCAGTGCATTGCAAAGCACTGCGTTCTAACCCTCTGTGGTGCATGCATGGGTTTTCAAATTGTTTTTTTTTAATTTTTTTTTTTTTTTTTTCAACCTTGTTGAGGGTCCTGATGCCATCCCAATGAGGTCTAAATAAAATAATAATGGAAAAAATAATCCTTTTTGTCTGGCACTCACATGCTTATTTTTTATTTTTTTTTTTGCTTCAGACCTTGTGGTGGGGAACATCAGGACCTTCTTGATGCCCCCCCCCCAAGTCATTGATTTCCCAGCAGATTGTGCTGGGAGATAAATATGGCAATGCAGGAGAGCAAGCAGCTCTCCTGCCCCTCCCTCCTACCCACCGGTAGGTGTGAACGGGATCGGGGGAAAGTTTACAAATGTCTCCAATGACCATGTCACCAATGATGTTAGGAGGCTCCCCCTAATCCCACCCAATCCTACCTGCGCTTCTCCTTCTTCAATAATGATCTCCAAGCACGATCGGCTGGGAGAGCAATAACTGTGGGGACATCAGGAGAGATACTAATGCCCCCCCCAATAGCGCTGGCCAGTTTTTTTTACATGTGACCACTGCATGCCAGTTATACTGGCTTATGCAGCAAATGCATTTAAGTGGTATAACTTACCATTTATCCAATAGTATTAAGAGGTTAGGGCAGTGTTGCAGCACCTGTAGTTGAAATTGCTAACCAATTTCTGTTAACAGGAGTAGTTCCAGATGATTGAAAATTGCTAATGTAGCGCCACTACATAAAAGAGCAGTAGGAAGGAGTCTGGCAATTAGAGGCTAGTGAGTCTGACATCAGGAAGAATTGTGTAATATCTTTAGTCTGACATGCAAGATACATGTCTTTACAACAGGAAGTTCTTGCCAAACACATCTGGTAAATTTTTCAATAGTTAATCAAGTGATAGACAAGGGTGGAGCAGTAAATGTAGCATATCTGGATTTTAGTAACACTTTTGATACTATACCGCATAACTGATTCATAAGATGCATAGTTCGGAGTGGACTCAAAGCTACTTGACTGGATACATAATTGGCTACAGGACAGTAAAGAGTGTATCATAATTGGTGGTATTTATTCAGGAGAATGATGGGTTACTAGTAGAGTGCCACAGGGAGCAGCACTAGGGCCTGTTCTCTTAAATAGCTTAATTAGTGACATTTCTGGTTGTATTTAAGGTAAGGTATGCCTTTTTGCAGCTGATACAAAAATCTACAGTAGGAACGGATTTTCCATGAGGGATAAAATAAAGGACAAGGGTATGGGATCTGTGATTTATTGCTGAAAATGCAAGATAATGCATGTAGGCAGCAGAAACCCAGAGGTGTAATACAGGCTTAATGGTACTGTGCTGAGAAAAAAAGGATGAGTATTATTATTTCAGATGAATTGAAGTGAGGCAAGCAATGCAGTAAAGCAGTGGCAAAAGCAAACCAGGTTCTCTGTTGTACAGGAAAAGGCATTTGCAGCAGGGAGTGAAAGGAACTAATGCCACTCTAAGGTCTCAAGTAGAGTGCTGTGTACAATTCTGAAGATCACATTACTAAACTGGAGGCTGTTCAAAGAAGAGCCACTAAAGTGGTGCTGGGTCTTCATGACAGGGTACCAGAAGAATCTCAAATAGCATAAGATAAACAGCTTGGACGAAATGAAGGCGAGGGTGATATGGTAGAATCATTTAAAGGAGGCAGTATTCAGAAAGTGGAATATTAGAAGAAGACATGATCTAAAGTTAGAGGGAGGGAAATTCAGAAGTAACGTGTCAAAGTTCTACTTCACAAAAAGGGTGATAGGCTCATGAAACAGCCTTCCGACAGAGGTGGTTGGGACAAATACTGTTAAGATATTTATAAATGCCTGAGAATTATGTAAGACTGTATATATTAGACAGACAAATGTCCAGATTAAATGGACCAGAAGGTTCTTTTGTGTCTGTGTTTCTCTCTGTGTGTGCATGTTTGTATGTATGTGTGTCTATCAAACTATGTAAGAGAGAGTGTGTGTGTGTGTGTGTGTGTGTGTGTGTGTGTGTGTGTGTGTCTCTCTCTGTATCTGTTTTCCCATTCATGCTTTGACTCATCTTGCCCTCACGCACAATCTATGCATTTTTCCCCCCTGCCTGTTTTTCCACTGACAACACCGTGCTTCCTTTGCTAGTGTTTTACATAAATTGTCATGTGGTTTCTCTGGCACATGTGATCACTGTAATAGGTACGGAGCCACCAGGGGAAGGCTGAAACTGACTACTTCAGTCCTGGAGCAGTCAGTTACAGCCTCTCAGTAATGATTGCAGTGTGCCATGAGGTGCGCTGCAGTCATTAACCCATGATGTGCCAGGACCAAATTGTGTGACGGCCCTGGCATGTCATTGCTCATTAAGGGGTTAAAGCCATTTTAGTATGAGACAAAGCTTCCTCTTGTTGTTGCAGGCTTGCAGTCCATATCTGCCTCGTACATTAACTCCCTGCAGACTTCCTATAAAAGCCTTAGACATTAATTAGTTTGCAGGTGAATCCCTACATCAGATGCATCACATTGTATCAAGAATTCTTTAGAAAAGTCTGTCACTAAGACCAGCCAGCTATAAAACCCATCCTTTAACTTTTGAAAATCCTGTTCATCTTGAATGTTCACTTTGATTATTATTGACTTTTGTTTAAATCAGATAAAGTTTACCGTAAATATGAAGCAGCAGCAGTAGTAGTTGGCCTGGCCCAAGAATGCTTATTCTTGTTAAAGCAGAAAAAACACCCCAAATAAAGTCTCCCCCCTTCCCAATAATTATTCATGTATCAATAAACATAGAAATATTAGTATTATCCAGAATAAGTACAGCGTTATTAAGAAATCCTACTTGACCCGAGACTGAAGGCTTCTTGCTTTTGTTTCTTTCTGTTTCCTCTAGGAGATGCTGCATTGTGCCTTAAGGTGACTGGGATGGACAGCGCAGACAGGCAGATGTCTCTAAGGCAGCGGTTCTCAGCTCCTGTCCTCAGGACCCACTAACAGGCCAGGACTTAGGGATTTCTTTTCTAGAGCACAGGTGTGGAGATCAGAGTCTCATTCACATTGACTAACTCACCTGTGCTCTAACAAGGAAATTGTCAAATTCTGGCCTGTTAGTGGTTCCTGAGGACAGGAGTTGAGAACAACTGCTCTAAGGCAAGATGTCTGTGCTGATGCCTGCCTGTTCGTCTCAATCAAGTAGGAGTTCTTAATAAAGCTGTACTTGTACTGGATGATACTACTGTTTCTATGCTTATAGCTATATGAATAATTATTGGTTTGGGGGACTTTATTTGGGGTGATCCGCTTTAAGCATCTGGGCCATTCTTTTATGGTTTCTAGCTTGGATACTTTGGGCTTTACCAATCCTCTGAAAACTCAAGATATCTGTCCTCTTCCAACCCTATTTTTCACTTGCTAAGATTAGCTGTTAATCCCGCCTGTGCACTTGGGTTTAGTACTGCCTGGACTTTCCTAAGGTGAGATTCTCAATCGTCACTATGTATAATGACATCAAGGTAGTTGGTGGCATATTCCCTGTGGGGCTTCAATATATGGTCCGTCAATCTCTGATAGGTTGCTAGTGCTCCATGTAAACCAAAAAGCAGAACGTGTATTGGGACAGCCCAGGTGTAGCAAATACAGTTTTCTTTTTAGCTGTAAATAACCCTTAGTTAGGTCCCAGGTGGTGAGTTATCTAGCATTACCCAGCCTGTCAATAAGTTCATCCACATGAGGCATGGGATAAGCATCAAATTTGGATACTGCAATAAGTTTTCTGAAATCACTACAAAACCTAACTGACCCATCTAGTTTAGCGGAAAAAACTACAGGACTAGACCAATTACTATGCAATTCCTCTATCAACCTCAATTCGAGCATATTCTGCATATCTTCTCGCACAGCCTGTCTCCTGGTCTCTGATAAATAATAGGGTTTAAAGGGATAGTAATGTTTCACAATAAAAGCAGTTCCAACTAATCTGCATAGTATTTAGGCCATGGAGAGTGTTATTTCAATTCTGTCAGAGTTGTAGTTCAAGATTAATAAATTGATAAAGTATCCCCCTCCTGCCCTTTTTCCTTATGCTCACAGTAAGACTGTCCCTTGCTGTGAGCTTTCTGATCTCAAGATCAGATTCCACATCTGAGGGGAGGTGGCTTACACTAGGTAAAGGTGGTGTGAGTGGGATACGTTATCATTCAATTACTATTGAACTACATCTCTGACAGTATTGAAATAACACTTTCTATAGCTCAAATACTATGAAGATTAATTGGAGATGCTGTATTTGTGAAACATTACTATCCCTTGAAGGTTAACAGCTGTGCTGGCTCTGTCACTGTCATTCTCTGTGACAGAGGTTTTACCAGTTTTTGGGGAAAAAAACACATTACAAAATCTTTGACCTCTTTCTGTGGTGCTGACAACGTGTCTTCAATCTTTACATTGGGCATAGTGGAAGGACCCAGGGAAGAAATTGTACCATTTACAGCTGACAATGCTTCCCTTTCTTTCCAGGGTTTTAGCAGACTTACATGATATATTTGTCCTGGTTTTCTCCTACCAGATTGACTTATTCTGTAATTTACCTCACCTACTCTTTGCAGAGCTTCATAAGGTCCTTGTCATTTGGTCCAGAACTTGCACTCCACTGTGGGTACAAATATCTTATTGCCAGGTTGAAAGACCCAAAGTCTGGGATTCTTACTATAATAATTCTACTGTGAATTCTCATCCAATTGGTAAGACAGCTGTAATGTGGTCCTACATTTGGGCTGCATATTTCACTACACTACGATATGGATAGTCTCACTTTTCCCGGTTTCCTTAATCATGGCTAGTATGCCTGGGGGATAGCTTTCATACAGTAGTTCAAAGGGGGTTTACCCTATACTAGCTTCCCTGATGGCAAATATCCAATATGGCAATAGGTAATACCAGTTTTTAACGTCTCATTGTATAGCCTTCCGTTGCATACTCTTAAGTGTTTTATTAAATCTTTTGACTTGGCAATTTGTCTGAGGATGGCATACCATCATATGTAGAGTATTGTTAAACATTCTACTCAGCTCTTTTGTAACTTTGGACATAAAAGGCATGCCTTTGTCGGTTAGGATTTCTTTAGGGATTCTAACTGTACTAAACAGCAGCATCAGCTCCTTAGCAATTAACTTACGGGAGGTGTTCCAAAAGGGAACTGCCTCTGGGTACTTTGTGGCATAATCTAAAATGACAAGGATATGCTGATGTACTCAAGAGGACTTATGCAAAGGGCTGACAAAATACATTGCTATGTGCGCAATAGTGAATTTATTTATTTATTTAACCTTCAGATGTCCTCCCATGATGTGACTGGATATGCTTCATCTATACTTTTTTAGGTACTATTAGTTGTTCCACCAGATCAGACTCCCCTCCTTCTGTCTATGCAAAAAAAAAAATTGGTTATTATGAAGTAAGGTGGAAAAAGGGCAGCACCTGCATTTTTACACTGGCTCTATAATTTGACAAGGTAATATCCCTTAATTGTGCCATAGCACAATTCTGCTGTAGGTCTTCTTGTTGTTCCGATACAGAGTCCGCTGTACTAAAAGGAAGCAAGGGTGTGTTTTGTAGTGTATCAGTATCCCATTCCCAGAGCTACAAAAACCAGGGAAAATCCTGACTAAGTATTACATCATAGGACAAATTAGGTGCCACTTCTACTTGGTGATGTACAGGCCCCACAGTGCTTTCTATATAAACCCTTGCATCTGGGTAATTGCAGGAGTCTCCATGCACACAAATCACTTATAAAGATACTCCATGAAGTATTTTATCTGATTCAACAAGGTGTGTGGAGTCTAGTGTAATTATACTGCCTATATCAGGTAGGGAATTTATACTTTTACCATTTATTTTAATAAGACAAATTTTATTTTTCCTGAGTCTTCCCTGCTTTTTGAAAGTTTGATGTACAGAGGTAGCAACCCCTGCAAATAGACCATCACAGACATCACACTGCATTTGTTCATTGTTCATCAGAGGAAGCGCAGATCTGTGTCCCAGTTTGACATTTTATAGCATTTCGTATAATGCTCTGAACTGCACTATGCAGTCTTTCAGACATGGTTGGGTACTTGGAAGAAGCATTCACTTAAGGAGACTCAAGAACCCTTTTAGTCTTGTTTGGACATTCTCTACAATTTTAGGGACAATCTTACCAGTTCACTTGAGGTACCAAGAGTCTAATGTAACCGCAGATCTTGGATTCTTGTACATCTCTTCTGCAGCTTGATGCCATTCTGCCAAAGCAATAACTTAGCATTTTGGGGATCCCCCTGGCTGACCCACCTCTGCATTTTGTGAGGTAAAATCCTTAAGAAAGGAACAACCCTTTCTACAGTCCAGGTAGGTGTACAGATTTCCTGTTGAATCCATTTTTGAACACAGTTTTGATTTGGATGACTTTCCAAATAAGCATAAGGCCCCATAAGTTGTTATACTTTTGTTTCTGTTAACTCTACAAGGTTAACTTGGCTCCATTGCTTTCACTTGTAGTAAACAAAACATCGCACTATATACATCTGCTAGGGACCATATGTATAATGCATGCTATGCCTGAGTGTAATGGTTTAAAGACTTTATAGTGGGATAAAACTGATTTACTGGTCACCACACCCAGAAACCAGGATAATTAATGTTATGTAGGAATTTCTGATGACTCATATTTAAACACAGGTTTATAATCCCAACATGTAACTGTTAATTCAGAGAAATCAAATTGCAATATGTAGTTATCAAGTGTCAGTCCTACTAGAAAGCAGTAATCTTATGAAACAGGAAAAACAAAATCCACAAATATATATATCAGGGCTTGACAAATTTTTGTTTGACTCTAGGAACCAGACCAAAAATTTAAGAGCCAGACTGTAACAGTTGTAAGGTACCGGAGCCCAGATACAGGGAGATATTCACCCGTGTACAAGAGAGATAACCAAAGAAGGATGACAGAGGCTCTGCCCTAAAGGGCAAGGTCCACTTCACCAAGGAGCCTAACAGGGCTCTTATGCTATAGGTAAAAGGAGAGGTAACAGGAGGCAGAAGCTTAGTGGGAGTGCCAAGGTCCAGGCATTATAGAGGTCAGTCGTGGTCAAGGGTCAAGCTGGAGTCCATGGATATAGCAGTCAGCGTCATCAAGTATCCATCCAAGGTCCAGGGGTGTTAGAGGTCAGAGTGGTAGAATAAATAGGCCAGAAATCAGGTACCAAGGAATGCAAGCCAATGGTCAGAGAATGTACTATAGTATAGATAGGGAAGGGCAAATACAGCTAAGCCCAGAGCAGAGGCACATCTGGGTTTAAACAGAGGTGTCATCACTGCTTGACATGCCTATAAGAGCTTGGCCGCACCAAGGAGACAGACCAGCGTTGCGGAGTGATTCAGGCCACACTGCTCCAGCACCCAATGCAGAAGCGGTGATGGCCCAACTTATGCTGCAAACTACAATTGTAAGGACAGGATGGGGAGCACGACCGTGCTGCCGGAATGTACCTCGGGCACCATCAACAGCAGGTAAGTCCGGCGGTTCAGGATGCTGACTCCTCCCCTCAGGGCCTAGTGGAACAAGGCTGGGGAAGCAGTGTGCATGATTCTTTGGCTACCAATGGAACAAGGCTGGAGTGTCAAATGGTATGTCATTCTATGGATACAAGTGGTATGAGGTTGAGGAAGCAGACTGTGTATGTATAGTTTTATGACTACCAATGGGGCAGTGGGTCTCCCACATATTGCAGAGAGCAGCCTAATGGACCTCAGAAGTCTAGGTGACCACAGTGCTGGGCATCGGCCAGAGAGCATACAGATACATGCATATCCAGAGGAAAGTGAAGCCTAGGCAGGTTGTGGTGGTAGGGGACTCCATTATTAGGAGAACAGATAGGGTAATCTGTGGCTCTGATCGCAGCAACCGAATGGTTTGCTGTCTCCCGGGTACCCGGGTTCGGCATGTTGCAGACAGGGTGGACAGATTATTGGGAGGGGCTGGAGAGGATCCAGCTGTCTTGGTGCATATTGGTACCAATGACAAAGTTAGAGGAAGGTGGAGAGTCCTAAAAGGTAATTTTAGGGATTTAGGCAGTAAGATTAGGAACAGGACCTCCAAGGTAGTATTCTCAGAGATACTACCTGTGCCATGCGCTACGCCAGAGAGACAGCGGGAGATTAGGGAGCTCAATGCATGGCTGAAGTCTTGGTGTAAGAAGGAGGGCTTTGGGTTTTTAGAGCACTGGGCTGATTTTGCTTTGGGGTACAATCTCTATAGCAGGGATGGATTGCACCTGAATGCAAGAGGGTCTCAAGTGCTTGGGGAGAGGATTACTAGACGGTTGGAGGAGATTTTAAACTAGGAAGGGGGGGGAGGGGCCAATAAATACTGGGATAGATAGTATAGAAAGGGAAGGCGATGTAGTTAATAACCAGGTGGGAGGATCTGGGGGCGGGGTTAGTACAGATGATAGGGAGAAGCCTATAAGCCACATCAAAATTAAATCACAAATGGAACACAGCAGTGGCATAAATTGTATGCTTGCAAATGCCAGAAGTTTAACTGGTAAAATAGGGGAACTGGAGCTGGTAGCTGAAATTGAAAACTATGACTTGATAGGCATAACAGAAACATGGTGGGATGACACACATGATTGGTCAATCAATTTAGAGGGCTACATGTTATTTAGAAAAGATAGGTCAAGCAAAAGAGGTGGTGGGGTCTGTCTGTATATCAAACCAGCATTATTGCCTCAATTGCGGGAAGAAATATGTGATGACAGTAGTGAACATGTGGAATCCCTGTGGGTTGAAATAGTCACTGGGGGTAAAACTGCCCAGAAAATATTAGTGGGTATTTGTTATAAACCACCAAACATTGGTGACCTTGAAGAAACACAGCTATTAATGCAAATAGAAAAGGCTTCCCAAATAGGGAGAACTATAATTATGGGGGATTTTAATTATCCAGAAATAGACTGGAAAAATGGAACAGCTAACTCTGCTAAAAGCAGCAAGTTTCTGAACTTGTTGAATGACAATTTTTTGTCACAACTAGTGCAGACCTCAACCAGAGGGAATGCATGTCTGGATTTGGTAATAACTGACAATGAAGAACTTATCTCTAACATCCAAGTAAGGGAGCACTTGGGGAATAGTGACCATAACATGGTATCGTTTGAGATTAATTAAAAAAAACAAGTTGATATGAGTTCCACCAAAACACTGAATTTTAAAAAGGCCAACTTTAGCAGGTTTAATTCATCCCTTGGTCTCGTTGACTGGGATAAAATATTTTTCAGGAAAAAACACAGAAGGTAAGTGGAATGCCTTCAAAATAACATTGCAAAAATACACATATAAATTTATCCCTGTTGGAAACAAATACAAAAGAAGCAAATTAAAACCAATGTGGCTAACCAGTAAAGTAAATCAAGAAATAAATAACAAGAAAGCGGCATTTAAACATTACAAAGCTGAGGGATCAGCAGAGGCATTTGCAGAATACAAAAATGTCAACAAAACCTGTAAAAAGGCTATTAAATTAGCTGGAGAATGAAAAAAATATTGCTAAGGAGAGCAAAAGCAACCCAAAAAAATTCTTTAACCCCTTAGTGACGGCCGCGTGCAGACGCGGCCGTCACTTAACGCCCGTCTAACATTTTTTTTTTTTTTTTTAAAAGAATCCATGGTCCCCGAACGGCGTGCAGCCGCGCAGGGAGCCGGATTTCCGGGACGTACATGTACGTCCTCTGTCACTAAGTGACAGCCACACAGGACGTACATGTACGTCCTGTGTCGCGAAGGGGTTAAATACATTAATGGCAAAAAATTAAAGTCTGATAATGTTGGGTCCTTGTTATCTGAAACTGGTGAGATGGTCAAAGGGGACAGAGAGAAGGCAGATATTTTAAATAATTTCTTTTCTTCTGTTTTTACCAAGGAACACCCATTGGACAAGAATCTGCAAACTACTTTTACAGAACAGTCACAGCAAGCATGGGACTGGCTAACACAAGAAAAAGTGTTAAAACAATTGAATGGTGTCAAGGTAGACAAAGCTCCGGGGCCAGATGGTATACACCCACGGGTACTTAAAGAGCTAAGCCAGACCCTGGCCAGACCGATATATCTGATTTTCAGGGATTCTTTTATTTCTGGTATGGTGCCCATGGATTGGCGTAAAGCAGATGTGGTGCCCATATTTAAAAAGGGATCAAAGTCCCAGCCAGGAAATTACAGACCCGTAAGCTTGACATCTGTTGTAGGGAAGCTGTTTGAAAGGTTGCTAAGGGAATATATTCAAGAATTCTGCTGGAACAGGAATATCATTAGCAATAGCCAACATGGCTTTGTGAAAGATAGGTCTTGTCAAACGAACTTGATCGCATTTTATGAAAAAGTAAGTAATAATATAGATGAGGGAGCGGCGGTTGACGTGATCTATTTAGACTTTGCCAAGGCATTTGATACAGTTCCGCACAAGAGGTTACTGTACAAATTGAATGAAATAGGACTAGGGGAAAATGTTTGTGTGTGGATTGGAAATTGGCTGAAAGATAGAATGCAAAGAGTGGTAGTAAATGGCAAGTTCTCCAGTTGGATAAACGTGATAAGTGGAGTGCCTCAGGGATCTGTCCTGGGTCCTCTTCTTTTTAATTTGTTTATTAATGACCTCTCAGAGGGCATAGGAAGCCATGTATCAGTGTTTGCCGATGACACAAAATTAAGTAAGGTAATAAAGTCTGAACTGGATGTGTCTTCATTACAAGAGGATTTGGACAAATTGAGTAACTGGGCAGGCAAATGGCAAATGAGATTCAGTATAGACAAGTGTAAAGTTATGCATTTTGGGTATAATAATAAAAATGCAACATATAGTTTAAATGGTGTTTCTCTGGGGAAATCTACTAATGAAAAGGATTTAGGAGTAATGGTAGACAATAGACTTAGCAGTAGCATGCAGTGCCAGCTGGCAGCTGCAAAGGCCAATAAGATATTGGCATGTATTAAAAGGGGTATTGACTCAAGGGAGGAAGATATAATTATGCCTCTTTACAGGTCCATGGTAAGACCCCACCTAGAATATGCTGTTCAATTCTGGGCGCCCTTTCTGAAGAAGGACATTATGGAACTAGAGAGAGTGCAGAGGAGGGCTACAAAACTAGTAAGGGGAATGGAAAGTTTTAGTTATGAAGAGAGGCTAGAAAAGTTAAACTTGTACACACTAGAGAAACAGCGTCTTAGAGGGGATATGATAACACTATATAAATATGTTCAAGGCCCATATAAAGGGCTTTCAAAAGACCTGTTCATTAACAGAACAGTACACAGGACAAGGGGCCACCCGCTTAGACTTGAGGAAAGGAGATTTAATCTACAACAGCGGAAGGGTTTCTTTACAGTAAGGACAATAAAGGTATGGAATGCACTTCCGGAGGAGGTGGTGCTATCAAATACATTAGATGCCTTTAAAAGGGGCCTGGATACTTATTTAAAAGAGCATAATATAGAGGGCTATGCACGTTAGTATTGGGATTAATATTTAGTTAGGGCTTGTTGATCCAGGGAGCAATCTGATTGCCATTTGGAGTCAGATGCCTTCTTTTGGGTCAGCGATGGTAAACAGGAATAGGAAAAGGGTTGAACTGGATGGACGCAAGTCTTTTTTCAACCTAAATTACTATGTAACTATGTAAAAAAATATTTTCAAGCCTATGAATTGGCAAGAAGACTGAGAAAACGTAATCTGCTCCTGCACAGTGGGAACTCCGAAACATTGCAGAGTAGTGCAAGGGACGGAAGCTACATATCATTCAAGATACATGCTCTAATGGTCACTCAGATAAAAATCTAAGGGAAGATTGCATCAGGGGCCCACAGATCCAACCAAAACTCCATTGTCTGACTTCCATCCATACTGTTCAGTATGAGAGCAACAACAGAAAAGTTAGTTGGCCAGAGTTGCAGTTATACATCCAGAAATCTTATAGTCCGCATAACTGGTATGTTGGTTCAAAAGATAGGTTCAAGAGTGAGGTGTAAGACTAATATAGTATATTGTCGTACACCTCCCTCTTGAACAGAACATGTCCTATCCAAACTGTCAGTCATCCTCACAGTTGTCTCCAATCATTATATCATGGACAGGACAAACTGCGTTTAAAGGCTCCTGTCGTATAACTTGTATGCAAATGAATATTTGGGAGGATCCCAAATGATTGCATAAGTTTTCTACTCTGGTTCAATCATTGCCCCCCACCCCACTTTGCATACATGGCTAGGGGTCCAGTACAAGTCTATTAAACATCCATTGTTAGTTTTGATGTTGAGGGGGCGTACTGGAAAATAAATAGTCATTGGCCCCATCATTGTATACATGACTAGGGGCCTAGTTGATACCTGGTAAATATCCAAACCATTTCAGTTTCTGGTGAGAGAACTGAACCCATTATGACCGTTGTTGCTAGCGTCAGAATTCACTGTGCCTCCCTCCAGTCCATCAGTTGTACTTCAGATACCTCCTCATGATACAGTGTTCACACAAGATGAATAACATTGAAAGTCAGTAGTAAGTGATGCACACCTCCTGGATACAATTAAAGGAAACACTTGAAGCCCATGGTATACAAAATTGAATATATTCTTCAAATAATTAATTGAACCCAAATACCTAAAAATTATCTAGGATTATACACATTTGGATATCTGGCACGCCATGTTGACCTATGTAAAAATGTTTTTTTTGTTTTCTGAGGCCTAAAATCTAGTCTTATATATTCTCCTGGGGAAGGGGTTGGATAGTATAATTTAATCTTTTTCCAGGCCTTCCATTAAAACAGCAATCTGGTTAAGTGTCTTAGAAATTAAAGTGGAACTACCACCCCTTTTAAACTTTGCTCCAAATAATTACCCATCTGGCGGCTAGCTGCTCAGTAGTGCTAGTCACCAGAATTATTTACCGCGTTACTGAGAATTTTATACTGCTCCAAGACTGACAGCCAGAAAACAGCACAGGCATCTTTCAATAGTGACACCTGTGCTGTCAGTCCCAGCCAGCTGTAGGAGGAGTTGCTAGGAGCTGTTTGGTACCAGAAGGGACTGACAGCGCAGGCACGCAGACGTCACTATTGATTACAATGATACTAAAACGTAGGGGATTATAGGAGTGTGCAATCATTACAGGACTGAATATCTTTTAGGGGTCTCTACTCTTTTCTTTAATGGGACTGACTTTAATTGACAAAATGTACTGAGCTGCTCTAAAACATATTAAAAATATACTAACTTATAACTATAAACCAGCTTCAAAGCTGCTCTTAACTGATCATTCTTCCCATGCCTTCCAATAACAAAGTGCTGCAGAGGAAACAAATTGCCTCCGTGGCCATTCAAGGTGATATCATTTTGTTACAAGATGTTTAATTATCAGAAAAAATTCACATGCACTATAGAAGAAAAAAACCTGTGGCTCTCTGCGAGCCAGATATTTTCTGATTGAGAGCACCATCCCATCCTTAACAACATTATCCTATATTATTATACATGTTTAAAGTTATTAGAGTGGTGTATTAAAATATTCAGAAAACTCAATTTTTGTTACAGTGGCTGAGTGTATATGGAGTCCCACTGTGGCTGTTACCCACATTGACACAACAATTACTATGTCAGTTTTATTTACAAAGCCTGTGGAATAATCTGTAAGGGGCTCTTATGGCAGTGGGGCAGGAAAACCATAAAAATGTTGTGAGGCTCTCTGACTACTGCTGGGTACCACAGATGAATGCTGTACATAGAGTGGCTATGCATGCAGTAAATTGTTTTTTCTTCTTTTATTTCTTATTGGGGAGACATCAGGACCCCTGCTGATGCCACCCTCCCATGAGGTCTAAATAAGAAATAATGGTAAAAAAAATTAACCCAGCATATGCCACAGAGGTGCTTTGCAATTTGTTGGACTTTCCTGTAACATGCATACAAACTGCCTAGAATCACCCCAACTTGCCTTAACTCGCCTAGCGTGCCTCCACAGCCCACTTGCAGTGACATTCCCCCAGTCTGGTTCCACTGCCCAGCAGCAAATAGCATAAATGCAAAGAGAATAATATCAGTCACTATAAAAATACAAGTATGATATACCTTATGATAAAAAATACAAGCACAATATACCTTGTATTCAGGGGTTACGGAGTCAGATAATGATAAGGTGATAGTTAAACATGGAAGTGACAGGAGTGTGCATTAAAACCCTGCTCCGTAGTTAACACAAGGTTCATTTTATCTTTTATCTTCATTTTATCTTACCATTTTAAGGAAAATGGTAAGATAGAGGGTGTAGGAGGGTGGGGTAATGTTGATTACATGTGTGATGGGGCTGCTGGGACAGAGGGTTTATAAAGCCGCCAGCCTCTCCTACAAAATTAGGCTCAGTCTTAAACTTATAATTATCGGAATCTGTGCATGAAGAACAATAAAATGTAGTTCTATACAAACACCACCATACTATGCACTCCACACAGGTACAAGAAACATAACTAGAAGCCACGGGGCCCTGGTGCAAGAATTGCAATGGGCCCCCCTGGCCACATTAGCCCCCTCAACCACATTGGCCACTTCCACATTGCCCCCCAATCTCCACAATGCCCCTCAATCTCCACATTGCCCTCATCTCCTACCTCCCTGGATCCAGTGGCATAGCAGAGGACAGGTCTGTGCCTCCTTCTGCACAGTCCTCTTTTCCCACGTGGTCCTCTTCAGTAGTGCAGAGCGCTGGTAGATGATGCAATCTCCCAGCACTCTGCATTACAAGAGTGCCGGTCTGCCAGAGAGAGATCAGTATATTGCGGGCACCAGGCGAGGGGGTCTCAGGGGGCTGCCAGGCCCCTGGAGTGACGGGCCTGGTTGCAGGTACGACCCCTATAGTTACGCCACTGACAAGTACACTCGTAAGAGATGACTACAAACCACACTCAGTAAGAACTGGTAGAATATCTAATTAAAAAGATGTGAATTCTTTGCTGATTAAAATGTCTCAATAAAATAATCAGTACACAGACAAGACAGTCTATTCAATTGGTCAAAAAATAAAATGAAAAGAACACACCTTCTCCAAATAAGAGGAGAAAGTCCCACTTGCAAATTGGTTAGAATGATATGGTGTCGGCAAAAGGGGGGATAAATAGTTCTTCAAAGTCTCTCCCTCTTATAAGTGTCCTGGTGCTGCTGGTCACACCTGTTGGTACTTTATTCTACCATTCAATAAATCCAAACATTGCATATATGACTGTGCTAAAAGGAATAGCTTATTGCCAATCACCATACATGGAAAATTTCAAACATAAAGAGGGTACTAAGTGTAACATGTTTAATACAAATGCATAATAAAAGATAATATTGCACTCACAGTAAATCAGTGTCTCGGGGTCCCCAAGCCCACAATAGTTGTGTAGCTATGTTCCTCCTGATAAGTGACACATTATTACATCTGTGCCTGCTGATGAAGAAATCCTTAGTCCAAAAAGTTGACTCTGCCCCATGGAATCTCACAGCCCGCACACGAACCACACGCCAGCTGGAATTCCTTCTCTTTCAATGTCATGACTGCATACATCATCCAGTTTGTTATAATGAACTGTAGTAAAATGATGTACATTATGGGTTCGTAATCCTAGCCTAATATTCCAAAAGTGTTCAGCAATTCTGCTAAGTTTCTTCTTGGTTCTCCCAACATATTATTGGCCACAGCCACACTTAATGAGATATACAACACAAGTACTATCACAATTGATAAATTCTTTAATCTCCTATTCTTTCCACTGCCAACTGGCATACACAGACTACCAGTATGCACTGAAATCCGGCTGGGAATCACACAGTGTATGAGGGAAGCATACACTGATCCCAGCCTGATACCAGTACACATTGGTAGTCGCAGATCCCCATATGCATTATCTGACCATCAGCCTTATTCCACTGCCTACTGGTAGACATACCCACATACACTGCCTGACACTCCACCACCTGGTTCCACTGGCAGTCACAGGTCCGCACATATACTGGCTGACCCCCTAACCTGTTTCAACTGATAGCCATAGAATCCAATACACGTTTTGCTTTCCCATACTTTTTCTACTGGTAGTCACAATCCTGGCACCCAGTATGGTATGTCAACCCATACAAGTGGGGTAGTATTTTTCTTAAGCTGTCAGTAGGTCCTTAATACAATAAGACATCCCATGGTTTCGAACAATTTTTGTTGTTTGAAGTGACTGATGTGTGTACAAACAAAAAGAAAAAAAAAAAAGCATGTTTTTTTTCCTATATTTCTAGAACTGATTGCATTGTATGAGCTAATTGGTTTGTCTGAAGCCTGTTTTAGATGATACATATGACTTGGGTCAATCTAGAGGGTTATGTAGTTTTTTGGAGGGGCAGTGTTATTAAAGGGGAGGGGTATGCCTATATGTAAAAGCATGCCATAAAACCTAGCATACAGGAAGCTGTAAATCAGAGCTGTCCAAGTTCACTCCTCAAGGGCAGCCAACAGGCCAGGATTTAAGGATTTCCCTGTTTAAGCACAGGTGAGTTAATCAGTGGCTTATTTTATTTATTTTACCAATGCTTAATCTGGGAAATCCGTAAATCCTGGACGGTTGATAGCCCTTGAGGACTGAACATTTATAGCCCTACTATAAATGAAGTGTCCAGTAAGAATGTAGGGGCACACATAATAAAAATGTTAATGGGTGTTTGCTACAAGCCACCTAATATTGGTGAATTGGAGGAAGCCCAACTGTTATAAGAAACCCAATAGTAAGGGTTTAACCAAAACATTCAACTTTAAAAAGGCTAATTTCACAAAGCTAAAAGTAATATTAAAGGATATTCAGTGGGATGTAATTTTCAAAGATAAAATTGCACAAGAATCATGGAATTTGTTTAAAATGCTCTTATGCTAATATATGCATCAATATATACCATTGAGAAATAAGTAGAAGAGGAGCAAAGTAAGACCAATGTGGCTTAATAGGTTTGCAGGGAAATTAGAAATAAGAGAGGATTTTTAAAGTGTTTTATGTCAGAAGCATCATTTAAAAAATATAAAGAATGTAATAAAATCTGCAAACAAGCAATTAAGCTAGCTAAAATTGATAAACAATTCTGAGTATATTAATAACGAAAATATTAAGTGTTATTGGTCCTCTTAAGGCTGAGACAGGTGAATTGATTAACGAGTATAAAGCTATGGCTGACACCTTAAACAAATTTTTCTTCTGCATATACAAAGGGAGCAACAATGACAGGGTATAGGCAAGCTGACAAGACCACAGAACTTCCTTCATCATGTACATGGTTTACTGAGGACAAAGTCCAAAAGAGATTGGAAGATGTTATGGTGAATAAAGTACCTGGACTTGATGGTATACACACAAGGGTACTTAACCCCTTCAGTGCCAGAGGCTTGGGCCATTTCCTGAACCCTGCAGGCCAGACACTTTTTAAGCATTTTTGCTATCCTTCCATTTAGGCTTGATTTACTCTGGTGATTTTTAGTTACATATGGAAAACTATATATTGTGTTTTTTTTTTGTTTGTTTGTTTTTTCAGAACAAATTGAGCTTTCTTGTGGTATCTTACATGAAGAGAATTTTACATTGTGCAAAAAGCTATGACGTCATATTGACAAAAAAAGTGAAAATTTACTACTTTTGCTAAAATCACATACTATGTATCAAAAACATTTACCTTTATTGAAAAAGTTTCAAATATTTGAAAAAGCCCCGATTCCCCCGAGTAAAAAATACCAAATTTGTATAGTTTTACCTACGTCCATGGCTAGAGCAGAGCCCTAATCACCAGCAGCGCAAAATGACATTTTCAACTTTATGCTCGTTCTAGGGTTTTTGTGGTAAAACTACCCAAAAACAGTGGAATAACTATATATTTCTGAAAAGTAGACAACGTTCCGCATCTAATGAGGGGTAACTTGCCTTCTTGCCCCAAGCCTGTTGTGCCCAAATGCTTCCGGAAGGTGTCACTATATGAAAAAAATGCCATTTTCTTACATTTCTACCCCTTCAACTGTACTGAAATCAGTGAAAACCATGGAATTTCCAACTATATTCATTAGCTAGTGCTCTTAGGAGAAAAATGACACCCCATTGGTATGGGTTGACCTACCTCAGGGGACGCTAGAAGTGCAAAAAGACACCTACTACAACCTCTGATGTTTCTAACATTTTCTCAAACGTGACTTGCCTGTACGAAAATGGCTAGAACATCTTGAGAAGTGAAGAAAAGTTAGATAAACAATACCATTTTGGAAAGAAGATAACCTGTCACATTGAATGAGGGGTTACTTGCCTTTTTACCCCTAAGTTAGTGTGCACAACTATTTCCAGAATGTGGTGCTAGAGGAAAAAAACCAAACATTTTTTTTTTTTACACATCAGTCACTTCAAAGATACTAAAATGGTTCAATGGAGTGGGATTTCCTAGGAGGACTTCTTGCCAGCCTAAGAAAAATGGTACCCCACTGCTTTGAGTTGACATACCAATTTGGGTGACAGGAGCGTAGCTACCAGTGAAACAGGGATGGGAAAGCAAATAGTGTATGTGTGATTTTATGGTTAACAGATGAAAGAAGCTAGGGCGTCAGCCGGTGTACGTGCGGACCTGTGACTACCAGTGTAACAAAGTGTGTGGGAGGGTGAGGGATTAGGCACTGTGTGTGGGTATGAGCAGAGGAGCAAGGATGGTGTTGATGGTGGGGCAGTGTCTGATCGTGTATATGGGGGATCTGTGACTACCAGTGTGCACTGTATGTCCCCCTCATACAAAGTTTTATTCCCAGCCTGAATCTAGTTCATACTGGTACTTTGAGTCTACCAGTAGGCAGTAGAAACAGGCTGGGGGTCAGGCTGGGGAATGGGACTGCCCATTGGCTGTGGAACCAGGCAGGGGTATATGGTACGTGGGGGGGGGGGGAGATTGGAGGCATTTTGTGTGCATGCCACAGGGGTGCCTAATGCACTGCAAAGCAATGCAATGCGTTGGATCCACTGTTGCACACACAGAGTTTTTTTTTTAATTATTTTCACTGTCGTCCAATACAGGTTACTGGTACAATGGGAGGCGATCCTCCCCTTTAAGTAGGCAGGAACATTCATCTAAATGTATGCAGGGGGTGGAGCCTCCCCTCCCTCTTAAGCTGCCTTAAGCCAGAACCAGCCAGAATGATTTGTTCCTGCGTGCTTTGCACACCAGGTGGAGAACATCTCTCAAATCAACTTTAGTTTCTTTATTATTTTCTTCAAATATGGAATACCACCATTAGGCGGGTGACCGTGGCTGACAATGCCCTCTCCAAAGTGGCTGGTGCAGCTTCCAGGAATTTTCTGGTGGACCTTATGCCCTGAAGAGGGAACAACTTGAGTCAAGTAGCTTCCCTGCTGGGGATTTTCCTTTGGTTAATTCCCTTTTCACATGGTTACCTGAAGACAGAAGTCCTGCAGAAAGGTGAGCCACGCTTTGAGTGCTGAAGGTCCACTTGTCCCACAGTGTCCCTTCATTGGGCTTGTATTTGGGAGTTCTCATTATGCACTCCAGCACTCATAGGGTGTTTTTCCTTCATATTGCACTGTATTTATGCAATGTCTGTGTGTATTCCCTGGGTTTTGGAGCAGTTTATGGTGGTTTTAACCTTTTCCCTGCTGTTTTCCTCATTGGGATATTGTTTTATCATGTTTTATATGTGTTTGGTAACTTTTTCCTGTCAGGGTAACTTTATTAAAAGTTTATGTTCCGCGCCTTTAAGCGCGCTTTTCCCACATAGACGCCATTGCTCCTTTACTCTCTATGGGTTTACACAGTGTGGGACGTATCTCTGGAACCGCTTGTCACAGTGACTTCAGAGATGGCTCATTTTGTTGGTCTTCCCTTGCTCTATAATCCGGTTGCATGATTCAGTGTGTTGGGGGTCTTGGGGGGCTTCGGACACTGTTTTGGGGTACTTCTGAGAAAAACTACGTTTCCCATGAGCGCTTGTTTCGCGCCCGTTTTCTGATTGGCTCCC
This sequence comes from Rhinophrynus dorsalis, assembly GCA_037306005.1. NCBI lineage: Eukaryota > Metazoa > Chordata > Amphibia > Anura > Rhinophrynidae > Rhinophrynus > Rhinophrynus dorsalis. The sequence goes on from CM074719.1 coordinate 271,514,449, forward strand.
GTCGCGGCAGCCATTTTGTGAGTTCTTCTCAGCGAGTATACTACGCAGGGACCGAGCCTTCTCTCTCTCTCTCCTCCGCGGATTAACCCTTCGCTTGCCAGATAAGTTTAAATTTAAGCATTTCTGGGCTGAATTTTTACTCTTTCACACTTCAATTGGGTGATTCTTGTCAGTAGAGTATATCTGACGCTGTGAGCATGTCTACTCCACTGGAGTCAGGGGCTAGACCCAAGACTAAGGAGGCTGGGGTGTCAGTTTCCCCCATTGCGTTTTGCTCCTCTTGTTACTCTGGGCTGCCTAGAGAATTTTCTGGTCGTTTATGCCCAAAATGTGCAGAAAGCCATGACAGCAACCCAGGGCTTTCCAGTCACGCCATTGAGCCAACTTGGGTGAAAGAGTTTAAGGCTGCCACTAGGGATCTCAGATCCACTCTTCAGCTCTTTCCCTCTCAGGTTCAGGGGGCTCTTCAGGTTTGGCAGACCCCCTCCACAGTCAGGACCTCCCTGCCTAAGCCACAGGGTGCTCCTGATATGTCTGATTCTTCTGAGGAAGAACTATTACAGGATTCTGATGCTGAGGGAAGGCACTGCTATTGAGTCTACCAGGTCTATTGGTGACCCTTTTGAATGTGACCCTGAACTCTCTGCTGAGGGTTTGATCAGGGCTGTGCTAACCACACTCAACCTTCCTTTGAGTCAGGAATCTACTCATGATCCAACTGACGTTTTTCAGAAACCTTCTAAAACTGTTATATGTTTTCCTACTAATCCTACTCTTGCACGTTTAGTCTCTGATGCGTGGAGAAATCCTGATAAATCCTCTTCTGTATCCAAAAAGTTCGCTAAACTTTACCCTTTTCCTGAGACTGAACTGGCTAAATGGGTTCATCCTCCTAAAGTGGATGCTCCTGTTTCTAGGCTGTCTAAATCTACTGCCTTAGCTGTATCTGATGCTTCTGACCTGCAAGATTGGACGGACAAAAAGTTAGAAACTTGTCTTAAGTCTATTTTTGCCTCTATTGGCACTGCCATGCGTCCAACCTTTGCAGTGGCGTGGGTTAACTGGGCCATTGCGGTCTGGACTGAACAGCTTACTGAGGCGGTTCGCCAGGATGCGCCAGTGCCTGAGCAGTTACAGCTTCTTGCTAATACATCTGAAGCTCAAAATTATGTTTCTGACGCTGCTTTTGATGCTGTGCGCATGATGGCGAGGGCCTCCACTTCCTCTGTGGTGGCTAGACGTGCTCTTTGGCTAAAAATTTGGTCTGCTGACACTGCTTCTAAGAAAGCCTTGCTTTCTTTACCCTTCCAAGGGACCTCATTGTTTGGATCTGAACTTAAGGAGATGATTAGTGAGGCTACTGGTGGTAAAAGTACTCTTCTACCATCAGTCTTCAAAAAGAAGTTTCCAGCCAAACGCAATCGGTCCTTTCGTTCCTTCCAAACTGAGACGCTCTACGTCCCAGACGGGTCCGTCCTCTGCTCGCTCCTCCTCCAAGCCCAAAGTTGCCCCCAAGGCCAAGACCTCCAAGACTGCTTCGGCATGACTCACCGAACCCGGGTCCGCATCCGGCTGTAGGTGGACGTCTCCACATCTTTCGCCGGATTTGGGAGGAGTCAGTGACGGACCCTTGGGTTATTCAGGTGGTATCAGAGGGATACAGGATCCCTTTCTCTTCCCTTCCTCCCTTTCGGTTCCATTTTACTCGTCCTTCTCAGGAACCTACAAAGACGTCTGTTCGACGACGCTATTCAGGATCTTTTGGACAAAGAGGTCCTGGAATTGGTTCCTTCAGAGGACACAGGTTCAGGATTTTATTCCAACCTGTTCGTTGTGGCCAAAAAGGATGGAGGTGCCCGTCCTATTTTGGACCTCAAGGATCTCAATTCCTTTGTTGTGAGTTCCCACTATCGTCAAGAATCACTCCGTACTGTGATAGCCGCAATGTCTCCAGGGGAGTTCCTTGCCTCCCTGGACCTTCAGGATGCATATCTTCACATCCCTATTCACCCAGAGAGCAGGAGGTATCTCAGGTTTGCCTGTCACAAAAGCCACTTTCAGTTTTCGGCTCTTCCCTTTGGACTGACTTCAGCTCCTCAGGTTTTTCAGAGATTATTGGGAGCTTTGATAGCTGTGCTTCGTCGAGATGGTGTCAGAGTGACTCCCTACATGGACGATCTGCTCCTGAAAGCTTCATCTGCGGAGATCCTTCACCAGCAGGTTCAGTTGTGCATCCAGACACTCAATCGCCACGGGTGTTTCGTGAATCTGGACAAGTCAGATTTGATCCCATCTCAACAGATCCTTTTCTTGGGTCTCCTGTTCGACACTCAGCAGTGCATGGTGTTTTTACCGGAAGACGTGGCTCATCAGATTGCTCTCCGTGTATCCAAGATCCTGGAGCTCGAGAGGGTTCCAGTGCCGAAGTTGACTTCTCTGGTGGGGAAATTCATTTCCACAATAGAGGCAGTGCCATTTGCCATGGCGCACACCAGGGAACTTCAGAGGTTTGTGATTCAGACGTGCAGGAATCATCCAGATCATCTGCACCTGTCAGTCTCTCTGCCTCCTCATATCGAGCTGAGCTTAGAATGGTGGTTGGACCTGTCTCATCTCCTGAAAGGGAGGTCCTTTCGGATTCCCTATTGGACCACAGTCACGACGGATGCCAGCCTCCGGGGTTGGGGGGCAGTGTTGGGTCGTTTCAGTGCTCAGGGGAAATGGGGACTGGAAGAATCTCTCCTCTCCATCAATGTTCTGGAACTTCGTGCCATCTTTCTTGCCCTGAGACACTGGGAGTCTCAGCTGGAGGGTTGTCCAGTCAGAGTGGAGTCCGACAACGCCACCGCAGTGGCCTACATCAACAGACAAGGCGGCACAAGAAGTCTCACCGCTTGGTTAGAGGTCAAAGCCATATTATCTTGGGCAGAAGCTCATGTTCCCGTCATTTCAGCGGTACACATTCCTGGCGTAGACAGCGTCATGGCAGACTTTCTCAGTCATCACACAGTCGACAGTGGAGAGTGGGCACTTCATCCAGAGGTGTTTCACCTTCTAACCCAGATGTGGGGGGTACCCTTGGTGGATCTGATGGCTACCAGACACAACAGGAAGGTGCCAGTATTTTGCTCTCGGTGGAGGGACCCTCTTGCTCTAGCAGTGGACGCTTTGTCAATCCCTTGGGAGTTCCCCCTAGCGTACATCTTCCCTCCTCTCCCTCTGTTGATCAGAGTCATCCAAAAGCTGAAGATGGAGCGTTGTCCTGTCATCCTAATCACCCCGAATTGGCCTCGTCAGTCCTGGTATCCGGAACTGCTGGCCATGTCAGTGGCGGATCCCTTCCCGCTTCCTGCCCGTCCAGACCTGCTTTTTCAAGGATATCTGTGGAAGGAGGATGTTCATCATCTCCATTTGATGGCTTGGAGGTTGAATCCTCAATTTTGAGGAAGAAAGGGTTTTCCTCTTCTGTGGTGTCTACGATGCGTAGAGCTCGCAAGCCTGTGTCTTCCAAGATCTATCATCGCATATGGTCAACTTTTGTTGCATGGTGTGCTGATAAGGATCTATCTCTTGATTTCCATCTTCCCACGGTCCTGGCCTTTTTGCAGGATGGGGTTGAGAAGGGACTCAGCCTGAGTTCTCTCAAAGTTCAGACTTCTGCTCTGTCTGTATTTTTCCAGGAACGCATTGCTGTTCTTCCTGATGTTAAGGTTTTCTTCCAAGGTGTGGCTCATGTTCGGCCTGCCTTCAAGAGTCCAGCTCCCCAGTGGGACCTCAATTTGGTGCTGGGGGTTCTTCAGAGACCCCCGTTTGAATCCTTGGCTTCTATTCCTTTACGTCTCTTCACATGGAAAATGGCCTTTCTCTTGGCTATTGTTTCAGTTTGCCGGGTAGCGGAGTTACAAGCTCTGTCTTGTAAATCTCCTTACCTGGTATTCCACAAGGATAAGGCTGTACTCCGTACTTCCAAATAGTTCTTGCCCAAGGTTGTCTCCGAGTTTCACATCAATCAGGAGATTGTGGTACCCTCTTTCTGCCCTAACCCTTCCTCTGACAAGGAGAGGGATCTTCATTTGTTGGATGTAGTGCGTTGTCTCAAGTCTTATGTGCATCGCACTGAGTCTATCAGGAAGTCTGACGCTCTGTTTGTCATTCCTGAGGGGCCTAGAGCAGGGAGACCAGCATCAAAAGTGACTATTGCATCTTGGATAAAATCTACCATTCGTGAAGCTTACAAGTTGCAGAATAGGCACGTTCCATTCAGGGTTACTGCTCATTCCACCAGATCAATTGGGGCCTCTTGGGCCTATAAAAATCAAGCGTACACACATTCTTGAAGCACTATCGTGTAGATGTACTGGCTTCGGCTGATGCCAGCTTTGGGAGGAAGGTCCTGGAGGCAGTCTTGCCTGTCTAGGATCTTCTGCTTCTGTGGTTCTTAGTGCTTCCTTGCTGTTGAGCCCTGTTGGCTCTAGTTCAGTGTGCTGTGATAGTTCAGGGGTTCGTTTTTACCCCTGGTTGGTGTCCGTTGACACTTCTGTTATTGGGCTCTATGATTAATTGGTTCATAGGAGTTCTGGTGAGTTTTGGGTCCTGCGCTTGGTCCTTGCCTTCTTCCCGCCTCTGGGAAAGCTCAATGTTTGTACATCCCATTGTACCAGTAACCTGTATTGGACGACAGTGAAAATAGGATTTTAGTCTTAGCTGTTAAATCCTTTTCACTTAGTCCATACAGGTTACTGGTCTCCCACCCTGTCAAGGGACCATGCTTGGCTCTCCTGTGGCATTCAGTGGGGGACCTTTTGGGGCATGCTCACAGGAGTCTTCCTTTTCCTTCTTATCTCTGGTCAGTATTAGTGTCTCAAATCATTCTGGCTGGTTCTGGCTGAAGGCAGCTTAAGAGGGAGGGGAGGCTCCACCCCCTGCATACATTTAGATGAATGTTCCTGCCTACTTAAAGGGGCGGATCGCCTCCCATTGTACCAGTAACCTGTATAGACTAAGTGAAAAGGATTTAACAGGTAAGACTAAAATCCTATTATTTTGTATCAGGAACATTTCTGGTGTCCCCCATCAAGGTCTAAAAACAGAATAATGAAAAAAAAAAAGTGTGTGTGTGTGTCACAGGGGGTCTAACGCATTGCAAAGCACTGCGTTGGACCCCCCTGTGGCACGTGCATTTTTTGGGGCTTTTCCCCCCCAATATTTTTGTGTAGACCTCGTTGGGGGCATCAGAACCCATACAATGAGGTCTAAATGTGTTCAGATGGCCAACAAACAAGCTCTGATCACAAAGTAATGATAAAAAGTCCTGTGTGTGCCACAGGAAGGGGGTCTGCATTGAACCCCCCTCCCAGTGGCACACACAGGGTTACATTTTTTTTTTAATTCATTTTTTTTTTTTTATTATAGACCTCATTGAGGGGCATCAAGACCCCCCTGATTCCCCCATCCATGAGGTCTTAGTAAAAAAAAAATATGTCCACAAAATAAGTGCATTGGACCCCCCTGTGACGCACACAGGGTTAACTTTTTTTTTTTTCTTTTTTTCTTAATTATAGACCTCATTGAGGGGCATCAGGACCCCCCCTGATCCCCCCAATGAGGTTTTGCTAAAAAAAAATCCCCCCAAAAGAAGTGACCCTGTGAGTGCCACAGGGGTCTCCAGCACATTGCAAAGCAATGCATTGGATCCTTGTGGCACTCAGAGGGTTAATTTTTTTCTATCGTTACTTTGTAATCAGAGCTTGTTGGGGGGCCATCGGGACCAATCCTGATGGCCCCCCCAACAAACTCTGATAACAAAGTAATGATAAAAGCCCTGTGTGTGCCACAGGAGGGGGACTGTATTGGACCCCTCGTGGCACCCACAGGGTTAATTTTTTTTAATTTACAATTTTTTTTATTATAGACCTCATTGAGGGGTATCAGGACCCCCAGATCCCCCCAATGAGGTCTTGTTAAAAAAAAATCCCCCCAAAAGAAGTGACCGCGTGAGTGCTTTGCAATGTGCTGGGGACCCCTGCGGCACTCACAGGGTTACTTTGCCGTTTTTTTCTTTTTACATCTTTCAGACCTCGTGGGGACATCAGGACCCCTCCTGGTGTCCCCTCAGTTATTGATTTCCCAGCCAATTGGACCCTGAGCGGCAGAATCTTCCATAGTGTCACAGAGTGACTAAGAAATAACAACACTGACAAGTACAGATGAATTTAAAATAAAACTTTATTTTAAATACAATAGCGGCAGTAAGGATGACACACAGTGGCAGCAATGAGTGAAACAATAGTTGGCAGCAATGAGTAACACAACAGTGGCAGCAATGAGTGACACGATAGTTGGCAGCAATGAGTAACACTCTTTCACAAGGCCAGGGAGGAACAGTGAACTCCCTTTCCTCACCCTTCACTAGGCTAATGCGATAGGCCCACTTCTGTACCCAGACGATAGAGTAACTCAGGCAACGGCAGCGAGTAGCTCCAGACACTGGAGCACACTGTAGTGACTCTAACTCCACCACCTCTACGAGGCATGGTGAGGACAGTGCAAGACACTTCCTCAACCCTTCACTAGGCAGGTGTGGCTAGTCTCTGTATGGCCCTAGGAACCTTCACAGACACAGTGCCACTGCCAGCCGGTCGCGGTGCAGTCATGCTCACTAGAGACTGCCCATGCCATAGCTGATGCAGAGTGGGATGCTCCTTTGGAGCACCCCGCTCTGTATCAGCCTCGTCATGGGCAGTCTCTATTGCACATTACCGCAGCACGCGCAACAGTCTCTACTGCACATGACTGCGTAGTTACAAACTTTCTAGCAAATTATTATATAGGATATAATTTTTTTATTTTTATTTTTTTATATTGTGGTCAAGGCAACCAACCTTATATTTCTGAAGAGTGGGATGACCATAGTCTTCATAATAAATGGATGTGTACCCATGAAGAATGAAAGTAAATCTGGCCTAAATCACCAGATTGATGCTTGGCTTGTGTATGTGTCGAAGGCTTGATTGACGATTGGGACCTTAAGCCAGGTCGGGCTTCAGACACATACACGAGCCAAGCATCAATCTGGTGAGTTTACCCCACAAAGGGAGGCATACAGTTGGGGTTGTATGCCTATACAGGTCTACTCTTAGAGTATATCTATATCTTTTTAGACATACTTTACACCATGGCTGGGCTCATCTATGTCTGATAGACCCTTGTACCATTTTTCATCTGCTGGTTTCTTCTATCAAAAACTGACACTTGGTGTTATCTATGTGCTTCACTTGCAAGAATATGTCTTGTAAGTAGATTAATTTATTTCTACCCATCACCTTTCTACAAAAAGATTGCTCTCAGATGGTGTGTGCTTGTTTTCTTCTGTTTCTCCTGTATGAGGAAGAAACATCATGAAATAGTTGTCCCTCCCATGAATTGGTTAGGGGAATGTGGAAAGGTCAGTTCGGTGCGGACCTGCTTTCTAACGCCCATGTGAAAGACCTATTGCTTAAGACTTGTGATATGTTGAGCTGGCATCCACTTCCCTGAGGATCCCGTGCCAAATCCCCCTTCTGTGTAAAGTGGAAATTATCGTAATTGATGGTACTTGCCCCCGCTGTACTAATTCGTGTTGTTATAGGATTGACCATATAAGTGATGTAGTGCCTACTCACATAGCTCAGCACCTAGATTTCTATGCATTTATAAAACCGGAAATGTCTGCTGTGAATGAGATAAAGGCACATTGAGTAATTACTCTACTCCCTAACATGATAACTGGATAGGAATCGTATGTGTACGTGGTGACGAGTAGAAAAGTGACTATCCTGATCGTGTGATCAGTAGACCACTGGAGCCTGGGGTATGGAGTGCCGCGCTGAAGTGACGTCACGTGACATATCGGACGTGACCTGTAATGCAGCGTTTACAAAGGTACTCCTAGACTTGCCTTTTAAAGATGATAACCTTTTATAATGCAAGTGATAACTTATCGGTTGGTATAATTAATGAATTGAGCTTCCTTGATTGACGAGAATACTTGTAAGAAGCGAGTTGAATCCTTACTCACTTAATAGGTGATCAATGAGACAAATGACCCACAACAAAGAGGTGGAGGGAATGGGCTGGAGGTTTAAACCCCTTACCGTCAGAGGACGTACATGTACGTCCTGAGCGGATGTCCCAGGTGGACAGAGGACGTACATGTACGTCCCGGAAGTCTTTTACAAAAATGAAAAAACAAATGTTCGGTGAGCGTTAAGTGCCAGCCGCGTGCAGGAGCTGCCGGTCACTAAGGGGTTAAGTAGTCTGCCAGCTCCTCCCACATATCAGGCACCGCCTTACTTATTGAGCTGTTTTAGGGTAGTTTTACCATGTAAACAATGGAATGTGCATTTTAGTTGAAAATACCATTTTATGGGTCTTCCCAGGACATGCATGTAAGTAAATGTATACATATTTGGTATTTATGTACTTGTGGAACTAGTGTTTTTTCAAATAATTGAAAATTTCACAATCAATATAAATGTTTTTGATATATAGTGCATGATTTTAGAGAAATAAGTAATTTGTTTGACCTTTTTTTGTATATGACCTCATAGCTTGCCTCATGATGCAAAATTAACTTCATGTTAAACACTATGCAAACGCTCAATTCGTTCTTTAAAATATTATCTAATTTTCCATGTACATAACTAGAAAAGATGCCTATGAGAACTATACATAAATAAATAGATAGGAAAAAATGCTGAAACTGTCTGGCCTACAGGGTCTAAGGAATGGCCCAAGTCCCTGGCATTCCAAGAGTTAAGCTCTTAATTCTTTTTTTATATAAAAAAATATAAAGTTGAGTAATTTCCTGTCAAGTTTCAAGATATATTGTATCTGTCACATGCTTCCTGACAGTTGTTTATAAAATTTGATTAAAACAGTAGTAGGCCAGCAGTAGGAATACCCTAATTGTATTCACTATAAAACATCCTATAGCCTCATATAGGTTTTCATTAAACAAGTTTACTGATCCTTTAATAGTTTGGGATAGGCAACCTTTGGCACATCAGCTGCCATAGATTACAACTCCAACCATCCCCCACCTGCCACTGCTGATGGTGGTAGGGATTTAAGTCCCCAACAACTACAGTGTCATAGGTTGCTTACCCCGGTCTATATTAAAGTGTGATTTATTAATGTTCACCTTGTCGTCTTATGTGTTCACATCTCTGCAGACCAGCCCTGGTCCTCAGAAGCTACAAACGGTGCATGATTGGCAAATCTCATCCTGAGTACAGGTGGCTCAATCATTTTTTTAATAATATACCTGTGCACAAGCAGATCTATCCTGAAAACATGCATTGTTGGTAGCCCCCGAGGACAAAGACTGTCTAACCTGCAGTATACCTTTTGTCAGTATTTCATTGCCTTTCTCCTATCCTCAACTGACTGTGTGAATGCTTTTTCTTCTACCTTGTGTACCACCGCTGACGCACATTTGATTTATCCTGTCATAGTTTCTCAAGACTATTGTGGCACAATGGCACCCATCTTACTAAGCCCCTCCTTTCTTCACAGGCTTCCTGTCTATGTGGTACTGCACCATGCCTTCTCTGTGGCTGTTGTCCATCTACCAAGAACTCCACCATAACGCGTCTGACATTTTCCATTCTCCTTCTCCTTGGAACTCTTGTGGCTTGCATCATGATCATCCCTGGAGTAGAAAAGGGTCTTCAAAAGGTACCACACATCTGATCTCTTTGGTGTCTATGTTGGTATAACTGTTATAATAAATATATATATATATATATATACACACACAGAGTAATGCAAAAGTGTTAGGTGTTAAGCAGGTGCGAAAAAATACTGTAAAGTAAGAATGTTGCCATGTTAGACATGTTAATAGTTTATTTTTATCAATTAACAAAATGCATAGTGAGTGAACAGAAGAAAAATTGAAATCAAATATTTGGTCTGACCGCCCTTTGCCTTCAAAACAGCACCAAATCTTCTAGGTACACTTGCACACAGTTTAAGGAACTAGGTAGGTAGGTTGTTCCAAACATCTTGGAGAACTAACCACAGTTCTTCTGTGGCTTTAGGCAGCCTCAGTTGCTTCTCTTTCTTCATGTAATCCCAGACAGACTCAAATGATGTTGATATCAGGGCTCTGTAGGAGCCATACCATCACTTCCAGGACTCCTTGTTCTTCTTTAGACTGAAGATAGTTCTTAAAGGGATAGTAACCCCCCCCCCCCGAACAACATGACGCCAAAAGAGAGCAATCGTGCAAACATACTGAACTCCCTTATTCCCATCTCTCAAACCTTTATGGTTTGAGAGATGTAAGGCAAGACAGACCAACGCTCCCTCCCCCTTCTGCCTGACGAGCTGTAAAGCTGTCAGAGGCAGAATCCGGTCGGCCGACTTTTGGCGGTTCTGCAGGAGCGCTACCATCTAGATATCTCTGTATAATTACTTCATCGGAATGGTCTACAACATGTGCCTGCAAGCCACGCACACGTTTTAGACCATACCGATGAAGTAATAATACGGATATATCTAGATGACAGCGCTCCTGCAGAGCTGCCGTCTGGTGCTGGAAGCAGGCTCTCATGACGTCCGCTATACAGCGGATGTATGAGAAGGGGGAGGGAGCAGAGGTCTTTCTTGACTTACATCTCTCAAACCATAAAGGTTTGAGAGATGGGAATAAGGGAGTTCAGTATGTTTGCACGATTGCTCTCTTTTGGCGTCACATTGTTCGGGGGGGTTACTATCCCTTTAATGATTTTGGCTGTTAGGGGTCATTGTCATACTGTTGATTTGGTTGCCGTTTTCCTTCTCTCTTTACACGAGCATCATATGCAGGATTTGGATTCCTTTACTCTCCTCTACAGGTTAACTCTTCACTTGCCAGATAAGTACTTTTTAGGCTTACTGGGGTGAACTTTTTAATCTGGGTGGCAATACTTGGGTTTTCCTCTACTGCAGACCCTATTTTCTGTTGTTAGGATGTCAGATCATGAGGGACATGAGGCTAGACCTAAGGTTAAGGATTCAGGGGAATCATTGCTCATTGTTCCTCATGCCACACAAGGTTTTCCAGAGAGTACTCAGTTAATTTATGCCCCTCATGTGCTGTGACCCCTGCTTCTCTGCCAGGGCCCTCCAGCCAGGAACAAGAGTCACATTGGGTCAGGGACTTAAAGTCCTCTATTGCACAGTTTCTTCTTTCTCTTCAGGGGGTCCTCCAATCCTGGAAACCCGCCACTTCCTTCAGGTTTGTGACTCCTAAGGCCCCTGACGTTCCTGATGTATGTGATTCCTATGAGGCGGAATCACTTGACTAGTCTGAGGATGGTGTGTGTTCAGAAGGGGCTTCTTCCCAGTTTCATGGCGACAATTTATTCTTACAGTGGTGGACCATGCTACTAATACCCTGAGGCCATCGCCGTATCCTCCATCCGGGCAGATAAGGTAGCTGATGCTTTGATCAATATATTCTTCAGGGTGGGTTTCCCTAAAGAAATGCTCACTGATCAAGGAATGCAGTTTATGTCTAATCTGATGCAATGTCTCTGTAAGAAGGTGAATGTACAGCACTTGGTAGCAAGCCCATAACATCCCCAGACAAATGGTCTCTGCGAGAGGTTCAGTGGGACCTTGAAACAGATGCTCATTTGTAGAATCGCAGGGCTGAGACTGGGAGAAGTATTTACCCCATTTACTGTTTGCTTACAGGGAGGTACAACAGGAATCCACAGGTTTCTTACCCTTTGAATTACTGTATGGTCACAAACTGCGGGGACCCCTAGATTTGAATGGGAATGGGAAGGGAGACTTCATACCCCTGCATACCTCCCAACATTTCAGATTGCCAAAGAGGGACACTTGTGTTTTAGGAGGTATTGCTGGGGGCGTGGCTGGTGGGTGGGGCATTAATGAGAATTTTTAGGCTAGTTCATGACCTTTTGACATCTCTTTATGTAACCTAATAAATGACAAATAACAAGACCAAAGAATTTTATTTACACAGACGAATTTATAAACACATATACTGATGTTTAAACAAATAATAATGTGAGTTTTATTGCTGTATACCAATATGATACACTTATATACACACCACACAATCTGATTTCCTAAAAAGAGGGACACTTGGGAGGTATGCCCCTGAGACTTCTGTAGTGGAGTATGTTCTGACGTTTAGGGACAGAATGCAGACATTGACAGGGCTAGTACATGACAATCTCATGGCAGCACAGTCTAGGTAGAAATATTGGTATGACCGCCATGCTAGGGACCGGGTCTATGAGGTGGGACAGAAGGTAATGGTTTTGAACCCCATCCGGTAGAATAAGTAGCAGGCTATCTGTGATGGTCCCTTCCCCATTTTGCAGCGTTTAGACTCCTATGTCGTAGCCCTTGATGAGAGAGGTGAGAGGCAGAGGCAGTACCATATTAACATGCTAAAGGCATATTATGACCCCGAGAATCTGGTACTCTGTGCATGTAGTTCGGGCTAGGTAATGATCCTTTGGTGGACCTGGTACAGGAAGCTAAGAGCCAGGGATCCCTACAGGATGCAGAGATGAATCCACAGCTCTCAGCTGAGCAGAAGAGGCAGCTACATCAAGTATTAGGCCGCTTCAGTGGCACATTTACTGGGAAGCCAAGGCGAAGCCACCCACCATGTGGATACTGGGGACCAACCACTGCTAAGACAGTTAGCCTACCGGGTATCCCCAGACGTAAGGGCCCATATCCAGAAGGAGATTGAAGACATGTTAGGGATGGGGTAATTAGGAAGTCAAAAAGCCCCTGGGCTTCCCCAGTGGTGTTGGTTGCCAAAAAGGATAAATCCACCCTTTGGGTTGTATGAGGTCTGCGTGATACCTTTTGGGATAAAAAAAATTCCCCAGCCACTTTTCAACAACTGGTTAATCAGTTGCTGGAGAGCCACAAGGAATACATTGTGGCATACCAGTTTTCAGCAAGACCTAGGAGGAGCACCTGGTTCATTTGGGCAAGGTGGCGGAGCAAATAAAAGGGGCAGGGCTCACCATCAAACCAGAAAAGTGTCAGATAGGCATGACAGAGGTGCAGTATCTGGGACACAGGGTAGGAGGGGGGGATCATACAACCTGACCCCAGTAAGGTAGAGTCTATTACAGTCTGGCCAATCCCTAAGACCAAGAAACAGGTCATGTCATTTCTAGGGACAGCAGGTTACTACTGCAGATTTGTCCTAGAATACAGTAAGATAGCCAAACCCCTCACAGACCTGACCAAAAAGAAAGTATCAAAGCAAATTACTTGGACTGATGACTGTGACAAAGTCTTCACTTCCCTTAAGACAACATTATCTAACTCGCCAGTCCTCCAGGCCCCTGATTTTAGTAGGAGGTTTGTGGTATAGACGGATGCTGTTCTTAGCCAAGTTAACTCCAAAGGAGAATAACACCCAATACTGTATCTTAGTAGGAAACTGTTACCAAGGTAAGTGGCCTATGCAGTAATAGAGAAGGAATGTCTGGCTGAGGTATGGGCTTTGCAAACATTACAGCCATATCTGTGTGGCCGAGACTTTACTGTTGTAACTGATCACAATCCACTGCATTGGCTAGACAAAGTGTCAGGTAACAATCGCAAGTTGCTTCGTTGGAGTCTTATCCTCCATCAGTATAACTTCACTGTCCAACACAAAAAAGGCAGATTACATGGGAATGCAGATGGTCTGTATCGTCAGGAGGGGGAATGGAGGTTAATGGTTAACAAATTGATCAGCCTGTGGCTAAATCCCTCTGTCCACCATCCTAAGGGGGAGGTGTCATGCTAAGGCATGATTTGGCCTTTGCAGGCCCCTGGTATGTATAATTTGTTTATTTTGTGTATTTTATTGTACCTTTTAAAGTGTTAGCCAAGTGGGATGAGCAGATAACATCTCCAGACCAGGACATAGGACTGCCATAAAATGTATTGGAAGATCTGCTGTGATAGAGGTCATCTGGGATACAGCCAAATAATGTGAACTAGGGAGAACGTGTGTATATAGTAAACTGTTATTCCAAACCTCCCCCCCAGGAAACACCCAGGGGGTTTGGCCTCTTAGAAGCAACTGTTGACTCCTATTTAATATGGGTCTTGGATAAAAAAAAACTGTGAATTTCTTTGTAACAACTGGAAGGGGAACTTCTACCACCTGAAGTTCCCACAAGGACTCTTCTATATATCTGTAATTGTATGCAGACATTTCACTGTCGTCCAATACAGGTCACTGGTACTCTGGGAGGCGTAAGTCCCCTTTAATAGGCAGGAATAACTATGCAAATGATTTGCAAGGGGCGGAGCCTCCCCTCTTACTTAAGCCACCTTCTGGCCAGAGCCACTTTAGATTGATTTGTTCCTGGTGTGCTTGCACACCAGGTAGAGAACATCTATGCATCTTAGTGTTTTATTATTTTTTATTCAAATATGGAATACCACCATTAGGAGGGTGACCATGGCTGTGAATTGCCCTCTTTAAAGTGGCTGGTGCAGCTTCCAGGGATTTTCTGTGGACCTTATGCCCTGAAGAGGGGACAGCTTGTGTTAAGCAGCTTCCCTATTGGGGAATTTACCTCTAGTTCTTTCCCACTTCATCATGGTCACCTGAAGACAGAAGTCCTGCAGGAAAGGTGAGTCACCCATTGAGTGCTGAAGGTCCACTTGTCCCCACAGTGTCCCTTTGATGGGCTTGTATTTGGGAGTTTTAATACACTCCAGCACTCATAGGATGTTTCTATTGCATTATTAGGCTGTTTTATGCAATTTCTGTGGTATTCTCTGGGTTTTGGAGCTTTGGGTATTCATTTATTCATGTTTCTCATGTGTTTCATGCTTGTTTGGGCACTTTTTAATGTTATACTAAACTTTATTAAAAATGGTGTTCCGTGCCTTTAAGTGCGGCTTTTTCCCGCTCAGACGCAAGGGCTCCTTTACTCTCTATGAGAATTCACAGTGTGGGACATATCTCTGGAACCGCTTGTCACAGCAACTTCAGAGAGGGCTCATTTTAATGCTAGGCTCCTGCTCTATCATCCGGAATGTGTTTTATTTATGTGGGGTGCTCAGGGGGGCTTCGGGCACTGTTTGGGGTACTTGTAAGGGAAAACTACATTTCCCATGAGCGCTTGGTTCGCGCTCGTTTCTGATTGGCTGTCATGATGTCCGCCATTTTGTGGTACTTTTCCTAAGCGAGTACACTACGCAGGGACCGAGCCTTCTCTCTCCTCAACAGATTAACCCTTCGCTGACCAGATAAGTCCGATTTTAGACATTTCTGGGGTGAAACTTTAATCATTTACACTTTTCTGGGTGATAGTGTTGTTAGTGGGGTATATTGACGCTGTGAGCATGTCTACTTCACTGGAGCTAGGGGCTAGACCCAAGTCTAAAGAGGATGGGGGGTCTGCTACCCCCATGGCGTTTTGCTCCTCTTGCCACATTGGGCTGGCTAGCGATAATGTGGGGGATCTATGCCCTAATTGTACTGGTCAAGATAGCAACCCTGGGCTTCCCAGCCACGCTATTGAGCCATCTTGGGTGAGGGAGTTTAAAGCTGCCACTAGGGATCTCAGATCCACGCTTCAACTCTTTCCCTCTCAGATTCAGGGGGCTCTCCAGGTCTGGCAGACCCCCTCTACCATCAGGACCTCCCTGCCTAAGCCACAGGGAGCTCCTGATGTCACTGATTCTTCTGAAGAAGAACTCTTACAGGATTCTGATGCTGAGGAACGTACTGTTATTGAATCTAACAGGTCCATTGGGGACCCCTATGAGTGTGACCCTGAAGTTTCGGCTGAGGGTCTGATCAGAGCGGTTCTGAATACGCTCAACCTTCCTCTGACTCAGGAATCCACTTATGATCCTACTGATGTTTTTCAGAAAAAGCCATCTAAGCCAGTTGTTTGTTTTCCAACTAACCCTACTCTTGCCCGTCTGGTCTCTGAGGCATGGAAGAATCCTGATAGATCTTCCTCTGTCTCCAAAAAGTTTGCTAAACTTTACCCTTTTCCTGAGGCTGAGCTGGTAAAATGGGTTCATCCTCCCAAGGTGGATGCTCCTGTTTCTAGACTATCCAAATCTACCGCTTTGGCTGTCTCAGATGCCTCTGCCCTGCAGGATTGGACGGATAAAAAGCTAGAGCTTTCTCTTAAATCTATTTTTGCCTCCATTGGCACTGCCATGCGCCCAACTTTTGCTGTGGCATGGGTTAATAGAGCCATTGCGGCCTGGACTGAACGACTGACTGAAGCAGTTCGCCAGGATGCGCCAGTATCTGAACAGTTGCAGCTACTCGCTAATATCACTGAATCTCAGAACTATGTTGCTGACGCTGCTTTTGATGCTGTGCGCATGATGGCGAGGGCCTCCACTTCTTCTGTGGTGGCTAGACGCGCTCTTTGGCTGAAAATTTGGTCTGCTGATACAGCCTCTAAGAAAGCCTTGCTTTCCTTGCCCTTTCAGGGGAATTTGCTTTTTGGGTCTGAACTCAAAGAAATGATCAGTGAGGCTACTGGCTGTAAAAGTACTCTTCTACCCTCAGTCTTTAAGAAAAAGTTTCCAGCCAAACGCAATCGGTCCTTTCGTTCCTTTCAGACTGAGACACGCTCCTCGGCCCAAACGGGTCCTCCCACTACGCGCTCCTCCTCCAAGCCCAAACAGTCCTGGAGGCCCAAAGTTGCCCCCAAGGCCAAGACCTCCAAGACTGCTTCGGCATGACTCGCCGAACCCGGGTCCGCATCCGGCTGTAGGCGGTCGTCTACGCATCTTTCGCCGGACTTGGGAGGAGTCAGTGGCGGAACCATGGGTTCTTCAGGTGGTGTCAGAGGGATACAGGATCCCTTTCTCTTCCCTTCCTCCTTTTTGGTTCCATTTTACTCGTCCTTCTCAGGAACCCACAAAAAGGCGTCTGTTCGATGACGCTATTCAGGATCTCTTGGACAAAGAGGTCCTGGAGGCGGTTCCTCAAGGGGACACAGGTTCAGGATTTTATTCCAACCTGTTTGTGGTAGCCAAAAAGGACGGAGGAGCTCGTCCCATTTTGGATCTCAAAGATCTCAATGCCTATGTGGTGACTTCCCACTTCCGCCAGGAGTCCCTGCGCTCTGTGATTGCAGCAATGTCTCCAGGGGAGTTTCTTGCCTCCCTGGACCGTCAGGATGCTTATCTTCACATCCCTATTCATCCAGAGAGCAGGCGGTATCTCAGGATTGCCTGCCACAGGGGACACTTTCAGTTTGCAGCGCTCCCCTTTGGGCTGACTTCAGCCCCTCAGGTCTTCCAGAGGGTGTTAGGCTCCTTGATAGCGGTGCTCCATCAGGATGGGATCAGAGTGACCCCCTACATGGACGATCTCCTACTGAAGGCCTCCTCAGCGGAGCTTCTCCGTCAGCAATTACAGATGTGCATGCACACCCTGAACCGTCATGGCTGGATCCTGAATCTGGACAAGTCAGACTTGATTCCATCTCAGAGGCTTCTGTTCCTGGGTCTCCTGTTCGACACTCGCCAATGCATGGTGTTTCTTCCAGAGGGCGTGGCTCACCAGATAGCCGTCCGAGTGGCGGGGATTCTGGACATGGACGAGATTCCAGTACCGAAGTTGTCGTCCTTAGTGGGGAAGTTCATTTCCACGATCGAAGCAGTACCATTTGCCATGGCCCACTCCAGGGATCTTCAGAGATTTGTGATCCAGACGTGCAAGAATCATCCAGATCATCAACATCTGTCTGTTTCTCTTCCTCCTCATGTCGAGTCTGCACTGGTGGTTAGATCTCTCTCATCTCCTGAAAGGGAGATCCTTTCTAGTTCCTCATTGGACCACAGTCACAACGGATGCCAGCCTTCGGGGCTGGGGTGCAGTCTGGGGTCGCTTCAGTGCTCAGGGGAAATGGGGTCTGGAGGAATCCATGCTCTCCATCAATGTTCTGGAACTTCGAGCTGTCCGGCTTGCCCTGAGGCACTGGGAGTCTCAATTGACCGGTCTTCCGATCAGAGTGGAATCCGACAACGCCACGGCGGTGGCTTACATCAACAGGCAAGGCGGCAAAAGAAGCGGTTCCGCCTGGTGGGAGGTCAAGGATATTTTGTCTTGGGCAGAAGATCACGTGCCTGTCATCTCTGCTGTTCATATTCCAGGCGTGGACAACGTCATGGCAGACTTCCTCAGTCGTCACACCGTCGACAGCTGAGAATGGGCTCTTCATCCAGAGGTGTTTCACATGCTCACTCAACGGTGGGGGATGCCTGTGGTGGATCTGATGGCTACCAGACACAACAGGAAGGTTCCGGTGTTTTGCTCCCGGTTGAGGGACTCCCTTGCTCTAGCAGTGGATGCCTTGTCGATCCCTTGGGACTTCCCCCTGGCTTACATCTTCCTTCCTCTATTGATCAGAGTTATCCAGAAGTTGAAGAGAGAGCGTTGTCCTGTCATCCTGATCGCTCCAAACTGGCCTCGCCAGTCCTGGTATCCGGAGTTGATGGCCATGTCAGTGACGGATCCGATCCCGCTTCCTGCCCGTCCGGACCTACTTCTTCAGGGGTATCTGTGGAAGGAGGATGTTCACTCTCTCCATTTGATGTCATGGCGGTTGAATCCTCGATTCTAGCAAAGAAAGGTTTTTCTCCTTCTGTGGTGTCGACTATGCTCAGTGCTCGTAAGCCTGTGTCTTCCAAGATCTATCATCGCATATGGTCAACTTTTGTGACATGGTGTTCTGATAAGAAGTTATCCCTTGAATTCCATCTTCCCACTGTCCTGGCCTTCTTGCAAGACGGTGTGGATAAGGGGCTCAGTCTGAGTTCCCTCAAAGTTCAGACTTCTGCCTTGTCTGTGTTTTTCCAGGAAAGGATTGCTATCCTTCCTGATGTGAAAGTTTTCTTCCAAGGTGTGACTCATGTTCGACCTGCCTTCAAGAGTCCTGCTCCCCAGTGGGACCTCAATTTGGTGCTGGGAGTTCTCCAGCGACCACCGTTTGAATCCTTGGCTTCCATTCCATTACGTCTCGTGACTTGGAAGATGGCCTTCCTTTTGGCTATTGTGTCAGTGCGCCGGGTAGCAGAGTTACAGGCCTTGTCTTGTAAACCTCCTTACCTGGTGTTCCACAAGGATAAGGCTGTGCTTCGCACTACCAAGGAATTCTTACCCAAGGTTGTGTCCGAGTTTCACATCAATCAGGAGATTGTGGTTCCCTCTTTCTGCCCTAATCCTTCATCTGACAAGGAAAGAGTTCTCCATCTGTTGGATGTGGTGCGTTGCCTCAAGTTTTATGTTCATCGCACCGAGTCTATCAGGAAGTCTGACGCTCTATTCGTCATTCCTGAGGGGCCTAGGGCTGGGAGACCGGCTTCCAAAGTTACCATTGCCTCTTGGATTAAGGCTACTATCCGTGAAGCCTAGAAGTTGAGGAATAAGCATGTTCCCTTCCGGGTGACTGCCCATTCCACCAGATCTATTGGGGCCTCTTGGGCCTACAAGAATCAAGCTTCTGCTGATCAACTGTGCAGAGCGGCCACTTGGTCCTCTGTGCACACTTTTTCTAAGCACTATCGAGTTGATGTACTGGCTTCGGCTGATGCCAGTTTTGGAAGGAAGGTCCTGGAGGCAGTCTTGCCTGTGTAGGTCTTCCGCTCTGTGATCCTTAGTGCTTCCTTACTGTTGAGCCCTGTTGGCTCTGGTTTCGTGTGCTGTGTTAGTTCAGGGATTGTTCCCTTGGTTGGTGTCCGTTGACACTTACAGTTTGGGCTATGTTATTAACTGGGTCATAGCAGTTCTAGTGACTTGGGCCTTGCGCCTGGTCCTTGCCTTACTTCCCGCCTCTGGATCAGCTCAATGTTTGTACATCCCAGAGTACCAGTGACCTGTATTGGACGACAGTGAAAATAGGATTTTAGTCTTACCTGTTAAATCCTTTTCACTTAGTCCATACAGGTCACTGGTCTCCCACCCTGTCAAGGGACCAGTCTTGGCTCTCCTGTGGCATCCAGTGGGAGACCATTCGGGCATGCTCACAGGAGTCTCTCTTTTTGCTTACCTGAGGTCAGTTTTTAGGGTCTCAAATCAATCTAAAGTGGCTCTGGCCAGAAGGTGGCTTAAGTAAGAGGGGAGGCTCCGCCCCTTGCAAATCATTTGCATAGTTGTTCCTGCCTATTAAAGGGGACTTACGCCTCCCAGAGTACCAGTGACCTGTATGGAGTAAGTGAAAAGGATTTAACAGGTAAGACTAAAATCCTATTTTCTTGTTTTTCCCCTTTTCTTTTATGGACTGTTTTGCCTATGTGTAATCATTATTTCTGTATGTCCTTTCTGTATTTTGTACCCAGCACTGTAAAGCCTTTTTTCAGATTAAATGTTCAATTCATCATCTCTTGTCTCTGTTCTCTAATATGAACTCTCTACTCTGAAGGAAGCTCAGGTAGCACACGTTACTAAAGGGTTAATTATATGTCTGATTATTAAGGTGATTTTATACTGTAATTCTGTTGGTTTTGGGGTAACCTAAGATGCCCAGATATAAAGTCTTGGTGGTGGGAGCAAATTGTAGTACTGGGGTGATAGTGAAGGAGGGATTTCAAGGGTTAATCTGATAATAGACAAATACTTATCTGCCCGAAGGGGTTAAAGATCAAAGAGGAAGAATGCAGACAAAAAAAAAAACACGAGGATGAGTACTATCCCTACTCTCTGAGGCCTTGGAAAAGAACAGAAAGTGAGGAGGTGTCCATCCATTTTTTGTTTGCTGGTCAGTTCATCCACTATGACCACTGCAATTGCCAGTTTCTTAAAGGCACGCTGGACCATAACTAAGACAAACTAAAATAAGGTAAAATTTTAGCCAAGTCTTGAAAGAAGCCACTTCTGAAGAGGAGAGGGAAGGAGGATGGGGTTTATAGAAAATGAGACCAAAGGAATGGGGTGGACAGCACAGGGGATTCCCTCTAAGTGTAGTATTGAAATCTGTATGATACAGACGTCAAATATATATGCGGTATTCAAATGCATAATAATGATTCTAAATAGTAAACTGGTTAAAATAAGGTATATGGAGAAGTACATTTAACCACATCTATATAGAAGTACAGTTTATTGTACATATTGCAAATACAAATTAACTGAAATAAAAAATGAAACAAGCTAAAATAAAAATCAAATATATAGTAAAATTAGAGCAATTCTCTCAGAGAAATGGATTTATCTAATAGAGATGATGAAGACTGAGAAACGTGGAGAGAGGGGCTGCTTACAGGATAAACTGTATGTATGCATATATCAATATAAGTAATCAGTGGTCTGTGAGATGAACGGTCTTTAACCTTCTAAGTGCCAGAGGGGTACACAGTGCATTTCAAAGCAATGTGTTGTGTACCTCTCTGGCAGTCAAAAGGGTTAATCAGTTTCAGTTTGCTTGCTAGAAATTCTTATTGATAAAGCTCAACATGGTCCATCTGGTATGCCAGTCGCTCACTCAGTCCTCTGTGGAATGATGCCCCCATTTGGAATTCAGCTCCTAAATGTGTCTAAGGTTTTTCTGTGTCTCTAGTCCTGCGTCCGTTGTGATGGCATTCCCACCTTGCACGTGCTGTTAGAGCAACTCGTTTTGGTGCTGTTACACTGATACCCCTCCTTTACAGCTATTCCCTCATCTCCTCTTAGTTCTTGGCCACCTCCTTCACTTGGCAACCTCTGCCTTCTCACATCTCAAACCTTTTTCACTTTCTGTTCCATACCTGTGGAACTCCATACCCCTCTCCCTACATCTTGAACAATCCCCCTTGAAGTCTACTCTGAAATCTTATATTCTGGAGGACTAGGACCATGCGCTACCTTTTTTACAAAATCAGCACTTGACACCCTCATACCCTGTTGTTTGTTTCCTATTACCCTTTTAGACTGTAATTCCTTGGGGCAGGGACCTCTCTCCTAATGTTTCTATGAATGTGACCCTTATTTTATCCCCTTTTATTTATTGCAACATACTTCTATTGTAAGGTGCTGCATACACTGTGTGGTTCCATATCCTTATATAATAAAACGCTAGAATGTTTGTCCGATGCAGTCATGTGCAGTAGAGACTGCCCGAACGCACAGAATGTTGTGCATTCAGGCAGTCTGTACAGCGAATGACTGCATCGTGTGCGTGGCCAGTGAGGTGACAGAATGGTTGTCACCCTAAGAATGAACCGTGTCGGTTTTCATTGATCTCCATTGTTTCATATGTGTTCCCATTCTTGAAAACATTAATGTTCCCTGTGTGTGCATGCATCAGAGAGTGTTGGCCATTTACCAGCATTGAATGGGTTGGTTTGTGTGTATGATGTACAGAGGAATGGTGCCATCCAGTCTGAGATAGCCAGTGTTGGTCAGATAGAGGGGGGTAGGGCAGATCTGTGTGTGGAATGTGTGTACATTCCTCCTTTCATCAAGTTAAGCAAAAAGAGAACTTGAAAATGTTACATGTGACATCAGATCCTGTAGTGAGTGGGTAGAAAAAGCCTAAGGAGAGAGAGTTGAAAATGTAGGCAGATGAGAGAAGGCCTTTCCATAATGTTCGGAGGCCTAGGGTCCGTGTGCTTCCTAAAGGAGTACTCAGAAACTGGGACTGGTGAGTGCCCGCACCGGAAAAGTTAGAGTGAGTGGGCACTGTAGTGGCCAGGTGCCCTTTTCAGTTGTAGGCTTGTAAGTCAATGCGGCTACAGCCACAGAAAGTACTCTGATGTTCCCACCACAAGAATTGTGGCCAGGAAGCTAAACATCGGTGGCTAGGGCCCAAGACTAAACAAAGTGGCAGGGGATAATCTCTTAGTATGCTGTTCCCAACTCCTCTGTCAGGACTAAAAGATACAAAGAACCTTCATGTAATCCAGCAGCATGTGTAGTGGGCTGATTGCCCACTCTTGCCTCAAGTGGGACTATGTGTAAGCTCCAGCATTAAGCTAAGATGGACTGTGAGTATTATATGTAACCCCTGGCAATCTGTGCAACCAAGAAGAGAACCGCAGAAGTGTTTAGTTTTTATGTTTTACTCCTATTTGTTTACCTGTAATTGTTGTCCTTTGTTTGTGTGCCGTAACCTCTCTAATAAATGCAATTTATTATCTTTTAGTCTGGTTGGATATATCACTTAACCCTCGGCCTACTGATCAGTAACCCCATCACATCGGCCTCTTAATCCTTTGAATGCCAGAGGGGTACACAAAGTATTGCAAAGCAATGCATTGCGTACCCCTCTGACACTCAAAGGGTTAACATCACACGGGCTTTTACACTAGTAAATAATGATATACATACATTATTGACCAACAATGATTAGCCGACTGAGTGCATAAGGGACACATGAATGACTCGATTTATAGTGCCCCATATCCTCCAGCATCCAAAGTGTCCATAGTAAGGGACCTCATTATAAGAGAATGGGGTTATGGGAGGAACAAAGTTAAACCAATATTTAACCCTCTGAGTGCCATAGTGGCACACGAACATGTGGCTTGTATAGTTTCAGGTGTTCCCCGGCATCCAGAGTGCCTACATTTCCCCCAAAAAATCAGATTAGGCGGAAGATATACATAATATTGAAGTCCCACTATAAAATGTCATTCATGTGATTCCATGGGCATCGGTCCCAGAGGTTACAGATATCTCACTGTAAAAATCTAGGGATCAATGGTGGTCATACATGCATATATAACCATTCAAATCCTAAAAATCCCTTCAGAATAATGATTTAATGCTGGCCCATATTTTGATGTAAGAAATTAAACACTTGTTTAGAATATTGAATATGTAAGAAAAAAAACAGGAGGAAGACACAAATTGAGGATCAAAGTACACCCTGTTTGGTATAGGGAAAGGAGAGGGGACTAATGTAATTATAGCCGGATATATTGGAACTACACATATCCATCCACAAAGACTCCTAAATACAAATTGTTTAACGTGTTCTTCCCATAACTTCATTATTTTATCATAGGTTTTCTCATTATGGACACTTTAGATGCCAGAGGATACGGTATGTTATGAATTGAGTAGTTCACGTGTCCCTTTGGCTCTCAGGGTTAAATCCAGTTTTTTGTCATACTGAGTCGGCTAACCATTGCTGGTCAATGCAGATGTTATCAATATCCCTCATTACACAGGGGGGCTGCAAGGAGGAGATATTCATATCTCTCTTGAATGCCCTTGTAAGATACAAGAGAACATGATTTTGACAAGAGTGGCCCCTCACTATTCCCTTTTCCAAAACTAAAAAACATGGCAGACCTTCACTGCATAAATTAACACATCTCCAAGGATGGACTCACCAACTGATCACGTGCCAGGTAAAGCCGGCCCTGGACCCTACTTCCCGCACCAGCCACCACCTCACATCCACCTCAAGGAAGGCTCCCTCCAGCACTGCCGGAGCCAGCACAGCCTACCGCGGAGCCTACCCGCCCACACAAGTCTCCACTTCATCTCCTCTTCAAGAATACATTGACCCGCAATGGGACATCAAACAGCCACCACCCGAGTGATACCTGCAGACATGGAGAGTCTGGGGTGCAGGCAAACAGACTGCTCCACACTTTGCCTCTTTGAAAACTCAATGTCCTACAGCTCTCATCCCTTTGAGTGCCCAGGGTTCACAGCTGTGGGACATTTTTGTTTTCAAAGAGGCTTTATTGGAGTGTGGAGAGGTTGGTTTGCCTGCTCCCCAGCTGCTCTGTGTCAGTGTTGCTGCAGCACTCCCCATCCAGAAATTGACCAAAACATTAACCAAATAAATTACCTTTTTTGATGTCTAAAAAGATTTACTGGTGCTAACTAAGTTGTCTCCTTACATATTTTTACTCTGGATTGTGCATCTGGCCATAATTTAAAAATAATAATAAGTAATGAACTTCTCCATATGCCTTCATGATCTATCTCTCTGATTCTGAGATGGGCCTAGACTCTGAGCCTAGAAAGTCTCTGAGCTCAGGGTTGGAAGGCTGCAGCTACTGCATAGGCAGCAGTGGGGATATTGTGGCTATCGCTGTGTGTAAGAATGATACTACTGAAAATGAAGCCTGTGGCTTAAACTTTTTACTTTACTTGTTAAAGTGTTAGTAATGTCCCATAAAAACTTGTTATAATTTTGTAGAGGACCAAAAAATAAGCGTAATGGCGCAAACCCTATCTCTCAAACCAATATGATTTGAGAGATATAAGCATTGAAAGTTCCCCCCTCCCTCCCCTTCTCCTGATGTCAGCTGTAAAGCTTACAGCAGGAGATCCGTGTTGGCTGACACAAGGAGGTTTTGCAAACCAGTCACAATTTGTAGACCTTTCCAATGAAGTAATTCTTTTGCAAGAACGTGATTTTTGACTCTGCTGCAGAGCCACAGGCTGATCCCCAGAATGGGATCTCCTGGTGTCACTAGATGCTAACGTCAGGAGAAGGAGAGGGGGGGGGGACTTTCAGTGCTTGTATCTCTCAAACCATAGCAGTTTGAGAGATGGGGTTTGTGCCATTAAGCTTAGTTTTTCGTCCTCTACAAAACCATAACAAGTTTTTATGGGACATTACTAACTTTTTAGCCCTGTCCCCCTTTTCAGCCAAAGGTGTCAGTGTTCTGTAACCAAAATGGTTGTCAGGCATGGTTTTGGCACTGTAAAATACAGCCATTGGCTAGCAAATACATGATTTCCCAGGAGCATACTTAGTTTACTATGCTATTTTCCCTTTATTAAAATACTTTACAATGTTACTTCTGAGGTTAACACCCTGACTACTTCCTGAAACTACTTAACTCCTTTTTGTTATTGCAACTGTGTCAAAGTATAATAGGAAGCACAAATACCGTCACTTGTATTCCTTTTCTCATTTATTGTTCTCTTCACACCCTCAGCTCCCTTGGTTCTGCAGCTCTTCCACAAGCATCGCTGGATCCGTGAACTGTGACATAATAGTGGGTCACGAGGCTGTTTACCGCATGTGTTTTGCTCTGGCTGCTTTTTTCTTCCTATTTGTCATATTAATGATCTGTGTACAAAGTAGTCGAGACCCAAGGGCAGCAGTACAGAATGGGTGAGTGCAGAGCATATTTCACAGATGTATTGTCAGGCTATATTGTCAATCTCCCAACTATAGCACTACATTGTATATAAGTTGTCCGCATAAACTTTTATAGGATCTTTCTTATATTTTCTTCTCTTACATACCTATACAACCTCCCTTATGCACTTAACCTGCTGTCAAACATGTTTATGAGGGGCCCATGTATTCTAGATGCCTTTGATTTCTGTTACTGCCCCATTCTTGTTGCTTTATAATGTATTTATTTTTTTGTCTCATTTGCAGGTTTTGGTTTTTTAAGTTTCTTATATTAGTAGGAATCACAGTTGGGGCTTTCTTCATTCCTAATGGACTTTTCACCACAGGTAATCAGAATCTCTCCTTACCACCAATGGTCTCTTCTGAAGGATTCTGCCACGTTTGTCTCCCCCTGTACACCACCTCTAGGGACAGCCATTCTTTATAAACACAGTCACTATGCCATTCATACATTTACCATGACAATCACCACTTCAGAAAGACATGAAAAAGAAAGGGCACCCAAATTGTGTAATATTGTACTGATAATCATAAATTTTATGGAAGATTACATTCACATTTGGCATTGGTCAGATGGATCTGGCATAACAGCATTCTGAGAGTCTTAACCCTTTTCTCCGCTCAAGGCCTCTAGTAATCACCAAAGAAGATAAAATCCAAGGTTGTATTTTCAAAAAATGGTACAAATACTTATTGATATAAAAGATGTGTCTAAAAAAAGATTAAAAATAGCTACGTGTTTCGCGGCTCTACACACCGTTTTATCAGAGCTATATTAACAAGGGGAAAAAAACGTGTTTCGCTTTGTTTTCTACAGTAATCACCACTTCACACTTTCACCATGTTGCTCAAGCATATTCTAGATGACACATGCACACTTACACTCAAATTCACCATGACATGTACCCTCATTCCCCATGACACACACTCACGTTCCCCATGACATACACTTTCTCAGTCACCCAGCCACACTTAGTTTATGGCCTGTGCTTCCAATCCATATTGCATCCTTTGTCCTTAATCTCATCCTTTTTACTAGAGCAATTTGTCCCTCATCCCACCTCTACTCATGTCTTCTGTCCCCGTACCCTCCTTCCTCACATCCTGTCTCACTCTTAAAGGAGTAGTATACTTTTTTTTTTTTTTTTTTTAATTAAAACCTATATATTATAGAGCTTTTCCTGCTGAATAAAGCAAAGGTACTCTCACCACTCTGTCATTTTATTCAAAACAGTTCAAATAAGCAGGAAGTAAATTTACTGTGCGTTTACTTCTTGAAACTTTTCTGACAGGAGGTGACTCTACAGTTTCTATCATTTTATGGAGAACTGTATGTCACTGACTTTCCTCTCCATTAGAATGTAATAGAAAAACTAATTGGTATTTGACCACTAGAAGGCACTGCTAATGTAAAAAAAAAAATGGGTTTAAACTGTAATAACTATGCAAATATTCATCTCTTGGCAGTGGGACTACTCTGATTTTACTCCACTGGAAAAAAACCTACAATTGAAATATATTTTCATAAAAAGTTTACTGCTCCTTTAATACTCATATACGTCGTTTCACTCTCCATACTCAAATGATCCATTTCACCATCCTATCCCCTCTACTCTCAGCCCTGTTTTATTTAATTTTGTGTCCCATCCTACCTCCTTTCTGTACCCATCCTTCAGATGTTTTTTACCCCACAATACATATACATTTGTCATCCCAAACTCCTATACTATCTCACTCCTCTCCTTTGACTGCCCACCCTCATATTCTTCCTTCCTTTTCATAGCAACACATTGCTTAAATCTTACAATAAGTGTGATTTATGCTAAAAAGTTATTTCAGATTAAGATAGTTTTGTGTGTAAAAACCATATAATATAAAAAAATATCCAGTATAATTCATATTAACTGCAAAACCCTACATAATGTGTCGTTATTGAGGTTTGTAATGGTTAGGAAAACAAATCACAGTATTATGAAGCACAGTCCCAAAGAATGTCCAAAGAAATGTAAACTGTATAGCCTATTGCTATAATCTCATATAGATGTGGGTGGTTTCAACATGGAGACTTAACTTTTTACTACACAAGCAGTGTAAAGAAGTCGAGTCAACTAATTTGTACAAAAGTGCACAGTTCTAGTCATAGTGATGGTATTTAATCAAGTCAATGAGAATACTGGTCAAGTCAATGAAATACTGGTATTAAAAGTGAAGGAACACCTTTATAACAACTTGATTTTGAATTAACTTTTAAAGCCACCTAGATTTCCTTACCCATTCTTTATTTAAAATTTGTGATTTATGCTTAGCTTTATTTATCACTTGATGCAAATAAGGTACTATTGACTAGCCAGCCTGGTGTCAGATATGTATTTCAAAAGTCAGAGATGCTCAACTAGGAACGAACCTGCAATACAAATTTGCAGGCTCTATAGGAATGGTGTCCTACCCAGGGTGCAATCGCTTTTAGTCCACTAGTGCCTTTCACGGAGAGAAAATATCCTAAAGCATATCATATTGGTCCTGCCATTACAGGAGTCCAACTACGAAATGCCAGGCAATTCCTCTCTGAACAAGAGAAGCCGCCAACCCCAGACGTACGTTTCGGCCTTGTTGGGCATAGTCAGTGAGGTGTAGCTGATCTCTCTAAGCACTGTGAGCAAGGGGTTCAATTCTGGATTCCCCCTATTACCCTTGGGGTGACTAATCCCAAGGGTAATTTGCATATGTATATCAAAAGTCAGAGATGCTCATCTACCTGCCATTTTGTGGTTGGACTGCTGTAATGGCAGGACCAATATGATATGCTATATGAAAGGCACTAGTGGGCTAAAAGAGATTGCACCCTGGGTAGGACACCATTGCTATAGAATCTGCAAGTTTGTATTGCAGATTTGTTCCTAGTTGAGCATCTCTGACTTTTAATATACATGGTGTCAGAACATTCCATTCTCCCTCCCAAAAGCTACATTCTACCAGTAGTGGCTAATTTGCATAAACTGACAAATAAATAAGGCTACAGTTTTAATAAACTGACAAAACTATGGCTTTAAAGAAAGAATGGCTAACACAGGTCATTTTGAAAGTGGTGACAAATCCAGAATGAACTGTCCTCAGACTGTAGGGTTGGTACCCCATGATAGATGCAGAAGGGGTTTGGCCCTGCTGGCCTGTTTATGAATGTTAGCTAATTAAATAAATAACTAGCAACAATACCACGGCTTTGCCCTTTGAGAGCCAGAGTGGTATCCAGTGCATTGTAATGCATTGGATACTTGTCTGCCACTGTAAGGGTTAAAAGTAAATGACCTATGCCACTGAAAAGTTTAGCCCTTTGGGTGGCAAAAAATGTTTCTCTGTCGTCCAATACAGGTTACTGGTAACTTTGGGTAGGCGATCAGCCCCTTTGAGTAGGCAGGAACAATTATGAGAAGTGACTGCTGGGTGGAGCCTACCTCCTTTCCTTAGCTTGCAGCTAGCCAATCCCCAACCAGTAAGATTTGTTCCTTGGTCAAGACATAAGGCAAGAGAACAGTTCTGCTATAGTTTTAGCTTTTTTATTATTTTTCTGTTAGATATGGAATACCACCATTAGGCGGATTACGATCACTGACAATTCCCATCACCCAAATGTGGATAGCTCGGCTTACCAGGTGCTTTTGTGGACCTATGCCCTGGGGGGGAATCTTGGCTGCAAGTTCTTTCCCCAGGAGTTGCCCACTGAGGCTTCTTCTTGTTATATAGTAATCTGAAAACAGAAGACCTGCTGAAAAAGGTGAGCACCCTTTGAGTGCTGAGGTCCCATTGTCCTATGCTTCACCCACGCACAGGGGTCTCAGTTGAAGTTCCTATTATATACTTATGCTCTCATTGGGTTTATCTGTATGTCTGTGGGGGGGGGGGGGTTGGAGCAGGTTTCTGTGGTAACTTAACCCTTTTGTTGCTGGTTAGCGCCTTTTGGGGGGTCTTTGGGCACTTTCCATACTGGGGCCAGTGTTTATTGAGTCTACTGTTTTATTCTAGTGGACTTTTGAGTAGTTTTATGTTTTGGTATTCACCTCGTTAACTTTATGTTCCGTGCCTTCAAGGCGCGCATTTACCGCATAGACGCCATTGCTCCATTCTTTCTATGGGACTTTACAGTTTGGGATATATCTCTGCAACCGCTCCACTTAGCGAGGTCAGAGATGGCTCATTTTGTGGGTTTGCCCTTGCTCCTCATGTCACTCAGGGTTACCTAGAGAATACTCAGGTCATGTTTGCCCTGCATGCGCTGCTGGCCTTGAATCCCCTGCAGGGGCCTCCAGCCATGCACTAGAGCCAGTATGGATGCAAGAGTTTAAGGCTACTATCAGGGACCTCTGGTCCACCTTACAACTCCTTCCATTCACTTTACAGGGGTCTTCCACTCGTAGCAGGCCCCCGCCCCTATCAGATCTTCCCTGCCTAAACTGTTGGGTGTACCTGATGTGTCTGACTCCTCTGAGGAGGAATTATTGGTGGACTCTGGTGATGATGACTGTTCAGCTGTTCCTTCATCTCAGAGTTTTTGGGGACCCCTTTGAGGCTGACCCCATTCCCTCGGCTGAGGGCCTGATCAGGGCTGTGCTGACCACCCTGAACATTCCTTTGGTACAGGAGGCATCTTCTGACCCCTCTGATGTGTTTCAGGAGCCTGTTAGGCCCCATACTTGTTTTCCACCTAACCCCACCCTTGACCGCTTGGTGTCTGAGGAGTGGAAATTTCCAGACAGGAAACCATCTGTGTCTAGGAAGTTCGCTAAGCTTTACCCGTTCTCTGAAACGGCCCTCACACAGTGGGTCTATCCCCCCAAAGTAAATAGGGTTGTGGCTGTTTGGACTTTGGCTCAAGATCTGGTCTGCTGACATGGCCTCCAAGAAGACTCTCCTGGCTTTGCCTTTTAAGGGTTTCTCCCTGTTTGGGCCTGATCTCAAGGATCTCATCAGCAAGGCCACTGGAGGGAAGAGTACTCGCCTGCCAGTGGTCCTGAGGAAGAAGTTGCCTGTCAAAAGGAATCGACTTTTTCGTCCCTTTCAAACAGACTTGCGCCAAGTGACCCAGACGGTCCCTCAGGCTCCGCTCTCCTCATCCAAGCCTAAGCAGCAATGGAGATCTAAGTCCTCCACGAAGCCCAAGGCTTCCAAACCTCCTTCTGCATGACTCCCCTACCTGCGGGTGGGGACCCGTGTTCGGTGGCCGCTTACGCCACTACCTCTCGGCTTGGCAGGCCTCTGTGGCGGACCCGTGGGTTTTACAGGTGGTGGCTACGGGATACAGGATTCCCTTCACCTCCTTCCTCCTCCCAGACCTTCTCTTCTAG
Organism: Rhinophrynus dorsalis; assembly: GCA_037306005.1. NCBI lineage: Eukaryota > Metazoa > Chordata > Amphibia > Anura > Rhinophrynidae > Rhinophrynus > Rhinophrynus dorsalis. The sequence continues at coordinate 271,545,884 of CM074719.1, forward strand.
TTCTCCTTTGGGAGCAGAAAAGCGCCGCCTTTTCGAGGAAGCTGTACAGGCCCTTCTGGACAAGGTGGCCCTGGAACCAGTTCCTCCTCAGGAGAAGGGCTTGGGATTCTACTCCAACATCTTTGTGGTTTCCAAGAAGGATGGTGGCTGTTGTCCCATTTTGGATCTGAAAGATCTCAACTCCTTTGTGGTCCAGTCCCAATACCGCCAGGAGTCTCTGCGCACAGTAATAGCGGACATGTCCCCTAGGGAATTTCTGGCCTCTCTGGATCTGCAGGATGCCTATCTGCACATCACCATTCACCCAGAGAGTCGGCATTTTCAGTTTTCTGCCCTCCCCTTTGGCGTGATCACAGATCCTCAAGTCTTCAACAGAGTCCTGAGAGCATTGATTTCTCTTAGTCCATGCAGGTTACTGGTCTCCTACCCTGTCAAGGGACCATGCTTGGCTCTCTTGTGGCAGAACATGGGGGTCCTTTTGGGTTCATGCTCACAGGATTCTTCCTTTACCTATTTACTACCTAGTCAATACTTTGTCTGCAAATCTTACTGGTTGGGGATTGGCTAGCTGCAAGCTAAGGAGAAAAGGATTTAACAGGTAAGACTAAAATCCTATTATCCAACGCATTGCTATGTGTCCTTTATGGCACTTAATGGGTTAGAAACAAATACTCAGTGTTATTGGGTACCCCTCTGGAAGTAAAAGGTGTAACCCTTTTGAATTTCAAAGACATAGCCAATACATTGGAATGCTTTGGATACCTATGTGGCACTCCGAGTTAAACATAAATCCCCAATGTTTTGTGTACCTCTCTGGTACTCAACCCTTTGAGTGTGAAAGAGGCATTCAAGTTACACACACCTTGCAGTCCTTTTCTGGAGAAGGAGTAGAGGGAATGACACAGAGGAAGGAGCACGTTGTAGCAAATGCGAGAGGCAGAGTATAACCAGTCATATCAAATGAGTGACACAAGCATGTTTCAAGTGCTTTATGCTTATGCCCCACCCTCAGTCATCCCATTGGCAGCAGAATGGGGAGTGTAACATAACTCCATCTTTCTGCCATCCTGGGGCATGGCTGATAATGAACCAGAAACACTTCGATATATATATATCTATACCTAATGTGTATATATAATTAGTGTTATTTTTGTTAAAAATCTTTGACCAGCCACACACCTCTGTGGCAGGCTGCATTTAGCCTGTGTACGCCATACTGGATCCAATTCAGCTAAAACACCTGCATTTACATCCTTATGAGGTGTGCTATGTGCCCCCGCTCCTGCCCCCATTTCCAACACATTTGATTACTCCCTCATCTAACTTGACTTAACTAAAACCTGTCTCCGCACTCTGCTTTATGTCTGGTTTCTCTTGTCTTTCAGACTTCCCAGCAGTAGTCTATCGCCTAAATTGTCTCTCTTATTTCCTACAGTTTGGTACTATTTTGGAATGGTTGGTGGCTTTTTCTTCATTTTGATACAGCTTGTCCTCATAATTGACTTTGCCCACTCATGGAGTCAGTCTTGGTTGCAGCGGGCAGAAGATGGAAACACAAAGTGCTGGTATGCAGGTACAGTTAAAAGTCCGCACCACTGAAGGGCAGGAACATTGGTATGATGAGGATGAGAATAACCTATTGAGGTTGATGTAAGAAGAACTGAAGTAGCTTTTGGCTAAACTAACTGCACCCAGGACAAATAAAAACCCAACAATGGGTTGAAAACCTCTTTAGCATTTAAGGGGTTAAAAGTCCCAATATATTGAAGAGGAATTTGGGAATTTTTATTTGCCCTGTATGGTGCATCTAGTTTGCTCCAGAATGACTCCATTTTTATTTGGCACATCAGCTTCACTGCTCCTTACTGTATCCTAGGTACAGTCTAGGTGTGAGTGGCTATTAAAGGGATTGTAACCTTTTATTTTGTCTTTAGGATACATATCTCCCAACATTTCAAATTGCCAAACAGGCAAGACTACCTCTTTGTGTAACTGAAAAGTTTTAGCCTCCCTGTGTGCGTAACTGCACATTCGCAGTAGAGACTGCTGGAATGATGCAGTCATGCGCAGTAGAGACTGGCCGAACACACTGATCAGGAGCGGGAAGCTCCAGACGGCTCACCACCTGTCTGTGCTCCCGGCTCCGGGGCAGCAGCCGAGGCCGCTGGGTGGCATTTTAGCCCATGTATACGGGCTTTCATACTAGGTATATTATAAAAACACATACTGTGGTTTAAACAAATATTAATGTTATGTGGAGCAATATATATACACACCACACAGTCTGATCTCGCTAAAAAGAGGGACACCAGGATGGGAAAGATGAACTGTTCCTCCATTAAGAGATACACTTGTGGGGGTATGAGAGTATTAATTTAAATTGTGTATACTTTGTACATGCTTTTGTCTTTGCACTTTTATGTCCTTGAAAGTAACCTTCCTGGATCTCTGTTTCCAGAGAGATTTCTGGTCAGCCTACCATGAATGCAGCACACCTTTGCAGTAGGGAGTGCTGTGTATGCTATCTTTTTTTACATTGTATCACATTTTCCACTTTCACAGTCTGTGACAGAAAACTTTTTGGAAGTAGATCCAGGTAGCTTGCTCTCAGGGACATAAAAGTATAAAAGTGGAAAAAAAATGGTTGATGTGGAAAAAAGAATTGTAAAAGCATAGGTGCACTTGCATAATATATAGTCAAAATAAAAGCTTACTACCCCTTTAATTTAAGAAATGATCTTACTTGCATAAAAGTCCTTCATACAGCACTATGGTGTATCTCTTTGTATTTTTGCTTTGTATGTGCATTTATTTGTATCTACAGAACTTCATTTTATTTTGCCTTTAGCAAACATTTCTTGAAACATACAACAAAGTTCCAATTTTGGGACAGACCAAATACACCCTCGGACATAAAGTATCTGTTAATTTACGGTAAATGGGGAATTTAACCCCTTGAATGCTAAAGTGGACTCCAGTGCGAGGTTAATACCTGTTTGGAACAATGAGATTTTTTATTTGTCTGCGTGGTGCAGTTGGTTTTCTCCAAAATTTCACCTTTTATCCTGAATAAGGCACCAGTTTGGACTGACATCAAGGGTTATGTTCTTGAACTAACGAGGTTCAGTTCTGGAGCAGGGCAACTGCATGGTAGGGGACCAGTAACACACTGCAATGCACTGGAGATCTTTTGAGCATTCAAAGGGTTAAAAGCTCAATTTAAATAATTGGAAATGTTCATTTCTACCCAGAGTTGCAGTTTGGTTGTTCCAGAATTGCACCTGTTTAGCATATAGAATACAGATCCAAGTCTCCTAAACCTCTATATTCTTCATTGTGCAGCAACTGAAATTACCCTTTGTATGTGTCTAGCTCTACTGATCTTCACTGTACTGCTCTACGCCGCTGCTATAACTGCCATAGTCTTCCTGTATATATACTACACCAAACCGAATGACTGTGCCCCTAACAAAGTCTTCATCAGTCTCAACCTTATCTTCTGTGTCATCGTTTCTATTGTGTCCATTCTGCCAAAGGTCCAGGTGAGTTGTTTACATTAGTTGTTTTGCATCTCCCCCCGCCAGCTTAGTTGGTGGTGAAATATTATTTAGTATATATCTGGGAGACAAATATAATAGATGCAGTGTGCTTACAGAAAAGCGGTGACAGCTCCTCCCAGTAAGCTGGAACAATTCTTCAAGAAGTGCGGGGTGGAGCCTCCTCCATAGCAGGCTACCTAGCCACTCCCCTCTCCAGATAGATCTGAGACAATAAATCTACTGAGCTAGATAGTGAGAAGAAGAGGAAAACTCCTGTGAGCATGGTCCCAATCAGACACCCATGTTCAGCCACAGGAACCCAAGCATGGTCCCTTTACTGGGCTGGAGTCCTGTAAGCTATATGGACTAAGTGATTTAACAGGTAAGACTAAAATCCTCTTTTCTCTGTTGTCCATTATGGCTTACAGGGGGATGTACCAACATTGAGCTCCCATGGGTGGGAAGAGAAGGAAAGGACCAAGCACCGGTACCCCATGATACCACAGTTCCCATGGACTAACCAGCACACGGAGCAGTCCAAACTAACCAAGTGTCAACGGACACTGAATAACATAACACCGCACACAAGAACAAGAACCCACAGGGCTCAAACAGTTAGAGCTAAAGGCACAGGCTTGTAAAGTCCTAGACAGGCAAAACTGCCCCAGGACCTTCCTGCCAAAGCTGGCTTCAGCTGAAGCCAGAACATCCACACAGTAATGTTTGGCAAAGGTGTGCACAGAGTACTAAGTGACCACCTTGCACAGCTGTTCAACTGAGGCCTAATTCTTGCAGGAGGCCCCAACAGACCTGGTGGAATGCGCTGTAATGCGGAAAGGAACAGACTTCCCTCTGAGCTCATAAGCTTTGCGGATGGTAGACTTAATCCAAGATGCAAGAGTCACCTTGGACTCATCCAAACCAGCCCTGGGACCCTTAGGGATGACAAATAAGGCAACGGAAAACGGAAAGACTTGGTGCAGTGCACATAGAACTTAAGGCAACACAACACATCCAACAAGTGGAGAACCCTCTGCTTGTCAGATTTAGGGTCAGGACAAAAGGAAGGCACAACAATCTCTTGATTCATGTGGAACTCAGAAACCACCTTAGGAAGAAATTCCTGGGAGGTACGGAGAACAGTCTTATCCTTGTGATACACTAGGAAAGGCGGTTTGTAGTTCATCAACTCTGTGAACAGAGACATAACTTTACGTTTGGCTATCTTCCACGTCAGAAGACGTAAAGGAATGGTGGCCAAGGACTCAAAAGGAGGCCTCTGCAAGACACCCAAGACAAGATTAAGGTCCCACTGGGGAGTAGAAGCCTTGTAAGCAGGGAAAGCATGGGCGACACCCTGAAAGAATGCTCGTCTGGAAAAAAAATGAGGGAGCTGAGGTCTGGACCTTCAAGGATCTAAGGTTAAGGCCCTTCTTCACACCATCCTGCAGAGATGATAAGATGGATGGAAGGTCAAACTCCTGTGAGGACAGATCCATGTCCACACACCAAGAATGAAAAAATAGACCAAACCTTGTGGTAGGCCATAGAGGACACAGGTTTCCTGGCTTGGATTATGGTGAAAACCACCTCAGGAAAAAAGCCCCTGCTCCTCCTCAAGATGGAGGCCTCAACAGCCATGCCATCAAAGCCAAGCTGTCCACATCTTCTTTCCACAGGTAACCCTGGAGGAGGAGATTCAGCCTGAGTGGCAGAGAAAACGGATCCTGAGCAGCCTTGGAAACCAAGGCTGTCTGGTCCAAAAAGGTGCAATCAGAATGACCCGAAGCACTGTCCACCTGAATCTTCCTCAGTACCCTGGGAAGGAGAGGAAGTGATGGAAAAATGTAGGCCAGATGAAACTCCATGGAATTGACAGAACATCCACCATGAACACTATAGGATCCCTCCAGCGAGCGCATAAGAACTGAACCTTCCAGTTGGTCCTGATGGCCATCAGGTGTATCCAAGGAAGACCCCACTTCTGCACCAACAGGTTGAAAACCTCCGGATGGAGTTCCCTCCCCCCAGTATCTACCTTTTGGCAACAGAGAAAATGTACCAAGGTGTTTTCTACACCTGCAATGTGCACGGCGGAAATGGCAGAAACATGCCTTTCTGCCAAGGCTAAAATAGCCTTTACCTCCAGCCAAGCAGCTGCGCTTCTGGTACCTCCTTGCTTGTTGATGTAGGCAACAGCGGTCGCATTGTCTGACTGGACGAGGACTGAGCATCCCCCTGGATGGGAGGACCAATATTCCAGAGCATGGAGAATCTCCCTGAGCTCCAAGATGTTGATAGGAATGAGGGTTTCCTCCAACGACCCTGAACACCCAGGTGACCCAGGATGGCTCCCCAGCCGAACAGGTTGGCATCTGTCGTTAGTAGGGTCCAGTACGGCATCACAAAGGGTCTCCCTTTCCTCAGGTTGGATCTGTCCAACCAACAGTGTAGGTCTAGCTTCACCTCTGAGGGAAGAGAAACAGGATGATCCAGAAGGGCCGGATCCCCCCTGGCAAACCCAGATTATGTACCTCTGAAGCTCCCTGGTGTGAGCTATGGCATACAGCACCGCCTCCATGGTAGATATCCTCTTGTCCACCAGCAAGGAGAATCTTTTCGCTGGAGCAGAAGTCCACTCCAGAACACATGACACCTTGGACGCGATCTGCTGTACAGAGTCCTCAGTCAGAAAAAACATGCCCTGACAAGTGTCGAACCGGAGACCAAGGAAAACCAGATCCTGGGAAGGGATCAGAGCAGACTTGTCCATATTCAGGATCCAACAGAGTTGGCGAAGGATCTGCGTAGTCTTGGACCTGACAATCCAGGAGATCCTTGGAGGGAGCCTTCAAGAGCCATGTAAGGAGTTACTTTAGTTACATAGTAATTTAGGTTGAAAAAAGACTTGCGTCCATCCAGTTCAACCCTTTTCCTATTCCTGTTTACCATTGCTGACCCAAAAGAAGGCATCTGACTCCAAATGGCAATCAGATTTCTCCCTGGATCAACAAGCCCTAACTAAATATTAATCCCAATACTAACGTACATAGCCCTCTATATTATGCTCTTTTAAATAAGTATCCAGGCCCCTTTTAAAGGCATCTAATGTATTTGATAGCACCACCTCCTCTGGAAGTGCATTCCATACCTTTATTGTCCTTACTGTAAAGAAACCCTTCCCCCTTGGTGTGCAGGAAGGCAATCAATGACCCTAAGACCAAGGTGAACATCTGGGGAGCCCAAAGGGTAGGGCGGTGAACTGGAAACAAACCTGAGGTACTTCTGACTGGATGAATTGGAATGTGCGGGTATTCATCCTGCAGATCCAAGGATGCCAGAAATACCCCTGGACACATCGCTGCGATGACAGAGGGCAAGGACTACATTTATTAGTGAGTACGAACGACAAATTAATTGAGATCCTTGATATGTAGAATAGGATGGCAGCCACCATTCTCCTTGGGAACTACAAAGAGGTTGGAATAAAAACCTAAACTTCTCTCTGGCTGCGGTACAAGAGCTAGGACTCCCTTGTCCAAGAGATCCTGAACCAGCCATTGAAAAGACTGAGCTTTTTCTGTCCCTGAGGGGAACAAGAAGGGAGGAATCTGAAGGGAGGTAGGGATGTGAAGGGAATCCTGTAAACACCTGAAACCACCTGCAATACCCACTGATCTGCAACAGAGCCTGTCCAAGTACTCAAAAAATAATGCAGGCGACTACCCACAGGTGTATGCGGATCAGGGTTCAACGACTCTTGCCGAAGCAGGTTTGGTGGATTTGGGTTTGGTGGAGGTGTGTTTGGACCTTCACTGCTGCCTGGCTTTGGGGTTGGATCACTGGGTGCTGGCTTGAGGCAGCACCGGGTTCAGCCTTGAGCATCACTTTGGCGAGAATGAAAGGAACGCGGTTTCCTCGCCTGATGATTTCGCTTAGGAACCTGGGGCAACAAAGTGCTCTTGCCCCCAGTGGCTTCACTATTAATGTTCTTCACTTCAGAGACAGAGAGATGTACCCTAAAAGGGAAGAGAGACCAGTGATTTCTTAGAGATCAGGTCAGCAGACCAAATCTTAAGCCACAGCGTGCATCTGGCAGCCACAGAGAAGGTGGAGGCCTTAGCCTCAAGCCTAATGGCATCAAACAGGGCATCAGTAATATAGTTCTGAGCCTCAGAAATATTAGCCAAAATGGGCAAAAGGTCCTTCATAGGGGCACCTTTGCAGACAGTGTCAGTCAGCTGTTCAGTCCAAACAGCAATGGCTCTATTAACCCATGCAGAAGCCAGAGTTGGCCTCAAGGACGCACCTATGGCAGCAAGGACAGCCTTAAGGATAGCCTCCAGCTTCCTATCTGTCAGATCTTTGAGCGCGAAGCATCAGCAATGGGCAAGGCAGTAGATATAGAAAGCCTAGAAATAATGGAATCAATCTGAGGAGGTGTAGCCCACTGAGCCAAAGCTGTAATAGCAAAGGGGTACAGCTTAGAGAATCTCTTGGAAAGAGTGAGACGCTTGTTAGGAGTCTTCCACTCATCCAGGATAATTTGATCCTGAGTGGAATTAGGCAGAAAAACAGTATAGGACTTCTTGCACCTTGAAAAGACATCAGAAGTAGAATGAGACTCTACAGGGTTAACAGGAATGTTAAGGGTAGACAAAACCGTGTTCATGAGACCCTCAGTAGAGGGTTCTGGGTCAGCTTCAAAGGGGTCGCCATGAAACTGGGAACGAAGCCCCTTCAGAACACACACTTTGCTCAGACTCCTCCAATGACTCCTCCTCAGAGGAATCCAACAAATCAGGAATGCCAGGGGCCTTGGGGGCCACAAACCTGAAAGAAGTGGGGGGGTTTCCAGGACTGGAGGACCCCCTGAAGAGAGAGAGGAAACTTTGCTATAGAGGACTTTAAGTCCTTGACCCAATGCGGCTGCTGTTCATACCTGGAGGACCCTCGTGGAGAAGCAGGGGCCACAGCGCATGAGAGGCATAAGTGACCTGAGTACTCTCTGAGAAGCCCCGCTTGACATGAGGAACAATAAGCAAGGGGGGCAGAGACGCCCCTGGGTCCTTAGTACTAGCCCCATGTCCCTTAGAATCTGACATCTTAACAGGAGAATGTCTACAGAATAGGGAACCCAAATACTGTCACCCCGATCAAGGATTTCACCCCAGAAAGCCTAAAACATACTTATTTGGCAGGTGAAGGGTTAACATGAGGAGAGTAAAGGAATACAAGCCCTGTGTATGATACTCGTGTAAAGAGAGAGAAAATGGTGACTGAAATCAGAGCGAATCAGCAAACAGCCAGCTAAAACGGACATCTATGGGAAATGTACTTTCCCTTTGAAAAAATACCAAACACAGCGCACAAACTCCCCAGGGACCCCAAGACATTGAGGATGTGAACCAGAATGTAGGGCAATGGGAGACCAGAAGAATGAGCCCTCTCTCAACTTGTGGAGCACTTGCAGAGATATGTCCCAATGGAGTCAATGGAGCATTGCAGCTATACAATATAAAATGTAAAAAAAAAAAAAAATAAAGTGCCTGAAAAGTGCCAAAACACATACAGAACACCTAATAAAGCATAGAAAATACGTAAATACCCCAAGGACTCCAGTAACATAAATATAAAGTACTCAACATGAGTGCAGGAGTATGAGGCACTCCTGAAGGAACCCTGTGCGGAGGGGAACAGTGGGACAAGTGGACCATGGCACTCAAAGGGTTGCTCATCTTTTCTGCAGGTCTTCTTTCTTCAGATTATCATTGAAATGGAAGAAGCCTCAGAGAGACTCCTTCTGGAGAGAGAGACATGGGTTGCATGGTCCTTTCCCAAGACTGCAAGGGTCCACAGACAGCACCTGTTAACAGGGCAATCCTCTAGGGGAAGCCAGTAATGGTAATCTGCCTAATGGGGGAATTTTGACACCCCATATCTAAGAAAAAAATAATAAATAACTAAAAACTAAGCACAACTGCTCTTAGCCTTCCTACTAGTTGATGGAAAAAATCTTATCTGGAGAGGGGAGTAACTAGGTAGCCTGCTATGGAAGAGGGGGAGGTTCCCACCCTGCACTTCATGAAGAATTTTTCCAGCCTACTGGGAGGAGCTGTCACCTCCCCATGATACCTGTAAGCTATATTGGACATCAGAAGAATATTATTTTAAAAAATATATGCAGTGTAATTTGTCCAACAAATAAAACTTTGGCTGCATAGGTGATCCTTTACATGCACATACTGCAGCGTGTTAAAAATAATACTGGAAATGTCTTTCCCTGTTAGCAAAATTGGGTCATATTTGTGTATGTTTTTTTTTTTTATATATATATATATATATATATATATATATATATATATATATATATATATAAATATATATATATATATAAATATACACATTCTAACAGTAGTAAATTTTTGTGAGTATATTATTGACACACACACACACAAAAACACGAGCACGGCAAATCGACCATAATATAGTCAATACATTCAATAGCAGGGTACTGCTTTTGTGCATGCATCACGATTCAGTGACATTGTTTTTGGGCATACACGGCATGTTGACCAGTCAACCACAAGAAGGGAGGGACTGGTCACGCCGTAGTTTTGTAGACATACCTAGCCTTTGTTGTGCTATGCAGCTGTAGGTCAGTCTCAGAATTCTCTAGTTGCCTTTTTATTGCTTTTCTTGTGCTTTATTCTGGGTATATATTTCTCTCTCTATTGTTAATTTCCCTTTTTCTAAGGGTCAAGGCTTTTGGGAGGCTGTATGTTTTTCTCTTCTTTCCCTCTGTCCTTACTGTTGTGTATCATGACACACTGCTACCATGTCAGAGTCCAAGGAGAGGGACACTGGAAGAAAAGGGAGCAAATCTAGCTCTGTTATTTTTTATATGTCATATATAATAAAGTTACATAGAGGTCAAGTCAAATATTGTTCCACATGCTCCCCCTCAATTTCAACTCAGTGGACTGTTCAAACGTCTGCCACCATGCTGCCTACTTTTGTAGTACATATACTACTTATTCTTCTGTAATCGCGATACAACATAATGGGTTTAGATCATTTCTCAGATGACTGCATAGAAAAGAATAGAGCTGGCATTGGTATATACATATAATCCCTGAATTAGAACCACATAAATAGTGTGGTGCACTCAGAGACCCAAGGACGGTTGAAAACCATAATTTATCAAGAACGAGGAACTCTGGAATGAAGAGTTCACAGCACAATTCCGGCCAAACTGTGCCCAAGGTAACCGGGTAGCCCACTTATCATGGTGGTCTGAAATATAACAATTGACAAATTGTTCCAAGGCTTGGTTAGACCTCTTAACCGCACAGTTGGATTGAGGATAGTATGCAAATGAGAAAGAGAGTTGGATCCTCATTCTGAGCGCAGAAGGACCTCCAAAAACAAACGAACTGGCTTCCCTGATCTGAGACTATCACCTTCGGTACCCTGTGGAGCCGAAAGACTTCTTTAGCAAAAATCACGGCCAATTCTTGGGCAGAAGGTAGTCCTCTGAGTGGTACAAAGTGAGCCATTTTAGAAAACCTATCTACGATCCTTCTGTAGAGGAGGTGCAGAGGAAAAAGATATGGATTCTTGTTTGTCCTTTGGGGATCCCTATGAGGCTGACCCTTACCCCCCAGTGGAGGGACTCATCAGAGCGGTGTTGGAGACCCTTTAGATCTCTGAGGCAACTGATGTTGGATCTTCCTCACAAGAGGTTTTCCACAGGGGCAAGGAGGACTCTACAGTTTTATTTCCCAACAGCACCTTAGATCAGGTTTTACTGGAGGAACAGTAGACACCAGATAAGAGACTTTTCCTTAATGTGTGTTTCTCTGTCGTCCAATACAGGTTACTGGTAACTCTGGGAGGCGATCCTCCCCTTTAAGTAGGCAGGAACATTTCTCAATGTATGCAGGGGGTGGAGCCTCCCCTCCCTCCTCAGCTGCATCCCAGTCAGCTAACTCCAGAATGATTTGTTCCTGGGTGTGAACACACCAGTGGAGAACATCTCTCGTTAGTTTTAGTTTCTTTTTTATTTTTCTGTCAGATATGGAATACCACCATTAGCCAAGTTACCATGACTGACAAATGCCCTCTTCAAAGTGGCTAGCTCAGTGTCCAGGGCCTTTTGGGTGGACCTTAAGCCCTGATGGGGGAATATCTTGGTTACAAGTGCTTCCCCGGGGATTACCCACTGAGGTGATCTTCTTTACAGGGTGACCTGAAGACAGAAGAGCTGCAAAAAAGGTGAGCCACCCTTTGAGTGCTGAAGGTCCACTTGTCCCACAGTGTCCCTTAACTGGGTTTGTATTTGGGAGTTCTCATTGCGCACTCCAGCACTCATTGGGTGTTTATATACATTATATATATATATATATATATATATATATATATATATATATATATATATATAATATATGTATGTCTATAGTTTTTGGAGCAGTCTATGTGGCACCTTAACCCTTTGTCTGCTGGTTTGACACGTTTAATGGGGGTTTTATAACACTTACTTTACTGGGTTAGTGTTTTCTTATTTTGTAGAGGTGTTCCCTTTACGTTTTTAATCTTTTTAACTCTTGGGTTCAAATTATTAAATTTGAGTATGCTTTTACCGCATAGACGCCATTGCTCCATTTAGTCTTTATGGGTCTACACTCTTTGGGAACCGCTTGTCACAGCTTCTTCAGAGTGGGCTCATTTTTATTGTCTACCCTTGCTCTATCATCCGGTTTCCAGTTCAAGTGTGTTGGGGGACTTGGGGGGCTTCGGGCCTGCTTTGGGGTACTTTTTGGGAAAAACTACATTTCCCATGAGCGCTCGTTTTGCGCCTCTTTTCTGATTGGCTCCCGTCGCGGCAGCCATTTCGTGAGCTTTTCTCAGCGAGTATCCTACGCAGGGGCCAGACTCTCCCTCTCTCCTCTGTTGATTAACCCTTCGCTTGCCAGATAAGTTTAAATTTAACATTTCTGGAGTGAATATTTAATCTCTCACACTTAAATTGGGTGATTTATTGTCAGTGGGTTATTTTGACACTGTGAGTATGTCTATACTGCTGGAGCTAGGGGCTAGATCTAAGACTAAGGAGGCTGGGGTCTCAGTATCCCCCATTGCATATTGCTCTTCCTGTCACTCAGGGCTGCCTAGGGAATTCTCTGGTCATTTATGCTCAGAGTGCTCAGAAGGTCCTGACAGCAACCCAGGGCCTTCCAGCCATGCTATCGAGCCAGCTTGGGTACAAGAGTTTAAGGCTGCAACTAGGGACCTTAGGTCCACTCTTCAGCTCTTTCCGTCCCAGGTACAGGGGGCTCTGCAGTTGTGGCAGACCCCTTTTACTATCAGGACCTCCCTGCCTAAACCACAGGGGGCACCTGATGTGTCTGATTCTTCTGAGGAAGAATTGTTGCAGGATTCTGATGTTGAGGATGGTACAGTTATTGAGTCTTCCAGGTTTCTTGGGGACCCTTTTGAATGTGATCCTGAACCCTCTGCTGAGGGCTTAATTAGGGCTGTATTGACCACTCTCAACCTTCCTTTGGGTCAGGAGGTCCTCTCTGATCCCTCTGATGTTTTTCAGAAACCGGCAAAACCCATTACTTGTTTTCCTCCTAACCCTACTCTTGACCGTTTGGTTTCTGATGCTTGGAAAAATCCAGACAAGTCCTCTTCAGTCTCAAAAAAGTTTGCTAAACTTTATCCCTTTTCTGAGGCTGAACTAGCTAAATGGGTCCATCCCCCTAAGGTGGATGCACCCATATCTAGACTGTCTAAATCTACTGCTTTACCTGTGTCTGATACTTCTGCGTTATAGGATTGTACTGATAAAAAGCTAGAGGTTTGCCTCAAGTCTATTTTTGCCTCTATTGGTACTGCTATGCGTCGGGCCTTTGCTGTGGCATGGGTTAACCGGACCATTGCGGTCTGGACTGAGCAACTCACCACGGCGGTCCGTCAGGACGCGCCCATTTCTGAGAAATTAGGTCTCCTTGCTAATATTTCTGAAACTCAGAACTATGTTTCTGATGCTGCCTTTGATGCTCTCCGCATGATGGCAAGGGCCTCCACTTCTTCTGGTGGCCAGGCGTGCGCTTTGGCTTAAGATTTGGTCTGCTGACACTGCTTCCAAGAAAGTTTTGCTTTCTTTGCCTTTTCAGGGTACTTCCTTGTTTGGGTCTTAGCTTAAGGAACTAATTAGCGAGGCCACAGGGGGTAAGAGTTCTCTTCTGCCCTTGGTCTTTAAGAAAAAGTTACTGGCTAAGCGCAACCGGTCCTTTCGATCCTTTCAAACTGAGACACGTTCAGCGAACCAGATGGTTCCATCTACTCCGCACTCCACCTCCAAGCCCAAGCAGTCCTGGAAGCCCAAGGCCGCATCCAAGCCCAAGACTTCCAAGACTGCTTCTTCATGGCTCGCCGAACCCAGGTCCGCATCCCGCTGTGGGTGGTCGTCTCCACCTCTTTCGCGGGGTTTGGGAGGATTCAGTGGCGGACCCATGGGTTTTACAGGTGGTGTCAGAGGGATACAAGATCCCTTTCTTTTCCCTTCCTCCCTTTCGATTTCATCTCACTCGCTCTCCTCAGGATGTCGAGAGAAGCCGTCTGTTCGAAGACGCTATTCAGGCTCTTTTGGACAAAGATGTCCTGGAGCCGGTGCCTCCTTTGGACAGAGGTTCAGGATTTTATTCCAACCTTTTTGTGGTGACCAAGAAGGACGGCGGAGGTCGTCCTATTTTGGACCTCAAGGATCTCAACTCATTTGTTGTGAAGACTCGCTATCGTCAGGAGTCTCTATGCACAGTGATTGCTGCTATGTCTTCGGGGGAGTTTCTTGCCTCTCTGGATCTTCAGAATGCGTATCTACACATCCCAATCCATCTAGAGAGCAGGCAGTATCTGAGGTTTGCCTGCACCAGAGGTCATTTTCAGTTTTCAGCTCTTCCATTTCGTCTGACAACGGCTCCTCAGGTTTTCCAACGGGTTCTGGGAGCCTTGATATCTGTCCTCCATCGGGATGGCATCAGAGTGACTCCATACATGGACGACTTGCTTTTAAAAGCTGCGTCTGCGGACCTTCTTCATCAGCAGGTCCAGACCTGCATTCAAGTCCTCACACGTCACGGTTGGATTGTGAACTTGGACAAGTCAGACTTGGTCCCGTCCCAGCGTCTCATTTTCCTGGGTCTTCTGTTCGACACTCGGAGGTGCATGGTGTTTCTACCGGAGGAGGTAGCTCATCAGATTGCTCAAAGGGTCTCCAAGATCCTTGACCGCGATCAGATTCCAGTTCCGAAGTTGTCCTCTCTGGTGGGGAAGTTCATATCTACGATAGAGGCGGTTCCATTTGCCATGGCACACACCAGGGAACTTCAAAGATTTGTGATACAGACATGCAGGGACCGGCCAGATCATCAGAAGCTGTCAGTCTCTCTTCCTCCTCATATCGAGTAGAGCTTGGAGTGGTTGTTGGCCCTTTCCAGACTCCTGAAGGGGAGATCCTTCCGGATTCCCTACTGGACCAAGGTAACAACGGACACCAGCCTCTCGGGTTGGGGTGCTGTCCTGTGTCTCATCAGTGCTCAGAGGAAGTGGTCCTTGGAGGAGTCTCTTCTTCCCGTCAACGTCATGGAACTTCGAGCAATATTTAATGCTCTACGCCATTGGGAATCTCAGCTGGAGGGCTGTCTGGTCAGAGTGGAATCCGACAATGCCACCGCCGTGGCATACATCAACAGGCAGGACGGGACAAGAAGTCTCGCCGCTTGGTTAGAGGTCAAGGCCATTCTGTCCTGGGCGGAGGTTCATGTTCCTGTCATTTCCGCGGTGCACATTCCAGGCATAGACCACGTCATGGCAGACTTCCTCAGTCGTCACACAGTCGACAGTGGAGAGTGGGAACTTCATCCGGAGGTGTTTCAGCTCCTAACTCAGAAGTGGGGAGTACCCCTAGTGGATCTGATGGCTACCAGGCACAACAGGAAGGTTCCGACATTCTGCTCCCGGTGGAGAGACTCACTAGCTCTGGCTGCCGTCGCAATGTCCATTCCCTGGGCATTCTATCTGGCCTACATCTTTCCTCCCATTCCAGTGTTGATAAGGATGATTCAGAAGTTGAAGGTGAAACATAGTCCAGTCATCCTGATCGCTCCAAATTGGCCTCGTCAGTCCTGGTATCCGGACCTTCTGGCCCTACCTTTCCACTCCCCTCTCGTCCAGATCTTCTTCTGCAGGGTTATCTGTGGAAGGAGGATGTTCATCGTCTCAATTTGACGGCCTGGAGGTTGAATCCTCGATTTTGAAGAAGAAAGGGTTTTGTTCTGCTGTGGTGTCTACTATGCTAATGCTCGTAAGCCTGTTTCTTCCAGGATCTATCACCGTGTCTGGTCGACATTCGTGTCTTGGTGTGCTGACAGGGATCTGTCTCATGACTTTCATCTTCCCACTGTCCTGGCTTTTTTGCAGGACGGTGTGGATAAGGGGCTCAGTCTGAGTTCTCTTAAGGTTCAGACTTCAGCTCTCTCTGTGTTTTTCCAGGAGCGCATTGCTGTCCTTCCTGATGTCAAGGTTTTCTTCCAAGGCGTTGCTCATGTACGTCCTGCCTTTCTGAGTCCGGCTCCTCAGTGGGACCTTAATTTGGTTTTGGGAGTTCTCCAGCGTCCTCCCTTTGAGTCTTTGGCTACTATTCCTTTACGTCTCTTGACGTGGAACATGGCTTTCCTTCTGGAGATTGTGTCAGTTTGCCGAGTGGCAGAGTTACAAGCTCTTTCTTGTAATCCACCTTATATGGTGTTTCATAAGGATAAGGCGGTGCTTCGCACCTCTAAGGAATTCTTACCTAAAGTAGTCTCCGAGTTTCACATCAATCAGGAGATTGTGGTGCCCTCTTTCTGCCCTAACCCCTCCTCTGACAAGGAAAGGGATCTCCACTTGTTGGATGTGGTGCGTTGTCTCAAGTTTTATGTCCATCGCACTGAATCTATCAGGAAGTCCGACGCTCTGTTCGTCATTCCTGAGGGTCCTAGGGCAGGAAGACCTGCATCCAAGGTGACTATTGCATCATGGATCAAGTCCACTATTCGTAGGGCCTACGAGTTGAGGAATAAGCATGTTCCCTTTCGGGTCACGGGTCATTCCACCAGGTCCATTGGGGCCTCTTGGGCCTACAAGAATCAAGTGTCTGCTGATCAGTTGTGCAGGGCGGCCACTTGGTCTTCTGTGCACACCTTTTCGAAGCACTACCATGTGGATGTGCTGGCCTCGGCTGATGCCAGCTTCGGGAGGAAGGTCCTGGAGGCAGTTTTGCCTGTCTAGGATCTTCTTCTTCTGAGGTTCTCAGTGCTTCCTTGCTGTTGAGCCCTGTTGGCTCTAGTTCAGTGTGCTGTGTTACAGCTCCTGGGGTGTTTTTATCCCTAGTTGGTGTCCGTTGACACTTCTCTTTTGTTGGCATCTCTGACCTGTAGGTTCATAGAGGTCCTGGTGACTTTGGGGGCCTTGCGCCTGGTCCTTGCCTTCTTCCCGCCTCTGGGAAACTCAATTGTTGGACATCCCAGAGTTACCAGTAACCTATATTGGATGACAGAGAAAAGAGGATTTTAGTCTTACCTGTTAAATCCTTTTCTCTTAGTCCATACAGGTTACTGGTCTCCCACCCTGTCAAGAGACCATGCTTGGCTCTCCTGTGGCAATACGTGGGAGTCCTTTGTGGCATGCTCACAGGAGTCTCCTTGTCTCCTGTTTCTGGTCAGTTATTAGTGTCTGTAATCATTCTGGAGTTAGCTGACTGGGATGCAGCTGAGGAGGGAGGGGAGGCTCCACTCCCTGCATACATTTATAGAAATGTTCCTGCCTACTTAAAGGGGTGGATCGCCTCCCAGAGTTACCAGTAACCTCTATGGACTAAGAGAAAAGGATTTAACAGGTAAGACTAAAATCCTCTTATTAAGAGGAACCATTTCGTCTTCCCTTGAGACAGATATTCTGTCACAGGGTCCCCTCTGTTACAAGCAGGTGAAAAGGCTGGCATACCTCTTGAAACCAACATCATGAAGAAGGTTTTCTCCTCCATGATCCAAGTGAGGAAAAGCATTTCTTTCAAAGCATATCATAGGGTATTCTTCCTTTTCTGCCTGTGGTGCGCTTATAGGGATGTCTCCTCAGTCCTTCAGCCTTCCTATGATTTTGGCTTTCCTGCAAGATGGTGTGAACAAAGATCTCAGCCTGAGCACAAGGTACAGATCTCCGCTCTTTTAGTTCGCTTTCAGAAGCATATTGCTTTCTTACCAGATGTTAAGGCCTTTGTTCAAGAGGTGGTCCATGCCTTCCCCTACTATAGGGAACCCACTCCTCCATGAGAGAGAAAATATGTTGTAGGGTTTATCCCCCTGAGTAAAATAAGAGTACTCCCACTGCTGAAAGGTGTTTTATTCAGAAGTTATTACAGCTCAAAGTTGAATTTTTTAGGTGCAATATCACAGTGGCCTGAAATTGTACAGTGGCACTGTTGCTACACCATCCTATAGAGATTTATGGTCTACGGACCAGAGCTGTCCATAGGATGGTGTAACAACACTGCCACTGTACAATTTCAGGCCACTGTGATATTGCACCTAAAAAATTCAACTTTGACCTGTAATAACTTTTGAATACAACACCTTTCAGCAGTGGGAGTACCCTTTTTTTACTCTGGGGGATAAACACAACAATATATATTTTTTAAAAAAATTAAATATTACTATCCCTTTAACTTGGTTTTGGACATTAATCAGAGACCTTTCTTTAAACCTCTTTCATCTGTTTCCTTGTTTTTTTGACTCTTAATATAACCATTTGACTCTTGTTTTAGCCATTGTTTCTGTACGAGGAGTTGCTGAGCTACAAACCTTGTCTTGTAATGCTCCTTTCCTGTTTGCTGTTTTTTTTTTTTTTTTTTTTTGTTTAATAACAAGGCAGTCATTCATTCCTCCAGAGGTTGCTCACCTAAAGCCACTTCCGACTTGCACTTCAATTAGGAAACTGTATTTCCTTCCTTCTATCCTGATCCTTCACCAGACAGGAACAGGATCTTCATCTGTTGGATATGGTTCGATGCCTTAAAGGGGTTCTATCACCCCTATAAAAGTTTGTCTTAAATATTAGTTTATATAGCGAGTATGTGGAGTACTTTTATTAATTGCATTTTTTAAAAAGCTTTTTGGCCAGAATTTAATGATTAAGGATTGCCCTGCACCCTGCTTCCGGACAGACTGTGGTTACCAGCTCTGTACCGCAGTCTGTCACTCTTCCTCTGCTCCCCTCCCTCTGCCCTGACTCCTCCGATGATGGAGGCTTTCTTCCTGTAAGTTGGAGCGGTCTCTGGCCAATGAGACCGATGCAACTTACAGACAGAAAGCCTCCATCATCTGAAGGGACTGATGGGGAGGCATCTTGCTTTAGAGGCATCTGTGCGCCTGTGCCCTCAGTCCCTTCCTGTTACCTTAAGGTACCATGCAACACCTCATAGAGGAGACCGGGAATCACAATGCAGGTAAGCAGATGTCTCTAAGCCAGCAGTTCTCAACCTTTCTACTGCCGCAACCCTTTGATAAAATTTCCCAAGTTGTGGAGACCCCTACCAGTAAAATTATTTTTGTTGCTCCTTCATCACTGTAATTTTGCTACTGTTATAAATAGAAATAGAAATATCTGATGGTTTTAGGTGACCCCTGGCAAATCGTCATTCAACCCCCAAAGGGGTCCCGACCCACAGGTTGAGAACCACTGCTCTAAGCCAAGATGTCTATGCTGATGCCTGCCCGTCAGTCTCAGTTGAAGTAGGATTTCTTAACACTGTACTTAAGCTTAGAAATAGCAGTATTATCCAGCATGTATATGAATAATTATTGGTGGGGGGACTTTATTTGGGGTGATCTGCTTTAACCCCATGGTTCCTGTGTTCCATATGAGCTAAGAGGAAAATTATTTAACAATAAATTCACTGAAATATTATTTTCTTCCTTCTGTTTGCTCACCTGTGTAATGTCTGAAAGAAATCCGAGGAAGAAATATAAAGGAGATATTTTATTTTTATGCACAGCACTTATTGGGGTGATAGAGCATTCATTTTATTTTTTTGTCTATAGCTTGTTGCTGTAAGCAAATGAGCCCATTAATCATGAGCCTGTATCTATCTTTCTATAGGATGCTCAGCCTCACTCTGGATTGTTGCAGGCTTCTGTTATTACCTTGTATACAATGTTTGTTACGTGGTCTGCCATGGCAAATGTCCCAGGTGAGTTTGACACTTAGTACTACATAAATATGGAGAGTGGGAATGTTTCCTTGTAAAAGGGTGTACAATCTGAGGTTCTCTCGATTTTGAGTGCTACAGTTTCCACAATTTCCAGCCAGCCAATGGTTGTTTGAGGATATTGGGAGTTGTAGCCCTCAACAGTTGGAGGGGCCCCAGGTTACCCATCACTGAATTAAACCATAATAAACTGAGATACCAGTGCAGTACTGAGTGTGGTGGATTCCTGGAAGGCAGAACATGGCTATACAGATAGATACAGATGTAACACAGAGAAATTAATCTTCCTCCATCAGGAGTATGCAAGTGTGCTACTGACATTACAGGTTTCCAGAATTTCAATCCTAAAGCTCAGTTGGACCAGTCAGTTGCTAAGTCAGGTCTGGCCACCTGTGCTCAAACAGTATCATGAAAATATGCACCTTTGATAGCTCCTTGAGGACCAGCATTTAGTACCTTGTTCTACACACTAACTTACCAAGTAATACATGTATCATAGAGGTGAAAATTCCATGCCCACAACTTTTATTATTCATAATGTTAAAAGCAGAACCCAAGTAGATGGCAATAGTAAAACCACCACCTGGCCATGAAAATGTATGCCGAAATACTTTATTGCCCCTTTAAAATAAAATACTTAAATCTGCTTAACGGTGTCAGTTAGTTTCAGTGCAGATTAGACTCTGATCCATGGAGAAATCCAATTAGTTTTTGAGTTGGTAAGTTTTTTTTCCACCCACTTGAGTCCAATTTGAATGGGGCATTTCATACAAGAAATTTTCCTCCTAGAACATAACTGCTACAAACTTGAAGTATGGATTTCAGTGGATTCACATTGACATTGCTTAACTATTGCATGTAGCTGCATTTTTCCTGCAATTTTATCACTTCTGTTTATTTTGAACAAGCGAGATGCTGGGAAAAGAAAATGATATCCTATTTGGTGTAATTTTCTTTTCCTGTCCATCTCCATGTTTTGGCTCCACTTTTCACAGTTAATAGGGCAGAAAGTGGCATTTTTTTTTACTTGCCAATAAATCATTTTCTCTTAGTCCATTGAGAGATGCAGGGCTTCCTGCCCACAGAAAACTTGGCTGGGGATGTACTGCCTCTTCTGAAGAATATGTTTTACGGCTTTCCATTCCTGACTCTGCTAAATGAAAATGGAAGGCAGTTAGGCAGGGGGTGGGGTTATCAGCTAGGAAATGGGATGAGATTTTTTTCTTAGAGTGCCCTGCCTCCTATATGCATGCTGCTTAAACACATGGTCCCTGCATCCCTCAGTGTACTAACAGAAATGAATTTAGCGGTAAGTAAAAAATCCCATTTTCTCTAGCATCATTGAGAGATGCAGGGCCCATGGGGAAGTACCAAAAGACACAGTATGCTGCTTAGTGCTATAACCCCAGTGTGTCATACAAAGTTCAGTTGAGCCAGCTTGTATAGAGAGGTGTATCCTTAGGTGTCTTAACCAAGAATGAGGCATTAGCTTTAGTCCCGGACAGACCATGTGACACCTATTTTTGACCACCTGCTGAAGATGCACAAATCATTGATCGACTCCCCCGGTAGGCCAATTGTGTCCGGCATTGACTCACAAAATGAGCCTCTGTTGCACCTGATGGATTGCTACCTTCGGCCGCTGGAGGAAAGGTTGCCTGGCTCTCTAGAGGACACAAAGCAATCTTTACAGCAAACAATCAGGTGGCTGGGCAATTGTTCTTGGTTGGCAGCTGACTTAGCATCTCTCTATTCTTGTATTGCCCCATGTTTTGGGGCTTCAGGCTCTGCGGTTGCAGTTGGAACATTTTTCCAACAATGGAGAAGATCTTATTAGGTTTTTGCTTTTGGCTGTTGAGTACCTCCTGTGCCACAACTCTTTTGCTTTTGATGGGGTGTTTTACCTCCAGAGTTGTGGTGTGGCAATGGGACGAGTTTTGCCCCCACCCTCGAAACTTTTTATAGGATAGTGGGTGGCCACGCACATCTTTGGTGGTGAGAACCCCTTTCGAGATAAGTTCTTGTGGTACTGGAGGTACATCAATGACCTCTTGCTTGTCTGGACAGGGACAAGGGAAGAGGCACATGCATTTGTGAAGTTTCTTAACTTTAATCAGTGTAATTTAAGCTTTACATTGGAATATCAATGCACTTCTGTTCCCTTTATGGACTTGGTCCTGACAGGGGATTCGATCTCTGGTGTGTTTTAACCCCTAGAGTGCCAGGTGGGTACATTGTACGAGTGTGAACAGCTGTACCTGCTGTGCCAAGCTTGTACAATGTACAGCTAAAATACGGTCACTGTAAAAGCCGGTATAACCGTCTTGCAGTGGCCGCATTTTAGCTAAATTGTGGCCTGGCACTTCTGGGGGGGCATGAGGATCAATCCTCATGCCCCCCAGTTATTGATGTCCCAGCCGATTGCGCTGGGAGATTAATATCTCCACAAAGGAGAAGCGCAGCTTCTCCTTCCCCCTGTCTCCTTTCCGAACTTCCGGGTAGGAGTGGGTGGGACCGGGGGAAGCCTCCCAACCTCATCGGTGACATGGGAAAGTTTCCCTGGTCCTATTCACTCTTACTGGTGGTAGGAAAGAAGGGCAGGGGAGCTTTTGCTCTCCTGCGGTCGCCATATTGATCGCCCAGCCGATCGGCTGGGAGATCAATAACTGAGGGGACACCAGGAGGGGTCCTGATGTCCCCCACGAAATCTAATTTAAAATAAATAAATAAATAAAAGGAAAAGTAACCCTGTGAGTGCCACGGGTCCTTACCGCATTGCTTTGCAATGCGCTGGAGACCCCTGTGGCAATCACAGGGTCACTTCTTTTGGGGACTTTTTTTATTGTAAGACCTCATTGGGGGGATCGGGGGGGGGTCCTGATGCTCCTCAATGAGCTCTATAATTTAAAAAAAAAAAAAATTAACCCTGTGTGTCCAGTGCAGCCCCCCCTCCTGTGGCACACACAGGGCTTTTATCATTACTTTGTTATCAGATTGTTGGGGGGCCCATCAGGATTGCGCTGGAGACCCCTGTGGCACTCAGAGGGACACTTATTTTGACAATTTTTTTTCTGTAAGACCTCATTGGAGTTGATCGGGGGGGTCCTGATACCCCTCAATGAGGTCTATAATAAAACCATTTAAATAAATAAAAAATTAATCCTGTGTTTGCCTCGGGGGGGGGGGGTCCAATGCAGACCTCCCTCCCCTCCTATGGCACACACAGGGCTTTTATCATGACTTTGCAATCAGAGATTGTTGAGGGGCCATCAGGAGTGGTCCTGATGGCCCCCCAACAATATATATAATATACATGATAAAAATATTAACACTCTGAGTACCACAAGGATCCAATGCATTGCTTTGCAATGCGCTGGCACTCACAGGGTCACTTCTTTTGTGAACATATATTTTTTTTGACTAAGACCTCATTGGGGGGGGATCAGGGGGGTCCTGATTCCCCTCAATGAGGACTATAATAAAAAAATATAAAAAAATGTAACCCTGTGTGTTCCACGGGGAGGAGGGGTTCAATGCAGACCCCCTTCCTGTGGCACACACAGGACTTTTTATCATTACTTTGTAATCAGAGCTTGTTTGGTGGCCATCTGAATACAAACTAACTTTGTGGCACACACAGGATTATTTTCTTTTTTTTTTTTTCCCTTTTATTTTTTATTCAGACCTCATTGTATGGGTTCTGATGCCCCCAACGAGGTCTACACAAAAATACTGGGGGGAAGCCCTAAAAAATACACATGCCACAGGGGAGGTCCTACGCAGTGCTTTGCAATGGGTTGGACCCCCTGTGACACACACTTTTTTTTTTCTTTTCATTATTCTGTTTTTAGACCTTGATGGGGGACACCAGGAGCGTCCCTGATACCACCTCCCCAACGAGATATGAATACAAAATAATAATTAAAAAAAAAAAAAAAAACCCTCTGTGTGCAACAGGGGTCCAACGCATTGCTATGCAGTGCATTGGGCACCCCTGTGGCATGCACACAAAATGCATCCAATCCCCCTACACACACAAACACACACACACACACACACGTACCGTATCCCCCTGCCTGTTTCCACAGCCAACTGGCAGTCCCACTCCCCAGCCTGTTTCCACTGCCTACTGGTAGACTCAAAGTACCAGTATGCGCTATATTCAGGCTGGGAATCAAACTTTGTATGAGGGGAACATACAGTGCACACTGGTAGTCACAGATCCCCCATACACACTATCAGGCACTGCCCCACCATCACCACCATCCTTGCTCCTCTGCTCATACCCACACACACTGCCTAATCCCTCACCCTCCCACACACTTTGTTACACTGGTAGTCACAGGTCCGCACGTACACCAGCTGACTCCCTAGCTTCTTTCATCTGTTAGCCATAAAATCACACATACACTGTTTGCTTTCCCACTCCTGTTTCACTGGTAGCTATGCTCCTGTAGCATAAATTGGTATGTCAACCCTACAGCAGTGGGGTACCATTTTTCTTAGGCTGGCAAGAAGTCCTCCTAGGAAATCCCACGCCATTGAACCATTTTAGTATCTTTGAAGTGACTGATGTTTAAAAAATTTTTTTTTTTTCCTGTAGCACCAAATTCTGGAAATAGTCGTGCACACTAACTTAGGGGTAAAAAGGCAAGTGACCCCTCGTTCTATGCGACAGGTTATCTTTTTTCCAAAATGGTATTGTATAACTACCTTTTCTTCATTTCTGAAGGTGTTATAGTAATTTTTGTATAGGCAAGTCCTGTTTGAGAAAATGTTAGAAAAATCAGATGTTGAAGTAGGTGGTGGCTTGTTCTTCTAGCCCCACCTAAGGTATGTCAACTCATACCAATGGGGTGTCAATTTTTTCCTAAGAGCACTAGCTAACAAATACAGTTGAAAATTGTATGGTTTTCAAAGATTTCAATACATTTGAAGGGGTAGAAATGTAAAAAAAAAAAAAAAATGCAATTTTTTCCTAGAGCGCCTCGTTCTGGAAACATGTATGCATACAATTATTCACTTCTGAAGGTGTTATAGCCATTTTCGTACAGGCAAGTCAGGTTTGAGAAAATGTTAGGAACATCAGAGGTTGTAGTAGGTGTAGTTTTCTAATTCTGGCACCCCCTAATGTAGGTCAGCTCATACCAGTGGGGTGTCATTTGACTCCTTGCAGTGGCGAGTAACTTTTCAGGTCTGGCTAGTAGCAAAGGACTTCACATTTTAAGCCCTGCCCACCAGTATTGGGGTAAGAAGGCAAGTGACCCCTCTTTAGATGCAGCAGGTTGTTTTCTTTCCAAAATGGCATTGTTTCTCTACCTTTCCTGCATATCTATTATGGTTATAACCATTTTAGTGCAAGCAGATAATTTCAAAAACAAAAGTGTCAGGTTTACGTACGTGTTACTAGCACCCACATATTGTATATTAACCCACACAGATGGGCTACCATTTTTCTCATGTTGGTAGCAGGTACTGAATACAGCAGGAAATGTTATGGTTTTCAAAGATTTTAGTATCTTTGAAGTGGTGGAAATGTAAAAAAACATGTATTTATTCCTATAGCGCCACTTTTTGGAAATATTTGAGCACTTCAGCCCAGGGATAGAAAGGCAAGTGACCCCTCATTTGATGCGGGAGAATGTCTACTTTCCAAAATTTCCTATAATGCCACCTTCTGGAAGCATTTGGGCACAACAGGCTTGGGGTAAGAAGGCAATTCATGCCTCATTAGATGCAGCAGGTTGTCTTCTTTCCAAAATGGTATGGTTTGTATAGCCTTTCTTCACTTCTGTAGTTGTTATAACCATTTTTGTGTAGACAAGTAATGTTTGAGAAAATGTTAGAAAAATTAGAGGTTGTAGTAGGTGTAGTTTTGTACTTGTAGCACCCCCTAAGATAGGTGAACTCATACCAATGAGGTGTCATTTTTCTCCAAAGAGCACTAGCTAATGGATACAGTTGGAAATTCCATGGTTTTCACAGAAATGTAAATGTAAGAAAATGCCATTTTTTCCCTGTAGTGCCAACTTCTGGAAGCATTTGGGCACAACAGGCTTGGGGCAAGAAAGCAAGATACCCCTCATTAGATGTGGCAGGTTGTCTACTTTTCAGAAATATATAGTTTTATATATTTATTCCACTGTTGTAGGGTAGCTTTACCACAAAAACCCTAGAATGCGCATATTAGTTCATAAAGTTGAAAATACCATTTTGCACACCTGGTGATTGGCGCTCTGCGCCAGCCATGGACGTAGGTAAAACTATACACATTTGGTATTTTTTTTACTTGGAGGACTCAGGGCTTCTCAAATAATTGAAGCTTTCGCAATCAAGGTACATTTTTTTTGATACAATAGTATGTGATTTTAACAAAATAAATAAATTTTCACTTTTTTGTCATTATGACATCATAGCTTTTTGCACAATGCAAAATTCTCTTCATGTAAGGTACCAGAGAAAGCTCAATTAGTTCTGAAAAAAACAATTATATAGTTTCCCATATGTAACTAAAAATTCCCAGAGTAAATCAAGCCTAAACAGAAGGATAGCAAAAATTTGTCTGGCCTGCAGGGTACAGGAAATGGCCCAAGCCTCTGGCACTGAAGGGGTTAAACTAGCAATTACAGAAAGCCAGCTTCTGGAAACAGTCTCCTTTGTTTCAGATCAATAACATGCCTAAGGGGCAGTTCCTGCATTTACACTGAAACTGCTCCACAGAAGAGGATCTTATTAAGGCCTCACATGTTTGTTCTGTAGGTTTGAAGTTAAGGTATATGATAAGGATTTACTTCCCAGGCATTTAGTTTTGCTAGGACCAGATCCAGGGAGGAATTGCTGAAGGACTCTGGTCAAAACAAGAGGTCTAAGGGCATAGATAGCACTATCCGGTCTATCAAAAGTTTAGTCTTCAATATAATCAAATCTGTAAAATTAATAAGTTAAGTGTATTGCACACAGATTGGAAACTTCATTGTTTGTTGAAGGAGGGTTGTAACTTTGTGGCCAAGAGGTGAGTTACTGTTAGTAATTATATATATATATAATATAATAATACTAGTTGAAGAGCCCGTGTACACGGGCCACAGTGCCACCCAGCAACGGCACGGTGCAGTCATGCACAGTAGAGACTGCCCGTTCTGCAGCTGATACGGAGCAGGTCGCTCCCCACGCAGAGAGGACTCTGGTCTGAGTTCAGCAAGCCCCGCTCCGTATCAGCCACAGCGCTGGCAAAGCTCGCAGCCGTCTCTACTGCGCATGACTGCGCATAACATAGGAGAAATATATGTGTGTATATATGTGTATGTGTGTATATATATATATATGTATGTATATATATGTATATATATATATATATATATATATATATATATATATATATATATATATATATATATATATATATATAAAAGAATAAGCCTCATTGCATAATTTATGGTACCTCGCACACAGAACATAATTTATGTCTACTCAGAAAACAAACACATATTGAACAGAATGCCTCATTACATAATTTGTCTCATTAGGAGACACAACTCCTATTGGGTGATTCAGTGGGGACTTTACTGCTCCCCCCCTCCAGCCCACCCACCACTATCCAACTGACAAAAAAAATATATAGCTGCCACTTGCTCCTGAAGTAGAGGATATCAATAACTTCTCCTGGTCCACTCACACTCTCACTCAGGATCATGACCCCATAAACCCACTGTTTGATGTCCCACAGATAATTGAAACCCTCCATACACTCTTTTTCAGTACAAGGGTGTAATGTTCCCATAAAATACAAACTCAGGGATAAACTTAATAGCAACACTTTTCATCTCTTCAGTCAACCTCACTAACTGTCTGTTTTCAACTGTCACTCCTCCACTTCCTGATTCCCGCCCTTTCTCCTTAAAGGGAGAGAGATGCTTTGCTGTATGTTACAGAGGTCAAGCCTCAAACACCACTTTCTATTTGTTCCCTCAGCATATTGCTATGCTGCCTCAACTGAAGAGCCACCGTGTGTTATATTGCTATGTTACCTCAACTTAACCATTTGAGTGCCGGAGGGGTACGCAACAGATTGCAAAGAAATGCGTTGCGTACCCCTCTGGCACTCAGAGGGTTAAGTAAGGAGGAGTTACTGCTCCCACTTGGTGATTCAATGGGAGAGTGATTTAAACCATGCAGGGAGTTGGCCTGCCCCCACTATCCAGCCCGCCCACCACTATCCAAGTAACTGAAAAAACAAAATGGCTGCCACTCGCTCCTACATCAGACACAAACGCATCAGACAAAAAACACTCTGTCACACGCGCGCTCTCTGTCACACGCGCGCTCTCTGTCACACGCGCGCTCTCTGTCACACGCGCGCTCTCTGTCACACGCGCGCTCTCTGTCACGCGCGCGCTCTCTGTCACGCGCGCGCTCTCTGTCACGCGCGCGCTCTCTGTCACGCGCGCGCTCTCTGTCACGCGCGCGCTCTCTGTCACGCGCGCGCTCTCTGTCACGCGCGCTCTCTGTCACGCGCGCGCTCTCTGTCACGCGCGCGCTCTCTGTCACGCGCGCGCTCTCTGTCACGCGCGCGCTCTCTGTCACGCGCGCGCTCTCTGTCACGCGCGCGCTCGCTGTCACGCGCGCGCTCGCTGTCACACGCGCGCTCTCGCTGTCACACGCGCGCTCTCGCTGTCACACGCGCGCTCTCGCTGTCACACGCGCGCTCGCTGTCACACGCGCGCTCGCTGTCACACGCTGTCACTCTGTCACACGCTGTCACTCTGTCACACGCTGTCACTCTGTCACACGCTGTCACTCTGTCACACGCTGTCACTCTGTCACACGCTGTCACTCTGTCACACGCTGTCACTCTCAATCACTCTCTCACTCTCAATCACTCTCTCACTCTCAATTACTCTCTCACTCTGTCACACTCATGCAATCACTCACAGGCAATCACTCTGTCACACTCATGCAATCACTCACAGGCAATCACTCACACGCACTCACTCACACCCCGGGAGCCAGCACGATCCACCCTCCACCATAGTCTCACTCACACCCTGGGAGCCAGCACGATCCACCTTCTATCATAGTATGTGCAATTACCACATGCATTTCAACTATATGAATGAATGCCACAGTGGAGGCATAAGTACAAACACAAACTCATTACAATGACATATAAGTCACCCCCTTATGACTCACTTCTGTGTGTGTGTGTGTCTCTGTGTGTGCCTGTGTGTTCCTCACTGCGTGTGTTGCATGTCTGTATCACACTCTGTGTCTGTATGTTGTGCATTGCATGTATGTGTGTATAACTGTGTTGCTCTTTATGCATCTCAGTGCATACGTGTGCATTTGCGTGTGTGTCTCTGTGTGTGTTTGTCTTGCATCCATGTGTGCATTAATTCCTTATATAGTGGTGGAAGTAGAAAAAAATATATATTTTTCCTATAGAGTCATCTTCTGGAAGCCTACTAACCTAGGAGTAGAAAGGAAAGTGACCCCTCATTTGATGAGGTGGGGTTTTTTCTCTCCACAGTGGCATGCCATATATGAAGAATGTAAGAAAAACAACAGATTTTGTAGGTAAGTGTATGTCCGCTTTTACCAGTGGGGTGTCACTACAGATGCCAGCATGAGCAGCTAGTGTGTGGTTTTGGATCACCTGGGTGTCTAGGGCAGGTGGACTGAGGACGAGAGGCTATCTGCCTTGCCCATGTTCATTGCATCCGAATTCTGTAGGGGAAGCCATTGAGAGTGCAGTCAGATAATGCCATGGCTGTGGTGTACATCAATCACCAAGGGGGCACTTGCAGTGCAACTGCCTGGAACGTGGTGGAAGCCTACGTTCTGGCCATCTCAGCCTTTCACAATCCAGGGGCTGAAAACATTCTTGTGGACTTTCTCAGTCTCTGAGATGTAGATCCAGGAGATTGGGATCTCAATCCAGAAGTGTTCTACCTGATTGTGCAATAGAGGGGTGTGCCTACTATAGATCTCATGGCAACCAGGGACAACAGGAAGGTGCCAATCTCCTGCTCCTGGGTTGGGAGACCCTCTGGCCTTTGCCATGGATATGTCATCTATACTGTAGAACTTCCACCTTGCTTATGTGTTTCCTCCAGTTCTTCTCATACCCAGGGTACTCCATAATGTCAGAATGGATGAGGCAAATGACATTAGAGGAAAGGATGTTTTGACTTCAGCAGAGGAAGGGTTTATTTACAGTAAGGTCTGTTAAATTATGGAATTCCTTGCCCAAGGATGTGGTTATGGCAGATACAATGGATTTAAGAGAAGATTAGATAAATTTCTTTCAAAAAGGAACATACAGGGTAATATGGTGTATTTTTTAGGCAAAACAGGAAGGTCTGATAAAAACTAACTTATTTGACAGCAGGAAAGCTGTATAATTCTCATGTCTCTGGGTTATGAAGCAAAGGTTGAGCTTGATGTACTTGTGTCTTTTTACAACACAGTTTACTATGTTACATTCTGATTGCTCCTTACTGGCCCAAGTGGCCGTGGCTTGTGGACTTGGCCAGTCTCTCTATTCAAGATCCACTCAGCCTTCCTTCCAGGTCGGATCTCTTAATCCAAGGTTACCTATGGCACAAGGATGTGGAGAAAATGGATTTGATGGCATGGCTTTTGAAGCCAACATCCTGAGGTGGAAAGGTTTCTCTGCAGAGGATGTTTCCTCCATGATTCAGACCAGAAAGCCCGTATCCTCCATGGTATACCATAGGGTATGTCTGTTTTTCATTAGTTGTGTGAGAACAAGCATGTGTCATCGCAGGATTTTGGCCTTCCCTTGGTGTTGCTCTCCCAAGAGTGGGACAGGCTGCTTCCAAGGTCCCCATTGCATCCTGGATCAAGGCCACTATACACCAGGTATATGAAGTCCAGAAGAAACGTATTCCCTTTAAGATCACTGTACACTCCACCAGGTGTGTGGATGTCTCTTGGGCCTACAAGAATCAGGCTTTGGCTGACCAGCTATGCAAGGCAGCAGCTTGGTCCTCCTTGCATACTTTGTCCAAACACTACAGTATCACTGTCCTGGCCTTCCTGTCTGAGTAAGTTCAGTGTCCGTTGACATTTACTGCTTCGGTTATTCAGATGCTTGATAGTCCTAGGGATAATGGGGATGTTTGTGAGGTCCTTTCTCCTTTTTTATCACCTCTGGGAGCTTAGCGTTGTTATATCCCCATGGCACCTATGTTCCATATTAGATGTAAGGGAAAATAGGATTTTAGTGTTCTTACCTGTTAAAATCTTTTCTCTTTAGTCCATATGGAAAATGTGTCTCTAACCCAGAGGAAGGGACCTATTGTGGTATTGCTTTCCTGGGCGGTGGAGTCCTCTTATCTTATCTTACTTTTGCTTGTGTGGCTTCAGTCACATGGATTCTGGGACTTAGTGGGTGGTTGGGTTGGGGGGGTTGAGCTGGAGGAGGAGGAGGGAGTCTTCACCCATTAGACTCTATCTTTTGTGAGGAGGAGGGACTTTACTCCATGGTGCCTTTGTTCCATATGGACTAAAGAGAAAAGGATTTTTAACAGGTAAGAACACTAAATACTATTTTTTTTTAATATATTATCAAACTAAATGATGAGTTATACTTATATTATGGCATCAAAAGAGAGCCATACGTATCCTTAAAAACTGTATATAATTTATGTGGGATTACTAAATGAATTAGAGGGAAAATATGGTTGAACAAAGGCATAGTAAAAAGGCCAAAATTGCTCTAGTCCTCTACAGTAAAAAAAAAAAAAAAAAAAAAAAAAAAAAAAAAAAGCCCTCATCACCAAGGGGTGAAGTATCTGAATGGCGTGCAGTGCATTGCTCTCCACAATGCTTTTCTCACCCTCACCCTTTCTCAGTCCTTAAAGGGATAGTAATACTTCATTTTAAGTTTATTTTGTAGGCATTAAAAAAACATGAAGAATGATAGAAGGCTTATCTCTCAATCTTTTATGGTTTATGAGATATTCACAAGCAAAGTTCCCCTCCCCGCCCCTTTTACCTAGTGTAAGCCATCTCTTCTCAGATGTGGATCAGGTTGTATGACCAGACAAATAACAGAAGGGGACAATTTTCTTTGTATGAAAACAATGAAAGCCCTTCCCCCCCCTTGACAAGTTTTTCAGCTTTTTCCCTTATCTTAATTGAAGATTGTCCCTCTCTGCAGTCTACCTGGGCACCTCCCTTCTGATCTGGTTGAATAGGGGGGGGATACTTTGTTTGTGAATATCTCTTAAACCATAAAGGTTTGAGAGATAAGACTTATATCATTCTTCATGTTTTTTTAATACCTACAAAATAAAATAAAGTTAAAACGAAGTATTACTATCCCTTTAAGTGGTTAAACACTATGTACCATATTGTTCTAAAGACCAACAGATGCATAGTTAGGATATATTCATATTTCTGTATGGTGAGCTTTAAAAGTACTGAACCATATGTTAAATTATTCATATAAATATCTAAGTACAGTATATATCTTTATTAGCATAGGAAACCAAACTGAGAGAGAGAAACTCACTTTTTCAGAAATACCAGTATCAGTATTTCCTAAACTATGCAGCTGCTGGTCTTTTGGATAACTGCACATAGGCAATTTTCAGTTTTCAAATACGTAAGCTTAAATTTAATATCTTAATATCTTCAGTGTTAGTATTATTTTTATTTCAATCACTAGAGGGTGCTGATTAGCTGCTTAGTTTCTCACTTAGACAAAATAAAATGCTATCTGAATAGGACAGTTTACACATACCTTTAAAACAAAGTTTATGATTTTTGTTGGGGTATGTAGCATGAATAATTGTATATATTGTAAGTAAAAGTGTCTAAATTTGTCAATCTATTTAATTTTTACATATTGCTGTTTCTTTAATCAAGAGAACTGAGGCTTTCACATCCTTAGCTAGCACCTAGCAACACCCCTCCCTGCTTTCTTGTCACACAGCGAACTTTAAGTGAGGTACCATTAAAGAACTGTTTTTTATATTTTTATAAAAATATGTCCCAAGTTCCTGTTGAATGGGTAAAAGTTTTGGTAAGGTGTTTGACTTTGGTGGTGAACATGGGGAATGATAGAGTAGGAATTTACCTCATGAATTGAGACACCTGTCAAATGCAGTTCTGAGCAATCTTTATACTTTTTTCTTTTTCCCAATTTCAGACATTAATTGTAACCCCACCTTGCTGTCTATTGTCACCAACTCCACCAATGCGGCTTCCTCCTCTTCATCACCAGTAGCCCAGTGGTGGGACGCTCCCAGCATTGTAGGACTGGCTATCTTCATTTTATGTACACTGTTCATCAGGTGAGTTGTGGGGACTGATAGCAACTCTCTTCCATATTTGTTTCTGTCAATATTCCATCTGTTTTCTAAGAGCATTCCTTTTTTTCCTCCAAGAAATCCAAGGGTATGTTTCCTAGGTAGGAGTGAATGCAGGAGAACTTAAAAAAAAAACAAAAACACACACACACACACACACACACACACAAATTTAAGACTGTTATTACATGGGCGCCAGTTTTATAGCTGTGAAACCATATGGGAAAGGAAGATATATGTATTTCGACTTTTTTTCCATGCTATTTTACTGTGTTTACATGCATATCAAGGTGGTATTTTATTATTTGTTAAGGGTTTTTTTCTCCTGACATCCCCTGCTTTCTATAGAAACAGGTGATCAAAAACACACTGAAAACACAGCTACCTGCATTTTAAATTCAGTTCCTTTTTGATGCTGTTAAAATCAATAATAGAAATTTGACAGAGCTAAAACACACTGAAGCTGATGTACTTTCTCAAGTGTCATTGATTTAAATGGGACATTTAACCCCTTGAATGCCACAGTTGTCCAACACATTGACGTTTATCCTTTATCAGCCTCATTAATGGTTATGTTATGTTACAGTGACTAGTAAAATTAAGTCCAGTGCTGTGTTATTGTATGTGCAGCAAAGTAGTCAAATTACCACAGTGGTCAATGGGCAATTCATCCACTAGTGTTTAGAACTCAACATAACATCCACTTGACTAAAGCATCAGAACTATATTAATTTAAAAATCTAATTATGTGCATTAAATAAGTGATTTTGAACATTACTGTTACTTTCAGCGTTCAAAAAAAGATCTGACAAAACCTTTCACATTAATCTTTCGGTTGACAGAGGAATGTAGAAGACATTGTTCTGCAATGAGTTATGTAACTCCTACACTCAAAGGGTTAAAATACATTTACCAATAATTAAGCATGCTTAGGCTGACCATATTTCCGTGGGACGGACAGAGAGAGTGGGACTCCATCACTCTGAGTCCAATCGCAGTAAGCTGCAAGCAGCAAGAACGTGTTTGCTCTGTCTCTTACTAGCGGTGTTCTCTCTCTGTGGCCAAAAAGCCTGCCCCTGAAGTAAATCGGAACTTCCTCTCTTCGTCACTCACAATAGTGGTTTTACTGTGTTTACTGTACGCACTGATTACCATAGAGTCTTATGACTTGTCATCAAATCAGTGTCTAAGAGACTCTATGGTAATTTACCATAGACTTGAGTCTTAAACAGTTATGAGTCACTTGAGTCATAAGACTCTATAGTAATCAATGTGTACAGTAAAACCACTAGTGTGACAAAAGGAAGTTCCATTTTACTTTATCGTATGAGAAATAAACAAGCCACATTCAGTTTTTTACAAAAAATTAAAAACTATATATGTTATATTAAAAACGGGACAAAATTGACATTTATATTAAAAAGACAGGACAGTCTTGAAATATGAAAAAAACAGTACTGTCCCATTTAAAACTGTACATATGATCAGCCTATCCGGAAAAGGAGAAAAATAAAATAATAATAAACCATATCTAAATGTAGTACTGATTTCAACAGTATGGAAAAAAGTATTGCTGAATCATGAAAATTTATTTTAAAGGTAAAAGTAATACTTAAAATGTAAAAAAAAAAAAAAAAAAAAAAAAAAAAAAATGTGCAATATCACAGTGGCCTGAAATTGTACGGTGGCGCTGTTGCTACACCATCCTATGGAGACCAGAGCTGTCCATTGGATCGTGTAGCAACAGCTCCACTGTACAATTTCAGGCCACTGTGATATTGCACCTAAAAATTTCAACTTTGAGCTGTAATAACTTTTGAATAAAACATCTTTCAGCAGTGGGAGTTCCCTTGTTTTACTCAGGGGGATAAACCCTACAACATATTTTTTTTATTTATTTACATTTTAAGTATTACTATCCCTTTATAACTCAATGATGTATTAGATAAAAAACGTAAAAGTGAAATATAAAATAATAAAAATACAGATAAATCTAGTACCAAAGTATTACAATTAAATGGTACACTTTTAATGTGATATCATTGGATATCTAAGATTTGAAACAGACAATCGGTACGGCTTGGGGTCACAGGTATGGCTTGGG
Source organism: Rhinophrynus dorsalis (assembly GCA_037306005.1). Taxonomy (NCBI): domain Eukaryota; kingdom Metazoa; phylum Chordata; class Amphibia; order Anura; family Rhinophrynidae; genus Rhinophrynus; species Rhinophrynus dorsalis. The sequence goes on from CM074719.1 coordinate 271,581,173, forward strand.
TAGAATACACATGTATATACTAGTATTCTTATTGTACAAAGATATATGATGTTGCAGCCTTTACTGATAATAGTCAATACGCTTACATTCAAATCCCCTCCCCATACAACCCCTTAAGGGTATGCGCTTATTGTTCAAATTCTTTGAGTTGAGCACATATAGATCATGAGGTGCCTGTACAGAGTTCCTATTTGGTTCTGTGCCTGTCCGTGTCTTGGCAGGAAAAAAGCCCATATTCATCTGTCATCAAAAAACATCTTGCACAATCGTAAGAAACATTATTTTCACTGTCGTCCAATACAGGTCACTGGTACTTCTGGGAGGCGATTCGCCCCTTTAATAGGCAGGAACAATTATGCAAATGATTGCAGGGGGCGGAGCCTCCCCTCCTACTTAAGCCACCTTCAGGCCAGAGCCACCAGATTGATTTGTTCCTGGGTGCTGTGCACACCAGGTAGAGAACATCTATGCATTCAACTTAGTATTTTGTTATTTTTTATTCAAATATGGAATACCACCATTAGGAGGGTGACCATGGCTGTGAATTGCCCTCTTTAAAGTGCCTGGTGCAGCTTCCAGGGATTTTCTGTGGACCTTATGCCCTGAAGAGGGAACAGCTTGAGTTAAGCAGCTTCCCTACTGGGGAATTTACCTCTGGTCTATTCCCACTTCATCATGGTCACCTGAAGACAGAAGTCCAGCAGGAAAGGTGAGCCACCCATTGAGTGCTGAAGGTCCACTTGTCCCCACAGTGTCCCTTTGCTGGGCTTGTATTTGGGAGTTTGCTTTGCACTCCAGCACTCATAGGGTGTTTTTATTTGCATTCAATGTTTTAATGCAGTTTCTGTGGTATTCTCTGGGTCTGGAGCCTTGAATAGTGTTTATTTATGTGTTTAATGTATGTTTGGGCACTTTCTAATGTTTTGTTAAACTTTATTAAAAATGGTGTTCCGCGCCTTTAAGCGCGGCTTTTCCCGCTTAGACGCTATGGCTCCTTTACTCTCTATGAGATTTCACAGTCTGGGACATATCTCTGGAACCGCTTGTCACAGCAACTCCAGAGAGGGCTCATTTTAATGCTAAGCTCCTGCTCTATCATCCGGTGTGTGTTTTATTAGTGTGGGGTGTTCAGGGGGGCATCGGGCACTGTTTGGGGTACTTGTATGGGGAAAACTACATTTCCCATGAGCGCCCGGTTCGCGCTCGTTTCTGATTGGCTATCCTGACGGCCACCATTTTGTGGAGCTCTTCCTCAGCGAGTACACTACGCAGGGACCGAGCCTTCTCTCCCCTCATCAGATTAACCCTTCGCTGGCCAGATAAGTCCAAAATTAGGCAATTCTGGGGTGAAACTTTAATCTTCCACACTTTTACTGGGTGATAGAGTTTAAAGTGGGGTATATTGACGCTGTGAGCATGTCTACTTCACTGGAGCTAGGGGCTAGACCCAAGTCAAAGGAGGATGGGGGGTCTGCCCCCCCATGGCGTTTTGCTCCTCTTGTCACACTGGGCTATCTAGTGATAATGTGGGGGATCTATGCCCTAAATGCACTGGTCAAGATAGCAACCCTGGGCTTCCCAGCCATGCTATTGAGCCATCTTGGGTGAGGGAGTTTAAAGCTGCCACTAGGGATCTCAGATCCACTCTTCAACTCTTTCCCTCTCAGGTACAGGGGGCTCTCCAGGTCTGGCAGACCCCCGCTACAATCAGGACCTCCCTGCCTAAGCCACAGGGTGCTCCTGATGTGTCTGATTCTTCTGAGGAAGAACTCTTGCAGGATTCTGATGCTGAGGAACGTACTGTTATTGAGTCTAACAGGTCCATTGGGGACCCTTATGAATGTGACCCTGAAGTCTCGGCTGAGGGTCTGATTAGAGCTGTACTGAATACGCTCAACCTTCCTCTGACTCAGGAATCCACTTATGAGCCTACTGACGTTTTTCAAAAGAAACCATCTAAGCCTGTTGTTTGTTTTCCAACTAACCCTACTCTTGCCCGTCTAGTCTCTGAGGCATGGAAGAATCCTGATAGATCCTCCTCTGTCTCCAAAAAGTTTGCTAAACTGTACCCTTTTCCTGAGACTGAGCTGGCAAAATGGGTTCATCCCCCCAAGGTGGATGCTCCTGTTTCCAGGCTATCCAAGTCTACCGCTTTGGCTGTCTCTGATGCCTCTGCCCTGCAGGATTGGACGGATAAAAAGCTAGAGCTTTCTCTTAAGTCTATTTTTGCCTCTATTGGCACTGCCATGCGTCCAACCTTCGCAGTAGCATGGGTTAATAGAGCCATTGCGGCCTGGACTGAACGACTGACTGACGCAGTTCGCCAGGATGCACCAGTATCTGAACAGTTGCAGCTTCTTGCTAATATCACTGAAGCTCAGAATTATGTTGCTGACGCTGCCTTTGATGCTGTGCGCATGATGGCGAGGACCTCCACTGCTTCTGTGGTGGCTAGACGTGCCCTTTGGCTGAAAATTTGGTCTGCTGATACAGCCTCTAAGAAAGCCTTGCTTTCCTTGCCCTTTCAGGGGAATTTGCTATTTGGGTCTGAACTCAAAGAAATGATCAGTGAGGCTACTGGCGGTAAAAGTACTCTTCTACCATCAGTCTTTAAGAAAAAGTTTCCAGCCAAACGCAATCGGTCCTTTCGTTCCTTTCAGACTGAGACACGCTCCTCGGCCCAAACGGGTCCTCCTGCTACGCGCTCCTCCTCCAAGCCCAAACAGTCCTGGAAGCCCAAAGTGGCCCCCAAGGCCAAGACCTCCAAGACTGCTTCGGCATGACTCGCCGAACCCGGGTCCGCATCCGGCTGTAGGTGGACGTCTCCGCATCTTTCGCCGGACTTGGGAGGAGTCAGTGGCGGACCCATGGGTTCTTCAGGTGGTGTCAGAGGGATACAGGATCCCTTTCTCCTCCCTTCCTCCTTTTCGGTTCCATTTTACTCGTCCTTCTCAGGAACCCACAAAAAGACGTCTGTTCGACGACGCTATTCAGGATCTCTTGGACAAAGAGGTTCTGGAAGTGGTTCCTCCGGAGGACACAGGTTCAGGATTTTATTCCAACCTGTTTGTGGTAGCCAAAAAGGACGGAGGGGCTCGTCCTATTTTGGATCTCAATGCCTATGTGGTGACTTCCCACTTCCGCCAGGAGTCCCTGCGCTCTGTGATTGCAGCTATGTCTCCAGGGGAGTTCCTTGCCTCCCTGGACCTTCAGGATGCTTATCTTCACATCCCTATTCATCCAGAGAGCAGGCGGTATCTCAGGATTGCCTGCCACAGGGGACACTTTCAGTTTTCAGCTCTTCCCTTTGGGCTGACTTCAGCTCCTCAGGTCTTCCAGAGAGTGTTGGGTTCCTTGATAGCTGTGCTTCATCAGGACGGGGTCAGGGTGACCCCCTACATGGACGATCTCCTCCTCAAAGCTTCCTCGGCGGAGCTTCTTCACCAGCAATTGCAGAGGTGTATCCACACTCTGACCCGCCATGGCTGGATCCTGAATCTGGACAAGTCGGACTTGGTCCCATCTCAGAGGCTTCTGTTCCTGGGTCTCCTGTTTGACACTCGCCAATGCATGGTGTTTCTGCCGGAGGATGTGGCTCATCAGATAGCCATCCGAGTGGCGGGGATTCTGGAACTGGACTTAGTGCCGGTAACGAAGTTGACGTCCCTGGTGGGGAAGTTCATTTCCACGATCGAAGCGGTACCTTTTGCCATGGCCCACTCCAGGGAACTTCAGAGATTTGTGATCCAGACGTGCAAGAATCATCCAGATCATCAGCATCTGTCAGTCTCTCTACCTCCTCATGTGGAATCGAGTCTGCACTGGTGGTTGGATCTCTCCCATCTCCTGAAAGGGAGGTCCTTTCAGGTTCCTTGTTGGACCACGATCACAACGGATGCCAGCCTTCGGGGCTGGGGTGCTGTGTTGGGTCGCTTCAGTGCTCAGGGGAAATGGGGTCTGGAGGAATCTCTTCTCTCCATCAATGTTCTGGAACTACGTGCCATCCGGCTTGCCCTGATTCACTGGGAATCTCAACTGACCGGTCGTCCGATCAGAGTGGAATCCGACAACGCCACTGCGGTGGCTTACATCAACAGGCAAGGCGGCACAAGAAGCGGCACCGCCTGGTTGGAGGTCAAGGATATTTCGTCTTGGGCAGAAGATCACGTGCCTGTCATCTCTGCAGTTCATATTCCAGGCGTGGACAATGTCATGGCGGACTTCCTCAGTCGTCATACCGTCGACAGCGGAGAATGGGCTCTTCATCCAGAGGTGTTTCACTTGCTCACCCAGAGGTGGGGGATGCCGGAGGTGGACCTGATGGCCTCCAGACACAACAGGAAGGTTCCGGTGTTTTGCTCCCGGCGGAGGGACTCCCTTGCTCTAGCAGTGGATGCCTTGTCGATCCCTTGGGATTTTTCTCTGGCTTACATCTTTCCTCCTCTTCCTCTATTGATCAGAGTCATCCAGAAACTGAAGCGGGAGCATTGTCCTGTTATCCTGATCGCTCCAAACTGGGCTCGCCAGTCCTGGTATCCGGAGTTGATGGCCATGTCAGTGGCAGGATCCGTTCCCACTTCCTGCCCGTCCGGACCTGCTTCTTCAGGGATATCTGTGGAAGGAGGATGTTCACTCTCTCCATTTGATGGCATGGCGGTTGAATCCTCGATTCTAGCAAAGAAAGGATTTTCTCCTTCTGTGGTGTCAACTATGCTCAGTGCTCGTAAGCCTGTGTCCTCCAAAATTTATCATCGCATATGGTCAACTTTCGTGGCATGGTGCTCTGAGAAGAAATTCTCCCTTGATTTTCATCTTCCCACTGTCTTGGCCTTCTTGCAGGACGGTGTTGATAAGGGGCTCAGTTTGAGTTCCCTCAAAGTTCAGACTTCTGCCTTGTCTGTGCTTTTCCAGGAAAGGATTGCTATCCTTCCTGATGTGAAAGTTTTCTTCCAAGGTGTGACTCATGTCCGACCTGCCTTCAAGAGTCCTGCTCCCCAGTGGGACCTCAATTTGGTGCTGGGAGTTCTCCAGCGACCCCCGTTTGAATCCTTGGCTTCCATTCCATTACGTCTCTTGACTTGGAAGATGGCCTTCCTTTTGGCTATTGTTTCAGTTCGCCGGGTAGCAGAGTTACAGGCTCTGTCTTGTAAACCTCCTTACCTGGTGTTCCACAAGGATAAGGCTGTGCTTCGCACTACCAAGGAATTCTTACCCAAGGTTGTGTCCGAGTTTCACATCAATCAGGAGATTGTGGTTCTCTCTTTCTGCCCTAATCCTTCATCTGACAAGGAACGAGATCTCCATTTGTTGGATGTGGTGCGTTGCCTCAAGTTTTATGTTCATCGCACCGAGTCTATCAGGAAGTCTGACTCTCTATTCGTCATTCCTGAGGGGCCTAGGGCAGGGAGACCGGCCTCCAAAGTTACCATTGCCTCTTGGATTAAGGCTACTATCCGTGAAGCCTACAAGTTGCGGAATAAGCATGTTCCCTTCCGGGTGACTGCCCATTCCACCAGATCTATTGGGGCCTCTTGGGCCTACAAGAATCAGGCTTCCGCTGATCAACTGTGCAGAGCGGCTACTTGGTCCTCTGTGCACACTTTTTCAAAGCACTACCGTGTTGATGTGCTGGCCTCGGCTGATGCCAGTTTTGGAAGGAAAGTCCTGGAGGCAGTTTTGCCTGTGTAGGTCTTCCACTCTGTGATCCTTAGTGCTTCCTTACTGTTGCGCCCAGTTGGCTCTAGTTCCGTGTGCTGTGTTAGTTCAGGGATTGTTCCCTTGATTGGTGTCCGTTGACACTTACAGTTTGGGCTATGTAATTAACTGGTTCATAGCAGTTTTAATGACTTGGGCCTTGTTCTGGTCCTTGCCTTATTCCCACCTCTGGATCAGCTCAATGTTTGTACATCCCAGAAGTACCAGTGACCTGTATTGGACGACAGTGAAAATAGGATTTTAGTCTTACCTGTTAAATCCTTTTCACTTAGTCCATACAGGTCACTGGTCTCCCACCCTGTCAAGGGACCAGACCTGGCTCTCCTGTGGCATTCAGTGGGAGACCTTTTGGGCATGCTCATAGGAGTCTTTCTTCTTGCTTACCTGGGGTCAGTTTTAGGGTCTCAAATCAATCTAGTGGCTCTGGCCTGAAGGTGGCTTAAGTAGGAGGGGAGGCTCCGCCCCCTGCAATCATTTGCATAATTGTTCCTGCCTATTAAAGGGGCGAATCGCCTCCCAGAAGTAACAGTGACCTGTATGGACTAAGTGAAAAGGATTTAACAGGTAAGACTAAAATCCTATTATATGTTTTTGTAATGGATATATTCCACAATCCGTAAGATATAACGAATCCTATGTGTTTCATTTGTAAAAAGCAGTCGTGGTATAATTTATATTGATGGCACGTATTTACTGTTAGTAAGAGATCAATTCTATTGTGTTTGGTATTATTTGTTTACATTAGTGATCTGGGTAAATAAGAATTCTGTTTATTATATGTTTAAAGTATTAGTAATATCGTACACACAAATTTGACATATTCAACTTTCAAACATTGAAGGTTTTTAAGCATACATAGGCTCTAGGAAAACCATATTCTGGTTATAATAATTGTGTCCCACACCGCTATGTTCCTGTTACATTCCCGAATAGGAGTACCTTCTTTTATATATTTCAAAAAAAGTGCCAAATAATAGTCCAACTGGGACACTTGAATTCAAATTCAGCTGTGCAGTCTACCTATCTGAATTTGTTTCCATATTGTTTATAATGGCCTGGGCAGAAGGAAGCATTCTGGGATATAATATTTATGTTTCCCTTATGGGTTGTAAGGGCTCCTATAAACACTTTGTAAAGCAACAAAGAACTTGCCAGATCTCTCCAGGCTTGAAGAATGGGCACACTAGATTGAAACAGTCTATGTATTTTATTGGGGCATCAAACAATTTAGCAGTACAACTTCATCATGGCCTCTTACGACAGTTGTATTATGCAACTCAAACCTTAAATTGTTTGCCACAATACATTTTTACAGTGTATTAGTTTGGTGTGCCCTGTATTAAACCTCAGGGAAATTCTGTGAGCTGTATATTCTGTACATCAGTCCATGGATTGTTTACAAAGGACATTTTCAAGCTGGGCAAAGCCTATTTACCACATTGTAAAAAGCTTTATATCAGTATAAAAAGTTATTCTACTTCCTCTTTTTGATGTATATTAATTAGTCTGTGTTTTAGAAGATGCATATGCTGTAAACATTTGTTCTTACATGCTTTTCCCTTCAATTTCAATTACCTAAGTAGGTGAGTAATTATATTACCCTGGGAAAATCTGTGGTGGTTTGCAGTTAAAGACCGGAGCAATTTTTACCTTTTTGACTGTCTTTGTTCAACATTGTTTTCCCCCTAAGTCTTTTATTGCAGCCACACAAATTATATACCAAAACACACTAGTAGGGCTTTCTTTTGATACCACACTTATATGGATAACCACCACTTATTTTATTAAAAATAAAGAAAACTATAAAAAAAAAAAAAAAACACCATTTTTATTGGTTCTCTTGTGATCATTTGTGGCCATGGCCAGTGGGTTAATTTTTTTATGGAGACTGCATGAAAGGTTTGACCAGTCATTGATACCTACAAAATGTGCAGTTTTAGCAGGGCACTGTCCTTCTGGGGCAAAAATTGTCATGTCCCCCTTTCCCTCCCAGATTTTCCTTTTTTTTTTCTTTTTTTTTTTTGTGTGGTGTGTATTACTGTACTCCACACTAATAAAACACACGTTAAACTTTACTTTAACTTCAGTATTTGTGTTTTTAAATTAAATTGTGTAAATTAAAATCATTTGATCTTGCTCAAAATAAGGTTTTAAATACACAGAGTGAAGTCAGCAGGTCATAAAGGGACCTACATTTATCCTGCCCCAAGCCCCCGCACTGAAGGAGTTAATAACCCCAATTTTGGCATCTTTCTGTTCCATTTTTTTTGTCTATACTCTGCTTCCCTCTCCCTTACTGGCATAGTTTACTCTCCGGTTTATCACTTCTCCAATCCCTATTTTATTCTATGGAGCATATGCACTAATCACCAAAACTTAAGAAATGTTAGTGAATTGTCTCCATAAAATAACATAGGAATTGGAGAAGTAATAAACTGGAAAAGTCATCTCCTCTTTATCACTGCTTAGCCATTTAATCTAATGGCATTGTTCTCCTTTAACCCCTCTATTCTCTGCAAGTTAATATGAACTCATCTGCAAATACAGGGACCACTTTTTTTCTAGTTTATGTATATTACCTGCAGTTATTTTCAATAATAGCAAGTCACTGAAACACAATCCACATTTTACACTATATCTCCATCCTAAATTTCAGGCCTCCATATTTGAGTACTTTCTGAAAGTCCCTAGTGGTGGCTCAACCTTTCAAGCAGAAGGTCACACTCTGTTACAGAACGTCCTCTCACCTGTGTTGGGATGGTTAGATGCTATGTCCTATATCTTCCCTCCTTGTGTCGACTCACCTCTTTATTTTCTCTACAGCCTTCGTTCTTCCAGTAACCCACAAGTAAACAAATTGATGCAGACAGAAGAGAGCTCTGGAGATGTCGGGGCACACAGCATTGAAGATGGAGTGCACAGAGCATACGATAATGAGGAGGACACCGTGTCTTATAGTTACAGCTTTTTCCATTTCTGTCTCTTACTTGCCTCTCTATACATCATGATGACACTCACAAACTGGTATCTGTAAGTATTCCCTCCAACCCATCTTAATAGGATGTATAGAAACACAATGCAATAATACATAAACTTCCTGTAGGTGTAACTAATTTTTTCGTATGTCCGCAATGGAGCAGAGATACCCTGGGGGTGATTCCCTCCAATAGATGGCAGGACACATCTTAAGATAGTGTTGAAGGTGGAGTCTCTCTGCCACTCCTCCAACTCATCTCTTGCCCTGCTTTCAAACTAGCCAGTTTGGAACGTGTCCTTGAAGAATACAGATGGACAGTGATACCTCTGTTAAGTTTTTACGTTGTTTTTTTTTTGTTTTGTTTTGTTTCGTTTTTTATTGTTTTCACTTTAGATATTCCCCCATTAGGCGGGTTACCATTACTTGGCTTCCCCAGTTTACAGGTGCTGTGTGGGCCCTTTCAGCTCTGTGGAGGGATTCTTGCAGACCTAGGTTTCCCTCCCAACAGAGTCTCTCTGAGGCTCTGTCTTTCTTCATAATGGTAACCTGAAGACAGAAGATTGGTGAGTAGCCCTTTGAGTGGTCCACATTGTCCCAATCCTGTCTCTCCATCACAGAGACTTCTTCTATCTTTTCCCCTGAGCTTTGTGTATCATTTTTAGGCTGCTCTCACATATCCCCTGTGATTTTTGAAGCGCTGTAAGTAAAAACGGGTGCCTAAAATTGACCTCTCCAAGAGTGGAGCGATCTCTTTTAGGCCCCAAAACGGCATGCTGATACACACAACAGGTCACGTGTATCAGCATGTCGGCAAAGATCAAAGTGGTCCTTATGGAACGGAAACGTCCCAGGACGTGCACTCACGGCCGGCAGTTGAGGACCACGGGGCTTTTTTTTTTTTTTTTAATAAAGTTCCTGCTCGGGGCTTCCGGAGTGGCGTGCAGCTGCTCAGGGAGCCCTGAACTCCATGCCGTGCCAGGACCGTCACTGGTCCTTAAGTGCCGGACTGCCTTGACTGGCCCTTAAGGGATTAATATATATAGATGGTATCACTGAATAGTATATACTCAATGTAATAATCACAATAAGCCCAGTGCAGTGATATGCAAGACATAAAAATACTATGTATAAATAGGTAATAACCAGTTCACTCATAGTTCTGTAGACAATGTGAAACAGTCCATCCAATTTTGGGTACTGGGAGGAGGTGATTACTTATATAAAAGAACTGTTGTTTGTTAGTTTCATAGGGGAACCACTAAGAAGAAGGTATCCCTTAAATTAAGTGTTATGTCCAATGATGTCTATGGATGAAATGGAGGTGATGAAGATGATGAGATGAAATGAGGTGACTGAATGGGATGTCAATGACCAGTCAGAAATTAGACTGAGTTAGTGAATTCTCTGTGCTGCTTGTCAATGAACTCTGAGTCCTCTCTAGCAGTATACACATGAAAGATAAAAAGGGCGCATAAGAGATCTAAGTGCAATATGCGTTAAAAGGTTCAATTTATTAAATACTCAGGATAAAGGCAAAATAACGTAGAACAAAAAGTATGAATCAAGTATAAAAACTATGTAGACAGGCTATATCGTTGTGCTTAAAACAATCTTAAAAAGTAGTGAAGTTTGGGCCATAAAAATGTCACACTGTGTGTATGTTTGTGTGTGCGTGTGTGTGTGTGTGTGTGTGTGTGTGTGTATATATATATATAGATACAGATATATAGATGGAGAGCACTACAAGTAACTGCTATACTGAAAAAATATATTTAATAATAATTTTATGTATATGAAATCAATAAATTCCATTGATATTCACCATATAACAATGGAACTAAACAATATTAAATGTGCTTCGGAGCTAATTATCACTGTGCACAGTTAAAAATAGCAAGTTCCTGTTCCAATTTGCTCGGTAATACTTCTCCCCAAAGTTAGCAGTAGCAGTTCAAGCACTTTAGATGTATAAATTATCTGGAAAACTGCTAATGTCCAGCAGGCAGGTATATTCAGCGAATATCCAGACAGGTATTATTAGCTCTATAGCTATAGTCCTCCCCGTCTATATATTTTTAGCCCTCTATTGTAGCTTGTATCAATAGGTAAAATTACCTGGGGCTTATTTTTGCGGGCAGGGGACTCGGGTCACCTTGATTCTAACCTCCAGTCTTCTCGTCAGCGTGGTAACAAATTATCGCTGACCGAATGTTGCAGTATTCAAGATTCCGGATTTGTTTGATGTTCAGTGAACGATAGGATCAAGAAAAATAGAGCTTGACTGAATCCACTTATACTTGGGTAGATAAATATAAATTTTTTCTTCAGCCGAGTGATTCTAATGGTAAAATCAAAGTGACAAAGCTTTACAGACACTGGTCTAGTATCTATGTGGTAAAATAGACAGATGATCCCCCCCCTCCAGTCAAACTGCTTATAGGATATATTCTTTGCCACTAAACAGTTGTTAATGCATGGGGCTCACCAGAAATTTTCTTGGGAATGTGCACATCTGTAAGTGTAGTACTGGCAAATCTCTGGATGCTCCATTGTCCACCTGTAGCATATAATCCACGGCTCTGTGTACAATGCTGAAATATTCTTCCGCAGGGATGTCAGATGAAATATTGTTTCTTTCCTAGGAGCTGGGCAGTCAGTAGGTAACACTGGATATTCTCTTGATTCAAAGTTTTTTGGGGGGTATCTCTTACGCCTTCCTCAGACCCATCTTTGCTTCTGCCTGGGTTAATAGGGCAGTTGCTGTTTGGGGTGAACTGCTTATGGAAGCTGTATATGCTGAGGTTTGCAGGGATGACTTGGTCCTTTACTACAGAATGAGCCTGCACTAACACTGGGAGCTAACCCTCAGGTGATACGCACGGGAAAATTGACATTTAAGAGAAAAAACTGGAGAAGAGGCCCCCAGAAAAAGAACCGCTTTAGTGGCACTCTACCAAAATAAAATTTCAGTCTTTATTATTCATAAAAATAAAATTGTTTTCTTCAGACAGGGGAATATTAAAAACAAATAATTACTGAGTGACTTCTGGGGGTAATAATTAAATTCCAAGTGACTGTGTGGGCAGTGGGAAAGTAACCACTCACATCAAATTACAGTGGGGATCTTTATGGATATTCTGTCATCTTATCTACGATGGCCACTTATCTAATATCTATTATCCATGTGTTAAGCCTAGATACAATAACTCCATTATATTAGTTAATTTACGGATTGTCAACATCCTAACCAGCGATTATCGGGTTAATTATCATGTCCCTAATTCCATTAGACAGGACATTGTCTCAAATACTTTACAATGCTTTATGATACTTGACACCTTTGGGTCCGATTGTGCCCCGTAACTCTCGGGTTAATTATGAGACAAACTGAGGAGACTCACAGATTCTGCAGTTTAATGTGCCTGTGTGTTTATTGGCATGTTGTTCACAGTTTTGTTATGAACACAAAGCTGACACTTCACTGTGTTTTATAGTGTTTGGCACCACTCTATTGATGTATATAAACAATGCTGTCCCTCTATCTCCGTGTTTTTATCCCAGATCAAATTATACCCAATAACTAGGGTCAATTGTGGGACAGCCTAAGGAGACTCAAAGATTCACAAGTTTAATGTGTCTGTGTTTCTAGGCATACTGATCATAGTTTTGTTTTAAGTGTACAGAATTCAGTTCTTACTCTTTCTAACAATCAGTACTTTTTTGAAAATTGCAGATAATTATAATATTTTGAGTGTTTGATGTTCTATAAATAAGTAAATGTAACCCTACCTCAGTATCTCTAGGGTTAACTTATAAAGCATCTGCAGATAAATCTGTAAGCTCTGAGATCTATCCTATATCTCAGATAGCGTATCTTAGGCAGTAACATACAACTTCACCATGAATTGTAAGTAATAGCTCATCTCAAGTGCATTGTTAGATTATTGCCGTCATCATTTGGCAATTAATGAGCAATATCTCAACGTCTTTATCTAGTTACATCCAAACCTAAGGCAGTACTCAGATCTGGCTCAGTCTTCAGTAGGAGAGAACGTTATATTTTTTCCCTTACAGCTTGCTCAGTTGTACTGATCAAACTGATTGAAAAAGCTCATGGCGAAACTGGTTGAGCGAGCTGAAAGGAAGAAAATATACATGTTCTCCCCTAGCCTTTTAAGAATGTCTTAAGCTTATTTAGTTACTGAGTTTCCAAACACTGGGTTTAAGTGGGTATCAGGGGTAGTGCTCCATAGTGGGACTAACTGAAATACAATACGACTCAGTCTAGATCTTAGTGCAGTCAGTTAGATCAGTATACTTGAGCAAGCTGTAAGGGAGAAAATATCTTGTTCTCTCCTAGTGTCTGAATAAAGACTGAGCCAAATCTGAGTAATGCCTTAGATTTGAATGTAACTAGAAAAAGACATGTCAAGATGGTGCTAATTAATTGCCAAATGATGATGGCAATAATCTAACAATGCACTTGAGACTATCTATTACTTACAATTCGTTGTGAAGTTGTATGTTGCTGTCTAAGATAGCTATCTGAGATAGAGGATCGATAGTAGTGGACTCACTGCTCGTCATGGAGGTTCTGATCACTGTTCCACCCCCAGAGTGCGGTTCAGGTTTTTATTCCAACCGTTTTGTAGTCCCAAAGAAGGATGGTGGCTATTGTCCCATCCTGGACCTGAAGTGTCTCAACAAATATGTTGTGACTATGCATTTCAAGATGGAATCTTTGCATTTTGTCATTGCAGCAATGTGCCCTGGGGAGTATCTGGAATCTCTTGACCTTCAAGATGCGTACTTACACATCACTATGCACCCAGACAACCAAAGCTATCTGCGTTTTGCCAGCTGCTCAGATCACTACCAGTTCGCAGCTCTGCCATTTGGCCTGGCTTCTGCTTCCCAAATGTTTACCAGGGTTGTTGGGACCTTAACGGCCTTCATTCACACCAGGAGCATCTCCATGACACCATATCTAGACGATCTCTTGATCAATGCTTCTTCAGACGAGCTTCTGACCCAGAACTTTGAAGACTGTGCCCATCTACTGGTCCACCACAGGTGGATTCTGAATATGCTGAAGTCCTCTCCAGTACCTTCCCAGGACCTGCTGTTCCTGGAGATGAGATTCGACACCTGAAAAGGGAAAATCTCTGTGGTAATGCAAGTAGTGTCCCAGGCTCTGGAGTGGCCCTCAGCCACAAATGGGGCATATATGAGAGTTTTGGGCAAGCTAGCGCCGACAGTAAAAGTGGTGCTCTACTCTCAGATACACACGAGAGAGCTTCGGCGGCATGTCATTCAGAGTTGATCAGGAAATCAGGATCACCTGGATTGGCAAATCTTTCCCCAATGCTAGTTGCATCGGCTCAACCTGGAACAGGGAAAACCCTTTGTGATACCGGAATGGACTCTGATCAAGAAGGATGCCAGCCTGAGTGGGTGAGGTGCAGTACTTGGTCACCCGGGGGTTCAGGGCGGCACTCGAAGTGCTGCAACCTGGTTCGCAGTACAGTACATTCTAGGCTGGGCACATTCCAAAACTTCCTAAGTCACCAAGACATGGATCTCGGGAGTGGGAACTGTATCCAGAGGCCTTCTACCCGATTGTTTTGCTGTGGGGTGTGCCCACTATAGATCCCCTGGCCTTCGCCATGGACACCATGTCAATTCTGTGGAACTTCTGGTCGCCCCTTACTGGACTTGGAGGGTGTGGTCTGCAGACCTGGTCAGTCTTTCTGTTCAGGACTCGCTCCACTTTCCTCCCAGGCCACCCCCATCAGGGATACCTGTGAAAAAGATGGCTTTGATGGAATGGTTGTTGAAGTAATTTCCTCGGTGATTTCATGCTCACAAGCCTGCCTTTTCCAAAGCCTATTATAGGGTTTGTTCTCTCGCCCATTCTTGGAGCATGGACCAGTCTCTGTCCTCCCAGGAGTTTGACCTTCCTTCAGTGTTATCTTTTCTCCAGGGTGGCCTGAGTAAGGGACTCAGCTTGAGCTCCTTGAAGGTTTAGATTTCAGCGCTTTGTGTTCTTTCAGAGAAGTATTTCCACCATTCCAGACATTAAGGTGTTCCTTCAGGTGATGGCTCATGCCTCTCCTACCTTTTAAAGCTCCTACTCCTCCGTTGCACCATTTGAACCCCTTGCTACCATCCCTCTGCTTCAGCTGACGCTCAAGGTGACCTTTCTTCTTTCCGCAGTCTGGGTTCGCAGGATTTGTTCTGCAAGCTTTGTCTTGCAAACCACAATTTCTTTTTTTCACAAAAATAAGGCGGTCCTTAGAACCCCCTCTGTATTTTCTTCATTACGTGGTTTCTGAGTTTCACATCAATCAAGAGATTGTTGTGCCTCCATTCTGGCCTGACCCAAATTGTGACAAGGAGAGGAATCTCCAGTTGTTTGATGTGATGCATTGCCATAATTCTTATGTTTATTGTCCTTTGCCTTTTCGTATGGCTAACTCTTTTGTTGTTCCTAAGGGTCCTAGACCTGGATGGCCGCATCCAAGTTTACTACTGCCTCTGGGATTAATGCTACCATATGCCAGTCGTATAATCTCAGAAAGAAAGCCATTCCCTTCAAGGTCACAGCGCATTCCACTAGGTCTGTGGGGCCACTTAGGCCTAGAAGAATCCGGCCTTGGCTGAGCAATTGTGCAAGGCAGGGACTTGATCCTCCATGCACTCCTTTGCAAAACACTACTATGTGAGTCCTTCAGACTGCTCTGCCTGTCTAAGAACCTTAGTTTGTTTTTTTCTTCCATAGCGTTGTTCAGACATTTGAGTCATGTTGGCTCTTGTTTTTGTGTGCAGTGCTTATTCAGTGTCCTTTGACACTTTATTCTGTTTGGGCTGTTCCGATTCTGGATTGTCCTTAGGAACCCCAATATCGCGGGGACAAGCGTGAGGTCCTTTCTCCTTCTTCCCAACCGGGGACCTTAGTGTTGTTATATCCCCATGGTACCTATGTTCCATAGTGGACGTAAGAGAAAATAGGATTTTAGTGTTCTTACCTGTTAAATCCTTTTCTCTTTAGTCCATATGGAACACAGGTCTTACACCCAGAGAAAGGGAACTCTGTTTGGTCTCGCCTGTGTAGGATGCGGAGTCCTCTTATAGTCTTTCTTCTCGCAGGAGGACTTTCTTCTTCTCTTGTTTTTCGCGGTCAGTTTGGCTTTGAACATATTCAAAACTGGCTAATATGAGAGTGGGGCAAGGGTTGAACTGGAGGAGTGGCAGAGTTTCCTGTCTTTTAAGATTTCCTGGCTTCTAGTGGAGGAACTCAACCCCATGGTACCTGAGAAAAGGATTTAACAGGTAAGAACACTAAAATCCTGTTTTTGTGAGCTGTGCTATATTATGGAAGGAGCCTAGTGCATGATGTCTTTGTAACCCATGCCATTCCACTTGCAACATTCAGTACTAGATCAGGTTTTCAGCATATCTGTGCTTGTGTGCAGTTCAATCAATAAGTGTCTTAATCACCACTGAAGTTACCTACTTAAGTTAAACGTGAGCTCCTGTTCTTAGAGAAACGTCTGTGTTCAAACTGCTGGGTCCTAACTTGTGTCAGGCTATGCAGTGTCACTCAAACATTTTTGTTTTTATTAATTATACATACCTAGTTATTTCATTGTTAAAATAATTACATTTTGCTGCAAGAATGAAGACTATCATGTTAGAATAAATTTGACAAGAGTAATATTTTATTAGCTTTTACCTGGCCCTATCACTATAAATAATCTCATGGTGACCCTTGTTACATTTAGGGACCTGACTGAGAACTCCATTGTTTTTAATATACCAAGATTTTTAATAACATCTGCTTTATATTCATGTGGGTCTAAAAAATATATGACCCTATATAAAACTTGAGCAGCATTGCTGTAGAGAATTTGCATTTGCATAAAGAAGTATGTTTATTATCCATATACAATGCAGCATATTCATTATCAGTACATAGATTTTCTGAATATTTATATGGTGCAACATGTTCATTATGAGTGTACAGATGGTCAATATTATTTTACAGGGCAACAAATGTACATTATATGTGTATAGATACACGGCATGTTGGTTATCAGAGTTTTCTCTTATGGTGTTCCTGACTGATTTGCATTCTGTTTTCTAGTCCTGGCTCCTCTGGCAATGCCATGACAAGTCCCTGGTCTGCAGTGTGGGTGAAGATTTCCTCTAGCTGGGTTGGACTCCTCCTCTACCTTTGGACTTTGGTTGCCCCTCTGATCCTCTCTAATAGAGACTTCAACTAAATTAGAAATGCCATACCCCCATTTTTGCCTTCTCTTGAGTGTTCTGTATTTGACTGGACTGCTTATTTCTTCCTGACCACCTCCTGTATGACCGCAAGGAAAAGACTTGTCAGCCTCAGTTATTCTGGGCCACATTGCTTGCAACTACCATAATAAACCATACAACAGAGTGAAAATACTGTACATGGTTGACTTATAACTATATGGCGTTTATGAAGTGAATACAATGTTTTAAAGGTAAAGTATACTTAAAATTAAAAAAAAAAAATGTAGAGGTTTTTCCCCTGAATAAAACAAGGGTACTCCATGTGGTGAATGGTGTTTTATTCAAAAGTTATTACAGCTCAAGCTTTAATTTTTTTTATTTGCAGTATCACAAGGACCTGTAGTTGTACATTGGAGCTGCTCCTACACCATCTTATGGAGATGTATGGTCAACTGACCAGAGCTGTCCATAGGATGGTGTAGCAACTGTAAACTTCAAGGCCTGTGCAAGTATCCATTGCTGATCAGAGGGTTGTATAGCACTTAATATGCAATGTGATGCACACAATTTGTGTATTTAAAATGTTAAATAGGAATTATCAACTTACTGAAGTCTCCCCTTAGTGGGATCTTCCATGTTGAAAGGATTTGCATGATTATTGCTCCCCTTTAATTTATTCCACTCCTCTGGTAGATACTGATGGGTTGTAGCAGCCTATGAAAGTGGAGAGATGATTTCTGGACATGTGAGTAATACATTATGCAGCCTTTATCAGAAGGGTCAGAGAACAAGATCTCTAAAACCATTAAAGTGTTAGCAATGCCTCATTAAAATACTTTATCTGGGTCTTCTGTATAATAATAGTAACAAAATGCGCTATGACAAACCTCTTACTACTTTGTAGTTCAAAAGTTATTCAGCTCTAAAGATCCCCCACGCGCCCCTTTTTACAATGTCACTCAGAAGATGCAGGCTGATGAGGATGGCTGCAGCAAGGGATAAACTTCAATAAGCAAAGGGAAATCCTGCCCTCCTTCGTTAAGGGGGCCGGATTTGCCTCATACTTGGGTATGGCAGGGGAATTAATTAGGTTAAATGGTTTATAGACCCAAAAAACAGCAAATGAGCAAATTAAGGACAAGGGAAAACATTAAAGGGATAGCAATGTCCAAAAAAAAACAAAAAAACCTTTTGTTTACAATTGCTTATTGTCGTTTGTTATAACCCTTTGAGTGCCAGATGGGTACGCAACGCATTGCCTCTATCACTCAAAAGGATAATGCACAGCAAATTTTAAAATTGTATTACCTTCATATTCTTCTTTTTATTAGATTTTAAAAGTTTCCCCCTCCTGCCCTTTTATGTCAGACATAGATCCCTCAGATCTGAAAGCCAGACCAGACGGATTGCGATAAGGGACAATATTATGTCTGTCATTATAAGGAAGACCCTGCCCCATTGATGAAGCGGAGTAGGGTTTTCCTTATACTGACTTGCGATCTGTCCAGACCAGCTTTTGGACCTGCCTGACGTAATGTAAATGGGCAAGAGGGGGGAATCTTTAAATCGAATTTGCAGAAGAATACGACAGTAACACCATTTTAAAATATGCTGTGCATTAAAACAAATTACTATTAACAATTGTATAAGATTTTTTTTTGGACATTACTATCTCTTTAAGCACAGTGTAAAAGAAGTAACAGATACACTTTAAAGGGACAGTAACACTTAATGTGCAAAAAACTTATATTGCAGGCTTTATCCTGCTCAGTAAAATATGGGTAATTCCAGTGCTGAGAGATGGCTTTTATTAAAGTTATTGCATATCACACATGCATTTTTGGGGTGTGTGTGTGTGGTAGGAATCCACAGGGTGCATTATCTCCATGGCCTGAAAATGTATGATAATGCTGGTGCTACAGCATACGATTCAGTAGCAACGGCATCACTGTAAAATGACAGGAAAAAAACGCACATTTGAGCTGAAATAACTTTGAATACAAAATCTATCAGCAGAGTGAGCACCAATGTTTTACTTAGTAGGACAAACACTGCAATATATGCTTTCAATATTAAATGTTATTCCTTTAAATAAATCTTGTATTATTTTTTAGATGCTAACTTGGTGTATAAGATATTTAAATGTATATAATCCCATTTCATATTTAGATGTCTGTGTTAATTTACATGTGTTTTTCGGTGATTAAGACAAATCACTAACAAATACATAAGTAAAAATGGCAAATATCTATCAGTGTCAATATCCATTAGTATACACACCTAGGCTGATGTACCAAAAAGAGCAGGAGCAATCTGCATAAGGGACTAATCAAAATACTCCAAAACCTTGTTAATTTAAATTAAGCATTTAAACTCTTGAAAGCTAGAGACCTCTCTAGTATTTTGCTTTCGCAAAGCATTGGAGACTACTCTAGCACACAAGGGGTTAAAACACAATGCTAATCAAAATAGATTTGTATTTATCCTATTGGTTTGCTTCCATATTAGCTGGGGGGGGTTATGCACTAATGAGTTATAAAGAGATAACGTGGTGATGACTTATCCAGTTCCTATGTTACTCTATGGAGCCAATGAACTAAGATTTCTTCAGCTTTGGACATCTTAATGCATGGGCTCTATAGAATAATATAGGAACTGGAGAAGTGATAATGTGGAGATGACTTCTCCAGTGATATTACCTCTTTATCCCTCCTTAGTGCATAACCCCTCAGTTCTTCTTATTACAGCCTCATGGTTGTTTCCGAAGCACATATGATCATTGCTGATTTTATGCTGTTTCTAACATTATATTTTATTTTTAATTGGTGTGCACTGTGAGGCCCTTCAGTAGCTAGACTGCAACCACTCATAGCTGGTGGAGAATGATGGAATTTGCAGCCTAGCATTGGCTAGAGGGCCTCAAGTTACCTCTCCCTGTCCTATTATGCACAGATTGATATACTTTAGCCAAGTATAAACTGAAATTCTGCCTTACACATTGCCATGAGTATTACACTTTCCTCTTAATTGTTTTCTTAGATACCCCATGTGCCTTATTAACTTAACAGAATGTGGTTATGTTTCTTGTTCTGACCTTCTTTTGTACAATATTTTTATACTATTATTTGTATTGTTTGTCTGTTACATGATGAATAAAATTGATTTAAGAGCAGTATGAAGCACAAATATTCTTTATTTTTAAAATGTTACCATACTTTCTATCACTGTATATTTTTAGGTTATATTAATGAACACAGAATTACAGACTGATCCATATGTAGGATGAGATTTCAGAAAGAAAGTGTAGGTGGATGCACACTGGATCGGTGCCTATGTAGGCCTGCATATATATTGTGCCTGGTGCTGAATATCCACAGGTCTCCCACAGACCCAAAATAAGATAGCGATGTGGATAGAGAGAACACTCAATATACAATGTTTTGGGGGGGATCCAGATGCCTGAGGAAGGGAGGCATCATGCCTCCTAAATGTTGCATGTATAGTGTTCACTAAATATCAGCGTTTGTTGAGTTTGCATTACCACGTTGCGTTGAGTGTGTTCTCCTACCCAGATTGCTGTTTTTGAGATTTCACAACTTAGTAGGTGTAGGGGAACACGTGGAATACCATGATGCAGTAGTGTGCAAGAGGGAAAAAAAAGTGGGTCACATGAGTTTGAGAAAGCATTTGACCATTCAAAAGGCCCTATTCATATAGAAGTTTGGAGGATAATAATTTGAGCCAACTATAAAGTTTGCCTCAAACATGATTTGATTAAAATAGGAGAAGGATAATGGTTTTGAAAGTGTGTGTGACTCTTTAAGGACCAAAGGGGTAGGCCATTAAGTAACCTTGAAGCTTCATAACAATTTACAAACCTGAGCAAGTGGAGTGTCAGAGAGAACAGAAGTGCATGATAAAAAAAAAAACAAAAAAACAGTTGGGTGATTAGGGCAGTACAAATTAGGTTTTTAAGGCAGTAAGTTTAAGGCCTTTGCAGGTACATCTTACCACAGTAGTTTAATTTTTACGGCTATGTATGTATTTATATAGCATGATACATGTACACAGCACTAGTAATCATACAATACAAAAATATAGGACAAGGTTAAGTGTATCTGGCTAAAGTGTAAACACTGCATTATTAATGGGGGGGGGGAGAAGAAGGGACTTAGAGGAAAATTTTGTAAGACGATAACTTCCCTCATCTATCTAGAAGGTATCTGGGAGCAATGGTAGTTATTGTTGCAGCTGAATTGAGAACAGACTAAAGCTAAGAAAGATGAGCGTTGAGAAGTCCAGTGAGTAGAATGTTGCATTAATAAAGTCTAGAGAGAATGAGGGCCTGAGTTAACATTGACATGCAGAGGAATGATTGTATTTTGGCAATATTTTTCAGGTGAAACGACAGGTTTGGCTTGATCTTAAGCTCTTTATTTTTTTGTCCCAATTTAGTTTGTGGAAAATTTCTTCTAACAAGCAGGAATTAGTTTAATAGTTTTGGGGAAATTGTGTCTCCTATCGGACATCTTATTCTATGTTGATATGAACTTAATCATTGTTGACCTGTATTGATGTACTTCTGTTTTATAAATTGATTGGATGATATTGATGTAAGCCCTATCTATTACTTGTTTTACTATTACTTTTTTTTTTTTCCACTGAGTCAAAGACCTTTTCATAGTCAATGAAGGCTATGTGTAACTGCCGCTCTATAACTTGTGGTACTGTCTGCATATGATAGAACCCTGTGATTCCCAGCACTCTCTATGCTGGTCTTCCCGCTGCTTTAGGTAGTAGCTCACAAGCCTCCATGGATGAGGACCATTTTTTTTTTGTTGTGAAGCCATGTGGAGGGAATGGGCCATAATCTGCCGCTCTGGTCTAATGCAGGTTGGCAAATTGTAGATTGATTTAGTCTGGTGTTTTAAGCTTTGATCTGTCCTCCTTCGGTGACCCTCCCAAGAATATATGCTCCCGATGGAATAGTTCTTGGCTGCATTGACACATGCAAACCTTCTATATTAAAATTCAGAGATGCTAGACTAGGAACGAATCTGCAATACAAATTTGCAGGCTCTATAGGAATGGTGTCCTACCCAGGGTGCAATCTCTTTTAGCTCACTAGTGCCTTTCACAGAGAGGAAATATCCTAAAGCATATCATATTGGTCCTGCCATTACAGCAGTCCAACCACGAAATGCCAGGCAATTCATCTGTGAACAAGAGTAAATAACAAAGTTTGTCTAGTCGTTCCTCATATGTCAAGTCCCTCCATTCCCTTAATTTTGTTGCTCTTCGCTGTACCCTCTCTAGTTCTAGTATATCCTGTTTCAGAACTGGTGCCCAAAACTGCACTGCATACTCAAGGTGAGGTCTTACCAATGATTTGTATAATGGTAAAATAATGTTATCCACTCTTGCTTCGATACCTCTACCTTCTATGCAAGACAGGATTTTGTTTGCCTTTATTACTGCTGTTTGACACTGGTCACTGTTTCCAAGTTTGTAGTTGACAAGGATACCAAGGTCTTTCACTAGCAATGAGTCCCCTAAAATGATTCCATTAAGTTCATAAGTAGCCTTGGGATTACTTCCTCTCAAATGCATGACTTTATATTTCCCCACATTAAACTTCATATTCCATTTGTTTGCCCAATCTAACATTGTATGTAAGTCCCTCTGTAGAGAGAAAATATCCTGTTCTGAATTAATTACCTTTTCTTTATTTATTTTACGTGTATTTTAATTTAATTCCATCTATTATTGCAAACGAGTTCCTGGGACTATTAAGTCTTGTCCATTTTTTTCCACTTTCCCATAGGGATTGTGGCGCATAGGATGCATTTGAAGTATTTGTAAGCGTAGGCTGTCAGACCTTCCTCAGGAACAGGTTATTTCCACTATTTTTTGGACCATCCCACCTCCATTTCTGAGGATGAGGGGGAAATTCTCAGAAACAGTGCTGACATTTCTCAGTTGGTTTCTAAATTATAATCCAGGGATGAGGATGATTTAGAAGCAGCTGAACTTCTAATTAGAGCTATATTGGAAGTTCTACAGGTTTCTGAAGGTGTAGCAAGGAGGGGTCAGTGGTTTCACTTTTTAAACATGAAAATAAATTGTCACTGTACTTACTAACACAGAATTGGACCAGATTACAGTATTTGCTCGAATATAAGGCAATCCCCCCAACCTTTGCTGCTAGGTTATTAAAATAAAAAATAAAAGTGCTGAATATAAGGTGATCCTGTGTGTTTCTATCCCTCACTTATGTCTGTCACCCTCCCTTCATTAATTAATTTCTTCTCACCTTCATCTCCTTCCTTCCTAACATTAATTCATCTCTCCCTTATCTCACTCCCTCCTTTCGTTCATTCCTCTCATTCGCATTTAATCCTCATCTGATCTCAACATTATCCTTATATTATCCTAAACTCCCTTTAGCTGACATCACAATATTCCAGCTGTTGCCTTCTAGAATTGCGGCACAAAGCAGTGGGTGACACATTTGAATTTTCTGTCCCCTCTGCATATATTCCAAATCATCTTTTCAGGACTTATTATGAATGCACAGAGCTTACAAACCTGTATCGGGCAAAATCTACCATGATGTTTGACGATTTACTACACTTTTTATAAAAACTGACATTGATACTTTACAATTCATCTTCTATCCCTTTCGGATTTTTTTACAGTTGGGCCATGAGAAAGAACCAAGGGTTCTGTAAAAGTCCAGGTATCTGCTTTGTTCTTTTCCAGTAAAAGATCGCTGGCATACCCGAGGTTCAAACCTTTCTGCACAGAGTGAATTGTATCTTTTCCACCCTACAGGGTTCCTATGCCTCTTTGTGATATGAAACTGGTGTTGGAGGTTCTTCAGTCTATCCCGTTTGAACATCTGTCTTCAATTTCTCTTAACCATTTGACTTGTATGACTTTCTATCTTACAGCTATTGCATAGATGAGGAGAGTTTCTGAACGGAGTGCTTTGTCTTGCAGAGTTCCTTGCATAGTTTTTTATCAATATAAAGTTGTCTTGTTAACTGGACCTGAATTTCATCCTACGGTTGTTTCTAATTTCCGCATCAATCAGGAATTTATTCTTCCATCCTTGGGCTCTATTCTATTACCAGTGCTGAAAAAAACAGGTGGTGTGTTTTTTTTAAGTCATATTTTAGTATCCTATTACCAGAGTTGTGAAAACAAAACGCAGAGGAAATTATACGCACCGCCAGTCAAAAAAAGCCAATAGGAAACAACTAAAAACAAAGTGGAAGTAGCATTCTATTACTTACAGTCAACATTACTGCGTGTTTTGTGGTTACACTTTCTGTCAGTAATCCTGCGCCTCAGAGTTGAGGAGTAGAAGCCACAACTGTTTCAAAACCATCGTCATTCAAACAAAAGCAGTGCAGAATACAGTATACATCATAGAAATCCGACATAGAGTGCCCCCCTTCTACATATTAACCCCTCCTTTGAAATTCAACATAGTGCTTCCATGACCTACTTTCACTATTTTAATTCGACAAATATTGTTCACATTCAACATACTAACCCCCTCATCCCTTTGAAATTCGACTTATAGTGCGCCGAAGACTTTCTTCCTCCATTTTAATTCTACAAATATTGCTCCCATTCGACATTGGGGACGTTTGGGAAGTCAGGAATCGGATTTGTGCTTAAGCATCTCCCAGTAGTGGGAGTACCTAGGTTTTATTCTGCATGAAAAAAACATATAGATATGATTTAAAGGGATAGTAATGTCCCATAAAAAATATTTAGATAGAGATTGAAAAAAATAAACTAATTGCAACAAACTCTATCTCTCAAACCTCTATGGTTTGAGAGGTATAGGGATTCAAAGTTCCCCCCTACCTCCCCTTCTCCTGATGCCAGCTGTAAAGCTGACAGCAGGAGATTCGAGTCGTACAACTCGAGGAGGCTCTGCAGCAGAGCTGAAATTGCGGTCCTTAAAAAGAATTCATTCATTTGAACTGTCTACAAAGTGTGCCTGGTTTGAAAGCAATGAATTCATTCCTTTTTAAGTACCAAGATTTCGGCTCTGCTGCAGAGCTTCCTGCTGGTCCCTTGACCGGGATCTCCTGCTATCAGCTAGACACTGACATCAGGAGAAGGGGAGGGAGGGGGGAACTTTGAATCCCTATATCTCTCAAACCATAGCGGTTTGAAAGATAAGGTTTGTTGCAATTAGTTTATTTGTTGCATGCATACATACATGACAATACAGTTTCAATCAGTATCCCTATGACCATGGTACTGTTATGATTACTGTATATTGATTTTGCACCAATTTGCTTGTGGCCCTTGCTAGCCTTATGCTAAACTATCATAAACTAACACTCTCTGTCTCTACTCTTCCCCCTTTTTCAGAGGAATGACCCTCAGCTGTATGCTACAAACAAAACCTTGTCAAAAGGAAAAATAAAATTAGCATGACAACATTTTCAGAGAATCAGAGCATCAACCCGTTTGTTGACAAGATATGTTAAAGTGTTAGTGGGGAACATACATGCCACACAGACAAAAGAGAGAGCGACATTTCACTGAAACATAAGAAGACAACAGAACCAAATATGGCAATGTCATTTGGATAATCAAGGATACTCATCCATCCAATGATTAATTAGGATCCTTGTTCTTATTCCGCTTCTCCTTCTATGATCTGTAACTGAGATTTGGGGTGTCAAGCACGCAATTGGTTTATATGAACCTACTTATCTACAATTTCACCATTAATAGGGATAGAAACCTTATAGGCCACTGGAGATAATTTATAAGTAATGATATATGGCCCTCTCCATGAGGGTAAGAACTTCTTTTCTCTTACCTGGTTTCTTGCGAAATTGTATAGATAAACACCGTCATTTACCTCATACTCCCTTTTGGTGGTTTTTAGGTCATAGTAAGTCTTATTACTTACCACTGCTTTCTCCAGATTTTTCTGTGCAAATGCATGTTATAAATGCTTGCGTAACTGGTCTATGTATTGGTGTGTGGTAGAGGCATTAATTAGGTTTTGATCGGACGTACGGTATAGCAAGTGCTGGGGTAGGACGATCTTTCTGTCTGGTGACATTTTCGTAGCTGCACTGGGAATAGCCCGAATAGCCACAAGAACTAGGGGTAGTTTAAGATCCCAATCCTTATCTGATTCCTTAACAAACTTCTTGAGAATGTTAACAATGGATTGATTATATCGCTCCACCCCACCACTTGACGCAGGACGGTAAGCAATATGTAATTTACGTTTTACCCCCAATAGTTTCCAGAGTTTGCTCATCACTTCACTGGTGAAATGACTACCTCTATCAGATTCAATCCGCTGTGGTAGGCCAAACCTGGAGAACACATGGTTAATTAAAGCAGCAGCGGTTTCTGCCATATTATTGTTTGCGGGTAAACATTTGACCCATTTGGTGAACAGACAAGTAACTCTTGGCATATATTTGTTCCCCCTTGCTGTCCTAGTAACCGGTCCTATAAAATCTATTTGAATATCCGACCACGGTAATGACATCAACCTCTTCTGTAGTGGTGCATGATGAGTGGGGCCAGATGGTTGGAATTGGGAACACACCAAACAACCTTGACAATAGGTTTGTACATCTTTAAGCATATGAGGCCAATAAGCATAATCACGGAGAATCTCATACGTGATTTTGTCGCCGCGATGACCTGAAGTAGGTGCATCATGAGAATGTTGGAGCATTAAACCTCTAAATGCATTAGGTACAACCCATTGTTGTATTCCATTTTTAGAGGTTCTGATTAACAGACTATCTTGTTTTATATGGAACTGGGCCTTGGATCTCATCAAGATCCTTAAGTCTTCTTTTCCCACCCAGTCATCCTCAGAAATTGGGTGGTTTAGGGGGTCTTATGTGCTTATAGAATAGCCCTATGATAGGATCCCCCTTCTGACTTGTAATCAAGTCCTCACTAGGTGAGTCTTGAATCCACAGTGCTACCGGGGTGTCTGCTCCATTACAGGCTTGTTGCCTAGTAACAGCATTTACCTGTACAGGACACAATAGATGTGATATATCTAAGGCCTCCCCCTTAAGGACGCCTTCTTCAGCCAATAGATCGGCTAGATCGTTACCTTGTTTTTCAGGGCCTAGGACCTTGGAATGCCCCTTGGTCTTTTTCCAATAGATGGTAAGGCCATTTGATGTTACGAGATTGTCAACCTCACAAAACAATTTACCATGTTTCACTGGTTTATTATTGGATCAGAGCATATGGCTTCTTTTCCAACCTGGGAGGTATTCTACAAAGCTATGGCGAACATAATTAGAATCAGTTATAATGACAAACTCCTTTATGTTATGCTCAATAGCTAATAGGAGTGTCTTGTAGATTGCACAGAGTATTGCCACTTGGCTACTCTGTGGTCCTAGACTATACCCTTTAGATATAATAGGGCACTCACCTGTCCAGGTAATCCCAATACCTGCCACCAGTTTCCTTTCGGTACCAGTCGTGACATGGTAGGAACACCCGTCAATGTACGCGGTTGGCAAGGTTGTACAATAATTCTCATCAAATGCCTTATAGGGGGAAATTGTTCCTCAAGGTAATCGTCTACACTTGTAGCAGTCTCTGTGGGAGTTGCTGAACAATCATGGGGCTCAGCAAGTCCTTGAGCTACAGGATTCTTCCTGTTTTGCTTATACCTAATCTCTAATGGCCATCCTTGTAGGGATAAAATCCAAGCGGTGATCCTACTATTGGAGAGGTGTCCTTCCTTTATCCGGTCACTTTGCAAATACTGCAAAGGCTGATGAGCGGTTTCAGTGATGATCTTCTCACCCTGAATAAAACTCAGAAAGTTCTGTAATGCCTAAACAGTAGCCAATAAAGCTTTCTCACAGTCATTGAATTAAATTTCAACGGAAGACAGGGATTTACTAGCATATGCAATAACCTTATTCAGGTTATTCTGCTTTTGATACAAAACCCCGCTAAGACTAAGATTAGTGAATCCTGTCTCAAGAAAAAATGGCTTACCTCCTTCTGGATAAGCCAGACAAGGAGCCTGGGTGACTTTACTCTTGAGCTCAGATACAGCATGTTCCTGAGCTTCACCCCAGATCCATGGTTGATCTTTCTTCAATAGTAACAACAATGGTTTAGTTATTTCTGAATAATTATCAATAAACATCCGGGAATAATTCATCATGCCTAGGAAGGATCTCAATTCATGGAGATTAGTTGGTGTTTTGGATTTAACTATCGCTTCCACCTTCTTTCTTTGTGGGTTTAACCCTTTAGTGGTCACCGCATGACCAAGAAAATTAACTTTGGTGCGGCACATCTGTGCCTTTTTGAGCGACAGTTTAACACCAGCTTCCTTTAGCTGATTAAATACATATTTAATCTCTATGATATGCTTTTGGAAGGTAGTACTTTTAATCAGGACATCATCCACATAGCAGAGAGTCCCCCTAGCCATAGCATCAGGCATAGCCTTGTGCATAAAAACGGCAAATTCATGACCTGAGTTGATATACCCAAAAGGCATTCTAACCCAGGCATACTGAACTCCTCCAAAGGTGAAAGCTTGCTTATATTGGTCTTCCTCACTGACTTTTATAGTCCAGTACCCTTGGGCACAGTCAGTTGCTGTAAAGAATTTGGACCCTTGCATCTGAGCCAAACATTGATCTATATACGGCACCGGCCAGCCGGACACATATACACGTTTGTTCAATTGCCTTAAGTCAGCACACAAACACCATTGACCATTGGGTTTAAGGATTCCCAAGATGGGGTTATTATATGAGCTGTGCACTGGCCATATAATACCCCTCTCGTGGAGGTTCCTTATGATCTCTGCTAATGAGTCATAGGATGCAAATGGAAGACGGTACTGTTTGACATATACAGGAGGTAACTTAGGGTCAGTTTGTATGCAGGTGACATGTATGTTTGTTAACACACAATCATAAGAATCCTTGGCAAACAGCTCTTGGAATTCCATAAGTATTTCCCTTAGCTGTTGGCGTTCAGAATCATCAGAGCACGCATCGGCTAGAGAGATTTGCTCTTCTACTAGCTCATTAAAACCTGGAAATGCTTCAGGCTTACCTAACTCATAGGTTTCCTCAAGCTGTGTAGATAGATCATGAGCATTTACTCTTACCTTATCCATAGCTTCCTGGTATTTTTAGGACTCTGGTTCCTCCATCTGGTGTTCAAATACCAGAGAGGATTCCTCAATCCAGCATGTACCTGTATCAGGGCTATATGGATACACAGATTGAATGGAAAACAGTCCCTCTGGGAGGGAGTAAAACATTTGCTCAGCTAGTTGCTCTTCAGACATATAATTATCAGGTAGTAGGCCTATTACTTGGTTCTGAAACCCAAATGTATAGTATTCTGAATCCAGAGCATAACCTATTACAGATCCTTTCTCTAAGGTAATACCGTGTGGGGTTGTGTTATCTACCACAATGTGGACTGGTGTTCTACGAATACTTACCATATGGGTGTGTGATACAGAAATTCCTAATTGTTGAATCCTATTTGAGAGGCAAATTAATGCATCAGGATTCTCAAGGTTCTGACCACTGCGAACCTGCAAGGATATGGGGACCTGACTTGCCCCACCAGGTAAAGTGACCTTATTAGCTACCTGTAACTTTACTGCATACGGCAACTGTTGGTATGACTTCAGGGCTTTTAAGTCATCCTGAAATCCACAAGGGTTCCCTTCTAACCTAGTCCATAGGTTGTTGTTCACCAGATCAATCTGGGCGGCAAAACAATGTATTAAATCGTTGCCTATATATATCTGGTGTTGGGGATTCTCCACTACAAGAAAAACATGTTTGGCGGACCTGTCACCTAGAGATATAGATACCAGACACCTTGCAACAACGTTATAACCCATAGCATCGTCATCTAGGTCATGTACCAAATTATCATATGGTGGCAGATACTTAATATGGATAGGATCTCTTACCTCCATCAGTAGGCTGTTACTAATGTAACTGTTTTCCAATTTCAGATTCAGTTTGGCCTGTTTGATCCTCCCCAAGTCTTTAACCTGTAAGGAAACAAATAACTCACCCCCTGTATTGTCAATAGACGTCAGATCTTGAGAATGATTTTCTGGATCTGCTTCAGAGGGCGATCTGTGAAGAGAGATGGTTAAGACATCGCCTTCTAGCTACACATTTTGAATCTGTTCTGGTAACGCCTTGATGGAGATATCACCTTCCATATATTCAGCATAGGTATTAGGTATCTGTAAAACAGCGAGGTTAGGGTTCTGGCTATTGACAAAGTGGATTTCAATGGTATCCTATTTTCCTCTACCACATGATCATTCTATGGGGGCGTTGCAATGCCTGCTCATAATTGATTGATTGGGTTTTTAACCTGTAACCAGATGACATTATTCACACAGTCTATGAAGGGACTTAATTATACTTATAATTAATAATTAACCTGTTATAGGGAACTTCAACTACTATGACTTTGTGTGAATGATTTATTACCGATTTTAACATTTAACCATGTGGTTCCCAGTACGTTTAAGGGGGTTACCTCCTACGCTTATTAGGGATCCATTGAATGCGTTTAACACTGGCTTTACAGAAGCTTCCTCCATAATTTGATGATAATGGGAGCTAGATAAGATGGTAGCTTGTGACCCTGTATCCAGGAGACTGGAAATAATTAGGTCATCAAGCCCTTGCAATGTAACATCAATAAAGTATCCTCCTTCATATTCATGCATTTTACATAAATAATTACAATGTAAAATTGTCTTGTCTTATCCCTCCACTGCCTGCAAGGGTTAATTCCTGAATTTACAGGAGCAGACTTGCTGACCACTGGGTCATGTTGTACAACTGCAGCATCCCCCTTCACTCCTCCTCCTCCTTCAACCTGTTCTGAAGACTTAATCGCCGTAGTAGATCGGCACCTATAATTAACCTGTTATAGGGAACTTCAACTACTATGACTTTGTGTGAATGATTTATTACCGATTTTAACATTTAACCATGTGGTTCCCAATACGTTTAAGGGGTTACCTCCTACGCTTATTAGGGATCCATCAAATGCGTTTAATACTGGCTTTACAGAAGCTTCCTCCATAATTTGATTTATTACCGACTTGCTGACCACTGGGTCATGTTGTACAACTGCAGCATCCCCCTTCACTCTTCCTCCTTCTTCAACCTGTTCTGAAGAAATGCAGGGAAAAGAAGGGGCATCATCAGGGATGGACTTAGGTTTACTTGGCTGTGGGTGAGATAAGGAAGAAATGTTAGTCACACAAAGCATTTACATCCTGTAAAGAAAATGGGTTAGCATTCCTGTTGGCTAAAACAATATCGGTTATTGTAGGACTTACATAGGGTATATCAATGTTATTTTTTTTTCCCTAAGGCCTGCTTACCATTACCCTGTTCTGTTATTGAGTGGCAGGCGCCAGTCCTGGGGCTGTCCCTAAAAAAGGGTTAGATCCCTGCTGGGTATCAGAACTGGGACTTTGGCCTAGCTGTGCCATAGTAGCCATCATTTTGGGCATCATAGCTGTTAGGCTGTTAACCTGGATCTTAAGACTTACCTGCTTCTGACCTTGGTTCCCAGAATCAGACTTATTATTTTGCTGATTTTGCTGGGCCCCCTGATTATTAGAGTTTTTACTCTTTTTGAACCTCCTGGGAAACTTGGATCTATTTTGGTTTTTGTTGTATCCCTGGGATCTTTTAAAAAATGGTTTCTGACCATTTGAGTTATTAGACCCCTGGGAACTAACAGAGGCAGGCCCCTTCTGTCCTGGTGCCTGTTTATGAAGCTGTGGAGATTAACACCTCTGCATAGGTTCTCTTGCCAGATCCAAAGGGCAAACTTTCCTCAACCAATGTTTCTGCTACACACTGGGGGGCAGGCTTCTTGTCCCTAGCTTGGGTATTCTCACTCTGCTGGGCATTATACAGCTTAATAGCTTGAGTGAGTAACCAATCTAGTGATAACAGGGGTGAATAATCCCTAGCTAGATTAGTTTTCATGTACCTAGGCAGAGCATTAAAGAATAGTTCCCTAAACACATACGAGTGAAAATCTGCATCCTTATCTGCAAGGATATAGGCACATTTGAGCTCTGACAAGAATTACCTGGGGTCCTGGTCTGGCCTACATTTTAGTGCATATATAGGACATTTAGCCTCATGGCGGGTTTTATAAGGCCCAAACGCTAGGATTATCTGTTCCACTGTTTCATCTCAGGTAGTGATATCCATCTCCGTTAAGGAACTGAAGAAGAAACTCTCTGCAACATCAAAAACCCAAGGCACGTAATACATTTTATGACGGTCAGAATGAAGGCCTAGTGATGCAAGTGTTTCAGTATAGCAGTCTAAATGATTCACAATAGATTTTTTAGATTTTCTGTGGAATACTGGCACGGTATCCCTAAGAAATCTTATTATTTTAGTTCCTTCAGCTAAAGGTGACTGTTCCTCCTGTTCAAACCTACTCAGTGTGGGCATTGTCCTCCTGTTAGGTTTGAGCACTGACTCCCTGTTAGAAGGTAATCGGTACCCTGTTAAAAGGCTCAGAGGTGCAGGGTGTGTGACTTGCTCCAAGAAGCGTGATTTCTGAGGACTGACAGGCCCCTCCTCCCCAGGTGAGTAATCCTGATGACTGCTAGGTATAGCTGGTTGGGCCTAAACTACCTTGTCAGGACTAATATCCTGTATATAAGAATAGTCCGAACCACAATTCAGCGGCTCCAAAGAAAATTGGTAAATCCTTCCACATGTGACACAGACTTATAGACTATACCGTCTTCATGAAAAAACATTTTAGACCGGTGTGCGTGAGGGAAAAAACAGCTTCTCCAAACCTTCAATATAATCACAAATAAACAAAAACCATCCCATATATCGCAACACCGTCATATAGTAAGTATATCAAACAGACTTCATTTAAAACATCGCACTTTATTTCAAATACGTATTAAAAATCATACTTGCTGTTTGTGATATCAACGAAGAACAAGCGGAGAATGAATAGGGTGAGACTTACAGAGTCGGTACAGCAGTTGTTACATTACAAAAGATCAACGCGTTTCACGCGACAAGCGCGCTTATACATGATCAAACTTAGTCTCAAAATCATTGACTGGTTGTATTTGAATACTCTTAAACCAATTAGGTGCTAGACACTCTCTCCCAATCGGACACATTATCCAAATTATCTCATTAGCCTCCATAACGAGCCAGAGATCTCAGTCTGATCCGTAAATTAAAGGCAAAGTCAGAATATGACTCAGACCGCTCCACATGTTTTGTAGTTCTACACATTGACATATCAAATGTATTATACCTGAGTACTACATCTTTTGATTAACCTCTTATCAAGCTTTAATATTTCTTTATCGCTTCTCAGCGACAAGCGGTTATTTTATGATGATTTGATCTGTCCATTATAGCACCATACCGGACTATTTCAATATTCAAACATGGCAACAATATGCCTTTTTAGTCTAACGTTCTTTTTCATCAAAGCATCTAAGATATACGAAATATCAAAAGGGTTAACTCCATATATGATTGTGACCACTTCACATCATCTCACAAAGAGCTAATGTGAAGCAATATGAGGCAATCTTCCACAAACAAACAGGATACTTATGTCCGATAAAGGATACAAATAAAGCGTCAAGTTTTCAAAACACAAACCAAACAAAGCATAATTGTACTCAAAACATTTAAAAACAAAAGCAACAAAATGAAACAAAATAAAATAGAGAAAACAAAGAAAACATATATGATAGTGACATCACAGAATCTAATGCTCAATAATTATCATATGTATCTACACGTACAGTAATAACCCTATATGTATCCACAATCTATGAGCAACTGCGATACTATACATAACACATTACGTCATATTCTCTATTAAAGCCCTTAGGATATCGTGTATTAAAAGTGAAAATCCAAAATACTTCTTGCTTTAAAAGTCTAGCATCTAGATTACCTCCCCTTATACCTATACTATGTCTCTCTATCCCTTGTATCTTAAATGTATCCAGGTTTCTAGCATGAACTTCTTTAAAATGTGATGAAACATAAATGTTCATTAAGGCGTTCTAGCATGAACTTCTTTAAAATGTGATGAAACATAAATGTTCATTAAGGCGTTCTCTTAATGTTCTTATGGTTTTACCAATATATTGTAGTTTACAACTAGTGCAACTAATCATATAAATTATACCCTTAGTAGCACAGTTGATATAACTTTTCATCTTATACACTTTGTGTTTCAAAAGACATAAATTCCTTTGATACAATAAGAAATTTGCAACAATGACACCTGTTACTACCACATCTATATGATCCAGTAGTATTCAACCAAGTAATCTCAGGTTTCTTGCTTTGAAACAAGCTAGGAGAGACTAAGCTAGATATGGTAGGTGCTTTCTTAGGTACAAACTTGAAACTTATAGATACTGTATTCTGTAGTTTTTCATCCCCATTTAGTACTGGAATATGTTTTTTTTATAATTTTCACAATATCTTTATATTCCTCACTATATGGTATATGGTGTCCCAGCTCAGAGGGGGTATGGTCAGAATCAGAAGCAGTAAGGGCCTGCATTCTTTCGACAATTCCTGTATCTGGCTGGACAAGACATTAAACATATCTAGATCCACTGATTTATCCCCTTTAGGGATAACACTTGGTATTGCAATTTTATATTGTCCTGAACCCGTTTGTCTAAATGGGATTGGAGTTGCTTAATGTGTTCTTGCCAAATGTATTTCTCACATTGTAGATCATACATATTAGCACTAATGACAGTGTTCTGTTCTTTTGTAGACCACATTTCCTCAAGAGCTGCTTTAGGCCTGCTCTCTAGCCCATTTACCTGGTGCTGGAGAGACTTAATTTGCGCTTCCTGTGCAGTTGCAAATTTAAAATATTTATGCACCTCTTCCTCCAACTCGGAGATCTTTTCAGTCTTATACTTTAGTGCTTGTTTTAGTGGCTCTATACCTTTTTGCTTCGCCTCCAATTTGTTTCTCTGGAAGCCTATAATAGTTAACAATTTGGGCACAACTAATAAACTCTGGATAGCCAAATCCTTTGCCTTAATTTGATCTATACACCTATTCAATGCTCGATAATAGAAGCTATCAGGCTGCCACATTTTATCAAATTAGGATTCCATCCTTAGCTCTATATCATCACTCCATTGCTGTGCATCACTTTTAATTTTGAGGCGAGAATGGATGGCATAAATTAACCTCCCTTCTACAGCCCATTTCATGTCTTCTTCTGATCTCTGTTCCATTGGAACACACACGGAAAAAGTTGCCTGAGACATGTTTAAGCACAAATATGTTACTGTGTAATATATCTGCCAATAAAATAATTTGACAAATGTGTCAAATCCTATATAAAGATCTCGGTGGGACCTCCAAAATCTGTCAGACTATTTATATGAAGGTATCCAAAGGGTTAAAACAGAACCACTCAGGTTGGATTTCTTCACTTAAATAGGCAAATGACAATATAAAATAATTTGAGAACTTTATCTTTATTATGTATAGACACACAGTAATGAATTGATCAGAGTAATAATATCCCATATTTGTGCAAAAATATATATTTTATCAAAATACAATATACTATATTATATATATATATATATATATATATATACACAGTTCAAGCAAGGTGATCGCACTCACAGGACTTCAGTTCTGTTGTTATGTTGTTACATGTTTATTGAGATCGACGTTTCGGCTATCAGCGTAGCCTTTATCAAGATACAATAGTGTAGCAAACAAACTCTTTAAATACCTTCCCCCACATCCTAACGTGAAAAGAGCGCCAAATCTCCAGCGCTCTTAACTAGATATAGTGTATCACCAATAAAACAATTAGTGTAATGAGTAAGTGAGCATCTGGAATCAATGACAGCAGTTAAAAACATTGTTACACATACCATTAAAGGACCCAGTATCATATGGATAATTTCAACAGAGTCCCAAAATTAACTACTGATATACCGCCGCTATTGTGGGCGAACCCCTCTCATTGGAGAATATGCCTTAAACACAAAAGTAATTAGTAGTATTAAATGGTCCGTAATGCGTACGGAATTAGATATACTGTGATCGCTACAGGACACCCATAATGGGCTATCCCACAGGAATCACACCATATATGGTAATAAAAGGAAACATGTAAACATAATACCCATGATAGATTAAGTTCCTCACATTTGCGATCATTATATATCATGAATTAAATAAAAAACTTAAATATGAGACATAGTCAGGAACTAAGTGCGATAAAAAAAACCATCACATAATTGTCAACTGACTGGTATTATCAGTGGATCAGAGCCAGATATATAGCAATACACAGGAAGGACCGACTGTGATTTTTACATTATATACAATATCAAAAGGTGAACTCTTCCTGTCAGATCATTACCAGGTTTTTATATCCACTGATATACAGATTATAACTGCCTTGTTAATCTAAGTGAGGCTGCTGGTCTTCAAGGAATATAAGTCTCGCTAGCTATATCATAAAAGAGTATTAGATACGCATGTAAAATTAAACCAAATGGTTGTCATCCACATTGATATCGTTTTGAATGAGTAGATATACAATAAGAGGAACTCAATTAACCCAAGATATGAATAAACACACAGTTAGATATGCGGTTATTGACTTTGTTTCTCAGACTTAATCACAGTGTGAATAGAAGATAATGATCTATACAGTCATAATCCATGTCCCCGTATTTGATATCACATCACCAAAGGATATATTCCATATGTGCCTTTAACTCAGGATAACACATACATTAATCCTCAGTTAATAATCAGCAGGTCCCAATTGTAGGAACACCTCGGTTGACCCCATGTAAATTACCGGTCTCTATGATTATGATCCATTTCCGCGTGTGTAGCACTCTCTAAGATCCGATCATTCCTTACTATAGGAGCACATGCATGGAAATAGTCTTATCGAGCCATGTAACTCATAAATAATTACTTTATTTATACTCCATATTCGCGCGTCTCTAGTGTCCTCTGAGACTCAGACAGTCTCCATTATCGGAACAATTATATAGAAAGTGTTATAAGACATCAGTGGAATGAATTCTCTCCATATTTGTAGTCCATGTCCACGCGTCTCTAGCGCTCATATTAAATATTAGAGCCAACCAGCGGTTTTGATCATTATTCATGGGCCCATTTATGACACACCATCCGTCACTATTATAGAAGTATCTTGATCTGAATATTCCATCGATATACCTCTTTTATAATCTCCATCAAATGGGAGCCGGATATGTATAATTGCAGTATTTCAAGGTATACACTTCCAAATCCATGTTTGAGAACAGTTTTATGATATCCAACAGTTATGAAGGTGCACATCTATGCACTTATCCCGTAGAGAGGTTGATTAACAGTGGTCTGAGGTCTCTTGTGTAACTCTTCATAGCCGGTTTTTGTATAAAAAGACCAGATATAGCTACCACCCTGAAACCATTACTGTATGAACAATGAGGAATGCCTATC
Organism: Rhinophrynus dorsalis; assembly: GCA_037306005.1. NCBI lineage: Eukaryota > Metazoa > Chordata > Amphibia > Anura > Rhinophrynidae > Rhinophrynus > Rhinophrynus dorsalis. The sequence continues at coordinate 271,618,742 of CM074719.1, forward strand.
CCAATGTTACATAGGTCATGGATATCAAGGGAGCTGATCTACTGGTCCAGTATGCATACCCCAGCGTTACACTATATAGGTTACCTCACAATACAACCTCTAATTGCAGAATCTGGATAATCATAATAAAACCTCTCATTTGTTACGTTTCGTGTTTTCTACACTTAATAAAAACAAGTATAGGATAGCATTTCATTTAGACCAATGGGTGTCAAAGTGTTCAGTCGTCGGATCCATTTGAATTCCTTCTAAGTAAATACAGACTCACTCCCTCTGAAATGACAGTATTATCCAAAGGTCTCTCATTCGTTCCAACTACTCCTCATGATCAAATTACATTTGATATAGAATTACATAAATTTCAGAGGAAACTGAAATTGAGAGACTATTTTAAGAATGTACCAATAGAAGAGGAAGTGAGATGTAAACTAAAACCTGCAAGTACATTTGAACCTATAAACACAAATACTTCGATTAAAACTTTTACTCGGCTTATGGAATTAGAAAATCACAAAATCCAGAAGACTAAGGATTTTCATTCAAACATAACAAGAAAGGAACAATTAGCTATTCAAAATTTGAGTACAAATAAGGATATTATTATCAAGCCCGCCGATAAGGGTGGAGCGATCGTGATTCTTGATTATGAGTTTTACCGCAACGATATTTTACAACAATTATCAGATGTAAATACTTATATGGTACTTGACAGGGATCCAACAATGGAGGATAAGAAAATAATAGATGGAATCATTAATCAAGCTATTACAAATAAATGGATTGACCTTCCTACTAAAAAGTTCTTAACAACACAATATCCGATCACACCGGTACTATATACTCTTCCTAAAATTCACAAGAATGATAAAAATCCACCAGGAAGGCCGATCGTATCAGCCAGAGAATCATTACTAAAACCTTTAGCACTTTAGGACTATTATTTGCAGTCACTATTACCAAGTATTCCCAGCTATATCAAAGACACCACGGATCTATTAATTAAATTAAACAACCTAGGAACACTGCCTGAACACACTAAGTTAGCCACCATGGATGTATGTAGTCTATACACGGTCATTCCCCTGGATGATGGTATACTAGCAGTTAAACAAATGTTTCATAACAATCCTATGATAGATCGACCTTTGGATAACTTCCTTTTGGAGTTACTTAGATTATATTTAACTCTGAATTTTTTTAAATTTGAAAATAAATACTATAGACAGATATCTGGGACAGAAATGGGGAGCAATGTTGCCCCCTCATATGCTAAGTTTCATTTATGTCTATGAAGAAAGAAATATTTTAACTCCATTTGGTGAAAAGATCTATGCATTCTTTAGGTTTATTGACAATATTCTCTTACTATGGCAAGGTACTGAGAAAGAATTTCATGAAATGATATCGTTCCTTAATAATCTACCTTCTACGATCTGTTTTACAGCAAAAATAGGCAATGAATTAGAATTCTTGGATGTAAAACTAAGAATTGAAAGAGGAAAGATTTACTCCACGAATTTTAGGAAACCAACGGACCAGAATACATTACTTCATAGAAATAGTTTCCACCCTGTTCACACTATGAGGTCCTTACCCTACTCACAGATGTTAAGAATTATAAGAAATAATAGTGACTCAAATATGGCACAGATACAACTTGCGGAACTTATGACTAGATTCCTACAAAGGGGCTATCATAAGGAAGAATTAGATAAACAATTAGTTTGAGCCTTAACTTTCAAACAACAGGATTTACTAGATGCGAACAAAATACAAGAACCCTTGAACCGTATGGTTTTCCCAATCATGTATACATGTGCACACAAACAGATCACAGGAGCGATTAAAACATATTGGGACATAATAGAGACAGATTCCTCTCTACCTATGATTTGTAAGGAACCGCCTCTTATCAGTTACAAAAAGGATGCTAACCTTAGGGATTTATTGGTTAAATCGGACCCTAAACACTGCTATGAGAAAAGTGGAACAACAGGGCTTGGCAATGCAAAAGTAGGATGTGTTAGATGCCTGGACTGTGTAACATGCAGGAGCATAATTGTTGGACAATCATTTATTAATCCATATGACAATCCAGAAATCAGGATTAAATACAGACTAACATGTTCAAGCACTTTTGTAATTTATTGGATAAAATGCCCATGCAATAAACTTTATGTGGGTCTTACTACGACTACATTTAAGGAAAGGATGGCTAACCATCGTGCCACAATAAGCAAAGCCCTAGCTGAAGGGAAAAGTGACAAACCGGTAGCAAAACACTGGTTGGAATATAAACATCCACAATCCAGCTTGAAGTGCATGGTTTTTGACCATATTCCTCCTCTAACTAGAGGTGGAAATCGTACACAACTATTACACAGGAAGGAATTCAAATGGATCCGACGACTGAACACTTTGACACCCATTGGTCTAAATGAAATGCTATCCTATACTTGTTTTTATTAAGTGTAGAAAACACGAAACGTAACAAATGAGAGGTTTTATTATGATTATCCAGACTCTGCAATTAGAGGTTGTATTGTGAGGTAACCTATATAGTGTAACGCTGGGATATGCATACTGGACCAGTAGATCAGCTCCCTTGATATCCATGACCTATGTAACATTGGGATAGGCATTCCCCATTGTTCATACAGTAATGGTTTCAGGGTGGTAGCTATATCTGGTCTTTTTATACAAAAACCGGCTATGAAGAGTTACACAAGAGACCTCAGACCACTGTTAATCAACCTCTCTACAGGATAAGTGCATAGATGTGCACCTTCATAACTGTTGGATATCATAAAACTGTTCTCAAACATGGATTTGGAAGTGTATACCTTGAAATACTGCAATTATACATATCCGGCTCCCATTTGATGGAGATTATAAGAGAGGTATATCGATGGAATATTCAGATCAAGATACTTCTATAATAGTGACGGATGGTGTGCCATAAATGGGCCCATGAATAATGATCGAAACCGCTGGTTGGCTCTAATATTTAATATGAGCGCTAGAGACGCGCGAACATGGACTACAAATATGGAGAGAATTCATTCCACTGATGTCTTATAACACTTTCTATATAATTGTTCCGATAATGGAGACTGTCTGAGTCTCAGAGGGCGCTAGAGACGCGCGAATATGGAGTATAAATAAAGTAATTATTTATGAGTTACATGGCTCGATAAGACTATTTCCATGCATGTGCTCCTATAGTAAGGAATGATCGGATCTTAGAGAGCGCTAGATGCGCGGAAATGGATCATAATCATAGAGACCGGTAATTCACATGGGGTCAACCGAGGTGTTCCTACAATTGGGACCTGCTGATTATTAACTGAGGATTAATGTATGTGTTATCCTGAGTTAAAGGCACATATGGAATATATCCATTGGTGATGTGATATCAAATACGGGAACATGGATTATGACTGTACAGATCATTATCTTCTATTCACACTGTGATTAAGTCTGAGAAACAAAGTCAATAACCGCATATCTAACTGTGTATTTGTCAATATCTTGGGTTAATTGAGTTCCTCTTATTGTATATCTACTCATTCAAAACACTATCAATGTGGATGACAACCATTTGGTTTAATTTTACATGCGTATCTAATACTCTTTTATGATATAGCTAGCGAGACTTATATTCCTTGAAGACCAGCAGCCTCACTTAGATTAACAAGGCAGTTATAGTCTGTATATCAGTGGATATAAAAACCTGGTAATGATCTGACAGGAAGAGTTCAGCTTTTGATATTGTATATAATGTAAAAATCACAGTCGGTCCTTCCTGTGTATTGCTATATATCTGGCTCTGATCCACTGATAATACCAGTCAGTTGACAATTATGTGATGGTTTTTTTATCGCACTTAGTTCCTGACTATGTCTCATATTTAAGTTTTTTATTTAATTCATGATATATAATGATCGCAAATGTGAGGAACTTAATCTATCACGGGTATTATGTTTACATGTTTCCTTTTATTACCATATATGGTGTGATTCCTGTGGGATAGCCCATTATGGGTGTCCTGTAGCGATCACAGTATATCTAATTCCGTACGCATTACGGACCATTTAATACTACTAATTACTTTTGTGTTTAAGGCATATTCTCCAATGAGAGGGGTTCGCCCACAATAGCGGCGGTATATCAGTAGTTAATTTTGGGACTCGGTTGAAATTATCCATATGATACTGGGTCCTTTAATGGTATGTGTAACAATGTTTTTAACGGCTGTCATTGATTCTAGATGCTCACTTACTCATTACACTAATTGTTTTATTGGTGATACACGATATCTAGTTAAGAGCACTGGAGATTTGGCGCTCTTTTCACGTTAGGATGTGGGGGAAGGTATTTAAAGAGTTTGTTTGCTACACTATTGTATCTTGATAAAGGCTACGCTGATAGCCGAAACGTCGATCTCAATAAACATGTAACAACATTTCATATCGAACTGAAGTCCTGTGAGTGCGATCACCTTGCTTGAACTGTATGTATCATCTTCATTACTTGATATGCACCCAGGCGGTTGTAACTGAACTACAGTGTGTGCGGTCCACTTCACAACTACTATTATATATATATATATATATATAAAGTATCAGTAACAATGAAATATATAAGTGATTAGCAATTATAATAGTGTCACGGTTTATTATGACTCTCAGACACAAGTTTTAGGTAAAAATCAATTTTATTGAAATAAAAAATTGATAACGTAGGATGGCAATCACATACATACAGATATATTCAGAATATAACAAGACAGAAGGCAGACTCTACCGGTCCTGTCAATATACCGGACAGGACAGTCTGAAGTAATAGAATGTTAGGCTCTACCGGCCTTGCCAATACCGGGTAAGGCAACCTGCAGATGGAATCGCATAACGGTTCTACCGGCCTTACCAAATTACCGGGCAAGGCAGCCTCAATAGATTCATAATGTAGGCTCTACCGGCCCTGCCAATACCGGGTAAGGCAACCTCAGATGGAATGTGGCAAAAGGTTCTACCGGCCTTACCAATACCGGGCAGGGCAGCCCAGAGATAGTAGCAGCAGTCAGATGGTAAAGGCAAATTGACAGGATCGTAAGCAACCCAGTGTACACACACTGAGACTAACGGGGGAATCGTAAAGCCGCAAGGCTTTGGAGCAAACCAGCGTCCGCACGCTGTGATCAACACTGAATTGTATAGCCGATAGGCTTAGGAGCAAACCAGTGACCGCACACTGGTGTAACAAGCGAGTTAGTATAGCCGTAAGGCTTAGGAGCAAACCAGCGTCCGCACGCTGGGACCAACACAGAATTGTATAGCTGATAGGCTTTGGAGCAAACCAGTGACCGCACACTGGTGTAACAAGCGAGTTTGTATAGCCGCAAGGCTTTGGAGCAAACCAGCGTCCGCACGCTGGGACCAACACAGAATTGTATAGCTGATATGCTTTGGAGCAAACCAGTGACTGCACACTGGTGTAACAAGCGAGTTTGTATAGCCGCAAGGCTTTGGAGCAGAGCCAACGTCCGCACGCTGGGACTAACACAGGATTGTATAGCCGATAGGCTTTGGAGCAAACCAGTGACCGCACACTGGTGTAACAGGCGAGTTTGTCTAGCCGCAAGGCTTTGGAGCAAACCAGCGTCCGCACGCTGGGACCAACACAGGATTGTATAGCCGATAGGCTCTGGAGCAAACCAGTGACCGCACACTGGTGTAACAAGCGAGTTTGCCTAGCCACAAGGCTTAGGAGCAAACCAGCGTCCGCACGCTGGGACCAACACAGAATTGTATAGCCAATAGGCTGTGGAGCAAACCAGTGACCGCACACTGGAGTAACAAGCAATGTCGCCGACGCGACCAGGCAGGAGGTCGCCAGGATACAGGAGACAGGCGATGCGATGACAGGAACCAGCAACGATCAGTCAGGTCAGGAAACAGCAGAGAAGAAGTTCAGCAGGAACTGCAACACCAGAGACTAGGCCGGAACCAGGACTGGAAGTACTTCAGCATGCAGGAAACACTGGAACAGTAGAGATCAGGAACTCAGGAACACATGAGATCAGGAACACTGGAACAGAGGCCCAGCTATCACTGGCATAGTGATAGCAAGAAGGACAGAAACAACACGAAAGGGCAACCAAAGGGTGCCCAATCCAGGTTTAAATAGGCAATGAAAGGCGGGCTATCTGCAGACAGCCAATAGCAGCCCCCTACTGGTGACAGACAAGGAACTGCAGCAATCACGGGCACCGTGATAAATAGGTACATAGAAAACCAAACCACACTTATTACCATGAGGATTACCAGCAGTGCAAGGGTTAACTACACATAGGTATATTCAGAGATATTAATTAACAATACTTGCATTCAGTAGCATACAAAAGGTTAATTGATTCTTACAATTAATATAATATAGTTGGCCGCAGTGTCTCTGAATACCTCTGCCCCAGAAACTGTATAGACTATGCTAATTATGATGTAAGGGGTACTGTGAGATGAATTAAATAATTCCTCTAACAATTCCTTGTATCATATCTCAATAATAATCAAATTTAGCGAGTAACTGGAATAGAATCCCAGATATAAATCACTATAATTTAATTATATACTGAATTCAATATTGAATACCTCTGAATAAAATATATAAATTGCAATTAATATAGTCAAAGATTAAACAAATAATCTACCTAAAATTAATCCAATAACATATGTTTAGTAAGTATACCCACTTCATGCAACATATATCATACTTTTGACTACAGCAACATATATAAAACCTATAGGCACTCCAAGGGTTAATCCACTCATTTAAAATAGGTGCCACCCCCTAAAGCTTCTTTTGTCTATGGGAAGTGCACACTTCCAATTTACAAAAGATAAGCCTGGTACCCTCACAAAGGACTTTAGAATGCACACCACAAATAAATAGACAAACAGTAGTTAGAGAGTTAATAAATGAATTCCAAGAATTCCCTTGATTAAATATCAGCTATTATAATTTTACCAGAAACACAATATTCTAGACATAACAAAAATTATATTAACCAATATACACTAGGATAAATATATCTAACTGCTATCTCTATTTTATGATCTCTCTGGCAATTTATAACAATAAATTAATTAATGAATTCTTCGTAATTTCTTTATTAAATGCTAACTATAGCTGATAATATAATATTTTCCATAAAACTGGCCAGGCTTCTATGGGCAAATATATATAAATAATTTTCCTCAAATATTGAGGAAATATCCTTATTCTGAAATTAGGCAGAATTAGAATAAACAAAATATAATTACCAGTTCAATCAGTGTGGATTCTTGAAGTTATCAGGTGTTGTCAGGAATTTAAGCAGCAGAGCCTTCTTTTGCCAGGAATCTAAGAACTGTTAGGAGTTTTTTTTTTTCAGGAAGTGAAGAGCCCCTGAACTAAGAGTATTTTGGCATTATATTGGCAATTTTTGCCTTATCAGTAATCCCCACCTCTTTCTAATGATTGGACAAAGATCCATCTCATTATACCGTGACAACATCAGTCAGACCTGATTGAATACTCATATCTTATGCTAATCAAAGAAAAATCTAAACATTATGAGTATTTGACAATATAAATGCTGCAGATGGCGCCATTATGCTATATTAACATTTTACAGGTGACACATCACATTGCATATGTCAAATTGAAGAGAGAGTTCAAAGTTTATCAGAGACCCCATAAACCAGTCATTTTGCTATGTCTTTCCCATAAGGAGGCTACATCTCACAGACATCTTGTCTACAATTTAACATCCATCTCCCATTAATGTCACTTAGTTATTTCTCCCCCAAAGAGGCCCATGAGTATTCCTTTGTCTTAAGGATGATATAATCTAAACACATTAACACATTTTAAACAGAATTTCAGTTAATTTCTACTATTAGAGTTAACCCGCTATTCTCCACCAGGACAAAGTCTCTGACAGGTTCTTAGCTTTGGTGATCTTAACCCTTTTTGTTCTCTGCATCTTGGAGTCCCTCAAGTTGTCTAAGGATCTATGGTCCATTTTTGAGCACCAATCTCTCTAGGTGCTTCTGTTCTATTACCCTACCTTCCTCTGCCTAGGTATTCACTACTCGCGAACCTTGATCAGGTTCTTAATACAGTATACACTTATTCACATACAGGCCAGGGTCTCAGCTCAACTGAGATCGGGCATCTGGCTTTGCGGCCAGCATCTTTAATCCAGCTTCGGCTGGATTATAGTCACCTTTTTCGTTATAGTCACCTTATTCTTGGCTACCATAGTGTTACTCTGACCATATGCATTATTTCCCAGATTAGTAGGTGATGTGTGCATGAATATAAAGGATATATATTATAGAGTCAGCCAGATGAATAGAAGAGATTGAGGGAGACAAGAAAATGGCTGAGTTATTTACATACCAGAAATACACCAGCACTTTAAGCTATATGAGACTAGCAGTGTAATGCATGAGACCAGAAGGGCAATACACCATTATATTGCTGTAACAGAATATTATTATCACGGTGCCCGTGATTGGTGCTGTTCAGTGTCAGTCACTTGCTGAGTATCATGATTGGCTGTCTGTGATTAGCCCTCCTCACACAGCCTTTTTAAACCCAGGCTGAGCACTTCCAGGTTGCCCTTTCGTGGTGTTTCTGACTTCACTCTGCCTGACCTGCTTGTCAGGCTTCTGGGCCTGTTCCTGCTGTACTTGCTGATCCTGTGTTCCAGTGTTGCTGTATGCTAGTGTTCCTGTGTTCCAGCACCTTGCGGGTTAATCTTACTGAGTTCCAGTGTTCCTGTGTTCCAGCACCTTGCGGGTTAATCTTACTGAGTTCCTGAATCTCCTGCTCCAGCCGTCGCTCTGGCGACATTGTCCTTCTCGCTGCTGATCATACTTTGTTGGTTCCTGGTGGCGATATACATTGTTGGTCCCAGCGTGCGGACGCTGGTTTACTCCACTAAACCTGGTTGCGATATACATTGTTGGTCCCAGCGTGCGGACGCTGGTTTACTCCACTAAACCTGGTTGCTATATACATTGTTGGTCCCAGCGTGCGGATGCTGGTTTACTCCACTAAACCGGTTGCGAGATACATTATTGGCTCCAGCGTGCGGACGCTGGTTTGCTCCACTAAACCTGGTTGCGATATACGTTGTTGGTCCCAGCGTGCGGACGCTGGTTTACTCCACTAAACCTGGTTGCGATATACATTGTTGGTTCCAGCGTGCGGTCGCTGGTTTGCTCCATTAAACCTGATGGTGCTATTACCATTAGTCCCAACGTGCGGACGTTGGTTTGCTCCTGAACATCCAGTACTGTGGTCAGTCGCTGTCCACTTCTTTGCAGTTGTCTGAGTATCCCTGGCATTAGACTCCTGCTGAGTAAGACCTCTATACTTATGCTCTATGCTGTCTTAGTCACCTGACAGCTGGTCTACTTGCTCAGGCTGCCCTGCCCGGTATTGGTGAGGCCGGTAGAACCTTGACGATACCATCCTGTAGGTTGCCTCACCCGGTATTGGCAGGACCAGTAGAGCCTACTCCAGTACTCCTTTGGGCTGCCCTGCCCGGTATTGGTAAGGCCGGTAGAACCTTGTAATTCACTATCTTTAAGGTTGCCTTACCCGGTATTGGCAGGGCCGGTAGAGCCTACATTCAGCATTCCGTGGGGGCTGCCTTGCCCGGTATTGGTAAGGCCGGTAGAACCGGTATATGTCATCTCACGGTTGCCTTACCCGGTATAGGCAAGGCCGGTAGAGCCTGTCATTAAAATTGTCACTTGGGTTGCCTTGCCCGGTATTTAGGCAAGGCCGGTAGAACCTATTATATGTTATATTACTGTTGTATTGTTATGTATGTTTACCCTACGGGGACTGCCTTTAACTTTTAATAAAGTTAAGTTATTTTACCAAACCTTAAGTCTGAGAGTCTTCAAAAACCGTGACAGTACGAAAGGGCCATGACCTCAGACACTAAGAGTGACGGTAACGCACAGAATATCCATTGGAGGATGGATATGCATGAGCAACGTTTAGATCAGCTAGCGGTTGCTATCCAAACTATTCTTGAACGCACGGTACTTGCGGATAAGTCCGGTGCTAACCCGGTGGTCCTGCCAATTCCGACACCAAAGAATGAGTCTAAGCCCTCAGGGGCCGCAGTCAAAGGGTTAACGGCTTCTGCACCCTTGCCGCTGAGATATGACGGTGACCCTCAATTATGCAGAGGGTTTATTAATCAACTTGAAATATTTATGGAATTGACGGCACACGCATTTCCTAGTGATTGCAGCAAGGTTGGGTTCATGATATCCCTGCTGACTGGCAGTGGGCCAACCCACTTTGGGAAAACGCTAAACCTTGCACAAAGAATTTCTGTGATTTTGTGCAATCCTTTCGGAGAGTATTTGAGCCTCCTGGTAGAACTACCTCTGCTGCTAAACGTCTCATGGAGATACAACAGGGCAGGCGCACGGTTGGCGATTATGCCATTGAATTCCGCACCTTGGCAGCAGAGGTAGGGTGGAATAACGAGGCCCTGTTGGCAGCCTTTGCTCAAGGATTGAGTGACCAGATTAAAGATGAGATTGCAGCGAAAGAGTTACCTACTGACCTAGACGATTATATCAAATACGTGATTCTAACTGACTCCAGAATACGTGAAAGATTAACCGCCAGAGAGCGACGAGTATGGTTAAAGAATAATGGGTCCAGTATTTTGCCCACCCAACCCTCCCTCTGCATCCAAACCTAGTGTACCTATTTCGGAACCAAGTGAACCTATGCAGGTGGGTTTCACTAGGTTAACTAAGGAGCAGAGAAGGTATCGCAAGACACAAGGATTATGTCTGTACTGCGGTAAAGATGGTCACCTGTTAAGATCTTGTCCGGTACGTCCGGGAAACTAACACACCTAGGGTACCTTGGGGGACAGGCCCTAGGTGGTGTCCAATTGTCCCCATTGTTGGACACACTTAAACCCACCATACAGGTGGTATTGTCATGGGCACAACTCTCGGTTGAGGTTTTGGCCTTGGTTGATTCTGGTGCAGCTGGGTATTTTATGGACAATACCTTTGCTGAATTGCATGGGGTACCACGGATTCAGAGAAAAACCCCTCTTGCTATTGAAGCAATTGATGGCAGACCTTTGGAACCCGCCCAAGTTACTTTTGAAACTATGCCCTTGTCCATGACTATTGGGGCTCTTCACAAGGAAGAGCAACAGTTCCAATTGATTAATTCTCCTCACCATGCTGTGATTTTGGGATTTCCTTGGTTACAGTTGCACAACCCACAATTTGATTGGCAGAAATGTGAGATTGCTGCTTGGTCTCAGTTCTGTATGGATAAGTGCGTTACCCATCCTGTTAAGGTCTTGTGCACCTCCCCTTCACTACCTGATGCCTACCAGCAGTTTAGCGACGTTTTCAGTAAGGGAGAGGCTGGCACCCTACCTCAGCACAGACCATACGATTGTCGCATAGAACTGAGTCCTGGAGAAGTACCACCGAGGGGACGCACGTATCCATTGTCTTGTGAGGAGAACCAAGCTATGGAGGAATACATAGCAGATGCCCTCAGTAGAGGGATCATAAGGAAATCTACTTCTCCGGCCGGTGCCGGGTTCTTTTTTGTTAAGAAAAAAAGTGGCGAACTGCGACCTTGCATAGACTATCGTGGGCTGAATAAGCTGATGGCAAAAAATGCCTACCCAATACCACTCATCACCGAGCTGTTTGATAGACTTAAGGGGTCCTCGATTTTCACCAAATTGGACCTAAGGGCAGCCTACAATTTGATACGTATCAGAGCCGGTGATGAGTGGAAAACTGCCTTCAATACGAGATCTGGGCATTATGAATACCTAGTCATGCCATTTGGTCTATGTAATGCTCCTGCAGTATTTCAAGAACTGATCAATGACGTTCTTAGAGATATGTTACAATCATGTGTTGTAGTCTATCTTGACGACATACTTATCCACTCCAAAGACCTGTCACAAAACATCAAGGATGTGTCTGAAGTCTTGCTGCGCTTACGAAAAAATAAATTATTCTGTAAACTGGAGAAATGCGAGTTCCACAAAACCTGTGTACCGTTTCTGGGGTTTATAATTGGCAAAGACGGCATTGCCATGGATAAAGAGAAATTGACGGAAGTCTTACAATGGCCTAAACCCAAGAGCCTCAAAGCCATCCAACGATTTCTGGGCTTCGCCAATTATTACAGGAAGTTTATTAAAAACTTCTCCTCTATCGTGAAACCTCTGTCTGACCTCGCGCATAAGGGCGCTAACCCATCCCTCTGGCCGGTGCTGAAGAGGCCTTTGAGAAGTTGAAGGTAGCCTTTGCTGAAGCGCCTGTGTTGTCCCACCCTAATCCAATACTCCCCTTTACTTTGGAAGTTGATGCCTCAGATATTGGGGTCGGGGCGGTGCTCTCTCAGCGACAGGTTAAAGGCGGTACACTCAGACCCTGTGGATTCTTCTCAAAAAAACTGACTAGTGCGCAAAGTCATTACGAGATTGGTGATCGAGAATTACTGGCCATTATCCTCGCTCTCAAAGAATGGCGTCATTTACTTGAAGGCACAAAAAACCCCGTTTTGATTCTAACTGATCACAAGAATCTGACGTATCTTTCTGAGGCCAAGAGATTGTCTTCTCGCCAGGCCAGATGGGCACTGTTTCTATCCCGATTCAATTTCGTTGTATCATACCTGCCGGGATCAAAGAATGTTAGGGCTGATGCTCTGTCTAGACAATTTGAAGCAGAGGTTGACAGAGAAGAGGTACCAGCCCCTATCATTCAACCCGATCGAATATTGGCTACCATACGTACTAGTATTACTTCACCACTAGGGGAGAAGATTTTGGCATCCCAAGCCTCTGCTTCTCATGAGACTCCAGTGGGCAAATGTTTTGTCGCTGAGCCATTCCGTACTCGATTACTTGAGACCTACCACTCCTCTAAGGCTGCGGGACATATTGGTAGGGATCAATTGTTCTGGTCTCTCTCTCAGCTATTTTGGTGGCCTTCTATGAGAGCAGATTGTGCCAATTTTACGAATGCCTGTGCCACCTGTGCCCGTACCAAAACCCCTAGACATCTCCCTGTGGGCTTGCTTTAGCCGGTGCCTAATGGTGAACGCCCTTGGTCTCACATTTCTATCGACTTTATGGGAGAATTGCCCAGGTCTAGAGGGTACTCCTTCATATTGATGGTGGTAGACAGGTTCTCTAAAATGGCACACTTCGTACCCCTCCGTGGCCTTCCTTCGGCCAAGGAACTGGCAATGGTATTCGCTTGAGAAGTATTTTGGTTACATGGAGTACCCAGGCTGCTGGTGTCTGACAGGGGAAGCCAGTTTGTGTCCAGATTCTGGAGGGCATTTTGTGAACAGATGGGCATACAGCTATCATTTTCCTCGGCATATCATCCCCAGACTAATGGGGCCACTGAGAGGGCCAATCAACGATTGGAACAGTTTCTGCAATGTTTTGTGACTGACCATCATGATAATTGGGCCGACTTGTTGCCTTGGGCAGAGTTCGCCAGGAACTGCCCAGTTAATTCTTCCTCCGGGAGCTCTCCGTTTTTGATCAATTATGGGTTCCAACCCTGTCTGCTCCCGGATTCCTTTCAATCACAGCAGATTCCAGCTCTGGATGAGCATATAGAGCAACTCCGTTCCACATGGGTACAAGTTCAGAGGGCATTGGGCCAGTCTTTTAAGCGACATCAGCGTCATGCCAATCGGAGGAGGCTTCCAGCGGTTTCCTTCCGAGTCGGGGATAGAGTATGGCTGTCCTCCAAGAATCTAAAGCTCAAGGTCCCATCTAATAAGCTAGCACCTCGGTTCATTGGTCCGTACAAGATCATTTGCAAAATTAACCCTGTTTCTTATGCCTTGGAATTACCTGCTTCTATGCGCATTCATAATGTATTCCATGTGTCTCTCCTTAAACCTCTGGTTTGTAACCGTTATACTACAACACCTGTGAGGCCAGGTCCTGTTGAAGTCGAGGGGCAGGAGGAGTATGAAGTACAAAACATTATTGATTCCCGCAGAAGTAGAGGAGGGGTACAGTATCTGGTGCATTGGAAAGGTTATGGTCCTAAGGACCTTCATGCACCCAAGTTACTACGAATATTTCATACCCTCAGAAGCCTAGATCCTACTCTGGGAGAGGGGGTCTTTGAAAGGGGGGCACTATCACGGTGCCTGTGATTGGTGCTGTTCAGTGTCAGTCACTTGCTGAGTATCATGATTGGCTGTCTGTGATTAGCCCTCCTCACACAGCCTTTTTAAACGCAGGCTGAGCACTTCCAGGTTGCCCTTTTGTGGTGTTTCTGACTTCACTCTGCCTGACCTGCTTGTCAGGCTTCTGGGCCTGTTCCTGCTGTACTTGCTGATCCTGTGTTCCAGTGTTCCTGTATGCTAGTGTTCCTGTGTTCTAGCACCTTGTGGGTTAATCTTACTGAGTTCCAGTGTTCCTGTGTTCCAGCACCTCGCGGGTTAATCTTACTGAGTTCCTGAATCTCCTGCTCCAGCCGTCGCTCTGGTGACATTGTTCTTCTTGCTGCTGATCATACTTTGTTGGTTCCTGGTGGCGATATACATTGTTGGTCCCAGCGTGCGGACGCTGGTTTACTCCACTAAACCTGGTTGCGATATACATTGTTGGTCCCAGCATGCGGACGCTGGTTTACTCCACTAAACCTGGTTGCGATATACATTTTTGGTCCCATCGTGCGGACGCTGGTTTACTCCACTAAACCTGGTTGCGATATACATTGTTGGTCCCAGCGTGCGGACGCTGGTTTACTCCACTAAACCTGGTTGCGATATACATTGTTGGTCCCAGCGTGCGGACGCTGGTTTACTCCACTAAACCTGGTTGCGATATACATTTTTGGTCCCAGCGTGCGGACGCTGGTTTACTCCACTAAACCTGGTTGCGATATACATTTTTGGTCCCAGCGTGCGGACGCTGGTTTACTCCACTAAACCTGGTTGCGATATACATTGTTGGTCCCAGCGTGCGGACGCTGGTTTACTCCACTAAACCTGGTGGCGATATACATTGTTGGTCCCAGCGTGCGGTCGCTGGTTTACTCCACTAAACCTGGTTGCGATATACATTGTTGGTCCCAGCGTGCGGACGCTGGGTTACTCCACTAAACCTGGTGGCGATATACATTGTTGGTCCCAGCGTGCGGACGCTGGTTTACTCCACTAAACCTGGTTGCTATATACATTGTTGGTCCCAGCGTGCGAACGCTGGTTTACTCCACTAGACCTGGTTGCTATATACATTGTTGGTCCCAGAGTGCGGACGCTGGTTTACTCCACTAAACTGGTTGCGAGATACATTATTGGCTCCAGCGTGCGGACGCTGGTTTGCTCCACTAAACCTGGTTGCGATATACGTTGTTGGTCCCAGCGTGCGGACGCTGGTTTACTCCACTAAACCTGGTTGCGATATACATTGTTGGTTCCAGCGTGCGGTCACTGGTTTGCTCCATTAAACCTGGTGGCGCTATTACCATTAGTCCCAACGTGCGGACGTTGGTTTGCTCCTGAACATCCAGTACTGTGGTCAGTCGCTGTCCACTTCCTTGCAGTTGTCTGAGTATCCCTGGCATTAGACTCCTGCTGAGTAAGACCTCTATAATTATGCTCTATGCTGTCTTAGTCACCTGACAGCTGGTCTACTTGCTCAGGCTGCCCTGCCCGGTATTGGTGAGGCTGGTAGAACCTTGACGATACCATCCTGTAGGTTGCCTCACCCGGTTTTGGCAGGGCCGGTAGAGCCTACTCCAGTACTCCTTTGGGCTGCCTGCCCGGTATTGGTAAGGCCGGTAGAACCTTGTAATTCACTATCTTTAAGGTTGCTTTACCCGGTATTGGCAGGGCCGGTAGAGCCTACATTCAGCATTCCGTGGGGGCTGCCTTGCCCGGTATTGGTAAGGCTGGTAGAACCGGTATATGTCATCTCACTGTTGCCTTACCCGGTATAGGCAAGGCCGGTAGAGGCTGTCATTAAAACTGTCACTTGGGTTGCCTTGCCCGGTATTTAGGCAAGGCCGGTAGAACCTATTATATGTTATATTACTGTTGTATTGTTATGTATGTTTACCCTACGGGGACTGCCTTTAACTTTTAATAAAGTTAAGTTATTTTACCAAACCTTAAGTCTGAGAGTCTTCAAAAACTGTGACAATTATATAACAGCAGCAGGTCCACACAACCGTAAAAGATATCATCAGTGTTGCATGAGACCATCAGGGAAAAACACCATTACTGGAAACCACCAGGGTATTGCATTAGGCCAGTAATGCAATTCAGTATTACATGGGCTCAGCAAATCAACATCCATTATGTAATCTTGCCCTGTTGGTCTCATTGTTCAGATGTTGTCCAAACTGACTATTCTGTGTTAAAGTGAAATTGTTACCATTATATAAGTTTTTACGTAATTTTATAAAGAATTAGAAACTCCCTATATGTTGCGCCAGTCTTTTTTTTATAGTATAAACCATTTTTAAGAAATGAAATATGTATTTGTATGGTAGCACTTCCTGTTGGAGCTAATGGAAAAAAGAGGATTTTAATCTTACCTGTTAAATCCTTTTTTCTTAGTCCATACAGGTTACTGGTAACTCTGGCAGGCGATCCGCCCCTTTAAGTAGGCAGGAACATTTCTCTAAATGTATGCAGAGGGTGGAGCCTCCCTTCCCTCCTCAGCTGCATCCTAGCCAGTTAGCTCTAGAATGATTTGAGACACTAATAACTGACCAGAAATAGGAGAGAAGAAGACTCATGTGAGCATGCCACGAAGGACTCCCACGTATTGCCACAGGACAGCCAAGCATTGTCTCTTGACAGGGTGGGAGACCAGTAACCTGTATGGACTAAGAGAAAAGGATTTAATAGGTAAGACTAAAATCCTCTTTTCTCTGTCGTCCAATACAGGTTACTGGTAACTCTGGGATGTCTAACCATTGAGTTTCCCAGAGGCGGGAAGAAGGCAATGACCAGATGCAAGGCCCCCAAAATCACCAGAACCTCTATGAACCAACCGGTCAGAGATACCAACAAAACTGAAGTGTCAACGGACATCAAACAGGGGTAAAAACACCCCAGGAACTGTTACACAGCACAGTGAACTAGAGCCAACAGGGCTCAACAGCAAGGAAGCACTAACAACCTGAGAAGAAGAGCCTAGACAGGCAAGACTGCCTCCAGGACCTTCCTTCCAAAGCTGGCATCAGCCGAAGCCAGCACATCAACACGTTAGTTCTTCGAAAAGGTGTGCACAGAGGACCAAGTGGCCGCCCTGCACAGCTGATCAGCAGACGCTTGATTCTTATAGGCCCAAGAGGCCCCAATAAACCTGGTGGAATGAGCCGTGACCCAAAAGGGAACATGCTTATTCCTCAACTCGCAGGCTCTACGAATAGTGGACTTGATCCATGACGCAATAGTCACCTTGGATGCAGGTCTTCCTGCCCTAGGACCCTCAGGAATGACGAACTGTTCCCTAGGCAGGTGACTAACTAGCATTGTACCATTGCAGTGGACAATTGACTAGTCACTAGCACTTGTACCTAGACAGGTGACTTCAAATACTTGTACTAAAATTCCCAAGATTTATGTATGTGTTATATATGAGTTTGTTTGTTTTCTAGAAGGGCAGGAAAAAAACATTCAACAGTTTGTGTGTTCTGTGACTTTCACTGTTAGTTTGAGTGTTTTCCCATGAGTGAAAATAAAAACACATAAGTGCGGTCTGAGTGTGTGTGTTAGTGGTAGAACACATAATAGTAAGGCTCACTACAAACACGTTATTGTCCTACCGTCTGATTGCGCTTGAGATTCTGACTGAGAGAATGGGATTCTTTAAGAAGAAGTTGAGTGCATTGATTGGGTGCAAAAGACCCAAATTTGGGGCTGTACCACATTGGGCTACTGCTATGGGTAGATGGAATGCCATAGCAGATGAGCTAGTACGTCACAGTGCTCCAGTGTACCCAGAGGTTGGGGAAGAGATAGGAGGTATGGCACTTAAGCTTGATTTAGGGGTCTATTCTAAACATGAGAGCAGAGCTGCGGCAGAAGTGGGGTGGATTATTTTACATGCCTTAAAAAATGAGGTAGTAAAGAGACAAGCCCTAGAAAGAGATTTAGCTGATGTAAAACAAAAATTGTTAATATCAAATGAATGTTTGGAAAATAACAATGCCCGTAAGACTGAATTACAGGAGACTAATACTCGGCTAATCAATAAACTTGACCGTTGTCGCTCTCACAGGGGTGAAGTGCCATACACCACCAGAAAGGTGAGAACACTGACTACAGGGCCCTGCAGGGATCCAGAGTCACTCTTCTCATCCTCCTCTGAAGAAAAGGAGTACTCAAAATACTCATATGTTTCCTCCTCTGATGATGACAAAAAGGTGGACAGCTTCAAAGCTCGCCCACTCATCACCCAGCAGAGAAAACAAAGGGTACACAGGGACTGTGATAGACATGAGTCTGTAAATGCTAAAAGAGGGTCCCCTTTGTCAATGATAAATGGTACAGCAGAAAATGGTCAGATTTTTGGGAGTACAAAAAGGTTAGCAGAATTGGGGAAATACAAAACAGAGGAAAAGGTTAATCAGAAAAGGGGTGTCTCCATGGCTAGCAAGCCAGAAAGGAAGGATGAAGGGATACCACCTATTGATAAACCTAAGAGGAATAATAAACAGGATGCTTCCACACACACAAAGGTGTCAAGGAAAGAAATGATGGTAGATCTTGTTAAAGCTGGTGTCAATGTAGATGAGCTAAAAAAAAAGGTCAAATCATGTCTTGTTCAAAAGGTGGAAAGCTTTTAAGAGAAAGGTACATATTAATGTACCTATTTCTAAAACTCTCACTAATGAAGCAAATCTGATATACACACCATCTGAATTTAATATTCCTGTTGCTAATTCCTGTCCTCCTGTTCCCCATCCTAGGAAAACAAAATCCCTGTACCCATTATGTGCCATAGCGAACAATGACGGAATGGACCCATGGGACGGCCAATCCCCAGCACAATGTTACCCATCAAGGCTGGTGATCGACAGCCCCATGTTCCTTTGACTGTAGGGTGGGGAAAGGAAACCAACCACACCTAGGTTTTAGCCTTAGTATACACTGGGGCCGAGGTAACAGTGTTACAGGTAACCCTTCCAAACTTGTAGGCCCCATCATTTCACAGAGAGGGTCTAGGGGAAAGAGTAACTAAGGCTATACAAACCACAGTCACATATTCCATAAACAAAGGGCCCCTGGGTTTATGGATAATATTTTGAGTTTCCAATTTCCTGACAATATCTTGGGGGTAGATATATTGTTAGGACACATAATAGAGATGCAGTTGAGAGGTGTTCAGATTTTGGCTTTCCTCACAAACCCTCTTATGTTCATGCGGCATGGGAGGTGGTGAGAGGAAATACAAACAGGACACCTGTTGTCATTCTCTCTCCCTGTAGTCCAACAAGGGCTACCAGGAGGGTTGAAAGAAATCAGATTAGTCAGTTTTAGTTCATCCTGCAATTTTGCTCTTTAAACGCTCCTGTGATTCCTGTTAAGAAGCCAGACGGTTTCTTGGGTGTGGAACGATAGATTACTGGGGACTCAATAGAGTGGCACCGCCAATGAGCGCTGCGGTCCCCAGTATTGTCCCTGTCATTTATGACAGCCAAACAGACACAGGGGTGGCATGCAGCGATTGATATAGTGGATACTGTCTTTTCCAATTCTCATTGCACCTGAGTCACAAAATTCCATTTGCGTTCACTTGGGAAGGAAGCTAATACACCTTTGATGCCCCAACACTATCTACACTCCCCCGCCACATGCCATGATCCGGTTGCCAGAGAATCAAGCCAACTTCCAATACCTTTTAGAGACTGTGACATTAAAGGCCCCAACCACTTGGGGTGAAGAGGCCTACCTATCCGTGCAGAAGTGGGCCAGGAGTCCAACTCTCATGAAGTGGAAAATGGTACGCACAAGAGCAAGGTGGATTAACAAAGCTTCAATGGTCTCGCGACATATGAATTCTTGCAATATCCAAATACTTGGAAGATACCTGCGTCACAGCTTTCTCCAATCAAGTCAACTTTGCCATCTGAGGAATTATACCCCGCAAAGAACAAAAGATGCTGGACTGTTGTCACATGCAATCTGTATGGAGAGGTGGTGATACAAGAGCAAGATACAGGTGATTCAAATTACCAGAAGTATGCCGATATAAAGAGACTACCTTTGGCTTATTACATGGAACATTAGTGTGGGGAGGTACAGAACTTTGGGAGAAGATTTGGGCAGCCGCCTGAACAAGACTAATGCCAAGAGTTGTGGGGGAAATGAACCTCAGTAAAACTACGGAAGAACTGACTCAAATAAGGAACCTGAAGACCAAAATGAAGACTTCCCGTAGATATAGTTTTCAAAACTGACACCAGTACTCGCTTTGCTGGTCAGTCCAACAATGGGCGCAGGCTATCCCATATCACCCCAAGCCTCGGGGTTGATTAAAAGGTGCAATGGGCTTTTGAAAGGACAGATTCATACACTATCCCCAAGTATGTCATAGAAGGGGTGGGATAGAACTTTTACACAGGCTCTTAGGATTTTACATGACTGACCAACAGAACTTATCACTATATGCCCGGCTTACATGTAATGACAATCCATTTGTTAGTTTGCGGGTTGACATGTACTGGTAGCCACCCCATATTTCAATTTAAACTAACATTTTATTTTATTTTTCCTCTTGGTAGTGGGAGAGGTTAACAGAAGTTAGTCTTTCCCATAGGAGGCAATATGCCTCCAGGAACAAGAGGTAACCTTAGTGCTCACTAAAAACTGACCAAAGAGGGTTGGAGCACAACAGGGAGTGTGAGTGTGGATGGATGAATGCATCTCTATCTAGGAATGACCCAAGTAGGTTAATTGCTGGTACAATCCTAGGAGAGGTGGCAGCCTGGGTACCCCATAAAATCTTGTTATCCTGGGATGAGGATAAACAAGTGCTCATGGGGTCCAAAGTGTGGGTGTTACCGCGATCCACTGATCAGCACAGGCAGAAAGGAGAGGTTATTTCAGATGGTCCTGGTAATACTAAAGTTGTATTATGAAATGGTGATTCTGTACCTGTCTTCTTTCCCTCAAATAGATTGGTGGCCGGCTAGCTCCTCTGAACCCTTGATCGTCCAACACATTCATGAACCCCTTGGCCAGCTATGCAAGAGTGGACAACTCCTCTGACTGTTGCGGAACCATCCCCGTCAGTGAGGAAGGAGGGTACCCGTTCCTTGGAGTCCCGTGGGCACAGCGAGAAATGAGACAACTCTCTGGACACAACACTGGACTCTACTGCCAAACTGTCTTATGAGCAGCTACAAATCAGGGCGGTAGCTCTCCAAAATCGCTTAGCCCTGGACTGTTCTTACTGCCAAAGTAGGAGTTTGCTGGCTGGTAGGAAAATAATGCTGCAGTTATATTGTGAACTATGAAGGCGAATTTAATTATGATCCATCGAAACTGACAGCTATAATAGACAAACTCCAGGAAACATCAGACGTTGGACTATTTGGGTGATTTGGGAAGTCAGTGACCTACCTATCCAGTGAGCGACTTTAGTGTGGTTTATGACATGGGACCAAGAGGTGGAATGTTATGGACACAGGTATGTTGCTTCAGAATTTGCGACAAAAACTGCGTCCATTACATGGATATGTTCCCCTGTCCTAAAATCACATTTAGTGTTTTACACACCATTTTCCTTTGTTGTCTCCCTGGTCTGTTTGGGCGGGAAAATGACAAAGAAGGACAACCTGCTCTTTTGTTTCCTTTGTTCTAGGAGAGGGGAGGAGGGGTGTGTCAATCAGGTAAAGTGGGCTGGTGATGGGCGGGGCTTGCCAACAATAAGAGAGGTGTGCAGAGAGTCAAAGGGGGCAGTCTTGGAGGGAGTCTTTTGTGGAAGAAGGATCTTGGAGCAGGAGAGCCATGGAGAGGGAGATGTGACCAGCAGCAAGGGGGCCATGCCTTGCCTAGGCCCCAAGAACTGTTCCAGGATCCTGGCCTGTTTTTCCCCTGCAGCACCATCCTCATTGTTCCAGATAGATGAGTATAGAAACTAAGTATCTCTCTATTATTTTCATACTATCTATAATATTTCTAGGAAAAATACCTTAGTAACCAACGTATAGTGTTTTCTACTATAATTGTTGTATTCTGTGTTTTATTTGCACTGCAGTAAGTGTCTAGTTAATATTATTAGATGTTTTAGCTAGAATATATTTGATAATATACAGTGTATTGTTAATATTATTGTTTGTTATTAAATATTATTGCTTATTGCTAGTACTGGGGTGTTATTGTGTTAATTGTGGTATTGGTCATTAGGACAAATTTCTCTGGATATATCCTTTAATTAAAGGGTTGGCTTTTTGGGTGTGGACAAATTCATATTGCTTCTAATAGCTGTGTTGGGGTTTGTGTGGTGTGAGCAAGTTGTAGGCCTTGCCTTTGTTCATAGATTTTATCTCAGAGCAAACACATGGTCTGACTCCATCTTGCTAGGCCCCAGCCTGTCTCCACATGGTTGAGGACGCCATTTTGTAAAAGCACATGGTGTGAGTTTGCAGTTTCTTCACAACTACATAGATTTTAACACAGCTGCTATTGTGCAACCTTTTGCACCAAATTAATTCACCCAAAGCCACGAACTTAAAACAAACTTTGACTCTCTGCACACCTCTCTTATTGTTGGCAAGCCCCGCCCATCACCAGCCCACTTTACCTGATTGACACACCCCTCCTCCCCTCTCCTAGAACAAAGGAAACAAAGAGTATCTGGTCTTTGTCATTTTCCCGCCCAAACAGACCAGGGAAAACAAAGGAAAATGGTGGTGAGCCAAATGTGGGATGACATGAGAACATAACCATGCAATGGATACAGTTTTGCTGCAAATTGCTGCAATTTATCTGTGTCCATAACACCTCACTAATTAGTTCCTTGAGCTCAGAACCAAACAAGGAAGTACCCTGGAAAGGCAAAGAAAGCAAACTTTCTTGGACGCAGTGTCAGCAGACCAAATCTTAAGCCAAAGTGCACGCCTGGCCACCACAAAAGAGGTGGAGGCCCTCACCATCATGCGGACAGCATCAAAGGCAGCGTCAGAAACATAGTTCTGAGCCTCAGAGATATTAGCAAGGAGATGTAGCTTCTCTGAAGTAGGCGCGTCCTGACGGACCGCCGTGGTGAGTTGCTCAGTCCAGACCGCGATGGCCCTGTTAACCCACGCCACAGCAAAGGCCGGACGCATAGCAGTGCCAATAGAGGTAAAAATAGACTTGAGGCAAATCTCTAACCTTTTGTCAGTCCAATCCCGTAAAGCAGAAGCATCAGACATAGGCAAAGCAGTAGATTTAGACAGTCTAGATACAGGCACATCCACCTTAGGGGGATGAACCCATTTAGCCAGTTCAGCCTCAGAAAAGGGATAAAGTTTAGCAAACTTTTTTGAGACTGAAGAGGACTTGTCAGGATTTTTCCAAGCATCAGAAACCAAACGGTCAAGAGTAGGGTTAGGAGGGAAACAAGTAACAACTTTAGCTGATTTCTGAAAAACATCAGTTGGGTCAGAGGGAACCTCTTTACTCAAGGGAAGGTTGAGAGTGGTCAGTACAGCTCTAATTAAACCCTTAGAAGACAGTTCAGGGTCACATTCAAAAGGGTCCCCAACAGACCTGGAAGACTCAATAACTGCACTATCCTCAACATCAGAATCCTGCAACAATTCTTCCTCAGAAGAATCAGACACATCAGGTGCTCCCTGTGGTTTAGGCAGGGAGGTCCTGATAGTAGAGGGGGCCTGCCATAACTGCAGTGCCCCCCTGTACCTGAGAGGGAAAGAGTTGAAGAGTGGACCTCAGGTCCCTAGTTGCAGCCTTAAACTCTTGTAACCAAGCTGGCTCAATAGCATGGCTGGAAGGCCCTGGGTTGCTGTCAGGACCTTCTGAGCATGCTGGGCATAAATGACCAGAGAATTCCCTAGGCAGCCCTGAGTGACAGGAAGAGCAATACGCAATGGGGGATACTGATACCCCAGCCTCCTTAGTCTTAGGTGTAGTCCCAAGCTCCAGCGGTATAGACATACTCACAGTGTCAAAATAACTCACTGACAAGAAATCACCCAATTTAAGTGTGAGAGATTAAAGATTCACCCCAGACACGTTAAATCTAAACTTATCTGGCAAGCGAAGGGTTAATCAACGGAGGAGAGAGGGAGAGTCCAGTCCCTGCGTAGGATACTCTCTGAGAAAAGCTCACAAAATGGCTGCAGCGACGGGAGCCAATAGGAAAAGAGGCGCGAAACGAGCACTCATGGGAAATGTAGTTTTTCCCAAAAAGTACCCCAAAGCAGTGCCCAAAGCCCCCCAAGACCCCCAACACACTTGAACATGAAACAGGATGAAAGAGCAAGGGTAGACAAACAAAATGAACCCACTCTGAAGTCGCTATGTAAAGCGGTTCCAGAGATACGGCCCACACAGTGTAAGCCCATAGAGAGTAAAGGAGCAATGGCGCCTATGTGGTAAAAGCGCGCCTTAAAGGCGCGGTGCATACGTTTTGAGAAAATTAACCCCAGCAATAAAAAGGTTAAAAATACATATGAAACACATGTACATCATGAGAAAACACTAACCCATAAAGTAAGTGTAACAAAACCCCCAATAAACTAGTCAAACCAGCAGACGGGTTAAAATGCCATATAGACTGCTCCAAAACTCACAGACATACACATATATATATATACACAACTATATATATAATATATATATATATATATATATATATATATATATATATACACAACTATATATATATATACTATATAATAATTCGCTAAATCGCGTGTAACGCCGCGACATGCGCAGTACACACTGCTGTGTGTGCTGCAGTCATGCGCAGTAGAGACTGCCCACGCCACGGCTGATACAGAGCTGGGCGCTCCGAAGGAGCGTCCAGCTCTGTATCACCCGTGGCGCGGGCAGTCTCTGCTGAGTGTGACTGCTCCTCGACCAGGTGGCAGTGGCACTGTGGCCCGTGTAAAGGGGTTTTCAACTAGTATATACATAAACACCCAATGAGTGCCGGAGTGCGCAATGAGAACTCACAAATACAAGCCCAATGAAGGGACACTGTGGGACAAGTGGACCTTCAGCACTCAAAGGGTGGCTCACCTTTCCTGCAGATCTTCTGTCTTCAGGTCACCATGTAAAGAGAGGATTACCTCAGTGCATAATCCCCGGGGAAGCACTTGAAACCAAGATATTCCCCCATCAGGGCTTAAGGTCCACCAAAAGGCCCTGGACACTGAGCTAGCCATTTTGGAGAGGGCATTTGTCAGTCCGCCTAATGGTGGTATTCCATATCTGACAGAGAAATAATAAAGAAACTAAAACTAATGAGAGATGTTTTCCACCTGGTGTGTTCACACCCATCAACAAATCATTCTGGAGTTAGCTGACTGGGATGCAAATGTTCCTGCCTACTTAAAGGGACGGATCGCCTCCCAGAGTTACCAGTAACCTGTATTGGACGACAGAGAAATGGACATAACCATTAGATATATTATAAAAAGGTAAGCAGTATACCTTTCTGGAAAGTAAATGTTCACCTGCATCAAATGAGGGCTCAGTTGCCTTTTTACCTCTAGGTTACCGAGCACAATTATTTCCAGAATACGATGCTATATGAATAACTTGCATTTTTAGACTTCCATCTTTTCAAAGATACTAAAATCTTTCATGACCATGTAAATTCCTAGTGCAAGCCTAAGAATACTGGTACCCCACTGATATGAGTTGACATGCCATAGTGGGTACTAGTAGCATGGCTAACAGTGAACAAGGCTGGGGAAGCAGGCAGTATGTGTCTGATTATTTGGCTACAAATTGAAGAATGCTGGAATGTCAAACAGAATAGTGTGTGGCTCAGTGGCTTCCAGTGGAACCAGGTTGACTGCCAGTGAAGGTGGGGAATCGGTGGCAACTAGTGGGCAGGAGGACAAGGATGGGGAGGTATCAGACAGTGGAGGTGGGAGATCTGTGGCTACCAGTGGCTAGGGGCCAAGGCGGGGGGGGGGGTGTCAACATGTATTTGGGAAATCTGTGGGGGGATAATGGGGGAATGCACTACAAAAGGGAGCACAAAGAACAAGAAGCATGAATAGAACTTGGCAAAATTGTTACAGACATACAATCATAACAAGGGTTAACGTATGGCCTAAATTCGCATACCAGACTTCATAGAAATTAAGATACGTCTGTATATTCAATAGGTAGTAAGGTAAGAGATAACCCATTATCTATATAATTCTCGAGTATATTAGCGAAGTCGATAAGAAGGAAGAAAACGAAGGAGAAGAAAGTGGAAAGAGGGGAAAAATTAGAGATGGAAAGTGTGGAAGGAAGGGGGAAGAGGTAGGATCCATGGTCTGCGTCCAGATCTAAGATGTGACGGGGGAGGCAAGGACGTAGAAACTGTAAGGTTCATGGTACGGCAAAAGGCTTGCCACATCGCCCATATCTCTACAAACGTTACTTTGGCAGAATCAGATTTCTTCGATAAATTTTCTAGAATGAGAATGGTTGATAGATGAGCAAACCAGTGCTGAGGGGAGGGGATTGACTGAGACTTCCATATGGCAGGGATACAGAACTTGGCAGCATGAACCATATATAGAAACATCTTGACATTTGGCCGGGAGTGTTTGTAGGCCTGGAGGGCAGATACCCAAGAAAATAATCCCAGGGTCAAGGGATACTGCAAGAGATAGACAAGATGACATGTGTGTACTCACCAGATCCCAAAAAGAATGAATCATGGGGCAAGACCACCAGATGTGTTCCAGAGAGCCATTGCCTGCCTGACACCTCCAACACAGTGGAGAAATCGAAGGAAATATGCAGTGTAAGAAATCCGGAGTACGATACCAATGATTTAGCAATTTATAATTCATCTCCAAAGTGGAGACATTTCGAGAACAAGACGCCGTTGACGTTAGAACCAACTTCCATTGGTCATCCGAAATAATCATAGTTAAATCACGTTCCCATAAGCGTCAGAGACTCATTGAGGGTTAAGGCAATAAGGAGATCAGTGTCCTATAGAAAATTGAAGTCGTGCGGTGGCACGGTAGCTTCTCTGCAAGCAGAGATTTGAAAACAGTTAAGGGATGAAGACAGAAATTATCGAAGGCGTATGCAAGTAGCTCCTAATCTGACGATACTGCCACATGTCACTCGGGGATAGACCAAATCTAGGTTGTAGATCAGAGAGAGCAGAACATTTTTTATAAAAAGAGATAGGGAAACCATCAGGACCTGGAGATTTCCCTGTTGGGGACTGACGGAGCGCTAGGGCTATTTCCGATTGAGAAATCTCAGCTTCCAGCGGGTCTGTTTGAGATGGAGAACGTTTCGGCATATTAGATGCTGAAATGTATGAGGTTATATTGAGCGTAGAGGGTGACAGTTCCTCAGGTAGATTATTCAACTGTTCGTAGTATCCACGAAAGACATCTTCAATACCTGGAAAATCCTGAATCAATAGACGATCTGGAGTCTGTACCTGGTGAATAGCGCTAGGAGGGGTAGAATCTTTCAGTTGTAATGAAAGTATCCTACTACATTTATTATTATACTCATAATATGTGGCACGAGACCTAGTAAATGCTTTAGCCGAGTTAGAGTTTAAAATGTCCAGGAGGTGCTTGCGTTGTTGAGTGAGGGAGTCAAGATAAGCCTGAGCAAGGATTGATTTATGTCTCAATTCTAAGTCCAGCAAAGCTGGCAATGCGGAATCGATCTTTGAACGATGAGTGCGAGTCAGGTATGCAGATCGTTTAATAAGAATACCCCTTATATAACATTCGAGGGACTGCCAGACAGTGAGTGCAGAGGGGACGGGGTCTACTTTGTCAATCAAGAAATTCTCAATATGTGTTGCAAGAGTGGTACAAATGAGGGGTCCAATTTCCACGTAGAATGATGGGGGAAAGACAGAGGTAAGAGAAAGGTCAGTATAACTGGAGAATGATCTGACCATGATCTCGGTAATATTTGGGTCTCATCCAAGTATTGCAGGTAGGACTGAGAGAGTAGTAAGTAATCTATCCTAGAGTAAGAACAAGAAGGGTTCGAGTAAAAGGTATAATCATGTGCACGGGGGTGTTGGAGGCCATATGCGTCTACAAGGGCCATATCTCGCATGGATTTACGTATGGTGGTCAATGAGTGAGTTGGCACTGCCGAAGTACCTGTCAAACAATCCAACATAGGGTCCAGAGGGACATTTAAATCACCCCCTATGAGGACAAGACCACGTTGAAAAGATGCCAAAGCAGACAAGACCCTTGATAAAAAAGTAGCTTGTCCTGTATTAGGGGCATATATGGATACTAGAGTCATCACTATGTCACCTACTGAGCCCCTGAGGAAGAGATATCGTCCCTCCGAGTCCTGCATCACCGCATCTAGCACAAAGGGTAGGGACCTGTGTAACAAGATACCCACTTCCCTCTTTTTTACTGCAGCGGAACTAAAGAAATGTTGAGAGAAGTCTTGCTTGGAAAGGGAGGGCATGGAAGCGCTGGAAAAATGGGCTTCTTGAATAAAGCAAATCTGGACACCTAGTCTCCTACAATCATTTACAAGCAGGCTTCTCATAGTGGGGGAATTCAAGCCGTGAACATTCGCAGAGATACATTTGAGCGCATAAGTCAAAATCACAAGCCACCTGTCACGGTCTGCCCCTGTCTAGGCAGACGGCCAGGCGTGGTCATCCCTCTGGCGGATCATGGTGGAATTGAACCGGTGGCCTTATGTACTCTGTTCCTGCTTTCTTGCCTTTGAGCCATTGTTGAATTTGTTCCATCAGTGTGATTCTAGCCTGTATTATCTGCTTTGCCTGCAGCACACGGGGGCTGGACTGCTGCTATCAGATTTCACCTATCATTCAGAGTCCACCTGAGGCAGCTTGTTAATTAAGCTGCTGATTACCTGGGTATATAACACTGCCTCTCCCTGAGGGCTGGTTCAGTTCATTGTTGTGTTTCTGTTCCTGTTGTTTGTTTCCAGATTCCCAGACTGATTTGGCTTGTGACCACAGCTTGCTGTTCCTGACTACTCTTCTGGATTTGCACTTGTCTGATTCTTCGCATCCAGTTACTGTTCCTGCCAGCCCCCGTGCACAGATTCACAGCCCAGGTGGCTTTTTACCTGGTCACTTTGGGCTGTGTCTTTCTGCAAGGGTGAGCTAACATCTCTGCACTACGGACTCCAACCAAGGTAAACCTGTTACAGAATGAACTGACCATTATGGAGTCCGCAGAGATGTGCAAGTCGCTTACCATCCTTACCCAGCAATTGTCCAACTTGACCCAGACTGTTTCGGAGCTGCAGCAAAATATTTTTTTTCTTAAAGGGATAGTACACCCAACCCCGGAACCTGTATATCCTGAGCCATTTGTTATAATGCCTGAGAGATTTGATGGTAGTCGTGCCTCCTTCCAGTGCTTTAAGGTGGATTGTGAGCTGTTGTTTGCCTTAAAGCCTCGGACATATGCCACTGACTATATCATGGTCCGTGCAGCTATCAATTTGTTGTCTGGATGGATCAAGACATGGGCACACCAGATGTTGCTGGCAAAGAGTCCTGTCCTCGATAGCTGGGGGGCCTTCATGACTGCTATGGACTCACAGTGCACGATTTCTAGAAAAACCACTGTTCAAAGGTCTGTTTTACATTCACGCAGATCACGGCTTCCCCATGAAAGAGAGACCCTGTACCTGAGCAAAACCTCCATGTTGCCGCCATATGGACAGGTTTCAAGAGACACTCCTGAGGTATCCTCTGCTCCTTCCCTAGACACTGAAGAACCTATGGAGATAGGGCTTGTCCGGACTCAATTGTCTCCTGGTGAAAGAGAGCGGAGGAGAAATTGTGGCCTCTGTTTTTACTGTGGTGAGAGAGGGCACTTTATTTCCCACTGCCCTACACTTCCGTCTAAAACTACACGTGTGGGTACAGTCTATGTTTGCCCTGTCAAGACAGTTGACAACTCTATCAGGCATCAAGGTTGCTGTTGCACTGGAGCATGTTTGTCACCTCAAAGCAGTACTTGTGTCGCTGAGGAATCTTCTTCCACTATTCCACGTGAACCTGTTTCCGGAACGCCTGCTCAGCCATTGGCCCTTCGTTTGGGGACTGCTCAAGTCCACCCTGTCGTCACTGCACCTCAGCTTGAACCTGCACCTGAGATCCCTGAGATTCCCCTTCCACTTGATCCAGAGGCTTCTCCTATCCCTTCTGACAATATGCCTGTTCCAGAAACCATCACTACATCTGCTGTGGTAAGCACCTATACCACTTCCTGCCCTGCAGAACAAGTCCTGGCATCTGATTGTACTTATGCCTCAAATGGCACTATCATCCGCAAGCAGGATCTTGAGATATTTGAAAAGGCATTGCAAGCTGCAAATACTTCCCCTGTGAGTTCTTTGAAAGCATCTAAGTCCAAAAAGAATGGGAAGAAGGGAAGGGTTGCCATCATGTCAGACGACATCTTTGACTTCTCGGAGGATGAGAGCGACTTTGATCCCAGGGTCGATGTAGTATCTAACAAGTCTGGCTCCGCCCGGAGGGCGTCTTTGAGGAGGGGGTACTGTCACAGTCTGCCCCTGTCTAGGCAGACGGCCAGGCGTGGTCATCCCTCTGGCGGATCATGGTGGAATTGAACCGGTGTCCTTATGTACTCTGTTCCTGCTTTCTTGCCTTTCAGCCATTGCTGAATCTGTTCCATCAGTGTGATTCTAGCCTGTATTATCTGCTTTGCCTGCAGCACACGGGGGCTGGACTGCTGCTATCAGATTTCACCTATCATTCAGAGTCCACCTGAGGCAGCTTGTTAATTAAGCTGCTGATTACCTGGGTATATAACACTGCCTCTCCCTGAGGGCTGGGTCAGTTCATTGTTGTATTTTTGTTCCTGTTGTTTGTTTCCAGATTACCAGACTGATTTGGCTTGTGACCCCAGCTTGCTGTTCCTGATTACTCTTCTGGATCTGCCCTTGTCTGATTCTAAGCATCCGGTTCCTGTTCCTGCCAGCCCCCGTGCACAGATTCACAGCCCAGGTGGCTTTTTACCTGGTCACTTTGGGCTGTGTTTATCTGCAAGGGTGAGCTACATCTCTGCACTACGGACTCCCATCAAGGTAAACTACTACACCACCCCCTGCAAGCCCTTTCGGATAAAACCAGAAAAGGATGCGCACACCATAGATCAAAGAGGAAAAATGGAAGACGGGGAAAAAGGGGGACACAGGAGAGAGAGATAAGAAAAAAGAAGTAAAGTAGGGATAAGAACGAGATACATAGCAAAAGTCAGACAGAAGAAAGCATAGTAGCCAGTCTCGCCAGCAATGCCCACAGCCGAACACATATCCGTCCATGACAAACACACAGACAGTCAACACCGGGCAGTACCAGCAAGGCCCAAGAGCCCAAATTGTAAAACATTGTTACATGTAAATTGTAATGAAAACACTAGGCACAAAAACCACAACCAAAGCTGAAACAGAACAGTGTATGTAATAATTTGCCATTGGCGGATAAGACTGACGGGGTAGCATTGGGTGTAAACAAAAGGTCTAACATACTGGAACCCAACCAGCTCCAATAGTTCAAGGGAAAAGATGGCAGTTCCCACGGATGGGCCCCCCGCGGAATAGACCGCAGCCGGCCCCACCCGCCGGAGCGCCCAGCATAGAGTAGTCCCAATTCAAAACAAAAAGACAAAGATTCCTACAGTCACACCCCACCCCCGCTTTCCCCAGAAGCATAGGAAACTGTGAGTGCAATATAGATAATGGCAGCATCATGTATATTATAAAATTAGCAAATATAACTAAATGGTGATACAGCATTGATATGATTCACATGTATAAGCAGGTGAGACCAGCAGATACACAATTTAGTAAGCCAGTCCCGGCAGTCAGGGGAGCACCGAGGTCCATCCCCAGAAGGCCGAGAGCCACAATGGTAATTTTAAATGAAAGAACTGCCACATAAAGTGAGATTCAGCGCATCATAAAAACATATAAGACATACTTAAGCATTACAGGTACTACAAAGGGAGGAAGAAACAGAGGATTAGTACAGGCATTGAAACATAGAGGCACTGACATTGACTAAATGGAACTCGGAGAGGGTGTAGTTGAGGGATGGACACCTAGGTCAGGTCCCCTATGTTTCTTTGGTATTGATACCTGCCAGCTCTGTGGTCGCAGGTTCGGGGGCAGTAGGTTTTGTTTCTTTTGAATAAGAAGGTCTGGTAGTTGGATCGAACCAAAATTTAATGTCAAACAAAGCTGCAGAGCGCCTTCCGATGTCTTTAGGACATGAGTGGAACCTTCGTGGGTGACAATGAGAGCAAAGGGAAATCCCCATCGGTATGAGATATGGTTGTCACCAGAGTATCTGTGAGACGCTTGAAAGCTTGACAGAGCTGCAAGGTATATGGTGATAAGTCGTTATATAGTTGTACCACGTATCCCTCGAATTCAATCTCATGAAGCTGTCTAGCTCTCCGCATTATTGCATCCTTCTGGGCAAAGCAGACAACAAATGGCATCACGGGCCTTATCGGATGCTTGTACACATGGCCGCAGAGCTCTGTGGGCCCTCTCTATCTGGATGTCAGACGGAGAGGCGCCTGTTATCGAAACGAACATCTTTTGTAATACGCCAAGTACGTCCCCGGGCGCTACTGATTCAGGTAAATTTCTCACTCTTATATTGTTTCGTCGTCGGCGATTCTCCACTTAATCTAAAAGAAGCCGCAGCTGTTTGTTTTCTTCCTCTTGTACCGTTGGTGAAGATCCTGATGGGCCAGCAGTAAATTCTCAAAGGTGTCTTCCAAATCAGTGACATGAGATCCAATATGTTTAATGTCCATACTAAGGTCGGATATGTCAGCCTGTAAGGTAGTGCGTAGTTCATCAGTACGGGATGGAAGGTGTCTGATATCGTCCTTAAGGACAAATCGTCCGAGATCTACCTTTGTCGGCAAGTTTTGTAGATCAGCCCTGGTGAGAAGCACCACAGCCTCGTGGATCACGTTTTCCTTACCAGACGCCGCCATTGTGGGAATAGTGGTGGGACCAGCGGGAGAAGGTTTCTCTGCAGGTCTGCTCAGTAAATAGGTTGCTATCCTGGCCAATTATTTCCTCCGACCGGACATATCAACGTACCACAGGAAGAGGGCGACACGGGACACGTCGTGGACAATAAGCTTGTTTGGGACGCTTAAGAGAACTTGAAACCGGGAGCTCACTCAACACGCAGCCCAATGCTTTTTAATTCGTTTAACTCTTTGGATGCCAAAGAGGTACACCAACGCATTGCAAAGCACCATGAAGTGAGTATTGAGAGTATTGTCTATCAGTATCTGCTAAGGGCACTAAATTAAGTAAAACCCACATAGCATGATGTTTATTCTTCTCTGTTAGGAGACTATACAAACTGAGTGACTTGTGTATAAATTGTTGATGAGTTCAAATATAGATAAACATAAGATTTTGCATAAGGGTTGCAGAAACAAGTAGCTTTAAAAAAATCACATTAATGGGAAAATACTTGGAAGTCCTTGTTAAAGATTTGTCAGCACTTTTTGGATAACAGACTATGCCAGTCGTCTCTAACTTTTTTCCTCAAGGCAATTTATTGATGATACAGGAAGGTATCACAAATGCACACCAAAACATTTGTATGCAAAGTTGTATATATATATATATATATATATATATATATATATATATATATATATACTTGAATATTTTAGCAAAAGAAGAGAACAAAATATAAGTCCTCAAAGCTACATTATACATGACGCACAGCACAAACGGATGACAATATAAAAATAATAGTAAATCCAATAGTGTTTTGGGATATGCATCCCTTTGTCAACAAGCTCTCTATCACAGTGCCTGTGATTCCTGTCACTCTCTGTTGTGGATGTCACTGATTTGCTGACTGAGTTTGACCCGCCTCCTGATGACCTTTTTATACCTGGCTATCTCTTATGTCAGTTGCCCTTTCGTGGTGTTCCTGAGCCAGTGTGCTTTTGCTGTGTTCCTGTATTCTGAGTTCCTGTGTACCGATTCGGCTTGTCCTGACCATTCTCCAGTGTTCCTGCCTGTGCATGACCCGGCTCGTCTGCGGACCACCCTTGGATCCTGACCCGGCTAGTTTGACGTTCCTGCCTGTGTATGACCCGGCTCGTCTACGGACCACCCTTGGATCCTGACCCGGCTAGTTTGACGTCCCTGCCTGTGTATGACCCGGTCCGGCTGACTTCCTGCTCCGAAGATCGACTTCCAGCTTGTTCCAGTGACCTGCGTTCCAGTTGTCGCCGCCGCGACATTTTCCAGTCTCTGCTGCCCACGAGTGTGCCATTGCCTAGCCTGGTGATTCCTTCGATAGTGCTGTGCCTCGTTCTAGTGCAGAGCTGTGTGTATTCTGTGGGCCTTCCTCTCCTTGCAGAGCCTGAGCGTAGCGTTGAAGCCTCGAGTAACGTTACAGAGCCTTGCAGTAGCTCTGAAGCCTCAAGTAGACATGCATTTTAACTCTTGCAGTGCTGCCTCTTATTCACTCTCTCTATCTCCAGTAAGATCCTTGTTACAAGTGATACTGCTGCTGAGTTGGCCGCTCTCCGTCGGCAACTCTAGTCTAACGTTGCAGAGTGTTCACAAAGCTTGGGCTGTTTGGGCGCTTACAGGCTCTCCGGTGTTGGTTACAGACGAGATCATATACCCAGAGTGTTGGCAGAAAGGCTTCAGTGTTGGCTATCCGGTACTACGCCCGCGGGGGCTAGTGGCTCTGGCTGTAGTATTACTGCATTCGATTACACCTGAGGAGGCTATTAGCTCTGGCATTGCAGGCCGGTTTCCATATTGCCCCAAGGGGCTATTCGCACTTGCACATACTTAAGCAGTTCCTGTAGCTACGCCCGTGGGGGCTAAGTTGTTACCCAGTCTGCTTATCATCTACCACCTTGGCAAGGCAACTCGTTCCTCAGCACCTGATGAACTTCGTCTGTACAGCACAGTCTATTTAACATCAAGGGCGTGTCAAACTTCCACATCTGAGACTGAGTATAATTTGGACTTTAACCCCTTTTGGGGCCCATATCATCCTAGTGCATACTGACTTGCATTTATGTCCTTAATACTATTTTCCTTGTATTATCTCAGTTTACATTATCTGTGTTTTACCTACCGCCTCTAGAGGGCGTAAGTGTCATCATTCACTTTAATAAAGTGTGTTTTATTTTCACTTATTGGTCTGGACCAATTGGCACTGGCTCTACAAACGTTACTTGAACGTACAGTACACTTGGACAAGTCTGGTCCGAATCCGGTGGTCCCCCCAGTCTCGACACCGGAGAATCCCTCTGTACCTCTCAGTACTAACACAAGAGGGTTATCGGCAGCGGTACCGTTACCCCTAAGATATGATGGCGAACCCTCCTTATGCAGAGGTTTCATTAACCAGTTGGAGATATTTTTGGAATTGGCACCCCAGGCATTCCCTAACGACCGTAGCAAGGTCGGCTTTATGATATCTCTGTTGACGGGCAAAGCTTTGGCATGGGCAAATCCGATATGGGAGAGTGCCAGACCCTGCACACTGAACTTTAGAGAATTTGTGGTGAAGTTCAGACGTGTGTTTGAGGTTCCTGGTAGGTCTGCCTTTGCTGCCAAAAGGCTGATGGAGATTCAGCAGGGCGAACGCACTCTGGGCGAGTACGCTATTGAATTCCGGACCTTGGCAGCAGAGGTAGGCTGGAACGATGAGGCCTTACTTGCTGCTTTTACTCAGGGTCTCGCTGAACAGAT
This sequence comes from Rhinophrynus dorsalis, assembly GCA_037306005.1. NCBI lineage: Eukaryota > Metazoa > Chordata > Amphibia > Anura > Rhinophrynidae > Rhinophrynus > Rhinophrynus dorsalis. The sequence goes on from CM074719.1 coordinate 271,654,787, forward strand.
TAAGGACGAGATAGCAGCTCGAGATGTACCCAGCGTGCTGGACGAGTACATTGACTATGTCATGCTAATAGATTCTCGCATCCGGGAGAGACGCTTGGCTAAAAGAACCAAAGCAAAGAGTTATGGCCAGAACCAGTTCCTTAACCCACCCACTCCACCCGTTCTGCCTGAGCGAACAGCTGACGGCACGGAACCTATGCAATTAGGTTTTACTAGGCTCACGAAAGAGCAGAAGCTGTATCGTAGAAGGCAAGGCTTATGACTATATTGTGGCAAACCAGGTCATATATTACGCAATTGTCCTGTAAGGCCGGGAAACGAACGCACCTAGGGTACCTTGGGGGACAGGCCCTAGGTGGTGTTGAACAGTCCCTAGAGACTTGCACCACTAAACCCACCATCCAGGTGGCTTTTGCCTGGACTGACAAGGTCATAGAAGTCTTAGCATTGGTGGACTCCGGGGCAGCCGGATACTTCATGGATCAGTCCTTTGCTGAGTTTCAGGGCATTCCGTTATGCAAGAAGGACTCTCCTGTGGCTATAGAGGCCATTGATGGCAGACCCCTGGATCCTGCTTTCATTACCTTCGAGACTATCCCAGTGTCTATGACTGTGGGGGCTTGTCACAGGGAGCAGATACAATTCCAGATCATTCGTTCCCCACATCATTCAGTTATTTTGGGGTTCCCGTGGTTGCAAACACACAATCCCCAATTTGACTGGCAAAGGTGTGAAGTTAACTCTTGGTCGGAGTATTGTAACAAGAATTGTCTTTCTCTCCCTATTAAGATTATGTGTACCTCTCCAGCTGTGCCAACAGAATATGGACAATTCAGTGACGTGTTTAGCAAAGGAGAGGCCAGCGCATTGCCTGACCATAGGCCATATGATTGCGCCATTGATTTATCTCCAGGGGCCGTGCCTCCTAGGGGACGTACTTACCCACTGTCCTGTGAGGAAAATAGGGCAATGGTGGAGTATATCACAGATGCCCTGGAGAGGGGAATCATTCGAAAATCTTCATCTCCAGCTGGTGCCGGATTTTTTTTTGTAAAAAAGAAAAGTGGGGAACTCAGGCCTTGCATTGACTACCGTGGGTTGAATAAGCTGATGCCCAAGAACGCCTATCCCATTCCACTTATTACAGAATTATTCGACAGATTAAAGGGCTCTTCGATCTTTACCAAACTTGACTTACAAGCCGCCTATAATCTAGTCAGAATTAAAGAGGGTGACGAGTGGAAAACGGCGTTTAATACCAGAACAGGGCATTATGAATATCTGGTGATGCCATTCGGTCTATGCAATGCACCTGCAGTATTTCAGGAATTGATTAACGATATTTTACGTGACTTGCTCCAGTCCTGTGTGGTTGTGTATCTAGATGATATACTAATTCATTCTGCCAACCTTGCCCAACACATTAAAGATGTCTCAGAAGTCTTGCTCCGACTCCGCAAGCACAAGTTATTCTGTAAATTAGAAAAGTGCGAATTCCATACTTCTCAAGTACCATTCCTGGGGTTCATTATATCCAAAAATGGCATTGCCATGGATCAGGAGAAGTTGGCTGCAGTTCTGCAATGGCCTCGGCCTAAGGGATTAAAGGCCATTCAACGATTCCTAGGTTTTGCGAATTATTATAGGAAGTTCATCAAGAACTTTTCCACGATTGTAAGACCATTGTCAGACTTGACTCACAAGGGCGCTTCTCCCTCTCAGTGGTCTGAGGCAGCTGAAAACGCATTTGTTACCCTGAAATCTGCCTTTGCATCTGCTCCTATACTGTCCCACCCCAATCCCTCCCTGCCGTTTACTTTGGAGGTTGACGCTTCAGATGTTGGGGTTGGGGTGGTGCTCTCCCAACGTCCTGTGGGAGGTGGAGCTTTAATGCCGTGTGGGTTCTTTTCTAAGAAATTGTCCAGCGCCCAGAGTCATTACGAGATTGGTGACAGGGAACTGTTGGCCATCATACTGGCACTTAAGGAGTGGCGACATCTCTTGGAGGGCACTCAGACTCCAGTACTAATTCTTACTGACCATAAGAATCTAACCTATCTCTCAGAGGCCAAAAGACTGTCTTCTCGACAGGCCAGGTGGGCGCTGTTTCTGTCCCGGTTCAATTTCTTAGTATCCTATCTTCCTGGTTCTAAGAATATTAAGGCCGATGCGTTGTCACGTCAGTTCGCTTCTGACACTGAGAGGGAGGAAGTCCCGGTACCCATCATTCAGCCAGATCGGATCCTGGCTACTATTCGTACTACTATAACCTTGCCACTGGGGGAGGAGATACTGGCATCACAATCACGGGCACCTCCAGGAACCCCAGTGGGGAAGTGTTTTGTAGAAGAGTCATTCCGTACACGTCTCTTGGAGACCTATCAGGCCTCTAAAGCAGCTGGGCATATTGGTAGGGACCAATTAGTATGGTCTCTTTCGCAACTATTTTGGTGGCCTACGTTGAGAGCTGACTGCGCCGCCTTCACGGCAGCTTGTACCACTTGTGCCCGTGCCAAGACCCCTAGGCATCTCCCTGTGGGCTTATTGCAACCTGTGCCTAACGGAGACCGTCCATGGTCACATATATCCATTGACTTTTTGGGAGAATTACCGGCATCTAGAGGTTACAAGTTCATTCTTATGGTGGTCGACAGATTCTCTAAGATGGCACATTTTGTGCCTCTGACTGGGCTTCCATCGGCTCAGGAATTGGCGATAGTTTTTGCCAGAGAGGTGTTCCGTCTGCACGGAGTGCCCAGAGTGATTGTCTCTGACCGTGGGAGCCAGTTCGTTTCTAGGTTCTGGAGGGCATTTTGTGGTCAGATGGGCATTCAATTATCATTTTCCTCCGCCTACCATCCCCAGACGAATGGGGCCGCTGAGCGTGCCAATCAGGGACTGGAACAGTTCCTGCGCTGTTTTGTCTCCGATCATGATAATTGGGCTGACCTGTTGCCATGGGCAGAGTTTGCCAGGAACTGTGCGGTTAACTCATCGTCCGGGAGCTCCCCATTTTTCGTGAATTATGGGTTCCAGCCTTGTCTGCTCCCAGACTCCTTTCAGGCACAGCAGATCCCTGCTCTAGACGAGCATTTGGCACAACTTCATTCCACTTGGGCACAGGTTCAGAGGTCCCTCAGTCAGTCTTTCAGACGGCAGCAACGGCACGCTAATCGCAGACGCCTTCCAGCGGTCTCATTTCAAGTGGGGGACAGGGTATGGCTGTCATCCAGAAACCTCAACTTACAAGTCCCATCCAATAAACTGGCTCCCCGGTTCATTGGTCCATTTAGGATTATCCGCAAAATTAATCCGGTTTCTTATGCTCTGGAGCTTCCACCCTCTATGCACATTCATAATGTGTTCCATGTGTCTCTTCTGAAACCCTTGGTGTGCAATCGTTATACTACTACGCCAGTGATTCCTGGGCCGGTGGACGTCCAGGGCCAAGAGGAATATGAAGTCCAGAGTATTATTGACTCCAGGAGATTTAGAGGAAAGCTGCAATATTTGGTTCATTGGAAGGGCTATGGCCCTGAGGAACGCTCTTGGATTGATCAGGGGGATCTCCATGCTCCAAGATTAGTACGCAGCTTTCACTCTAAATATCCTTTGAAACCCAAACCTCAGGCTAGGAGAGGGGGTCTTTGAGAGGGGGGTACTATCACAGTGCCTATGATTCCTGTCACTCTCTGTTGTGGATGTCACTGATTTGCTGACTGAGTTTGACCCGCCTCCTGATGACCTTTTTATACCTGGCTATCTCTTATGTCAGTTGCCCTTTCGTGGTGTTCCTGAGCCAGTGTGCTTTTGCTGTGTTCCTGTATTCTGAGTTCCTGTGTACCGATTCGGCTTGTCCTGACCATTCTCCAGTGTTCCTGCCTGTGCATGACCCAGCTCGTCTGCGGACCACCCTTGGATCCTGACCCGGCTAGTTTGACGTTCCTGCCTGTGTATGACCCGGCTCGTCTACGGACCACCCTTGGATCCTGACCCGGCTAGTTTGACGTCCCTGCCTGTGTATGACCCGGTCCGGCTGACTTCCTGCTCCGAAGATCGACTTCCAGCTTGTTCCAGTGACCTGCGTTCCAGTTGTCGCCGCCGCGACATTTTCCAGTCTCTGCTGCCCACGAGTGTGCCATTGCCTAGCCTGGTGATTCCTTCGATAGTGCTGTGCCTCGTTCTAGTGCAGAGCTGTGTGTATTCTGTGGGCCTTCCTCTCCTTGCAGAGCCTGAGCGTAGCGTTGAAGCCTCGAGTAACGTTACAGAGCCTTGCAGTAGCTCTGAAGCCTCAAGTAGACATGCATTTTAACTCTTGCAGTGCTGCCTCTTATTCACTCTCTCTATCTCCAGTAAGATCCTTGTTACAAGTGATACTGCTGCTGAGTTGGCCGCTCTCCGTCGGCAACTCTAGTCTAACGTTGCAGAGTGTTCACAAAGCTTGGGCTGTTTGGGCGCTTACAGGCTCTCCGGTGTTGGTTACAGACGAGATCATATACCCAGAGTGTTGGCAGAAAGGCTTCAGTGTTGGCTATCCGGTACTACGCCCGCGGGGGCTAGTGGCTCTGGCTCTAGTATTACTGCATTCGATTACACCTGAGGAGGCTATTAGCTCTGGCATTGCAGGCCGGTTTCCATATTGCCCCAAGGGGCTATTCGCACTTGCACATACTTAAGCAGTTCCTGTAGCTACGCCCGTGGGGGCTAAGTTGTTACCCAGTCTGCTTATCATCTACCACCTTGGCAAGGCAACTCGTTCCTCAGCACCTGATGAACTTCGTCTGTACAGCACAGTCTATTTAACATCAAGGGCGTGTCAAACTTCCACATCTGAGACTGAGTATAATTTGGACTTTAACCCCTTTGGGGCCCATATCATCCTAGTGCATACTGACTTGCATTTATGTCCTTAATACTATTTTCCTTGTATTATCTCAGTTTACATTATCTGTGTTTTACCTACCGCCTCTAGAGGGCGTAAGTGTCATCATTCACTTTAATAAAGTGTGTTTTATTTTCACTTATTGGTCTGAGTGTCTTAAAAACCGTAACACTCTCCCAGGCAGGGAGATAGGCATATCCACTCAAAATGCAGATGATAATAGAGCTAAATTGAAAAAGCAATAGATATGAGTTAAAAATTGTATATACTATATTATAGATAAAAAAGGTGAACCCCAGTTGTATGAAGCCTATACACCACTTTATTTGTATTTTAGGGAGAGAGAGAACCAGGCACTATACATATACAGATCTACAGTATTGGAACATGCTCTGATCCCAGTCCCAAATCCAAAACATTTCTTACTGATATAAATGCTTCTGATGGGTCCCACCCCTTTATGGTTTCTTTCTCTTCCATTGATTGTGGAACACAGGAATCATGGGATTAAAGACGGAGTGCAGACAACGTTCCAAAGTGACGTCTGCACGTCTGAGCTGTCAGTTCCAGCTGGCTCTAGGAGGCATTGCTAGGAGCCGTTCGTCTCCAAAAGGGACTGACAGCGCAGGTGTGCAGACATCACTATGGAAAGATGTCTGTGCTTCGTCCTGCCTGTCAGCCCAGGAAGAATGGAGAATTCTATTTAACAAGGTAATAATTCTGGCAACTAGCACTACTGAGCAGCTAGTCGCCATATGGGGAATTATTGCGCTCAAGTTTTTTTAGCGGTGGTAGTACCGCTTTAAGTAGCCAACACTAGGAGGCAGGGCACTTGCAAACCAATGGCTAATTGTTATTTTCAGATTTTCTTTGTTTTTCATATATTTTATTCCCTTATGACGGTCAACTCCATGGGAAGCCATACCACAGCCCCATTAAAGGGCCAGAAGGTCCAGATTTTGTGAATATGCAATGTCCCTATGTCTGTCTGTTGGCTAAAGTCTGAGGTCTGTTTGTGGGACATGGCTTCTATTCTTTTTCTCTTTTCACGTTGTTCCTTCATTTACAGGGACATTTTTGGAACACAGAACGCTTACATTTATTGTGCCATTGCACCTTTAAACATTGGTGGTCACATCTGCCATCTTCCTTATGCACCTCCAGCTGCTTTTTCAATAATTTCCCACAACTCTGGTCAGTTCAGGGCTTCCTCTTACATGAGGGGGATCCCCTGATTGGAATCACTCGCCAAAACTGTGGCATAGATGACTGGAGAGCCACCACGCTAAACTATATTTGTTATACTTCTGTAGCCCAGTTGACCAGGCTTTGAGACATGAAGGGGGGAGGGGCTTGTCCTTCTCCCTTCCCCTTTCTGTAACACATCCAGGAGGCACCTCCTCAGATGGTAAGATTCACTGCTGGTGGTTACTAGCCCACTTCAGTAGTTCAGAGAAGTTTTCCTTTTATTTTTCTGCCCTTTCTGTTGAGCTGGGTCAGTTCCTGGGGGTTTGTGTGCCATGTCACAGTCCAATGAGGACATGGAAACGCCCAAGACCCACCAGACCTGCTTCAGTTTCTTAAGCACTTGTCAATTGTCTGCTTTATCATGCCAGTCTCCATAAGGATCAGTCATGTCAGCTATGCACCTTGTTTTGTGGGCTGTACTCAGTCCGCTCAAGCTGCATTTAAGGACTAGGAGGATAAATGCCAGGATTCTGTTCTCAAAGTGAATTTCATGACCACAGAGCCTGATTTTCAACCAGCCTGGGTGGCAAGAGCCAAAGCCATTTGATTGATTGCTTAACAGAAGCAGTCAAGATGGAGTCTTCCAAATGAAGCAAACCTAATGCTTACATTTGAGAGACAGCCTTAAGTACAACCAAGTTCCGTGGGAAGAAATCTAAACACTCTCTAGCGGTATGTTGTACCTTGTGGCTCATAGTCTGTCAGCTGTTCTGTCTACTAAGAAGTCACAGGGAGGTGGTTGTCTTGTAAACATGTTTACATACAAATCTGTGTGTTGGCTGGGTTTTGCAGTACTATTTGCATACATTACTAATTTATGTTGCACGTGATGCTTATGTCATGGGATTATAAATAGTTGGGACATTCACTTCTTGCTTTTAAGCTCAACAGAAATACATTCTCTACTATGGCCGTTGGTGTGCAATACCAAGGGACCTCCCCATAAGATATAAAAGATGAGCAAGCAACACAAAGTCAAAGTCAAGTACAATCAATGTATTTTATTGCTTGATTAATTATATTAGTGCGTTCCTTGTTTACGTTGGAATCCAAAGAATTCTTTTATGGATATCCTAATTAGAATATTGATATTTCTATATTAAAAGTCATAATTCAGGCCACGACCACAACAGTCCTGAATTGGCTAAGGTCATTAACCATAGTACTTGGGTCAAGAGTTCTCCAGGTCACACCTAAGAGTCAATCTTTCCCAAAGAGGTTTTTTTTTTTTGCTCCCCCTGCCACTTCTCTCCACTGGCCAGGTTCTTGCCCCCTCATCAAGTCATCTCTGTTTCCACCCCAAACCAGCTTCATCAGACAAGAAGCCAACCAGAACTCTTCTAATGACAAGTCTTCCACAGCATGACTTGTTGAGTGCTATACCATCTCAGGTAATTAGTAGGTTATTACAAAGACTTAAAGGGGCAATGAAAAGTTCCTCAAAATGCTGTGAGGGCTCTTCAGTTTTAGGAGATGGTTCAAGCCTTGGTAGACATTCAGGTCTTGATTATGATCCCCAATCAGGATAGATTTATGTGGTTCTATTGCAAACTTTTCACAGTCCCCAAGAAAGAGCAGTTGTTGTCCAGTTCTAGACCTAAACCATTTCAGTCTTTTCATTTATACACCATTATTCAAGATGGACTGAGTACCATTATTTCTGCTGTGACTCCAGTGTAGTTATTGGCTTCTGTAGACATGAGGGAGACACTTATCTTCACAACCCTATTTATATGCAACATCAGCAATTCCTCAGCTGTACCTTTCAGAATCACATCCCTTTGGTCTGTCCATCACTTTATGGGATCGAGCAGGCTCATGTCATTCTAACTGCCCCACAAAATCTTCTCAATCTATCCATTGTGCAGTTGTTTCTGCTCTGTCTGCATCAGGACCTCTTGACTCAGGATCCGCTGTGACATCCTGATGTGCTTAAGCTTTGATAGCTTGGCTCTTGAGGTAAGAATCTTGAAGAAGAGTTTTTATAACTGTCATTGCTACCATGCAACAGCCAGTTTCCTTCAAGACATATCAAAAGGCATGGCCCATCTCCTATAAGTAGTGTGAAGACTGGGTGTCACAGCCACAACCTTTTCAGCTTCAGGCTGTCTTGAATTTTCTTTAAGATGGTCTTCAGAAAAGACTTGGCCTAAGTTCCACTAGAGTTCAGATTTCAGTTCTTTATGTCCTTTTCCAGAGGCTTATTGTTTTACTACCTTATGTGCAAACTTTTGTCCAAGGGGTGGCTCATACCTACTCTGTTTGTACTCCACCATGGGACCTGAGTCTGGTGCTGGGAGTGCTACAGTAGATTGGTTTTAAGCTGCTGTCTTCAGTTTTTATGCTTTTCCTGAGGTCAAGACAGCCTTTCTGTTGGCTATAGTGTCTGTTCTGCAGATAGCCAAACTTCAGGCTTCATCTCATAAGCCTCCCTTTCTGTTTTTTAACTCTGACACAGTGGTTCTGCATATTCATACAGGATTTCGCCTTAAGTTTATTTATAAGTTTCACAATAACCAGGGAATTTGTGCCTCCTTCTCTCTATCTACCTTATCAGCATCATCTTTTGGATGTGGTCAGGTGCTTGAAGTATTATGTACAATGCAGCATTTTAGGACATATTTTAGGACATCTAATTCACTTTTTTGTCATCCATGAGGACCTTTAACTCAGCCAGGCTGCATCTAAGACTCAAGTGGGTTCTTGGAGGCAACTATTCGCCATGCATATGTTCTCAAAAAGCCCATTCAGGTTATATCACATTCCACCAGGTCGGAGTGAGCATATTGGGCCTACAAGAATAAGGCTTCTGCTGAGCACATGTAGGACAGTGACATGGTCATCCCTTCATACTTTTTGGCGAGCACTAATATGTTAATGCGCTGGCTTCGGCTGAAGCCAGTTTTGGCAAAGAAGGTCCTACAGGCTGCTGTGCCTGTGTAGGTATCCTTCCTGATATAATTTTGGCCAGTAATCTGTTTGTTCCTGTTTTTTAGTTTACAATGTTTTCACATAGGAGAAAAGAGGATATTGGTATACTTACCGATAAATCCTTCTCTCTCCCTCCTGGAAAAAATCCTAATGGTTCAAGTCCTGGGCAAGGGCTGTGTTCTTTTGAGTTCTATGGTTCAAGGAATTCCCTTTCTTGTTCCACTTCTGATTCTCTTCTTTCTCCTTTGTTATACGTTAAAACTGAGCATGCGCTGAGGAGGTAATGCAGATAGAGTAGGAAGTCTCTACCCCATGGTTCCTGTATCTACATGAACATAAAAGAAAAGGATATATTGTTAAGTATACAAAAAGGGTGATATTTACTTAATATTTCCTTTTGTGCCCTTCCACAGCACTGTATTATGGATTTTGTCTCTGCCCATCATCTGAGGTAGGATCAATCATATAACATTTAAGGGAGGCCTCAGGAAATAGACTGTCAGTGTTACTGTTGTCCAAGGAGAAAGAACAGAAACATGGTTTTGGTTGGGGTTGGCTGTGGAAGGACAAATGAGAAAAGGAAATATTGTAAAGTAAATTTCACCCTTTCTTGTGTGTCCTATCCCAGGCACTGCCTTATGGCACATACCAAAGAAGTACAACGGAAGGGAAAAAAGAGGTGAGATACTCCAGAATACTTAGCAATGTAAGTACAGGACAATCATGTGGAAAGGTGAAATTATTGAAACTTAAAAAAGATAGCTTAAAGAAAGGAATTATCCTACCAGTTTAGACCTCAAACAGTGCTCAAAGAACTTTTCCTTCAAAACTGCTTCTGCTGTGGCCTGGACATCAATCAGGTAATGTCTAATAAAAGTGGACAAATACTAGCAGGTGGCTACCTTGCAAATGTCCTCAGAGGAAGCAGATGCTTTAAATGATGTAGACAAAGACATTGTAGAGTGGGTCTTATTCTCTGGAGGTAAAAGCCTGGCATCCATCTAGGCCAGTCTTATGCATTCAGATATCCAAAGAGCTAATGAAGCCTTTGAGGCTGGGGATCCTTTGAACCTTCCTTGGAAATGCATAAACAGAGAGTCCATCTTTCTAAATTCCTGCATTATTCTAAGAAACTGTCTCTCCATTTCTGATTTAGGATTAGGACAAAAAGAAGGCAGTACAATCTCTTGATTCAAATGGAATGAAGTGACTACTTTAGACCTGAATGAAGGACTCATTCTGAGAACAACTTTATCCTCGTGTATTATCAGATGCAGAGATTTACATGATAGAGCTTGAACCTCATTTATCCAGTATTCAGCAGGTAGCCCCAAATGACTCTCTATGCACCAAGCCCTGAACACTTACAAACCCTACAGTATATAGCGGAGGATGAAGATTTTTGGCCTGCGGAAATTATCTTGGGTACAGGCTCTGAGAGACCTTTTAATAACATTAGCACTCAACCTCCAAATCACCAGCTTTAAGAAGGCTGGATTGTGATGGAAAATTGGACCTTGAAACAGCAGATCCTGTTTGACCCGGAGAGGAAAATGCCAACTTTACCAGTTCTGAGTACCATATACTTTGTGGCCATTGAGGCGCGATCAGAATTATCTATGATTTGTCCTTCCTTCCTTTCCTCAGAACTTCTGATTGCATTGGAACTGGAAGGAAGACATTTTCCAGAGAAAAATACCAATCCCATCTTTGAGCATCCTGGCACAGGGCCTGGATCCTTCTGACAGGAAAACTAGGTCTTGCATTTCGTATTTAGATGAGAAAATGTAAGGTCTGTCTGCAACCCCATCTGATGACTAGTTGAAAAAGTCTGGATTTAGAGAACATTCCCCTGGGTCTAGGTACTTTCTGCTTAGGAAATCTGCCTGATGATTCAGTCTTCCTGAAATGCGAGAGGCCGAGATCATGTTTAAGTTTGATTCTGCCCAAGTTAGAATTCTCCCTATATCTCTGTTGAGTCTTTTGCTTCTTGTGCCACCTTCATTACTTAAATACATAACTGAAACCATACAGTCTGAATGGATCTGGACTGCCTTTCCCATTAGATGATGGACTTCAGGCAATTTGCTATTACACAAAGTTTTATAATGATTATGAGCAGAAGAGATTCGGAATCTGACATGTTTCCATAAACTCATCTGTCATTTCACATCCCCCCCTCTAACCTGTAGGGATGGAGTCTGTGGTCAGTATTTCTAATTATAGAAAGAAAAAGAAGAGTGCAAAAAATCTGAGAGCACCTCCGTATGTAACATAATAAAATCTGCTTTTATAAAGAACTATACTCACAAGAACTTGTCTTGTAAGTACACCTCCAAAGCCACAATCAGGCTTACTAGTGAAAGAGAACCTCCAAGTCTGTCCGAGAAACTTCTGGGGACCACCTCAAGTAGCAGAGAATATGGACCAACCATATGGAAAACCTTTTGGCAACAGGGGATACAGAAATATAAAATCCTCTAAGAGTAAGACTATATATGTAGAATAGCATAAAGCCCACAATTCAGACCTTAGTCACCGGATCTCCACAACGTAACAGCACATCAGACAACATCCACCAGAGTGATTGCTTCCAAATAAGACTTTTTCCCTACGCGTTTTGTGTGTATTCACACACTTTGTCAGGGGTAATAATGATTAAAATATATACAAACATACTCAAGTTTAAAAGTTTGGATACATACCATTGCATAGACCCGATGGTTGTACCGGACAGCATCCACGCGCCAAACGGAACTACAGTAAGGCTTGGAGCGAAAAATAACATCCGTCTGACCAAACACAGGAAGTGACACGTTCCTTCACACAACCTAGTCACACCAGCCCCATGATAACAGCAGACACTCCGAGCATCCGTGGGTCTATCAATGGCTGCATTAATATTCCTAAAATATTGTTTCTGTGAGACATCGTGCAATCACATTTTATAGCTTATGTGTTCTAAATACAATATATATATATATATATATAAAAAGGAATAAAATGAAATAAAGGTACAAATAATATTTAAAATATACTTAGTTTCTTATCAGCATGATGTCACAATATTATCTTAAAAATGTAGACTAAATGTACCACATAGTTATTCAAGTATAGAAAATCATATGCATAAAGAAGAAAAGCGAGAAATACCTATATGTATCTGCTTAATTCCAATACTCATATATATGGAAAAAGGCATCCACATAAATCCAGCTGGGGTTTACATAGGAGGGACCCAATACCACACTGCAAGAGAGATCTAATAAAATATATTTTTACTTTACAGAAAGTTGCTCACCTCCAATTCCTCATTAAGGCCTCCAGGGGTTAAAGTGCCCAAATGGTAGATCCAGAAGGCTTCACCCTTCACAGGTCCAGATCCGAACAGTACCGTGACACTTCCCAAATCTGACACAGGTCAGGGTGCTAGGAAAAATAGCAAAACAAAATAGCAAACACTAGTAGACTTTCTCCGATGATTGGAACCAGGAACAGAACCTCAGCAGTACCTAACCTAGGATTCGCACCAAACCAGAGAGGCGGTAGGTAACTGCAGGGCAGATTCCCTAGAGGGCTAGGGATAGAATGGCAGAAAGGCAGGACACTGGAGAGTGACCTGGACCCTAGAGTACTAGGGATAGCAGAGGTACAGTAATGGGCACAGCAAGTGACCAAGTCTCAGCGAACTAGATAAACGGAGGCTACAGTACTGGACACAGCAAGTGACCAGGTCCCTAGCAAGCTAGGGTATGCAGAGAAAACACAGAGACCGGGCAAAGAATACTCCCTAGCAGGTTAGGGTAAACGGAGGCAACGCATATAGGCCCTGGCAAGGGACTACTCCCTAGCAAGCTGGGGTACTGGAGGCAGCACAGATAGGCACTGACAAGTGACTAGACCCCAGAAGCTAGGGTGATGGAGGCAACACTAACAGGCACGGACAAGAAACTAGTCCCCAGGAGACTAGGGTAAACGGAGGCAACACTATTGCCCAGAAGGCTAGGGCAAATGGAGGTAGCATGGAACAGCACTGGCAAGCAACCGAGCTACTCACTCACAGATACCCCGATGACATGGGTGTACTGGCCAGATAGGCGCCAATAGGCAATCGCTGTAGAGTGAGAGCAAGGCGAACGGAACACTGGGAACGCACCCAGATGGGTCCAGCCAGTATGCTGCTGAAGCGATCGAAGCGCCAAAATAGTCAGCAACGAAACGTAATAAAGCCCAAAGCCCGATAGGTGCCCGGAGAGGTAGTCAGCCAGTCCAGTCAGCAACGGATCGGATAGTCAGCCACAGCCAGATCGGTACACAGAGCGGTAGTCAGCCAGTCCTAGTCAGCAACGGATCGGATAGTCAGCTACAGTCAGGATCGGAACACAGAGCGGTAGTCAGCAATGAATCGGATAGTCAACCATGATCGGAACACAGAGCAGTAGTCAGCCAGTCCTAGTCAGCAACAGAACCACGGAACAGGTGAGACAGGAGCGAGGTCAGGCAAGCCGGGTCATACACGGAGCAGGAACAAACAGCAGTACAAACGCTAGGTACAGGAACACCACGAAAAGGTGCCAAAGTAATGACAGGACTGGGGTTAAAAGGGCTAGCTATCACAGTGCCTGTGATCCTCCTCTGTCACTCTCAATTGTGGTATGCTCTGATTTGCTGAGTTGGTTTGGCCCGCCCCTGGTGACTTTTTTATGCCTGGCCGTGACACCTGTCAGGTGCCCTTTCGTGGTGTTTCAGAGCCAGTGTTGCTGAGTTCCTGTGTTCCAGATTCCTGTGTACCGATTTGGCCTGTTCTGACTACGCTCCTGTGTTCCTGCTCGTGATTGACCTGGCTTGTCTGAGAACCACCTCCATGATCTGACCTGGCTTGGCTGACGTTCCTGTTCGTGATTGACCCGGCTTGTCTGAGTACCACTTCCGTGATCCGACCCGGCCTGGTTGACTTCCCGCTCCGTGACCCGAACCGGCCTGGTCCAGTGACCTGCTTGTTCCTGCTTCCCGCTCCGGTTGTCGCCGTAGCGACATTCTGACTTCTGCTGCTGCTGTCTGCAGGCTGACAGTGTGACCTACTTCACCCTTGCAGTGCCTTGTCCCCAGTGCTGAGTCTTCGTGCTTACTTGCAGAGCTGTGCTTCCGATACTGAGCCTCCGTGATACTTGCAGAGCTATTCCGCTATACTGAGCCTTCTATCCTTAAAGCTGCATATTAACCCTTGCTGTGCTGCTACATCCTTAGCTGAGCCTCCTCTCTCCTGTACAATGCCTAAGCTATATCGTACTACTTCTACTGAGCCGCCCGTGTATATGTTTTGGTTGGTCGGCGGCTCATCCTGTCTAACCACATAGTAGTCGCGTTCGGTAATGATCCCGGTAGGGCGCCATTGGCTCTTGCTCATACGTTTGTTCTCTGGTATACACCCGTAGGGGCTAAAGGCACAAGCTATTGCAGCAAAGGGTAAGCTCCAGTGGGAGACTATTGGCTTCTCCACTTGCAGCATAGTGTGGTCTCCATTGTTACGCCCGTGGGGGCTACTGGCTCCAGCTCTTGCAGGTTGTCTTAGGTATACGCCCGTGGGGCTATTGGCTCAAACTATCTCTGTTCAGTTGGTCTCCGTTAGTACGCCCGTGGGGGCTATTAGCCAGCTCTTGCAGTGCAGGCTGTACCGTTGTTACGCCTGTGGGGGCTACCGACTCACGCACTTGCAGATTAAGTTGTATCCGTGGCTACGCCCGTGGGGACTATTCTGGGCAACTGTTCTGCTGATTCTACCTCTGGTCACATATTTCCTAGCAGCTTCCCTGTCTTAAGAACTCTAAGTGTTGCACCATCTACACTTACAACTACCCTATCACCACCTTGGGCGTGCCAAACTCCACAACAGAGAAGGACTGCTTAGTGCATTTAACCCTTAAATGTGTTTCACTACTATGTGCCTGTCCTGAGACAGTATATGTGATACTCTGGTTCTGTATACTGGGCCTGTGGGGGCATATCTGTCCATATTTTGCTATTATTGTGTGTTGCCTGTAGAGGGCGATCGTTTACCTTACTTTTCATTTAATAAAACTGTGTTTTATTTTACTAACTGGTCTGAGTGTCTTAAAAAAACGTTACACTAGCGCTGGGCGGAGGCAGAACCCAGCAGCCAATAAAATCTTGCTGGTGATCAAGAGCACGGGCACTGTGATATCCCCTCAGTGGACATATACTAAAATGCCTGGGGACTGAATGCTCTTTAGACTGTTTTTTAATCAAGAGCCTGTGTTCCCTAGAGCAATCACACAACACCCTCATGGTGCGACCTACATCCTGAATGCCTCACCTACAACTGATGACATAGATGACAAAAGTCATCTTGCAGGTCACAAAGCTCTTGATATATTTTTTGGTTAGAGAAACTTGTGATGCTTTTGACCCTATTAGTTATGACCTCACAATTAGTGCATTTATTGTGTAGGCATTTAAAATTTCCAACCACTGGATTTGTATTAAAGATACCCTTCTTTTCCCTTAATTTTTAGGTCTACTGGGGGCAATCATACCGCATATGTTTTTCGCTTTTCTGTATGTAATCTTAGCTTTTTTCATAAGGGTATCCTTTAATAAAGGATCCTGCAACATAATTCCACAATGTTTATTTACTATATTGTGGATTCTGCAGGAAGATCCATTATATTGGGTGATAATCGGCGGTGGTCGTTTATTGAGATGTTTTTAAGTTTTTTGCCTAAGATAATCTTACGGTCAAGGTTAAGGGCTCTTTGGTAGGCAGACTCTATAACTGTGCGTTTGTGTCCTCTCTCTAAAAACCGTTCTTTTAGTCTATTAGTTTTCTCCACATAGTCTTCTAATGTACTGCAATTTCTTTGAAGCCTGTGGAATTGGCTGAACGGAATATTCCTGATCCAGCGGCGATGATGGCAACTAACCGCTCTCAAGTTCTGGTTTCTACACACCTCTTTTTGATAGAGGGTAGTACTAATAGATAGGTCAGAAGCAACATCCAGGCTTAGATCTAAAAAAAGTATGACAGTTTTGTTAATATCAAAGATATTCAAAAAATAAATCAATAGAGGCCAGGTAAATCTCTCAAACCTTTATAGTTTGAGAGATATAAAGTCCCCCCTCCCCTTGACGTCAGCCTCTAGCTGACAGAAGATGATCCTGGTCCCTGGACTGGCAGGCGGCTCTTCAGCAGAGCCAAAATACCTGTTACAGCTTACCTTGACTTCAGCATCATCTGCAGGTGCGAGGTTTCAAGCATGCTGCAGGCCACTGTTTTATCTATTTGCTTCCTGTAGTCTCCTCCTACCTACTTCCTCCCTCTGAGCTGCTCCTCCTACTTCCTGAGGAGGGGTTTAAAGGGCAGACTGATGCCTGACTGCGTTGTTGTTTATAGCAGTTCTGTTACATTGGGCTCCGTGTATGACCTGGCTAGTCTTCCATCTGTTCTAGTGCTGACCTGTGGCTCTGTCTGACTAATATTTTGCCTATGCCCAAATAGTGGACATCCAATCTGGTGCAGACTTGTGACTCTGGCTGACTAACTGAACTGTGTATGACCCGGCTTGTCTGACTACCCTCTCTGGTGCTGACTTGTGGCTCTGTCTATTCTTTCGTCTCTTCCCCTGGTGATCAGACACCCAATATAGTGCAGGCCTGGGGCTCTGGTAGACTTGCATAGCTAACTGCAGGTGTGAGTCAGTTTTCACCTTACTTCTGCTGACTGCAGGCGTGAGTCAGTATTCGCTCCTACTGACTGCAGGCGTGAGTCAGTATCCACCCCTACTGGCTCCAGATGCGAGTCAGTGATATTTCCTTCTGACTGAGTCAGACCTCATTCCTCATTGGATCAAGATCCTGGGTTCCTGTTCCAGTTCCTGGTTCCAGCTAAGACTTCCAGTGGCTAAGGCCTAGTCTCCAGCACAGTGGTTTAGCATTGAAACCTATTATTTCTGATAGCAGGCTTGCTGGCTATTACCCTGTGCTTATTCCTATTGTTTATGTTGTATATATTCTCTTTATGTCATTTGTTAATAATCTGCATTAACTAAACCGTACTGACTCCTGAACTTCTCTGGGTAACTGTGACAATACTGCAATCTAAAAAGAAATACTTAATAGGAACTGTCTACAAAGTGTGCTTGCAAACCAGGCACACTTTGTAGACCGTTCCAATTATTTCTTTTTAGATTTCAGATCTGCTGAAGAGCTGCCTCGAGTCGGCCAACGCGAACCTCCTTCTGTCAGCTTTACAGCTGACATCAGTGCAAGGGGAGGGGTGGGGCTTTAAAATGTTAGATGTCTCAAACCATACAGGTTTGAGAGATCAGACTGGCCTCCTTTGATTTATTTCTTGAATGTCTACAATATTACTGTTTATTAATATAAGGCATTGCTAACCCTTTAAAAAGACTAGATTCTTTCTCATTTCCCTGCAAACCTCATTATTAAGCCATATTGGTCTTAATTTGCTCCTCTTGTGCTTATTCCCCAATGGTATATATTGAATCTTATATTTACGATTCTATTTCCTGATAGAGAAGTCTTTTACTTTTGTAGTAACAGTTGGGCTTCCTCAAACTCCCCAATATTAGGTGGCTTATTGCCATTAACATCTTTGTACTATGTATGCCCCCAGTGTGTATTTCAACCCACAGGGCCTCTACATTCTTACTGGACACTTCATTTATATCTTCTCTTATACTAGTTTTAAGGCATGCTTTACATATACAAGCCAAAGGATATGAGAGGCTCTGAGTACGAACAAAAGCAATGTTGCCTGTTCTACGGCTAGTTACCACTCAGGAGCATCACATTTTGGCTCTCTAGTGCCATTACAATAGAGAAATTTCCACATAGCCATTAGACTAGTCCTGCCCATAAGGGCAGTCTAGCTCCAAAATGATAGGCAAGTCTCATCTGCATGGGAAATACAAGCCAAACCTAGATGTACATTTTGGTCTTGTTTGGGCCTCATCAGTGAGGTACAGCTGGTTCCCCTAGGCACTGAGAGCAAGGGGTACATGTCTGGATTCCCCTTTACTCTTAGGGAGAGACCCTAAGAGTGTTTGAAATACAGGGCCCAACAAGGATGTTGGGGGTTAGCTGGTATTCCCGTGCAGAGGGGACTTGCCTGTCATTTTGGAACTGGACCTCCCTTTTGGGCAGGATTAGTCTAATATTTCCATGGAAATTTGTCCCCTGTAATGGCACTACAGAGCTAAAACGTGATGCTTCTGAGCAGTGATTAGCCGTAGGACAGGCCATTGTGCTGTTGTTAGTCCTCAGAAGCCTCTCACATTTTGTATATCTATTTTGAATACTCTTAGGGGGTCTCTCTAAGAGAGAAGAGTAATTCAGAGTGGACCCCTTGCTCTCAGTTCCTAGGGAATCCAGATGCACCCTCCTGACAAGGCCCAACAAGGCCGAAACATACATCAGGGTTTAGCTGGTGTTCCCGCACAGAGGGGACTTGCCTGCCATTTTGGAACTGGACCGCCCCTTTGGGCAGGATTAGTCTAATATGTACATGGAAATTTGTACTCTGTAATTGCACTAGAGAGCCGTAGGACAGGCCATTGTGCTGTTTGTCCTCAGAAACCTCTCACATTTTGTATTTGCTTTACGATTAGGCATAACTCTCCTCTTTTTAACCCTATCCATCCTACAAAGTGAATAACCCTCTAGATTGACTGCCAATATGAACCTACCTGGCTAAGGTTTATAGATGACAGCAACTCATCCCTAGAATACACACATTTTCATTCAAATTAAATCAAAAACAGCTTGTATTGATTATATATGTGTCAAGGTTTGCAAGCAAAGACAAGAGTCAGACAGTAAAGTAAGATTCACCTTTATTAAAGTAAGCGTAATAATGCCAAAACTCAGAAAAGAGCAGATGGTAAACAAGAGACAGGGACTCTATCAGAAATAGTAGTATATTTCCAGATCCCAGAACTGCAGAGACTAAGCCAAAGCCAATGGTACTCTCTAAGTCAGAGAGGAAGATAGGCCAGACGGTTCCCCAGGGTTGAGAATTGGAAGATGACTGACTCAGCCAGCCCGGAGACGACAGACGCCTGAGGGTGAGACAACCAACGAACCTACTGACTTACGCCTGCAGTCAGTACTATTAGGATCTGTCAGAGCCACAGGTCTGCACCAGATATCACTCAACAGGAGTAAGCGTAGAAGATAGCTGGACAGAGCCCCAGGTCTGCACCAGGATGGATGGTCAGACAAGCCTAGGTCATACACGGATTGGGTAGTCGGCCAGAGCCATAGGTCTGCACCAGACTGGGTGTCCACTACAACAGGGTAATGTGAGAAAGTAGTCAGACACAGCCACAGGTCAGCACCAGGATGGATGGTCAGACACTGAGCGGGTAGTCAGCCAGAGCCACAGGTCTGCACCAGACTGAGTGTCCACTACAAAGGGGTAATGCGAGAAAGTAGTCAGACAGAGCCACAGGTCAGCACCAGGATGGATGGTCAGACAAGCCTAGGTCATACACGGAGATCAGAAGCAAGAGTAGAACTGTACAGAACACCAACATAAGGGTAACTGTATGAAAATCCAGTTCCCTTTAAAAACAAGGCGCCAGGAAATAGACAGGAGGAGCCAGACCAGAACCCAAAAGTATAAAAAGATAGCCTGCGTCAAACATGCGTTCTTGTGGCCGTATTTGACGCATCTCGCTGCAAGATGCATCGCACACCAGCACCACCGATGCATTATACTGAGTATCCGATTTGCCTGCCGCAGGGACATGGGCATCTGCTACCGACACCAAGTGTGCCCAAGCCCAGTCCAAGAAGCGATTTGTGGGATGATGCAGAAGTGTCAATCAGAGCGATACTATCACGGTTCCCTTGATTTTCTGTCACTCTCTGCTGTGGTGTGTTCCTATTGGTGGAGCTTGGTTAAACACGCCCAGTGTGGCCTTCTTATACCCGGCCTCTGGCACCTGTCAGGTGCCCTTGCATGGTGTTCCAGTACCAGTGCTTCCGTTGCTGTGTTCCTGCGTACCGATTTGGCCTGTCTGACTATTCTACTGGTTCCTGCTCCGGGTATGACCCGGCCTGGCTGATGTTCCTGCTCCGTGATTGATCCGGCTTGTCTGACGTTCCTGCTTCGTGACCTGTGATCCTGTTCCAGCAAGATCTCGTCTATGTCGCCTGGCGACATTGTGAACTGTGTATTTTGAGCAGTATATGCTGACCTCCCACTTCACCCTTGCAGTGCTAGTTGCTTCTGATCCTGAGCCCGTCCATTACACTTGCTGAGCTTGTTGCCTCCGTTACCGAGCCTGTTCATTAACACTTGCAGTACTTGTTGCCTCAGATACTGGGCCTATCTGTTAACACTTGTTGAGCTTGTTGCCTCCAATACCGAGACTCTCCGTTAACACTTGCCGAGCTTGTTGCCTCCAATACCGAGCCTCTCCGTTAACACTTGCTGTACTGGTTGCCTTCATTACCGAGCCTGTCCGCTATACTTGAAGAGCAGTTGTTGCTTATGTTACCGTGATACCAATAGCTCTTGCAATAATACTAGCTCCATTTAAGCACCGGAAAGGTGCTACTGGCTCTGGTCCTACTCAGCTCTGGCAGTGTTTGTGTATCCATTAACACACCAAGGGGTGCTACTGGCTTTGGTCCCATTCAGCTCTCGCAGTGTTACTCACCCGTTTAGCACTGGAAGGGTGCCGTTGGCTCTGGTCCCATTCAGCTCACGCAGTGTTGTTAATCCTGTTACGCACGGCTGAGTGCTCTTGGCTCTAGTACAATTTAGCTCTAGCACAAGTGGTTGGTCTTACATATCGCCAGTCCTTTGAGGACTCCTGCTTGGACTCACTACTAAGGTGCTCTCCACCTCGCACCTCAGTCTCTGGCTGCTCTTGCCATCTACTGGGCGTTGTCTTAACACACCACAATAGAGACTGATTACTTGCATTGGACTTTAACCCTTGTTATACTCTGTTCCCTTTGCATTATACAGTATTGCTCCTTATCCATACTGTGTCTGCTATACATCCATATTTGCCTTCAGTTACGTGTCATTACCTATTTCTGCCCTTAGGGGGCAGTGTTCCTCATTTGTTCTTAATAAAACTGTGTTTTATTTTTTACCTCTGGTCTGAGTGTCTGATAAAACCGTTACAGATACAAGTCCAGCGTCAGCCGAAGTGGCGACGCTGGATATAGGTAAGCTGTGACAGAACCCCCCCCCAAGGGCCCCTCCTCCAAAGATCTGATTGGAGTTTTCAGGGAAACGAGCATGGAACCTGCGCACCAAAAGGAGAGCATGCACATCTCCGGAGGGAATCCAAGAGCATGCCTCTAGACTATAGCCCTTCCAGTGTATCAAGTACTAAAGGTGCCCTCTGACCCACCTGTAGTCCAGAATGCTGTGAACCATGAATTCCTCATGATTATTGACTAGGACAGGAGCTTGCAGGACTGTACTAGTAGTGTAGCGGTTAGAGGTTTGCGCAGGGAGATGTGGAACACATTGTGAATGTGCAGGGAGGCCGGAAGTTCCAGAGCATAAGCCATGGGGTTAATTTTGCACAGCACCTGTATGGAATGGACCAAGGAATCGAGGAGCCAGTTTGTTACAGGGAACCTGGAGGTTAAGATTCCGGGATGACAGCCACACTATCACTATGCCCATGATTGCCCTCCGTGAGCGCTGTGCTGTAGGCGATATTGCAATTACTTCCTGGTTGTCACGCTTAGGTGCATTCGCTATTCTTATAGGCTGATGGTAATTGCCAGAATGAGTCTCCGCCTACATGCTAGGCCTTATAGGCCTCAGCCTGCCAGTACTCTTTGGCCCTCTCGTGCTGTACCTGTGCGCTAAGCTCTTGTGTTATTCCGATGCTCTGATTCTGTGCATGACTCCGGCTATGTTTGATCCCTGACTATTTGCATTCCACTCCGGTCTGACCCTTGGCTTCGTCTTACTACCCGATCCAGTCTGACCCTTGGCTTGGCTGACTACCCAATGTGGTCTGACTCCTGGCTTTGGCTGACTACCTGCTCCAGTTGACTATCCGATTGTTTCCTACCCTTGGCTAACTGTCTCCGCTTGCACTTACTGTGCTCTGTTGTTTCCTCCGGTTCACGCGGTGCTCAGTTACTGCATCAGACCTTGTCCCTGCATTCCTGTTGTACCTGTTGCCGGTTTGAGCCATTGGGTATACCCTAGCGTTCTTTGGATCTCAGTCACCCTTGCCTGTTCTATCCTCGCGGTCTGGGGTTCTCTCACCATTGCCTGTAGGTTTATCCTAGAGTTCTAGGGAGCTCAGGCACCATTGCCTGCAGGTTAACCCTAGCGTTCTAGGGAGCTCAGTCACCTTCGCCTACTCTCCCTATCGTTCTAGGGATTCCGGTCTCTGTTGCCTTGTACTACCCTAGCATTCTAGGGGAATATTTTTCGTTTTGCCTGGGCATTTCAGCTTCTCGTGCTCTAGTAGCTACTGCTATCCTTGCTACCATTGCATACTATACTCAGAGTGAAATCAGCCTCTGTGCAGTCAGTGGGTACTGTGCGGTTTCCATACCTGGCTAGTGAGGTTTGGGGAAGTGCTTAGCACCTGGTCCTGTGAGGGTTGGGGAAGTACTATTCGTATTTATTCTTTTCTTATTTTAATAAAGATATTGATTTTACTGTATCTGTACTTATCAGTGTCGTTATTCCTCAGTCACCCCATGAAACACACCCTCTCTCCCACCTGGACGGTAGGTGCCAGTCTGCGGTCAGCCTGCCTCTTCTGCTGCTGCATGGAGCCACGTAGGGTATGCTGTACCCGAACACAAGAGGAATGGAGCACCCTCAGATGCTCATCCAGAGCCAGAATCTCCTGTGCCTTAAAGACCTCGGGAAGGACAGAGGGCTGAAACCCATACTTGATCAAAAAAGGGAGAACTCTGATGAAGAGTTTATGGCACAATTCCGGGCAAACTCTGCCCAAGGTAACAGGGTAGCCCAATTGTCTTGGTGGTCATAGATATAGCAATGGAGAAATTGTTCCAAGGCTTGGATACACCGTTCGGCCGCACTGTTAGACTGAGGGTGATATGCGGAGAAGAATGCTAGCTGGATCCCCATCTGGGCACAAAAGCATCTCCAGAACTGACACACGAACTGGCTACCTCTGTCCGAAACAATAACCCTGGGTATGCCATGAAGTCGAAAGACCTCCATAGCGAATACCACCACCAATTCCTGCATGGATGGTAGGCCTTTAAGTAGTACAAAGTGGGCAATCTTGGAAAATTTCTCTACGATCATCAAGATGACCGTGAAGCCGGACGATACCGGCAGATGAACCTTAAAATCTATGGACAGATGAGACCAGGGACATTCCCCATTAGTCACCGGTTGAAAGAGACCAACAGGCAAATGTCCAGGCGACTTATTCTGAGCACAAAGTAGTGCAAGCTGCAGTAAAAGCAGCACAATCTGATCGAAGACTTGGCCACCAGAACAGTCCAGACAAGGACCAGATCAGTTGGTCTCGTCCAATGTGATCAGAGATTTTGGAAGCATGGTAAGTTTCAAGCAGTTTAATGCGCAAGTGAGCAGGAACAATCACTTCCCACAAGGTTTCTCCTCGAAAGCGGATGTCTGAGCAGCCAATATCTCCTCTCCTAGAGGAGACGTAACGCATGTACGGTGTCACGGTATTTGAAGACTCTCAGACTTTAGGTTTGGTAAAAACGTAACTTTATTGAAAAGTTAAGGCAATCCCCATAGGGTATCAACATATATGAGAATACAACAATAAATGACAAAGAGAATAGGTTCTACCGGCCTTGCCACCAATACCGGGCAAGGCAACCCAAGTGACAGGTGCAATAACAATAGGCTCTACCGGCCTTGCCTATACCGGGTAAGGCAACCGTGAGATGAACGTACCGGTTCTACCGGCCTTACCAATACCGGGCAAGGCAGGCCAAAGGAATTCTGAATGTAGACTCTACCGACCCTGCCAATACCGGGTAAGGCAACCTTAGGATGGCAGCAATAACAGGTTTTACCTGCCTTACCAATACCGGGCAGGGCAGCCTGAGGGAACACCGATAGTAGGCTCTACCGGCCCTGCCTATACCGGGTAAGGCAACCTTAAAGATGGTAACGTAAATAGGTTCTACCGGCCTTACCAATACCGGGCAGGGCAGCCCAAGAGAGGAGACCTGGCTGTCAGATGACTATGACAGAGTGGAATAGGAACAATGGTCTCGCTAGCAGAAGTCTCTTGCCAAAGAATACAAGACAACTGCATAAGGAATTGGACAGCAACCTGACCTCAGTATCTGAATAGTCAAGGAGCAAACCAGCGTCCGTACGCTGGGACCAACAGTAGTTTGAGCCACCAGGCTTAATGGAGCAAACCAGCGTCCGCACGCTGGGACCGACAGTAATATGAGTCACCGGGTTAAATGGAGTAAACCAGCGTCCGCAGGGTGGGACTAAGAGGAACAAGCACCACCAGGTTTAATGGAGTAAGCTAGCGTCCGCATGCTGGGACCAACAGGAACGAGCGCCACCAGGTTTAATGGAGTAAACCAGCGTCCGCACGCTGGGACTAACAGTAACAAGCTCCACCAGGTTTAATGGAGAAAACCAGCGTCCGCACGCTGGGACTAACAGGAACAAGCGCCACCAGGTTTAATGGAGTAGACCAACATCCGCACGCTGGGACTAACAATAACAAGCGCCACCAGGTTTAATGGAGAAAACCAGCGTCCGCACACTGGGACCAATAGTAATATACGCCACCAGGTTAATGGAGCTAACCAGCGTCCACACGCTGGGACCAACAGTAATATACGCCACCAGGTTAATGGAGATAACCAGCGTCCGCACGCTGGGACCAACAGTAATAAGCGCCACCAGGTTAAATGGAGTAAACCAGCGTCCGCACGCTGGGACCAACAGTAGTAGTTCGCCGGAGCGAAACAAGAACAATGTCGCCTAGCGACAGTGGAAAGAGCGAGGACCCTCAGATGAAGCGGAGGATCCACGGGAGTGAGCACCGCTGCACTGACAGATGACCGGAACTACTGGAGCCACGGAAAGTAACCGGAACTGGCTAGAGAGGCAAACAGGCAGGAGACTCAGGAACTCCGGAACGATCAATAGTGGAAGTACTGGAACACAGGAACACCGGATGACTGGAACACCGGATGACTGGAACACTGGAACTCTGGAACACAGGTACTTCAGGCCCAAGAGCCTGACAAGCAGGTCAGGACAAGTAATGTCAGAAACACCACGAAAGGGCAACCTGGGAGTGCCCAAACTGGGTTTAAAAAGGCTGTGTGAGGTGGGCTATTAGCAGACAGCCAATGAGGAACTCCCAGCAAGTGATAGACACAGGTATCACGGTGCCCGTGATTTGCTGCAGTTACTTGTCTGTCACCAGTAGGGGGCTTCTATTGGCTGTCTGCAGATAGCCCACCTCTTATTGACTATTTAAACCTGGATTGGGCACCCTTTGAGTGCCCTTTCGTGTTGTTTCTGACCTTCTTGCTATCACTATGCTAGTGATAGCTGGGCCTCTGTTCCAGTGTTCCTGAGTTCCTGATCTCATGTGTTCCTGAGTTCCTGATCTCTACTGTTCCAGTGTTTCCTGCATGCTGAAGTACTTCCAGTCCTGGTTCCGGCCTAGTCTCTGGTGTTGCAGTTCCTGCTGAACTTCTCTGCTGTTTTCTGACCTGACTGATCGTTGCTGGTTCCTGTCATCTTCACCTGTCTTCAGTATCCTGGCGACCTTCTGCCTGGTCGCGTTGGTGACATTGCTACAATTCCGTGTTGGTCCCAGCGTGCGGACGCTGGTTTGCTCCTAAGCCTTGCGGCTATACTACTCGCTTGTTACTCCAGTGTGCGGTCACTGGTTTGCTCGCTAAGCCTAACGGCTATACTATTCAGTGTTGTTTCCAGCGTGCGGACGCTGGTTTGCTCCAAAGCCTTGCTGCTTAACGATTCTGCTAATTTGCCAGTTCCATCTGACTGCTGCTATTATCTCTGGGCTGCCCTGCCCGGTATTGGTAAGGCCGGTAGAACCTTTTGCCACATTCCATCTGAGGTTGCCTTACCCGGTATTGGCAGGGCCGGTAGAGCCTACATTGTGTATCTATTGAGGCTGCCTTGCCCGGTAATTTGGTAAGGCCGGTAAAACCGTTATGCTATTCCATCTGCAGGTTGCCTTACCCGGTATTGGCAAGGCCGGTAGAGCCTAAAGACTGTCCTGTCCGGTATATTGACAGGACCGGTAGAGTCTGCCTTCTGTCTGTGCTATATTCTGTATATATATATATATATATGTATGTTATTGCCATCCTAAGTTATCATTTATTATTTCAATAAAATTGATTTTTTTTACCTAAAACTTGTGTCTGAGAGTCATAATAAACCGTGACAGTACGAAAGGGCCATGACCTCAGACAGCAAGGGTGAAGGTAACGCACAGAATATCCATTGGAGGATGGATATGCTCGAGCAACGTTTGGATCAGTTGGCAGTTGCAATTCAAACGATCCTTGAACGCACGGTACCTGCTGCCCAATCTAGCTCTAGCCCGGTGGTCTCGCCAAGTCAGACACCGGAAAGTGATACCAGACCCCTAGGGGGTACTGTTAAAGGGTTAACGGCTTCTGCACCCTTGCCGCTAAGATATGATGGTGACCCTAGTCTCTGCAGAGGGTTCATCAATCAACTCGAAATCTTTATGGAATTGACGGCACACGCATTTCCCAATGATCGTAGTAAAGTGGGGTTCACGATATCACTGCTCACTGGCAGAGCATTGGCTTGGGCTAACCCCTTGTGGGAGAATGCTAAACCTTGTACTAAGAACTTTAGTGAATTTGTGCGTTCCTTTCGAAGAGTGTTTGAGCCTCCTGGTAGAACCACCTCTGCTGCCAAACGCCTTATGGAGATACAACAGGGCAGGCGTACAGTGGGCGACTATGCCATCGAATTCCGCACATTGGCAGCAGAGGTAGGTTGGAATAACGAGGCATTATTGGCAGCCTTCTCTCAAGGCCTGAATGACCACATTAAAGATGAAATCGCTGCTAAAGATCTACCTATTGATCTAGATGATTACATTGAGTATGTTATGATAATTGACTCCAGAATACGTGAGAGATCAATTGCCAGAGATCGTAAGTTACGGTCAAAAAATAATGAGCCTAGTAGCATGTTTTGCCCACCCATCCCTCCCTTGGCATTGAAGTCTAGTGAACCAGTACGGGAAACAAGTGAACCTATGGAAATAGGCTTCACTAGACTATCCAAGGCAGAGAGACTATATCGCAAAAAACAAGGGTTATGTTTATACTGCGGTAAAAAAGGGCACTTGCTAAATTCCTGTCCGGTACGTCCGGGAAACGCACACACCTAGGGTATCTTGGGGGACAGGCCCTAGGTGGTGTACAATCGTCCCCAGTGTCGGGCATAATGAAACCCACCATACAGGTGGTATTGTCTTGGGCACAACGCTCTGTGGAGGTTTTGGCCTTGGTTGACTCCGGTGCAGCAGGGTATTTTATGGATAATACCTTTGCTGAATTGCACGGAGTTCCACGCATTGAAAGAGAAAACCCCTTGACTATTGAAGCGATTGATGGTAGACCCTTAGAACCGCCTCAGGTTATATTTGAAACTATGCCATTGTCTATGACTATTGGGGCACTTCACAGAGAAGAGCAGCAGTTTCAACTGATTAATTCCCCGCACCATGCGGTGATATTGGGATTTCCGTGGTTACAGTTACATAACCCACAATTCGATTGGAAAAAGTGTGAAATTGCTGCTTGGTCCCAGTTTTGTATGGACAAGTGCGTCATCCAGCCTATTAAGGTCATGTGCACCTCCTCTGCTATGCCGGATGTGTACCAACAGTTTGGCGATGTTTTTAGCAAAGGTGAGGCTAGTATGCTACCCCAGCATAGACCTTATGATTGTTGCATTGAATTGCAGCCTGGTGCAGTACCTCCGAAAGGACGCACTTATCCATTATCTTGTGATGAAAATAAGGCTATGGAGGATTACATTTCTGATGCCCTTGCTAGAGGGATCATACGTAAATCTACCTCTCCAGCTGGGGCTGGGTTCTTTTTTGTAAAAAAGAAAAATGGCGAATTAAGACCATGCATTGACTACCGGGGCTTGAATAAACTAATGGCAAAAAACGCATACCCAATACCACTCATCACCGAGCTTTTTGACAGGCTTAAGGGCGCTTCGATATTTACCAAGTTGGACCTACGGGCCGCTTACAATCTGGTTCGCATTCGAGCAGGTGATGAGTGGAAAACTGCCTTTAATACTCGAGCTGGGCACTACGAGTATCTAGTAATGCCTTTTGGGCTGTGTAATGCACCCGCAGTTTTCCAGGAACTGATAAATGATGTTCTGAGAGATATGTTACAGACATGTGTTGTGGTGTACCTCGACGATATACTGATTTACTCCCAAAACATGGCACAGCACATCAAAGATGTATCCGCAGTATTGCTACGACTCCGTGAGAACAAATTATTTTGTAAAATGGAAAAATGTGAGTTTCATAGAACCAGTGTGCCATTCTTGGGGTTCATAATTGGCAATGATGGCATTGCCATGGACAAAGAAAAGTTGTCAGCTGTCCTACAATGGCCAAAACCCAAGGGTCTTAAAGCCATACAGCGTTTCCTGGGTTTCGCTAATTATTATAGGAGGTTTATTAAGAACTTTTCTTCCATTGTCAAACCTCTGTCCGATCTTACGCACAAGGGTGCTAATCCTTCTTGTTGGCCGGTATCTGCTGAGAAAGCCTTTGAGAATTTGAAGCTGGCATTTGCTGCGGCTCCTGTGTTATCCCACCCCAATCCTTTACTTCCATTTACGTTAGAGGTTGATGCCTCAGATATTGGGGTCGGGGCAGTACTTTCGCAGCGACACGAGAAAGGTGGAACTCTCAGACCTTGTGGGTTTTTCTCTAAAAAGTTGACTGTCACTCAAAGCCACTATGAGATAGGTGACAGAGAATTATTGGCCATTATCCTTGCTCTTAAGGAATGGCGTCATTTGCTTGAAGGTACTAAGAATCCTGTCTTAATCCTAACAGATCATAAGAATCTGACCTATCTCTCGGAGGCCAAGAGATTGTCCTCTCGTCAGGCCAGGTGGGCACTGTTCCTGTCTCGATTTAATTTCATTGTATCATATTTACCAGGGTCAAAAAATATCAGGGCTGATGCACTGTCAAGACAATTTGAGGCCGACAGTGACAGAGTGGAAGCACCAGCTCCTATCATCCAACCTGATAGAATACTGGCTACTATACGCACGAGTATCACTTCTCCTCTAGGGGAGGAGATCCTGGCCTCTCAGGGGTCCGCTCCCCATGAAACCCCAGTGGGCAAATGTTTTGTCGCTGAATCATTTCGTACTAGGCTGCTCGAAACCTACCATTCCTCTAAGGCTGCGGGACATATTGGTAGAGACCAATTGTTATGGTCCCTTTCTCAGTTATTTTGGTGGCCTTCCATGAGAAACGATTGTGCCGAATTTACGAATGCCTGTGCCACCTGCGCCCGCGCTAAGACCCCGAGACATCTCCCTGTGGGCTTGCTTCAACCGGTGCCTAATGGCGAACGCCCCTGGTCTCATGTTTCCATTGATTTTATGGGAGAGTTGCCTATGTCGAAGGGGCACTCCTTTATATTCATGGTGGTGGACAGGTTTTCTAAAATGGCTCATTTCGTGCCCCTCCGTGGTCTTCCTTCAGCGAAGGAATTGGCAATGGTGTTCGCCAGAGAAGTATTCCGGTTGCATGGAGTGCCTAGGGTACTGGTGTCTGACAGGGGGAGCCAGTTTGTGTCTAGATTTTGGAGGGCATTTTGCCAACAGATGGGCATACAGCTGTCCTTCTCCTCTGCCTACCATCCCCAGACCAATGGAGCCGCTGAACGAGCTAATCAGGGCTTGGAACAATTTCTCCGTTGTTTCGTTACTGACCATCATGATAATTGGTCCGACTTGTTGCCTTGGGCAGAGTTCGCCAGGAACTGTGCGGTCAATTCTTCTTCTGGGAGCTCTCCGTTTCTGATTAATTATGGGTTCCAGCCCTGTTTGCTTCCAGACTCATTTCAGACGCAACAGATTCCAGCTCTGGATGAGCATATCGAGCAACTCCGTTCCACATGGGCACAAGTTCAGAGGGCACTTGGTCAGTCATTTCAGCGTCATCAGCGCCATGCTAATCGCAGAAGGCTTCCAGCGGTTTCCTTTCAGGTTGGGGATAGAGTATGGCTTTCCTCCAGAAATCTCAAGCTGCAGGTTCCGTCTAATAAGTTGGCTCCTCGGTTTATTGGTCCATACAGAGTTATTCGCAAAATTAACCCTGTCTCCTATGCACTAGACCTACCTGCATCCATGCGTATCCATAATGTGTTCCATGTGTCCCTTCTTAAGCCTCTGGTTTGCAATCGCTATACTACCACACCTGTGGTGCCAGGACCTGTTGAGGTCGAGGGCCAGGAGGAGTACGAGGTTCAGAGCATTATTGATTCCCGTAGGCTTAGAGGAAGGGTACAGTACCTGGTACATTGGAAAGGGTATGGTCCTGAGGATCGATCATGGGTGGATAGTACGGACCTTCATGCACCTAGGTTAACTAGGGCCTTTCATGCCAATTACCCGCAGAAACCTAAACCCTATTCTAGGAGAGGGGGTCTTTGAAAGGGGGGTACTATCACGGTGCCCGTGATTTGCTGCAGTTACTTGTCTGTCACCAGTAGGGGGCTTCTATTGGCTGTCTGCAGATAGCCCACCTCTTATTGACTATTTAAACCTGGATTGGGCACCCTTTGAGTGCCCTTTCGTGTTGTTTCTGACCTTCTTGCTATCACTATGCTAGTGATAGCTGGGCCTCTGTTCCAGTGTTCCTGAGTTCCTGATCTCATGTGTTCCTGAGTTCCTGATCTCTACTGTTCCAGTGTTTCCTGCATGCTGAAGTACTTCCAGTCCTGGTTCCGGCCTAGTCTCTGGTGTTGCAGTTCCTGCTGAACTTCTCTGCTGTTTTCTGACCTGACTGATCGTTGCTGGTTCCTGTCATCTTCACCTGTCTTCAGTATCCTGGCGACCTTCTGCCTGGTCGCGTTGGTGACATTGCTACAATTCCGTGTTGGTCCCAGCGTGCGGACGCTGGTTTGCTCCTAAGCCTTGCGGCTATACTACTCGCTTGTTACTCCAGTGTGCGGTCACTGGTTTGCTCGCTAAGCCTAACGGCTATACTATTCAGTGTTGTTTCCAGCGTGCGGACGCTGGTTTGCTCCAAAGCCTTGCTGCTTAACGATTCTGCTAATTTGCCAGTTCCATCTGACTGCTGCTATTATCTCTGGGCTGCCCTGCCCGGTATTGGTAAGGCCGGTAGAACCTTTTGCCACATTCCATCTGAGGTTGCCTTACCCGGTATTGGCAGGGCCGGTAGAGCCTACATTGTGTATCTATTGAGGCTGCCTTGCCCGGTAATTTGGTAAGGCCGGTAAAACCGTTATGCTATTCCATCTGCAGGTTGCCTTACCCGGTATTGGCAAGGCCGGTAGAGCCTAAAGACTGTCCTGTCCGGTATATTGACAGGACCGGTAGAGTCTGTCTTCTGTCTGTGCTATATTCTGTATATATATATATATGTATGTTATTGCCATCCTAAGTTATCATTTATTATTTCAATAAAATTGATTTTTTTTACCTAAAACTTGTGTCTGAGAGTCATAATAAACCGTGACAACAGGATAGCACGAATCACGGGCACCATGATAGTATCCCCCTTTCAAAGACCCCCTCTCCTAGAGTAGGGTCTGGGCTTCTGAGGGTACTTGGTATGAAAAATTCGTAGTAACTTAGGTGCATGAAAGTCCTTACTATCTACCCAAGATCGATCCTCAGGACCATAACCTTTCCAATGCACCAAGTACTGTACCCCTCCTCTAAGCCTACGAGAATCAATAATACTTTGTACTTCATATTCCTCCTGCCCTTCAACTTCAACGGGACCTGGCATCACAGGTGTAGTAGTGTAACGGTTACAAACAAGAGGCTTAAGGAGAGACACATGGAATACATAATGAATGCGCATGGATGCAGGTAATTCCAAAGCATAGGAAACAGGGTTAATTTTGCGAATAATTCTGTAAGGACCAATGAACCGAGGTGCCAGCTTATTAGATGGGACCTTGAGCTTCAGATTCTTAGAAGACAGTCATACTCTATCCCCAACTTGGAGGGGAAACCGCTGGAAGCCTCCTGCGATTAGCATGACGCTGCTGTCGCTGAAAAGACTGTCCCAGTGCCCTCTGAACTTGTGCCCATGTGGAACGGAGTTGTTCGATATGCTCATCCAGAGCTGGAATCTGCTGTGTCTGAAAGGAATCCGGGAGCAGACAGGGTTGGAACCCATAATTGATCAGAAACGGAGAGTTCCCGGAAGAGGAATTAACTGCACAGTTCCTGGCGAACTCTGCCCAAGGCAACAAGTCAGCCCAATTATCATGATAGTCAGTCACAAAACAGTGCAGAAACTGTTCCAAACCTTTATTGGCCCGCTCAGCGGCCCCATTTAGTCTGGGGATGATATGCAGAGGAGAATGATAGCTGTATTCCCATCTGTTCGCAAAATGCCCTCCAGAATCTGGACACAAACTGGCTCCCCCTGTCGGACGCCAGTACCCTGGGTACTCCATGCAACCGAAACACCTCTTGAGCAAATACCATTGCCAGTTCTTTAGCCGAAGGAAGGCCACGGAGAGGTACGAAGCGAGTCATTTTAGAAAACCTGTCTACCACCATCAATATGAAGGAATACCCTCTAGACCTGGGCAATTCTCTCATAAAATCGATAGAGACATGAGACCAAGGGCATTCACCATTAGGCACCGGCTGAAGCAAGCCCACCGGGAGATGTCTAGGGGTTTTGGCACGAGCGCAGGTAGCACAGGCATTCGTAAAATTGGCACAATCTGCTCTCATAGAAGGCCACCAGAATAACTGAGAGAGGGACCAAAATAATTGATCCCTATACCAATATGTCCCGCAGCCTTAGAGGAGTGGTAGGTTTCAAGTAAAGAGGAGTGGTAGGTTTCGAGTACGGAATGGGTCAGCGACAAAACATTTGCCCGCTGGAGTTTCATGGGGAGCAGAGGCTTGGGAAGACAAAATCTCTTCCCCTAGTGGTGAAGTGATACTAGTACGTATGGTGGCCAATATTCGATCAGGTTGGATGATAGGTGCTGGTGCTTCTTCTCTGTCAACCTCTGCCTCAAATTGTCTAGACAGAGCATCAGCCCTAACATTTTTTGATCCCAGCAAATGTGATACAACTAAATTGAAACGGGATAGAAACAATGCCCAGCTGGCCTGGCGAGAGGACAATCTCTTGGCCTCAGAGAGATAAGTCAGATTCTTGTGATCAGTCAGAATCAAAACGGGATTTTTTGTCCCTTCAAGTAAATGACGCCATTCTTTGAGAGCAAGAATAATGGCCAGCAGTTCTCTATCACCAATCTCATAATGACTTTGAGCTGTGGTCAATTTCTTAGAAAAGAACCCACAAGGTCTGAGTGTGCCACCTTTGACCTGTCGTTGAGAAAGTACTGCGCCAACCCCAATATCTGAGGCATCAACCTCTAACGTAAACGGAAGTAGTGGATTGGGGTGGGATAACACAGGAGCTTTAGCAAAGGCTACCTTCAATTTCTCAAAGGCCTCCTCAGCAGCCGCCGGCCAGAGAGATGGGTTAGCGCCCTTATGCGTGAGGTCAGACAGGGGTTTCACTATAGAAGAGAAGTTCTTAATAAACTTCCTATAATAATTGGCGAAGCCCAGAAATCGTTGGATGGCTTTAAGACTCTTAGGTTTAGGCCACTGTAAGACTGCCGTCAATTTCTCTTTATCCATGGCAATGCCGTCTTTGCCAATTATAAACCCCAGGAACGGTACACTGGTTTTGTGGAACTCGCATTTCTCCAATTTACAGAATAATCTATTTTTGTGTAAGCGCCGCAATACTTCAGACACATCCTTAATGTGTTGTGACAAGTCTTTGTAGTGGATAAGTATATCGTCAAGGTAGACTACGACACATGATTGTAACATATCTCTAACAACGTCATTAATCAGTTCTTGAAATACTGCAGGAGCACTAAATAGACCAAATGGCATGACTAGGTATTCATAATGCCCAGATCTCGTATTAAAGTCGTTTTTCCACTCATCACCGGCTCTGATACGTATCAAATTGTAGGCCGCCCGTAGGTCCAATTTGGTGAAAATCGAGGAACCCTTAAGTCTATCAAAAAGTTCGGTGATGAGTGGTATCTGGTAAGTATTCTTTGCCATCAGCTTATTCAGTCCACAGTAGTCTATGCATGGTCGCAACTCGCCACTTTTTTTCTTAACAAAAAAGAACCCGGCCCCAGCCGGAGAAGTAGATTGCCTTATGATCCCTCTACTCAGGGCATCAGCTATGTATTCCTCCATAGCTTGGTTCTCCTCACAAGACAATGGGTATGTGCGTCCCCTCAGTGGTACTGCTCCAGGACTCAGTTCTATACGACAATCGTATGGTCTGTGCTGAGGTAAGGCGCCAGCCTCTCCCTTACTGAAAACATCGCTAAACTGCTGGTAGACATCAGGTAGTGAAGGGGAAGTGCACAAGACCTTAACAGGATGGGTAACGCACTTATCCATACAGAACTGAGACCAAGCAGAAATCTCACATTTCTGCCAATCGAATTGTGGGTTATGCAACTGTAACCAAGGAAAGCCCAAGATCACGGCATGGTGAGGAGAGTTAATTAATTGAAACTGCTGCTCTTCTTTGTGGAGAGCCCCAATAGTCATGGACAATGGCATAGTTTCAAAAGTAACCTGGGCGGGTTCCAACGGTCTGCCATCAATCGCTTCAATAGCAAGAGGGGTTTCTCTCTGAATGCGTGGTACCCCATGCAATTCAGCAAAGGTATTATACATAAAATACCCAGCTGCACCAGAATCAACCAGGGCCAAAACCTCAACTGAGCCCACGATAATACCACCTGTATGGTGGGTTTAAGTGCGCCCATCACTGGGGACGATTGGACACCACCTAGGGCCTGTCCCCCAAGGTACCCTAGGTGTGTTTGTTTCCCGGACGTACCGGACAAGATCTTAACAGGTGCCCATTTTTACCGCAATACAGACATAATCCCTGTATCTTGCGGTACCTTCTCTGCTCCTTGGTTAACCTAGTGAAACCCACCTGCACAGGTTCACCGGGTTCCTGTATTGGTTCACTAGGTTTGGATGCCAAGGAAGGGTTGGGTGTGCAAAATATGCTACTGGACCCATTATTTTTTAACCGTATTCGTCGCTCTCTGGCGGTTAATCTCTCACGTATTCTGGAGTCAATTAGAATAACATATTCGATATAATCATCTAGGTCAGTAGGTAAATCTTTTGCAGCAATCTCATCTTTAATCTGTTCACTCAAGCCTTGGGCGAATGCTGCCAACAGAGCCTCGTTATTCCATCCTACCTCTGCTGCCAAGGTGCAGAATTCAATGGCATAATCGCCTACCGTGCGCCTGCCCTGTTGTATCTCCATAAGACGTTTAGCAGCAGAGGTGGTTCTACCAGGAGGCTCGAATACTCTCCGAAAGGATTGCACAAAATCACAGAAATTTTTAGTGCAAGGTTTGGCGTTTTCCCAAAGTGGGTTAGCCCAAGCCAATGCTCTACCAGTCAGCAGAGATATCATGAACCCAACCTTGCTGCGATCACTAGGAAACGCGTGTGCCGTCAATTCCATAAATATTTCAAGTTGATTGATAAACCCTCTACATAATTGAGGGTCACCGTCATATCTTAGCGGCAAGGGTGCAGAAGCCGTTAACCCTTTGACTGCAGCCCCCGAGGGCCTAGACTCATTCTCCGGTGTCTGAATTGACGAGACCACCGGGCTAGAACCAGACTTATCAGCAAGTACCGTGCGTTCAAGAATACCGCTGATCCAAATGTTGCTCATGCATATCCATCCTCCAATGGATATTCTGTGTGTTACCGTCACTCTTAGTGTCTGAGGTCATGGCCCTTTCATTCTGTCACGGTATTTGAAGACTCTCAGACTTTAGGTTTGGTAAAAACTTAACTTTATTGAAAAGTTAAGGCAATCCCCATAGGGTATCAATATATATGACAATACAACAATAAATGACAAAGAGAATAGGTTCTACCGGCCTTGCCAACAATACCGGGCAAGGCAACCCAAGTGACAGGTGCAATAACAATAGGCTCTACCGGCCTTGCCTATACCGGGTAAGGCAACCGTGAGATGAATGTACCGGTTCTACCGGCCTTACCAATACCGGGCAAGGCAGCCCAAAGGAGTTCTGAATGTAGGCTCTACCGACCCTGCCAATACCGGGTAAGGCAACCTTAAGATGGCAGCAATAACAGGTTTTACCGGCCTTACCAATACCGGGCAGGGCAGCCTGAGGGAACACGGATAGTAGGCTCTACCGGCCCTGCCTATACCGGGTAAGGCAACCTTAAAGATGGTAACTTAAATAGGTTCTACCGGCCTTACCAATACCGGGCAGGGCAGCCCAAGAGAGGAGACCTGGCTGTAAGATGACTATGACAGTAGAGTGGAATAGGAACAATGGTCTCGCTAGCAGAAGTCTCTTGCCAAAGAATACAAGACAACTGCATAAGAAATTGGACAGCAACCTGACCTCAGTATCTGAATAGTCAAGGAGTAAACCAGCGTCCGTACGCTGGGACCAACAGGAACAAGCACCACCAGGTTTAATGGAGTAGACCAGCGTCCGCACGCTGGGACTAACAATAACAAGCACCACCAGGTTTAATGGAGAAAACCAGCATCCGCACGCTGGGACCAACAGTAATATACTCCACCAGGTTAATGGAGCTAACCAGCGTCCGCACGCTGGGACCAACAGTAATATACGCCACCAGGTTAATGGAGCTAACCAGCGTCCGCACGCTGGGACCAACAGTAATATACACCAGCAGGTTAATGGCGCTAACCAGCGTCCGCACGCTGGGACCAACAGTAATATACACCAACAGGTTAATGGCGCTAACCAGCGTCCGCACGCTGGGACCAACAGTAATAAAAGCCACCAGGTTAAATGGAGTAAACCAGCGTCCGCACGCTGGGACCAACAGTAGTAGTACGCTGGAGCGAAACAAGAACAATGTCGCCTAGCGACAGTGGAAAGAGCGAGGGCCCTCAGATGAAGCGGAGGATCCACGGGAGCGAGCACCGCTGCACTGACAGATGACCGGAACTGCTGGAGCCACGGAAAGTAACCGGAACCGGCTAGAGAGGCAAACAGGCAGGAGACTCAGGAACTCCAGAACGATCAATAGTGGAAGTACTGGAACACAGGAACACCGGATCACTGGACCACCGGATCGCTGGAACACCGGAACACAGGTACTTCAGGCCCAAGAGCCTGACAAGCAGGTCAGGACAAGTAATGTCAGAAACACTACGAAAGGGCAACCTGGGAGTGCCCAAACTGGGTTTAAAAAGGCTGTGTGAGGTGGGCTATTAGCAGATAGCCAATGAGGAACCCCCAGCAAGGGATAGACATAGGATAGCACGAATCACGGGCACCGTGATATACGGATAGTGACCAGAATCTGATCAGCTGGAGTAATCGGTGTGGCAGGAACCTCCTCTTTGGATAAATTGCAAAATTGGCATGATAGTGCATCAGCCTTCACATTCTTAGAGCCCGGAAGATAGGAAACCACATAATTGAACCTGGATAGGAATAATGCCCATCTAGCTTGACGGAACGACAAGCATTTAGCCTCGCATAAGTAAGTTAGGTTCTTATGATCAGTGAGAATCAAGATCGGGGAACTGGTACCTTCCAAGAGGGGTCACCATTCTTTCAGAGCCAGTATAATGGCCAGTAATTCTCTGTCTCCAATCTGATATACCATCTCAGCCTTCAATAGTTTCTTAGAAAAATAGCCACATGGACGTAGAGCCTCCCCTGGAGCAGAACGCTGAGAAAGGAAGGTGCCTACTCCAATCTCCGAAACATCAACCTCCAGGGTATAGGGTAGGGCGGGGTTTGGATGCACCAATATAGGAGCAGCTGAGAATGCTGCCTTGAGGTCCTCAAAGGCAAGCAACACACTGAGAGATCATTAACCTTATGAAATGGTTTTCGGAACCCTCAGAAACGGAAGGTTTAGGTAAAATGCAATTTTATTGAAGAACCACAGTAATAGAATAACCCTCACAGGTCCAGTATGTATGCTGACAGTACACTACTGACACAGAACAGGTAGCAGTACAAATACCCACACAGGTTCAGTATATAATATATACAATACAATACTGACACAGGTCAGGTACAGTTCGTGTGAATCCAAACGAAGTGCGGTTGGTGTGATTACTATTAGGCCAGAAGGATAGTCAGGCCCTAACAGTACAATGGGTCTTAGTACACTCTCTACGCAGAGAGTGACACAATGGCGACTAAGGCTACGACAGCAACGAAGGTCCTGGACAAACGGTAGACTACCGGAGCTGCCACAGGAGGACTGCCACTCAAGGCACGGAGTAATGCCAATCAGCGACTGCAATGACTGTACCCAATGTGCCAGGCACCAACCCACAAGGGGTTAACGAACACTCAGACCTAGAGTCGACTACCAGTATGGAGAAAGTCTGAGGCGCCCATGAAAGACTAACCTCAGCTAGAGCAGTATAGGTCAAGTGTACCGTGGTGCACCGAAGGATGCTACAATACCGGGTGTCATATCACGAGACACAATACTGAACGGGTCACAGTAACAGGCTGCCGGAGCAGAAACGGAGGCAACAGAAGATCTGTCCGTGGACAGAGAGAAATCGGAGTATGGCCCTCAACCGGATACTGGATGGAGCAGTAAGCAGGACCGGGTCGGTACACAGAGCAGGAACGTCAGCCAGGCCGGGTCGGTACACAGAGCAGGAACGTCAGCAAGGCCGGGTCGGTACACAGAGCAGGAACGATGCAGGCAAAGTAGTCAGGCAGTCTGGGCCATACACAGGAAACACATGAATACTGGAGCAAGCGCTTAGCAATGGAAACACCACGAAAGGGCACTGCTAAAGTGACAGGGCTCAGTATTTAAGGGTTATCACTGGGTGGAGCAACACCACGTTAGCCAATAAAAATATATCAGGAAGAAGCACAGTCATAATGTCGCCAGCAATAACACGGGCACTGTGATACCTTAGCACCTTTGCGAGTCATATCCGTGATAGGCATGACAATAGTCGAAAAGTTTTTTTTAACCTTCCTATAGTAATTAGCGAAGCCCAAAAAACTTTGAATAGATTTAAGGCCCACAGGAAGAGGCCATTGCAAAACTGCAGATCATTTCTTGGGGGTCCATAGCCAGCCCGGATGCCGAAATAATGTACCCTAGAAAGGTCACCTGAGGTTTGTGAAATTTGGATTTTTCCAACTTGCAAAACAAGTTGTCCTCTCTCAGTAGTTGCAGGACTTTGAGTACATTCGATTGATGAGTCTCCAATGTAGGAGAATGAATGAGAATGTCATCCAAATAGACCACCACACAACTTTGAAATAGGCCTCTTAGCA
This sequence comes from Rhinophrynus dorsalis, assembly GCA_037306005.1. NCBI lineage: Eukaryota > Metazoa > Chordata > Amphibia > Anura > Rhinophrynidae > Rhinophrynus > Rhinophrynus dorsalis. Next base: position 271,694,544 of record CM074719.1, read on the forward strand.
CGTAATTGATAAATTTGTGGAAGATAGCAGGAGCATTACAGAGGCCAAAGGGCATGACAAGGTACTCATAATGCACTCTTCGGGTGTTAAATGCCGTCTTCCATTCGTGGCTCTCCTTCATTCTGATCAAATTGTAAGCCGTCCTCAAATCAAGTTTTGTGAATATCTTGGAACCTTTAAGACGGTCAAATAATTCCGTAATCAGAGGTATCGGATAAGCGTTTTTAACAATCAGTTTGTTCAAACCTCGGAAGTCAATGCATGGACGTAACTCTCCGTCCTTCTTTTTTTTAATAAAAAAGAATCCAGCACCTGCAGGAGAAGAGGATTTTCGAAAAATGCCCCTGGCCAAGGCATCAGAGACTCCTCCATAACCCTGCCCCTAGGAGGGGTCTATCACTGTGCCCGTGATTGCTGCCTTTGCATGTCAGTTACCTGTAGGGGGCTCTCCATTGGCTGCTTGCCTTCAGCCCGCCCTGCATTGCCTATTTAGACTGAGCCTGGGAACCCTTTGGTTGCCCTTTCGTGTTGTCTCTATGCTGTTTGCACCTGCATTGAGTTCCTGAGCTTCCTGGGCCTTGTCGCTGTTCCTGCTTGCCTGTGGTCATCCAGTTCCTGCTTCCTAGTCGCCTGGTTCCAGCATCCGTTCCTGATCCGGTTGGAGTTGCTGTACCTGTTGCTGTTTCCTGCTACCGTTCCAGATCCGGTTGACCGTCTGCAGAGCTGTACCTCTTCATCCTCTGCTGGGTTCCTGCTGTATCATCTACCGGGTGACTGTCTCATCCTGTGGACTGGGTGACATTTTCATTCTCTTGCTGGTTATCCCGGTACGCGGGTACTGGTTCATTCCACTGTAACCGGCTGCTGATGCACCGGTAGAGTCACTGCTTACTCCAGTACGCGGGTACTGGTTCGCTCCACTGTAACCGGCTGCTGTTGCACCAGTAGTCACTGCTTACTCCAGTACGCGGGTACTGGTTCGCTCCACTCTCCACTGTAACCGGCTGCTGTTGCACCGGTACAGTCTTTGGTTATTCCAGTACGCGGGTACTGGTTCGCTCCACTGTAATCGGCTGCTGTTGCACTGGTAGAGTCACTGGTTATTCCGGTACGCGGGTACTGGTTCGTTCCACTGTAACTGGCTGCTGTTGCACCGGTAGTCACTGCTTACTCCAGTACGCGGGTACTGGTTCGCTCTACTGTAACCGGCTGCTGTTGCACCGGTAGAGTCTTTGGTTATTCCAGTATGCGGGTACTTGTTCACTCCACTGTAACCAGCTGCTTTTGCACCGGTAGAGTCACTGGTTATTCCGGTACACGGGTACTGGTTCGCTCCACTGTAACTGGCTGCTGATGCACCGGTAGAGTCATTGTTTATTCCAGTACGCGGGTACTGGTTTGCTCCACGGTAACTGGTTGCTGTTGCACCAGTAGAGTCCTTGGTTATCCCGGTACGCGGGTGCTGGTTTGCTCCACTGTAACTGGCTGCTGATGCACCGGTAGAGTCACTGCTTACTCCAGTACACGGGTACTGGTTCGCTCCACTGTAACCGGCTGCTGATGCACCGGTAGAGTCACTGCTTTCTCCAGTACGTGGGTACTGGTTCACTCCGGTGTAACCAGCTGCTGTTGCACCGGTAGAGTCACTGCTTACTCCAATAAGCGGATACTGGTTCGCTCCACTGTAACCGGCTGCTGTTGCACCGGTAGAGTCATTAGTTATTCCCGGTACGCGGGTACTGGTATGCTCCACTTATCGGAGGCTGTTCAGTCCTAGGCAGCCCGACAGATTGAAGGTTTCCACCAGTACGCGGGTACTGGTTCACTCCCTGTTTAAACCGGTACCTAATTGCTCTATCTAACAGTACCTTTTGTGACTGTAGTACGCTGCTTGTATTTGTTCCTTTCATGTGTGGCTGGTAGTCTACTCCGTCTGTATATCCAGTGGGCCTTGCTTGTCACCTTAGGTGACTGGTGTCTCCCCTAGCTAGTCACCTCGGCCACCTGTGCTGCCACCATTGTCAGCAGCCTAGGCTGCCTTGGCCTGTATTGGTAAAGCCGGTAGAACCTGATCGTTTCTATTCCTCCTTGGGTTGCCTTACCCGGTATTGGCAAGGCCGGTAAAGCCTCATTACTCACAGTCTCAGTGTCTCCAGGCTGCCTTGCCCGGTATATTGGCAAGGCCAGTAGAGCCTCTTCTTCATTGCACTAGTCTCCAGGCTGCCCTGCCCAGTATATTGGTAAGGCTGGTAGAACCTGTTACCATCTTGTGCCAACTAAGGTTGCCTTACCCGGTATTGGCATGGCCGGTAGAGCCTGTATCTCATCCCATGTATCAGTACTATGCTACTATGTAAATCGCTCTATATATATTGTAAGTGTATGCTACCCAATAGGGTTTTCTTTAACTTTTCAATAAAGTTGTGTTTTTACCTAACTCTGTGTCTGAGAGTCATAACAAACCGTGACAGGGTCATACCAGGCAATAGCTCCACCGAGCAACCATAAGGCCTATGAGGAGGTAGCGCTCTGTCCTGTATTTTGTTACATATGTCAGCAAAATTCGAATAAGCATCAGGTAGACCCGAAGGCTCAGCACAAGCCAGTCTAACTGGATGCGACAGGCAAGCCTTGTCACACTGCGGCCCCCAGGAGATTATCTCGCAAGTTTTCCAATCAATCCTAGGGTTATGCATTTGTAACCAAGGGAACCCTAGGACGATGGCTGAGGAGAGTTGATCACCTGAAAATGTAGGTATTCTTTATGAAGGGCTCCCACCCGCAGGGTGAGCGGACAAGTTTCATGAGTAATGTGTGATGGCAGAAGGGGTCTGCCATCAATGGCCTCAACTACCAAAGGAGAGGTACGAGGCAGTAGAGGAATATCATTTTTGGCTGCAAATTCAGCATTCATAAAGTACCTGGCAGCACCTGAGTCTATCAATGCGGCAGCTGAGACAGACTCATTAGCCTAAGAAAGGACCATAGCACACATAGGTTTGCCCTGTGTGGTCTCAGGGGACTGAGAGATGCCACCTAAGATCTGTCCCAGGACAGGATCTTAGGTGCGGGCGTTTCCCGGACGTACCGGACAAGCTTTCAATGAATGTCCTGATTTCCCACAGTATAGGTACAGTCCCTCCCTCCTACGGAAGGACCTCTCCACCCTTGAAAGCCGGGTGGCCCCAACCTGCATTGGTTCACCTACCCAGGAGTCGGAACCAGGAGGCATGGGAGATGAGGGAGGATTGGATGGGCAAGTTAAGTGAGATGTAGTTCTGGAAGGATGCCTCCGCAGGTGCTCCTTAAAAGAAGGTCTCTCCCGGACCCAGAGTGTCTATGATATCAGTTCATCCAACACTTTAGGTAATTCGCGGGCAGCAATATCATCCTTTATATAGTCACCAATCCCTTGGAAAAAGGCAGCTACTACAGCCTCATTGTTCCAGCCAACCTCCGCTGCCAGGGTCCAGAATTCAATAGCGTACTCCTCCACTATACGATTGCCCTGGAGGATAGTCATAAGTTGTTTTGAAGCCGAGGTTGAGCGACCTGGCACATCAAAAGCACGTTTAAAGGAGGCCACAAATTCGTTATAGTTGTAGATTATGGGTTTGTCCGTCTCCCATAAAGGATTGGCCCATGCCTTGCCATGAGGCCAACCCTACTGCGTTCACTAGGGAAGGCATGCAGAATCATTTCTAAGTATATGCCCAGTTGGTTTAAAAAAAAAAAAAAAAAAAAAAAAAAAAAGCAACACAGCTCAGGATCCCCACTGTAAAGCTGTGGGAGTGGAACGGATCCAGACAATTCTCTGACTAGTATGCTCAGGAATGGTGAATCGCTTTTACCGTCTGTTGTCATGAACCTTACGTGCTGTCACAGTTTGCAAGCAAAGACAAGAGTCAGACAGTAAAGTAAAATTCACCTTTATTAAAGTAAGTGTAATAATGCCAATACTCAGAAAAGAGCAGAGGGTAACCAAGAGACAGGGACTCTATCAGAAATAGTAGTATGTTTCTAGATCCCAGAACTGCAGAGACTAAGCCGAAGCCAATGGTAGTCTCTAATTCAGAGAGGAAGATAGGCCAGACAGTACCCCAGGGTTGGGAATCGGAAGATGAAGGACTCACACCTGCAGCCAGCCCGGAGACGAACGACGCCTGAGGGTGAGACAACCAACAAACCTACTGACTCATGCCTGCAGTCAGTATTATCAGGGTCTGCCAGAGCCACAGGTTTGTGCCAGATAAGCTATCTGCTCAACAGGAGAATGCGTAGAAGATAGCTGGACAGAGCCCCAGGTCTGCACCAGGATGGATGATCAGACAAGCCTAGGTCATACACGGATCGGGTAGTCAGCCAGAGGTCTGCACCAGATTGGGTGTCCACTACAATGGGGTGATACGAGAGACAGTAGTCAGGCACAGCCACAGGTCAGCAACAGGATGGATGGTCAGACAAGCTTAGGTCATACACGGAGATCAGGAGCAAAAGCAGAACTGTAAAGAACACCAACGTAAGGGTAACTGAATGAAAATCTAGTTCCCTTTAAATACAAGGCTCCAGGAAGTAGATAGGAGGAGCCAGACCAGAACCCAAAATATAAGAAGACAGCCTGTGTCAAACACCCCTTCTTGCGCCCGTAATTGACGCATCTCGCCGAGAGATGTGTCTCACACAAGCACCACCATTGCGTCATATTGAGCATCCGATTCGCCCGGCCGGGGACACGGGTGTCCGCTACTGACTCCAAGCGCGCCAAAGCCCAGTCCAAGAAGAGATGTGTGGGATGACGCAGAATAGCCAGAGAGATACAAGTCCAGTGTCAGCTGATGCGGCGATGCTGGATATAGGTAAGCTGTGACAATATGCCAATCTCCCCACCTGGATGCTCAGCCTTATATCAACTAACACAATATGAAATTCATTGCCATTATTCATATTACTTTTATATTGCATTTAAATTTCTATAGTGTTTATTCCAACACCGATTCAGTCTTTGGCGTGATTCTACATTATGTGGAATAGATGAATAAAGTGTGTATTTTTGTTTACATTACTATAGCGTAGAAACCAATAGTAAAGGGTACATTTCTCTATAGTCACGTTGTTATGTGGCAGGACATTGACATCATGTTGCCTTGACATCAGACACCCATGGTGGCTGCCATTCTTAGTGCTGGTTTGGCTCCTGTATGTGAATACAAGTATTTAAAGGAGGCTGGGGGCACTATTTGGGATGTCTTGTGGGGAAAGAGAAATATTCTGAAATATTGCTGGTCTCTTCTAAGGTAACAACGTGCGTCTCCTTTTTTCATTCTATGTATGCTATTATTTGTACTGTTATTTTGATATTGTGATCACTCTGTAATGCATATCATGTACATTGAGGCAATGGTGACCGTTGTGTTTTGTACAATTCTTTTCCTAAGATATTCAAATACTAGCAAAAAAAACCAAACAAACAAACAAAAGAACAAAACACTCCATTGCCCTTAACATGGAGACAGACACACACACACACACACAAATAGAAAGACAAACACACTTAGACAGAATGAACCATAAGAAAGCGAGGGATGGTCTACCATTACCAGCAGCTTCATGTCCTGCACACCTACCTCCTCTAGACTGAATGTGGTCAGACTGCATTAGCCAGTGCTTTAAAGAGAGCCATGACACAGAGGGAATCCAATAGTGGTACAACCAACCGGTACATAAAACAAGGAGAGAGAAAGCACCCAGATAGTGTGTTATTGTAGATATTTCAATAACTTATTGTCACGGTTCCCAGAAATAAACCAGGAGTCAGTATGGTAAAGTAAAACCTTTTATTAGAATAATACAAGTAATGCACGTAAACAGATAACACAGAGAGGGTGATCAAAGAGGCAAGCACTGTATCAGAAATAGCAGTCCACCAACAGATCCACCACACTGTCCGAGACTAGGCCTCAGCCTACTGAAGACTCGAGGTAATTCGGAACGCCCAAAGGACTAGCACCGACTCAGCCTGCAGTCAGTCTAGGAGTCTGATAGAGCCCCAGATCCGCACTAGGATGGGTGTCTGTGGAGCGGGACCAACACAAAGAGGAAATAGACAGGGCCCCTAGTCAGTACCAGACAGGATAGTCAGACAAGCCGGGTCATACACAGAGAGGGTAGTCATCCAGAGCCACAGGTTTGCACCAGAAAGGATGTCTAAGCCAAATCAGAACGCACAAGGAGAATGGTCAGACACAGCCACAGGTCAACACCAGAATGGATGGACAGACAGGCCTGGTGCCCCAGGTCCACACCAGATTGGGTGTCCACTACACAATGGGAGCAGACAAAAGAGTAGTCAGACAGAGCCACAGGTCAGCACCAGAATGGGTGCTTAGACAAGCTAGGTCATACACAAAGCCCAAGGGAAACAGAACTGTATTCTACAACAACACAAGGACAACTGAGTCAGGACTCAGACAGCCCTTTAATCCCCTCCTCAGGAAGTAGGTAGGAGGAGCAGCTCAGAGGGTGGAAGTATGCAGGAGGAGACTACAGGAAGCAAACAAATAAAACAGAGGCCTGCTGCATGCTTTAAGCCATGCACCTGCAGATAATGCTGAAATCAAGGTAAGCTGTAACATTTATTGAATTAAATTTTACTCACATTTGGAAGAGGTCAGGAGGCTGTTATCAACCACTCTGACAGTAAGGCATACAGAGAGATTTCCCAGTCTCTGCTAGCTAGCATTTAATAGCCTTGATATTTTAATTATATTAAAGTTGACACCATTTCTATCAAGCTTCCGCCTGATCGTTTGTAAGTTTCTTGTGGATTATCTGGAGTTAGGAGGAGTGGCTATCATCCGAAGGATCTTCAGAAAAATCACCTCTGCTCAGTACCCGAAAGGAGACGGGAACCTCTCCATACGTGTTACTGTCAGAGTGGTTGATAACAACCTCCTGACCTCTTCAAAATGTGAGTTAAATTTAATTCAATAAGTTACTGAAATATCTACAATATCATACTATCTGGGTGCTTTATCTCTCCTTGTTTTATGTACCGGTTAGTTGTACCACTATTGTATTTCTTTTGCCGCTGTGGGAAGAGCATGTTTCTGAGGGAGAGCAGCCTGCTGATTCGAGCCACTGTCTCTGGGAGTAGTTTAGATTCCAAATCGTAAGCTGGATCTTTTGTGAGTGTGCATCCATAGGGTGAAGGTTGTGGTCCATCTTATTGGAAGATTGATGTACTCATGGGAGCCCTGTTTGTTCTTGTTCCCCTTGTTTTACTGCAGCATGACACAGGGGGAGAGGGAAGAACAGGGGCAGTAGGGGAGCGGTTATCGATGGTCTGTACCTTCTCCAGCCTGTGGACGATAAGAGGTTGGGTAAAACATTGTTTTTAATAACGCTTTTGGGTCTTAAAATCAATTTTAATTATTTTATGTGAGCAACATGACTCTCCTACAGGACAAGAGCAAGCATGTGGCTTTTTAATCTTTATAATAAGGTGTGGTGCTGTAGTGCAGAGAATGTTCTTCCTTATATGTAGGGTCGGTTTTAGGTTTTTCCCTGCATGGGAAGTCTATGGGGAAACCTGGAGATAAAAGCAGAGATAAAATTGACACCTGCATTTGAATCCAGCCCTATGTCATGCAAAAATCACAGTGCTAGCTGTACATATCTACTTTACAACCCTGTGATGTTTGCCAACTTGGAACCCAAAGGGTTTTATGAAGGATTTTTTTGGATGTATCAAACAACAGTAGCAAAACCAAACAAAGTCCTGTCTTGCATAAAAAAGGGTATTGAAACAAGAGTGGATAACAATTTACCACTGTAAGATCTTACCTTGAATATGCAGAGCAGATTTGGCACCAGTTCTGAAAAATGATATTCTAGAACTGGAGAGAGAACAGCTGACAGCAACAAAAGTAAATAAGGGAATGGAGGACATGAAGTATAAGGAACGTCTATAGACAAACTTTTTATTTTTTTTTATTTTAGCGAAAAGATGACTATGAGGATACCTTGTTACACTGTATAAGTATATGAGAGGTCAATACAAGGAACACTCTGGTAAGCTTTTCATTTCAAGGCCAAATCAAATAACTAGGGGGCCACCCCATAAATTTAGAGGATAGGCGGTATCAACTTCAGCAGAGGAAGAGTTTTCCTTTTTATAGTAAGGTGTGTTAAATTGTGGAATTCTTTAGCCAAGGATGTGGTAATGGCAGATACAATGGATACAGTTAAGAAAATATTAGATGCATTACCTTTAAGAGGGAACCTACAGAATTATACGTTGTATGAGTAGATAAAACAAGAAGTTCCGGTAAATAGACTAACTCATTTTGGTGGCAGGAAGGCTTATATAATTCTTATTTTTTTGGGTTATGAGACAAAGGTTGAACATGATGGACTTGTGTCTTTTTCCAACCTAATTTACTATGTTAATATGTGTGTGTCCTGATTAGGTAGTGAGGACAAGCGTTTTTGAGTGTGACAAGTGTAGTTGAAAAACCTAAATTTCTGAAACCTGGGTACAAAGACAATATAACGTAGGTAAGTATTTAGAATGGTGTGATGCATTAAAGGAACCTCACACATCCTGTTAATAATGTCCCATATTCACATTACTATGGACAAAAAATACTAACAATCACTGTGAAATCTGACTTTGCTTTTGGATTCAAGACATCTTCTGAAGGTCCATTTCCATGGAGGTGGATGTGACAATTGCTACTTTTTTTTCTTCATCAATCTGAAGAAGACAGAGTGCAGGCATCTGCATAAGATTATCACATGCAAAGAGTACAGTGTGAGGTCCTGGGATCCTATTAGCAACTGTCACCTCTGCCTCCATGGCACGGACATCCATGACTGACTGAAATGTTATCTGTTGAACAAAGGTATCAGGGCAACATTCATAGGAGGCATTAAGGTAATTTGGACATAATAAGGTAACTTGGAGGTCATTATGATGTAAGGGATGGTTTTTGGTGATCTCCTCACGGTTAGTTGGGGGTTAATGCTCTGCAGTCATGTAGCAAGCTAAACAACAGAGAGTTGTGCCATCTTCAGTTACGTAGTGTTTATGAGAGGCAGGTAGTGCTGTCTCCAGTTGCGCAACATTCAGTGTTATATAACCGAGTAAATACACATGCTTAGTGTTAGACATACCCTGCATACCTTTAAGGGTGTAGTCTGTATTTACCCCATCATCAACACGATTCTAGTTTAGAGCCATCTGAGACCGGAGAGAGTGTACCTGGTCTCAAGTCTGAGAGATAGAGTGAGCGTGTAACTCATCTCAAGCCTGTGTGTTGAAAAGATTGTTGCTGCAGGGGCGTATGGAGGGCTCTCCCATACGATGAAAACTCCGGCAGTAGCTAAGTATCTTTTATGTCCTTTTTTTGTAGTGTATCTTTAATAAACTGTAGTTATAGGTTTTTTTTTTTTCAATACCACTGTGTGTATTTCTTTATCTTTTCTGGAATTCCAGACCTCTAATGTAACATTATGATGTCTAAGGTTGTGTCCATACTTTCACTGGTTAAACAGCATTTTCAACTCTAATCACAAATACATAAAGACCATAGCTGCCTTTGAAGCTGTTCACACCGGCCATTTCTCCATGAGTGAATATAGCTGGACACAGCACGCTGCAACTCAAGTGCATTCATGCACTTAGCCAGGGCCGGCGCTACCATTAAGGCAGCACAGGCAGCTGCCTTAGGGCGCCGCATCGGAGGGGCGCCGGAAAGGGAGAAGCTGAGAAATATTTTTTATTTTTTTTTTATTTTTTTTAACTATATCTGCCACGAGGGAGCGCTCGTTTACACGACCAAGCGCTCCCTCGCGGCGTCTATGGGACGCTCACAACGCAGAGCGACCCAGGCTCTGTAGTAATACAGAGCGCTGGGAGATGACATCATCTCCCAGCGCTCTGCATTACTGAGAACAGCGCTGGGAGGCTGAGCTCTGTGCCGAAGGAGGCACAGAGCTCTCTTAGAGCTAGACCACCAGGGACTCAAGGTAGGGAGCATTGTGGAAATGAAGGGGCATAAAGGAAGGAGCAATGTGGAGCTGAGGGGGCATTATGGAAGGGGCAGATGAAGGGGCATTATGGAAGGGCAATGTGGAGATGAAGGGGCATAAAGGAGGGAGCTGAGGGGGCATTATGGAAGGGGCAGATGAAGGGGCATTATGGAAGGGCAATGTGGAGATGAAGGGGCACAAAGGAAGGAGCAATGTGGAGATGAAGGGGCATTATGGAAGGGCAATGTGGAGATGAAGGGGCACAAAGGAAGGAGCAATGTGGAGATGAAGGGGCATTGTGGAAGGGGCAATGCTGAGATGAAGGGGGCATTGTGGAAGGTGCAATGTGGAGATGAAGGGAGCATTGTGGAGGTGAATATGTGGGCGGGGGCAGGGGACTGTGGTAAGGTCAGGGGGGGCAGGTGGATTGTGTCGGGGGGGGCATCAAAATGCACCTTCGCCTGTGTATATAAAAATCCTTGCACCGGCCCTGCACTTAGCACAGGTATTCTGCACAAAGCCATACTGACCACAGTGCAGATCGCTCACATTAGAGAGTTGGACATTACATTGCACACTGCAGCTTTCAATTAATGGGCAAGAGACATAGGCATCAACCTGTAATATGACTGATGGTGACATAAACTGCCCATCTCCCATGCCCCACCTCAATCCAATTGTCGACGGATACATTTTATGCACCATATTTCTGCCTATATCATAGCCACAACTAAGTATCTAGCCCTAGTGTTCATTTAGGCTAGATGTCATGAAATCCTTTGGGAACCACTGCTTTTAGGGTGTTTTGAAGGTAGGCATAGGGTTCAGCCCTGGACCCAATGCTTTTTAATTTATTAATGATAAAGAAGAGGAAACTGAAAGTAGTTTTTCAACCTTTGCTAATGACAATAAGCTGAGTAATGAAGTACATACAGAGCTGGATGTTTTTTTCTATGCACAAGGATTTAGATAAACTGAGTGGAAAGAAAAAGTGGCAGATGTAATTTAATGTAGATAAGTATAAGGTTGTGCATTTGGGCTGTAGAAACAAATATACTACATAAACACTAAAGGGGAAACAACCTGAGGAATCCTCATTAGAGAGAGATATACTTCACAGCAATGTGCAGTCACTCAGCTGCTGCAAGAGCAAATAGGGTACCATCCTGCATAAAAAGAGGTATAGCTCAATGGGATGCCAATATAATTCACGCTCTATATAAATCCGTGGTAAGGCCTCATCCAGAATATGCAGTACAGTTTTGGGCACCACTTCTTATAAAATACATTACTAAAGTGGAAAAAGTGCAGAGCAGTGCAACAAAACTGATAAAGGGATTGGTGGAACTGAGTTATAAAGTGAGACTAACCAAAATGGGCTGGTTTATAAAGAAGAAACAACTAAGGGGTGACAGGATTATCATTTACAAATATATTTGAGGTCAAGGCAAAGAACTCTCCAATTATTTACCCAATGAACTGAGCTAAGAACAAAAGGTTATCCATTAAGACTAGAGGAAAGGTGTTTGATGAAAACAAAGTTAGGGATTTTTTTACCTTAAGGGCAGTAAATCTATTGAATTATTTGCCCTGGGATGATGTGCATGCAGATACTGTAACTGTTCTCAAAAAAATAATGGATACCTATTAAGCATAGACAATAATGAGAATTATGACAGTTGGCTTCAAAGCAGACAGCTTGCTGATCCAGGGAAATATCTGACTGCCATCAGTCAAGAAGGAATTTTTTTTACCTACTTGGGGTTTCATTTCAAATGGATTCAATGTTTTCTTTTTTGTCTTCCTTTGGATCAACAGGGGTTATATGATATGGGCTGGTATTAAGGCTGAAAAACACATCCATCCATCATCAACTATGCTATTATACATGTAAGGATCTATTAAGACAAAGGTTGAACAATGCTGGGGCAAGCAGTGCGTTGGTGATTGCGCAACCATTTTTTGGTTTAAGGTCTTAAATAGAAAAATCTTACACAGCACATTGAAGACTGCAGTAGCAGCATTAACCAAACCTGGATACTAAAAGAAAGCACAGAAAAAAAAACAATATTACCATCTGGACAATATCAAAGCCTATGCTTTTTTAATGACAAGAGCTTAGAATGTGGGGCAAGTAGGGACCAGGGAAAGAAAGACAGAACCAGATACTGTCCCAGGAAAAAGCACAGGTTATCAGGTATGGCCTTACCTGGGTATTCATAGAATTAGACCCCAAGACTCAGGGTTTTAGCCCAAATCTCTTGGTGAAAGGGAAGAAATGCTCAGAAAGCCCAGTATTGCCTGCAATTTGCATACCTCCCAACATTTCAAATTGCCAAAGAGGGACACTTGTGTTTTAGGGAGTGTTGCTGGGGACATGCTGGTGGGCAGGGCATTACCGAGAAATGTTATCCTATTGCATGACCTATTGACACCTTGTGTAACCTAATAAATGACTTATCAAGACCAAAGTATTTTATTTACACAGACTAATTTATAAACGCATATATGGACGTTTAAACAAACAATAATGTGAATTTTATTGCTGTAGAGCAATGGGATACACTTATTAACACACCACATAATATGATCTCCTAAAAAGAGGGACATCAGGGTGGGAAAGAGGGACAGAGGGATTTGGGTCTAAAAGAGGGACTGTCCCTCCTAAAAAGGGACACTTGGGTGGTATGAATTTGATCTGCACCACTAACTGTTTCTTATTATGTAAGTTGGTGCCATTTGTACCAGAAAGGCAGAGGAATTCCATAAACGGTTATGCACTAGGTTTGACGAAAAGGCAACATACAAAGGAGAATCTCCAGCGGGATAAACTCTCTAAATCCTATGTTATTCTGTGGAGCTTATGCACTAAGATCCCAGATGTTGGAAAAATCTTAGTGTATTGATTACATAAAATAACATTGGAACTGGAAAGTTTATAACACTGGAGAAGTCATCTCCACTTTTTCACACTTTGGGGGCAATTCACTAAGCATCAGTAAAGAGGTGATAAAGTGGAGATGACTTCTCCAGTTTATCACTTCTCCAATTCCTATGTTATTCTATTGAGCCTATGCACTACGATTTCTTCGACGTTGGTGATCTTAGTGAATAGGCTCTATAGTAACATAGAAACTGGAGAAGTGATCAACTGTAGAAGTCATCTCCACTTTATCACCGCTTAGTGAATTGCCCGCTTTGTGTGGCAACAAGCAGTGATATCTCTACGTTGCATCAGGTCAGGGGTTCGATTCCAAGACTTATTTGGCACACCGCCTAGCTACATCAAGCAAAGACACATTGCCTAAAATCTACGTTCTGTTGAGCTACAAGGGTTAACAACTCTCCGGGTGAACGAAGTTTGAATGTTCCCACGTAAAATATGGTCATGTGTTAAAATGCAGAAATGACTACTAGAAAAGATTGGTTTCTAATAATTGTAGAAACTACTGATAAGATTCCCTGAAATAATGTAGTGTCAGGAAGAGTTGCATTCCCGGTAAGTGTGCTTTCACCCTGTACACCAAATTACACCTTCTAACAAACCACATTTGTTTTACTTCTGTTCCCTGCAAAATTATAACTTAACCCTTTGAGTGCCAGAGGGGTACAGAACTAATTGCAAAGCAATGCGTTCTGTACCCCTCTGGCACTAAAAGGGTTAAAAAGCGTTTCCTGTGTTAAGAAAGAAAAAAATATCCCTTTAAATTAAAAACGTCTTTTTCATGCAGTTCAGCTACTGTTCGTTTCAGATAGGAGTCACTGCACCACAGCTCTTAACAACTGTATATGACATAGGACATTAAGCAGTTTATTGCGTCTGCCTTATTAATTTACAATTTTGAGGTACTTGATTGATAACTATACGTAGGCTCCCGTCGGAAGTAAATATGGCGAAATATGTTTTACTTCTCTTTGTGTCCCCCTCTGCAAATGAAGACGCTCGACTTAGTAGTAACTAGTATAAACATCACATAGATAATTCCATCTTACATGACTGGGAAACAGAACCTATAGTCCCTCCTCTTAAGTGGGTGAGTCCAAATCTTGGCAGCTAGTAACTGAGGCAAGCCGTACCACTTACCTAGACAGGGGAGTTCATTTAACGCTCCTCCTTTCCCCCGCCTTCTCAGTGGGCGTGGACAGTCTGTTTGACAGCAGAGGAGGGCGGACCGTACCACTTATCCTCACAGGGGTGTACCGCGTCGGCTGTGTTGGCCAGGACCGAGGTGAGAAGTGGTAATGTGAGTAGGAGGCATGACATCCCCGGCTTACCCTGTTCCTCCGCCCAGGGTGGTCTGGGAAACTGCGGGTGTTGCTGCATGGCCCTGACGTCACTGAACTAGGAATATATGACATCATTTGAGGTGAGTGCAGCCTGACAACAGGGCCTCATTGGTTATATGTTGAAGAGCTACTTTGGTCATACCTTTCCTGTAATCCAGGACTTTTAATTAACAATAATCAAAAAACCCAAATCAAACATACTGCATGGTTTCACTAGTTCCCGTGCATCTCTGTAAAATGAAATGTACATGTCATTGTATTATAGGGAAGGTTCGGTGACCTTATGGATGCTTGTCTTAGACTATTTTTGATAAATATGTGTGTGTTATTTATGTCTATATAGAAAGAGAGTGCCAAAGAGTGGTGAATATGTATGTGTTATATATATATATATATATATATATATATATGTGTGTGTATCTATATAGAGAGGAAGACATGTATGTATATATGTTATTTGCCAATATAAAAATATATAATTAAGTGACGTGTGTGTGTGTATGCATATATGTAAAGAGAGATTTTGTGTGTATGTATAGTGCATGATGTATATACAATTTGCCAACATAAAAAAATAAAAATTCAGTGATTTTTTTTTTTTAAATGTATGCAATAACATGACAGAGCATCACTAGTGGTCCATAATACCGCGTAATGTCATTAGAAAACCTCGAACAGCAGTCTTAAAACCATAAGATTCAATTTGAAATCCAGGGACAGTTGGTAGGTATGATAGTATAGATAGGTGTGTGTGTGTGTGTATATATATATATATATATATATATATATATATATATATATGTGTGTGTATGTGTTCTATGTAATATAGATAAATGTGTGTAAATGCATATTTTGTGTGTATATATATATATATATATATATATATATATATATATATATATATATATATATAGTATAATCACCCCCTTTCTGTGTAACAAAGTTGGATGTATGTCTGTGGACACACTATTTCATAAGCGGAAACAATAGCCTTCCCTGCCATCAGATAATAGATGTTGGGGGAGGCTCAAATAAAAACTAATGGGCTTTCTGGGATCCTATGTACAGAGTGCATCCTTGTGAAAACAGAATCAGTCGGATACAAACTCACATTAACTGTTTATTGTCAGGAATGAGACACAAGTTCTATAGAGCAACTAACTGCATCCCTGGTCTCTGTGAAAGCCTGTTTAGTAAATCCCATGAGACAGGAAGTTAACAAGAATTCTGTTTGCCTTCTTTTTGGTGGCATAAGAGGAATATCACTCCTCAACACATTTCTCTGTGTATGCGCACATACATACAAGATTATATTACAAAAATCTACTTTCATCTGTACCTTTTCTAGCTTACAAATCTTGGTATATGCCTCTATTTAGAACCATTAAGTCACACTGAGATCTGCATACAATTGTTCCCATGAGCCAGGACCAATTTTCTGAGTACATAACTGGTCAGACTTCCGCTTGGTTGTTTAAACTGCATGCATACATTTGTTTCAAGGGGTGTGCACATCTCCCACAACATTTTTCAGTACATTATTGTTTTGGGGATTGTGATGTGTGCATAGAATTGTTAAAGTGGTTTGTGTGCCGAGTATAGGACTGTTTCCAGGGTTATGGTCCATACACAAAACCATGGGCGGATTGTCCTATAGGGGGATAGGGCATCCCCCGGTGGGCCGCTAGATCATGGGCCTGTGGGGGAGACCAGAGGAGAGGTCTGTGTTGCCACAGGCACTCTCTGTGACAGCCTTCACGTTCCTTGTTAACCCTTTGAGTGCCAGAGGGGTACGCAACGCATTGCAAAGCAATGCGTTGCGTACCCCTCTGGCACTCAAAGGCTTAATGTACAGTGCCAGGATATGACATAATATCCTGGCACCTGCTCTCCCATGCCGCACAGGGACCACAAGGGGGTGTCGATAGGGATGTCGGTGCAGCTAGTGGGCCGCTTTAAAAAAAATGCCCGGGCTGGTATTCCCCTACAATCCGCCCCTGCACAAAACTATTCCTGGGTGTTTCCCAGGCTTGTTTTCTGTGTATATGTTGTTCCCAGAGTACAGGATTGTGTGCAGGTCTCAATGTCATGTTCAGGTTGGTTACAGTGGCTGTGTGCTTGGCAAAGGATGGTTCAAGGATTGTGCACTACCCACAGGAGGTTCCTGGCTCAGAGCTATACACTGCATTGTCCCCATGCTGTTCTTCACACAAAGCATTGTATCTATTCTATGCTATTTACTCAAAATTGTGCATGTGTTATGTAATATACATAGGACTGGGCCTATGTTGTGTATAATTTACAACTGTGTGCTGCTTTTGTGTTGAATGCCTGTGGTTTATTGTGCTGTATACACAGCATTGTGAACAGACCAAGAACATAGTAGACACAATTAAATCTGGTGTATCTGCATTCTCTTTTTGTACACACAGAATTCTAATTGTGTTCTGCTATATTTAAAGGGAACAATGTTTATTTAATAAAGTTTTGACTCCTACAATCAATCAAGGATATTCACAGTAAAAATTCTTGGAACGTTTATTCCATGCTCCTCCTTGTGTTTTCTTTATTACATCACACATAACATGCTAATTTAATTAAAACAAAGCTCTGGGTGTGGGGGGACTCAGGATTAATGTTCAAAGTATTGTATCGTATCATTTCCATGCTTTTGATCTCATGAGTTAATGCTGGTGAAAATCTTTTCCTTTGTAATTTTTTTCTTATTTTCAGAGGACTTTTCCTGTTGAGCAAAACATGGGTATTCCCACTGCTGGAAGATGTCTTAATTTAAAAGTTATAACAGTTCACATTTGAATTTTTGTTTTTAGTCAAATTCTTTATTCTTGTAACAGGTGATGCTGTTCGTATGATTTACTGTGGATATTTATTATCAATGGCTCATTCTCTCTCAAGCCTTTTGTGACACCAGTTGGCTCTGTTGCTAACCGTTTGATTAAAAATAAAATATATATTTTAACTGTAATAATCTGTGAATGAATAATCTACCAGCAGTGGGCATACCATTGTCTTAGTCAATAAGAAAAGCCATATAACATATTTTTAATGGAAAATAGTTTACTACTCTTTTAATTTCTTTAGCCTGTGTTTATACCTGCTTTTAAATTTGGCTTAATTGTGAAAGCCTGGATATGTATGTATGTATGTGTCATTTTCTATCCTATCTATAGTCCCACCCTTTAAAGGAAATAAACAGTGCAACTATTCTACATTAAAAAATTGTCAATGTGTTCCTGACTAATGTGCTCCGGTAGCTTAGGGGAGAATACTCCTGATCATGCACTAATGTCATCACCTTTGTTGATCCAGATGAAGTTTCTTCCACTCTGCCCCTAGTGTAGCCAGTGTCCAATCAGACAGGAAATAGAGCACCGACGTCCGACTCTGGATTACTGGTGCATGCTGGGGTTAGTGACTTGGTGAGTATTAACAACTGAGCTATGGAAGCACTTCAGTAGTCAGGGACAAAACTATTCTACCTAAAAATCTTGTAGGGTTTACTTTTCTTTTAAATGATAGGTGGCACTTTTAGTCATGACATAGCTTCCTATCCGCTGTAAGATGGCTCCATAGGGGGTGTTATTAAAGGGACAGTATTGTCAAATTTGTACAAACATGAATCTTGTCGCCATTAAAAAATTAAACTAAATGACCCCGGTACCATCTCAAACCTTTGTGGTTTGAGAGGTGTTCACAGATAAAGTCCCCCTTTCCCTGATGTCTAGCTGACTGCAGGGGAATCCGGTCCTGGGACTGGTGGAGGCTCTTCAGCAGAGCCAAGATCGCCAGATAGAAAAAGAATTACTTCACTGGAACGATCTACAAAGTGTGATTGGTTTGCAAACACACTTTGTAGACCGTTCCAGTGAAGTATTTCTTTTTCTATCTGGCGATCTTGGCACTGCTGAAGAGCCTCCGCCAGTCCCAGGACTAGATTCTCCTGTAGTCAGCTAGATCGCTGACATCAGGGAAAGGGGACGGAGGGGGGAACTTTAGTGCTGAATATGTCTCAAACCATAAAGGTTTGAGAGATGGGACTGGGGTAATCTAGTTTAATTTTGTAATGGCTACAAGATTCATGTTTGTACAAATTTGATGATCCTATCCCTTTAACAACACTGAGTCAGCTGACAGTAGTGGGAGCCGATTGTCTCTCTGCACTGTACCTTTAATCCATTGAGATTTTTTAGATTGCGGTGTAAACTACTTGGATACATGATATCATTATTGATAGAAATCTCTAGTGCACACCTCAAAGAGAGCCATGCTGGCTTTCTATTTTACTACTAAAATCAGTCGCAAGACCTTAAGTTCACCATATGAAGATAGAGGGGTATGCCTCAGATTAAGGGAGCAGGCTGCTGCTGACAGTCTGAGTTCCACATAAAAGTTGATATTAATAATAGGAAAACAATATAAAAACAATATTTATGAAATGTAAAGTCACCTTGCACTTTTAATCCATGTACTGTAGTAATATGAAAGGGAAGGGGGAAAAGAGAATAAGCACCCCTGTGCGGGATCAATGGATCAGACAATCTCCTTCACCAACACCCAGAAGTGGGTACTCACAGAATTATTAGCCAGGTGTTTGTATACACCAAGCCCAGCAATCAGGCAAATGAGGATAAATCACTGCCCTCAGATACAGTATAATCAACGGCTGTCGGTAAGTGTTAGGCTGCTCTTAAGTGACTCTCTCCCACTGAGCAGCTTGAAACTCCCAGCAATAGTAGAACACATAAAAGACAATATATAAAGTAGGGTGAAAATGCACTCCCATGTACAGTTGGTCAGAAGGCTGATACCAGTTGATATGACAACAAAGCTTGTGGAGATATTGTAATGCAGGCACACATGGGTCCTGTACCAGTCTATTTTATTAACACTTTCAGTGCCAGAGGCTTGGGCCATTTCCTGTTCCCTGTAGGCCAGACACTTTTTCAGCATTTTTGCTATCCTTCCGTTTAGGCTTGGTTTCCTCTGGGAATTTCTAGTTATATATGGAAAACTTTATATTGTTTTTTTCAGAACAAATTGAGCTTTTTTTATGGTACCTTACATGAAGAGAATTTTGCATCGTGCAAATAGCTATGATGTCATAATGAAAAAAAAATTGAAAATGTACTTATTTTGCTAAAATCACATACTATGTATCAAAAACGTTTACTTTGATTGTGAAAGTTTCAATTATTTGAAAAAGCCCTGAGTTCTCCGAGTAAAAAAATACCAAATTTTTATAGTTTTACCTATGTCTATGGCTAGTGTAGAGCCCTAATCACCAGCAGCGCAAAATGGCATTTTCAACTTTATGAACTAATATGCGAGTTCTAATGTTTTTTGTGGTAAAGCTACCCTAAAACAGTGGAATAACTATATAAAACTATATATTTCTGGAAAGTAGACACCCTGCTGCATCTATTGAGGGGTGACTTGCCTTCTTACCCCAAGCCTGATGTGCCCAAATGTTTCCAGAAGGAGGCACTATAGGGAAAAAAGGCATTTTCTTACATTTCTGCCCCTTCAAATGTACTGAAATCTGTGAAAACCATGGCAATGAGGTGTCATTTTTCTCCTAATAGCACTAGCTAATGAATACAGTTGGAAATGCCATGGTTTTCACAAATTTCAGTACATTTGAAGGGGCAGAAATGTAAGAAAATGTCTTTTTTTTTTTTTTTTTTTTTTTCCATTAGCGCCAACTTCTGGAGGTATTTGTACACATCAAGCTTGGGGTAACAAGTCAAGTCACCCCTCAGTAGATGCGGCAGGAAGTCTTCTTTCCAAAATAGTATGGTATGTCTACCCTTTCTTTACTTCAGTAGCTGTTATAACCATTTTTGTACAGGCAAGTCCTGTTCGAGAAAATGTTAGAAAAATCAGATGTTGTAGTAGGTGTAGTTTTGTGCTTCTAGCACAGTCTAAGGTATGTCAGCTCATACCAGTGGGGTGTCATTTGACTCCTAAAAGCACTAGCTAATGAATACAGTTGAAAATTCTATGGTTTTCACAGATTTCACTACATTTGAAGGGGCAGAAATGTAAGAAACTGCCTTTTTTCTTACATTTCTTGGTGGCCCCCCAGCAATCTCTGATTACAGAGCCTGTGGCACACACAGGGCTTCTATCATCAGTTTGTAATCAGATCTGAATTGGACCCCCCTGTGGCACACACAGGGTTAATTTTTTTTAATTTATTTCTTTATTGTAGACCTCATTGAGGGGCATCAGGACCCCTCCTGATCCCCCCCATGAGGTCTTAAGGAAACAAAAAATATGTCCCCCAAAATAAGTGACCCTGTGAGTGCCACAGGAGTCACCAGCACATTGCAAAGCAATGCGCTGGGGACCCCTGTGACACTCACAGGGTTACTTTTCTGTTATTCATTTATTATTTTTTTCTTCTTTTATTCCTCAGACCTCGTGGGGGACATCAGACCCCCTCCTGGTGTCCCCACAGCTATTGATCTCCCAGATGATTGGGCTGGGAGATCAATTTGGTGACCACAGCTGCCCGTCTCGCCTACCACTGATAGGAGTGAATCCGGTCAGGGAAAGTTCACTAACATCATCAGTGATCATGTCACCGATGACGTTAGGAGGCTTCCCCAGATACCTCCCACTCCTACCTGGAAGTTTGGGTAGGAGAGAGGGGAGAGGAGAAGCTGCACTTCTCCTCTGGTGGTATTGATCTCCCAGCGCAATCGGCTGGGAGGTCAATTACTGGGGGGCCAGGATCACTTTTTTTAAAAATGCGGCCATTGCATGCCGGTTATACCAGCTCATGCAATGACTGCATTTTACCTGTACAACGTACGAGCTTGGCACAGCAGGTACAGCTGTCCAAACTCATATGTTGTACCCATTTGGCACTCTAGGGGTTAAAGTTTTGCTACTTGGAAAACAGCTGTCTGTCTGGAGCTGTTTTGTTCCTGATCACCAGCCTTCCGAGTGGAGACGGAAGCAATATCTCCACAAGCATTGTTGTCAGATTGACTGTTATCAGCCTTCTGACCAACTGTACATGTGAATGCATTTTCACACCGTTTTATATATTATTATCATTCTTGTGTATCATATTACACTATTGGTTGCTCTTTTCTGTTTGTCTTTTATGTGTTCTACTATTGCTGGGACTTTTAATCAATATTTGTCATGTAATGAAAAGCGAACAGGTATGTGTTATGAAGACAGACACTACAGAAGACCTCATGAACAGGAGTAGCCATTATATATGGGCGTTATCCACGCCATTGCAACCTAGTGTATTGGATATATGTCTGGCAATAATAGGGTTACACAATTAAAAGTGGATTTCATTGTAGTACTATTTTCCCCTGACATCCAGGTGAATCCAGACAGGAGAGCAATATTTTTAATGACTGGCTTGTTGAATCTTCAGTGCTTAGCCCTGTCAGCTCCTTAAAAGTGTGCAATGCACTGTATCACACAACTCTCCATCAGTGAGTGTGTACGCGTGTGTGTGAGAGGTAGAGCATGTGTGAGCACGTGTGTGTGTGTGTATCATATTTGCATGTGTGTTGTGCATTGTGTTCATGTATTGAAGACCCAGAAATTCCTAGCGGAGATTTTCACAGGGGCCCTTGCTGCTCCTGTGAAAATCATGCCCGCATGAACGGACCTATGGGAGCACCAGTACAAAGGAGATTTGAATAACTCCTCTCTCTCTCTCTCTCTCTCTCTCTCTCTCTCTCTCTCTCTCTCTCTCTCTCTCTCTCTCTCTCTCTCTCTCTCTCTCTCTCTCTCTCTCTCTCTCTCTCTTATATATACATATATATTGTACAGTACTGTGCAAAAGTCTTAGGCAGGTGTAAAAAAAATGCTGTAAAGTAAGAATTCTTTCAAAAATAGACATGTTAAAGTGGAACTACCACCTCTAAACAACTTGATGTTCAATAAGTCCCCATCTGGCGACTAGCTGCTCAGTAGCACTAGTCGCCAGAATTATTACCTTATTCAGTATAGTTCTACATTCTTCCCGGGCTGACAGGCAGGATGGAACGCAGACATCTTTCAATAGTGACTTCTGCCCGCCTGTGCTGTCAGTCCCTTTTGGAGCTGGATGGCTCCTAGCAACGGCTCCTACAGCCGGCTGGGACTGACAGCGCAGGCGTGCGGCCATCACTATTGAAAGATGTCTGCGCTCCATCCTGCCTGTCAGCCCAGGAAGAATGGATGGTGTATTCTATTGAATAAGGTAATAATTATGGCGACTAGCACTTCTGAGCAGCTAATCTCCAGATGGGGAATTATTAGACATCAAGTTGTTTGGTGGTGGTAGTTCCGCTTTAATAATTTATTTTTTGTCAATTAACAACATGCATAGTGAGTGAACAGAATTACAATCTAAATCAAATAAATATTTGGTGTGACCACCCTTTGCCTTCAAAATGTCATAAATTCCTGTAGGTATACTTGCACATAATGTGTTAAAGGGGAACTACCACCCTGCAAAAACTTTACATTAATGAAGTCTTCATCTGCCTGTACTTCTCAGCATTGAGGAGACACTCATTCTTATCAAATCCCCAACTCCATCTGCAGAAATGCAGCCCTAAACTCACAAGTAACCTCCACCATGCTTCACTGTTGCCTGCAGACACTCATTATTGTACCGTTCCCCAGCCCTTCAGCAAACAAACTGCCTTCCATGAAGACCACCTCTGACCAGACTTCTCTGAACAGTAGATGGGTGTACCAGGAACCCACTGTTTTCTGCCAATTCTGAGCTGATGGCACTGCTGGACATCTTCCGATTGTGAAGGGAAGTAAGCATGATGTGTCTGTCATCTGCTGCACTAAGTTTCCATGGCCAACCACTGCGTCTCTGATCCTCAACCTTGCCTGTTTCAGTTGCCCTTATGTGGTGCTCCAGTATTCTGTGTATAACCCTTGGCTTGGCTTCCATTTATCTCCAGTGTACCAATTGTTATGGCTCTGTCTGATTACCCGTTTGATATTGACCTGTGACTCTGGCTGATTACCCGCTCTGGTAGTGACCCTCTGGCTCTGTCTGACTACCCGCTTGGTATTGACCTGTGGTCCTGGATGACTGCCGCTCTGGTATTGACCCTCTGTCTCTGTCTGACTACCTGCTTGGTACTGGCCTGTGGATCTGGCCAGTATCCTCCCTGGGACTGACTATAGGCCTGGTCTGTCTAACCGCTCCTTCTACCTGTTCCGGTAAAGGAGATTTGGCTGGGTCTTAACCCCGGTTCTGGTGTCATAGCTCGGTGACCTCCATACAGAGACCTTTCCTGAGCAGTATCCTATTTCTGGTAGGAACCACTTGCTCTGGTTCAGGATCTGATCCCTTACTACGGGATTGCGTCTACTGTTATTAATTTGATATTACGTTTGCCATATTCAATAAAGTTGGTGTTCTATTACTGTACTTGATTCTTGTTGTCATTATTGGCATCCGTGACATTATTGGCATTAGTAAAGCTGACAGCAGGAGACTCAAGTCGTACAACTCTAGGAGGCTCCTCAGCAGAGCCGAAATTGTGTTTTCAAAATAATTACTTAATTGGAACGGTCTGCAAAGTGTGCTTGCAAACCAGGCACAATTTGCAGACCTTTTGCCAGGATTGGGTTTGGAGTGTAGGAGCAGGGGATGCTATCTCTTGTTAGGCACCCTTACCAGGTGGTCCACAGAGGTAGACAGGTAGGACACCCTGGTAGGAATAACCGCACAGGAGTGCAAGGGGTAAACCAAACGCGAAGTCAGGGACAGTCCAAGAGGCCAGGACAGGCGTCAATCAGGCAAAAATGGTAATCCAAACAAGGGTCAGGAAATAGACAAACTGGATAGACTAACAGGGAAGCCAAAGGTCAAATAATGGATAATTCAATAAAGGGTCTGCAGCAAATCGAGCAAAGAAGAACTGGAATCTGGAGTCCTACAACACACAGGAACCAAAGCTCTGGCATACTGGAGCAAAGTGGAAACAGTCTGAGGGGTTTTTATAGTGCTACAGGTCTCCACTCCTCCACTCTGCTGGACAAGCCACTCACTGGATTGGTTACAGGAGGGCGGCGCTTCCACATCACCCACTTCACTGTTTCTTTGTATTTACATCATTGGAGGATATCTGATGGTGGAGGCAGGCTCTACCTCCCCCCTCCATGTGTATAACATTAACCTGTGGTCTGAGCAACATATGGATTTCTTCCATGGGGCCTCCTGTAACTTTAAGCCGTAGCTTCGACCCACCGCAATACCGCAGTCGGGGGTAGACACCGCTATTACAGACCGAGGCTTCAGCCTACTCCACGATCACGGAGCATCTAGTAGGTCTACAGAAACAGAGGACAGCTGGGTATCACAGGTAAGGGTTAGAGGAGCATGACACCTTTCCAATGAAGTAATTATTTTGGAATAACACGATTTTGGCTCTGCTGCAGAGCCGCCAGCTGGTCTCCGGACTGGAATGTTCTGCTGTCAGCTAGAGGCTGACGTCAGGAGAAGGGGAGGGAGGAGGGAACTTTCAATGCAAATATCTCTCAAACCATAGTGGTTTGAGAGATAAGATTTGTGGCACATGGTTTATTATTTTAACCACTACAAAAGTAGAAGATTTTTTTTTTTTTTTTTTATGGGACATTAGTGTCCCTTTAAACTGATGATCATTAGCACCTGTTTGGTATAATTATTTAATCAAACACCTGACTTTGTGCATGTACCTAGAATTGATGCTGGTTTGAAGGCAAAGGGTGGTCACACCAAATATTGATTTGATTTAGATTTTTCTACTGTTCACACACTATCATTTTGTTAACAGATAAAAATTATTTTTTAAAGCATTCTTACTTTACAACATATTTTCACTTTTGCACAGTAAGAGGAAGATACGCAAACCCAAGCATGCGCACATGTGCATGATCATACAATCACTCTTTCTCATACACACTGGTGCGCACACACTTTACCCCTTTGAGGTCCTCAAGAGCTGAAAATAAATGTTTGTGCAAACCTTCTCCAGATTCAATGACCATTACTTATTAGGTCTCTTTGATACAATATGACAGTGACTTAATTTGCTTTGCTCTATGCGATGACCGTATCACACCATAGAGCCAGAGACTTTCAGTTGGAGCTAATGGACCTGGGAAATGGGTAGATAAGTCAGAACTAGGGGTGCACCGAAATGAAAATTCTGAACCGAAACAGAAACCGAAACTTCAGGATGCTCTTGGCCGAAAACCGAAACCGAAAAATGACTTTTTAATTTATAGGGCGATGCCTAACAAAAGAAATAAAAAATATAATAGAGCAAGTGCCCCCACCAGATTTAACTTACCCCCTACCAGCACTACTTTGCCCATCAGCTCCAGGTTCCAACTTGTCCCCCATCAGCTCCACTTTGCCCCCATCAGCTCCAACTTGCCCCCCATCAGCTCCACTTTGCCCCCCCACCAGCTTCAACTTGCCCCCCATCAGCTCCAATTTGCCCCCATCAGCTCTACTTTGCCCATCAGCTCCAACCTGCCCCCATCAGCTCCAACTTGCCCCTACCAGCTCTACTTTGCCCATCAGCTCCTATTTGCCCCCCCATCAGCTCCACTTTGTCCCCATCAGCTCCAACTTGCCCCCGCATCACATACCTGTAGCTCCCATTTGTTCTCTTTAGTAATGCAGAGCTCTGGGAGATTGTCATCTCCCAACGCGCTTTGCATTACTAAAGAGGCAAAGGCGACGAGGGAGCTCAGAAGCTACAGGTCTGTGCTGAAGACCGCACAGACCTGTATGTAATGTGGTGCCGGGCGGGGGAGTCCAAAACGAATGAAGTAAAATCTGCAGCACAGCACACGGAGGCGCTTCAGCTGCAGCACACGGGGACATCACATCACTGCTGTTCTTGTTTAGAGCCTCCGTGTGCTGAATCTGAAGTGCGTCTGTGTGCTGAAGATTTTACTTCACGTGTTTCTGCTCTCCGTTTCGGCCTTTTTTTTTTTATTTCGGCTTTTTGCCGAAAATGCCATTTTCGGCCGCCGAAATTTCGGTGCATCCCTAGTCAGAACTTAATATTGTAGGGCTTTGTGTATTGATTAAAACAAGGATACTTTTACGATTGAGAGATCAATATTTACAGAGTTGTAATAGTATAAACTTTTTTTTTTTTTACATTAACAGTATCCTATAGTGGGCAGAATACAATTAGTTTCCTGTTGTATTTTCTGGGAGAGGTGAGTCACGGAGAAACAGTTCTCAATAGAATGTGATAGAATCTGCTGAGTCATCTGTCAGTCTGAACTTTCAGGAAGTTATCACACTGTAATTCACTTCTTGACAATATGAGCTGTTATAGCCTTTGAATGAAACAACTGACAGTGTTGAGAGTACACTTGTTTTTTTCATCAGGAAAAGCCCTATAACCTATAACTTTTCACAAAAAATACTGCTCCTTTAAAGTAACGCCTGAGCCAGATCAAATATAACTTATTTAGTGGAGGCTAAATATTGAATTTTTTTATTGGGAAGAGATTAAATTATTTTAGAGGGTTGGTTCAGAGTTATTTGTTTTAGGTGGGGGAAGGGGGTCTCAATTATTCGTTTTAGCACAGATCAGATAAACCATTTTTAATCTTTGGTAATACTATTGATCCTGTGAGTGCTAGAGCCCTGTGCAATGTATTACATAGCTCTTTGGGACATATGGTTTGCAACCCTAATGAAACACTGTATAATCATTTACACTGTATTCAGTTTCTACTGTTAACTGTATGACTGCTCTAATATGTTGCACAGCACTGAGGACTCAGAAGGTTACTGATTACTCATGTACTACAAACTCAGAAGGCAGGGGGTCATATTCTAATACCATTCACAGTAAGTCAATGAAATGGACAGTGTATGCAGAACATGATTTTACTTTGCTCATGCTCGCCAAAAGTATCTAAAAGCTTACTGCACATACCTCCTAGTTCACACAGACAACACTCACACACCTTTGAGTACCGTAGGAATGAGCAATGTGTTGCATAATAGTGTTTGCTTATCCGTCTGTTACTCAGAAGGCTAATTACTGTGTACAGGATGCCAGCTGCTGCCTTCAGTTCCAAAGCATTTTAGAAATATATAATAGAAGAGCATCTCTGGTAGACACACACTGAGGAAGGAATTAGGCTTAACCTCCCCCCCCCCCCCCCCCGGGTCTGCATGGATGTCACTGAAACAACCTCTATCAGGGAGTGATTTTGACAGGAGTGCTCGTGGCCCCTTTGGGCACTCCTGACAAAGACTCTGAACGGACGTCTCATTTAAACCACATCATCAGTACATACATTTTTTCACACAATTCATCTTGGGCCGTGCAACAATCTTAACCGAACAGAGCATTTTGCATCACTACATTTCATGGCTCCTTCTCAAGTATTGTTTAACAGTCCTACTGATTTTTATCCCCCTCCCTCTTTTGCCACTTCTCCTTCCTGTCCCTCCCTTTCGGCACTTTTCTCTTCCTTTACACAGTTCGCCGCTTCCAGATGTCATTCCCACCCAACATTTTGCCACTTTTTATATAGTCCACTGCTTCAAAATGCCATTCACCCTCCCTTTCCTGTCTTACTCCCTCCATTTTGTCCAAATTACTGTTTTTTGGAGTGCAGACGGCAGACGTCTCCTCTCAGTAAGGAGAATGACAGTGTTGGCTGCCAACTAATCAGCCACCCTGTTTCTGATGGTGAGCTTTTCCCACCATTAACAGAATACATTAAAACAGCCTCCAGAGCCTACCCAGGTCATCAGAACTTTCACGACCCTTTGGATGCTGCAATACCACTAACTAAATCCGCTTAGATTTCAAGATGTGTGTCTGTATTTTTTTATTTAAAAAAGCACACTGGCAAAGCTGTGCCAGTATTGTTTGTATATATTATTTATATAATATTAGCTATAAACATATAGGCAATATATATTTATACATGGTACTAAAATAAAGCTAGCTCTATTTCTAGAAAAACAATATATAGATTGCATGCATACACAAAGTAATAAACTGGTGAAACATTGTTTAAAACCTGAAATTTGACAAGGCCTTTAAAGTAGAATGAACACTGTACAAATGTGCAGGTTTGAAAGATCTTTAAACATCACTTTTTTTTTACTAAATATGTTAGCCATCCTTTTATTTAAAACTATGGTTTACACAATATATAGCTTTATTTATTTGTTAGTGTATGCATATTATTCAGTACTGACAGTACAGCCTGGTGTGTCAAATAATAACATTCTATTCCCCCTCCCAACTGCTACTTCCTACTAGAAACTACTGGCTAATGTGCATAAACTGACAAATAAAGCTACATTTAATCTCTTAAATTATAGTTCTAAATAAAGTGTCTAAAAAATATAGATCATTTGAAAGCTCTGGTATGTATAAAGTGTTAGCTCTACTTTAATGTGTAAAGTAGACCCAGAATGATCACGTATTTCACACACTAGATTACTAATTTAATATATTTTGACCCATGAAGCACAATTTTCCCACTTGAGCGATTAAAAAAAACAAACACTTTTTTGTTTGATTTTTAGAATTAATCTTCCAGACATAATTGATATTTTTTTCTTTTATTTCTGTTGTTTTGATCAATCAAACAAGCTATGTGCACTTAATCAATGTAACTCACTCTGCATTACTCCATTGGACCGTGAGCTGGGCAAGTCAAAGTAGCCATTATTCTACATCTTTGTTACAACAACTGTGTGCACACAGTGTGTTTAAACCTTAACCCTTTGAGTGCCAGAGAGGTATCCAACACATTGCAATACAATGTGTTTGATACCTTTCTGGCACTAAAAGAGTTAATATCACTTACTTGTCTAAGCACTCACCCACTCAAGTGACAAAGGAAGCAGTGTGTAAACACCACATCATATATTACACATCTAATAGAAATACACCATTAATAAATACCACACAAATATGTAAAAAGATATCCAATATATTTTAAGACAAAGCATATATGCCAAGTGCTGAAACATAATGTACAGTGCCACTAAAATCAAGTTTGTATGACCACTTGTAATGTGTGCTTGGTTTAAACCGTACAGCATGTTCCTCGGGCAGTTGAATGGACCTCTTTTATGTACTCCTCAAAAAGACAAAAACAGAACAGCATTGAGGTGCCTAGGAGGGAGAGGAGAGCTGGCCACTTATAGGCGACTGAGACTGGAGGCCAGATCCAGTCAAAATGAAAATCAGGAGAGGCCTCTCTCACATGTGAGTACCCATACAGGGGGTAAGGAATCCAGCCATATATTTTTCACACTTAGATGAAGCCATGCTGTTCCGTTTTTGTCCTAAACTTTAAATCAAAAGATCTCTGCAGTGGAAGCACAAATATAAGATGTAAAAGAAAGGGAACAGAACCCTATAAAACCTAAATAATAAAAAAATCTATTATTGAAATTTGCTGTCTGTTTGTTCAGTTGATTTGGTTGTGGCCCCTGTGAAATATATTTGCCAGCTTGAACATTTATAATGGGGAAAGTACAGTTTACAGTTTAAAAAGTTATGTGTCTGGAAATCAGCATTCAGCATAAAAATACCATTCTTCCTTTAACTCCAGGACAAATGGAAGACATCTCAATGTATTTTTCCTGGTAAAACAGATTTATTTATTTATAAAATATATCCGTTCTGTCGTGCTAATATAATCACCGAGTTGTACCTACTCTGAATTATAACAGAAACATAGATTGGAATGGTAAACAAGAACCAATTGGCACCTCCAGTCTGCCAAATTCCTATCATTTAGACTGTATGCTCCTTGGGGCAGGGACCTCTCTCCTATTGTTTCTATGACTACATTACTTATTTTATCACCATTTATTTATTGTAAACATACTACTATTGTAAGGTTCTGTGTAAACTGGGTGACGCCATATAAATAAAGATGTACATTCATACATATATACATACATCTAATGAAAATGCAAAATTTTACATAATTTTCAGAATAGACATGTCTGTTGCAAACATTTTTTTTAAATGGCTTTTACGTATTAGTTCTTGCTACTTTGTTCTGGGAGTCTCTTCCATTAATTTTTTTTTTTCGAATATAAATTTTTATTGATTTTTACCTCCAAAACATTAACAGCGTGTTTATACATGCCAGAATATATTCCACATTACATAAAGAAGGGAAATTAGGAAATCAGAGCATGAATAACACTTTGTAATACAATTGACTGGACTGTCTGCAATGCAGGACTCAAAAGGAAAATATTCGGTGAAACCGAAGTAGAAGAGGAAATAAGAGTTAGAAAAGAGTAAGAGGGAGGTAGTAAGAAAAGAATTAAAAGTAAGACAAAGAGTAGAAGAAAAAGGGAGAAAGAGATAGTAAAGGGGAAAAGTATAAAGATTAGAACACAAGGTCTCATGGGCTTTCAATGACAATTGAGGAGTTTGTAAGGATGAAAACCCTAAATACAATAACTAGGGCAAAGAATTCTCGATCAATGCCCAGAAATATAATCCATCCAAGGTTGCCAAACTTCAGAGAAGCTTTGGGGGGCACCTACATACTTGCTTGTTAATTTTTCCATGAACATAATATGGGTAGCTCTCCTCTTCCAGTCAAGTAAAGTAGGAGATATTTGAGATTTCCACAAAGATGGAATGCAGAATTTAGCAGCATTTAAGAGGTGAGTGAGCAATCTTTTATCCTTCAGGATAAATTTATCATCATTTTGTTGGAAGTTTAGCGTGATAAAAGATGGGTGAGTAGGTAAATCTGTATGAATAATCTTAGCTATTTCGGCAAGAACATTGTTCCAGAAAGATTTAATCTTAGAGCAAAACCACCAAATATGAAGTTCATCACCCAACTCTCTGTTACATCTCCAGCATGTGGAGTCAATAGATGAATACATTTTATTTAGAAAGACTGGAGTTTTGTACCATCTGGTTGCTAATTTATAATTTAATTCAATTGTAACTGAGTTTCTAGAACTAGTAAGAGCGTGGGTCAGAATTTGGTGCCAATCAGTGTTGCTGATGGTCAAAGATAGATCAGTCTCCCATAATTTCTATTGAAGAGAGTAGGGAATGTCATTTCCTCTTACGATATCGTAAACCCTAGACAAAATGTAAGCAGGTCTATTCGGTTTATCACACAATCGTTCAAACTCCGTCAGAGGTCTTGTCAAATTGTATAGTTTGTATGGGAAACTAGGAAACGAGATCTTGTCGTAAGTTAATTCATCATTAGTGTGAAAGCCTAGCTTTTCTTGTAAGGTATGGAAAGGGAGAATAACACCTTTATCTATTAAATGTTTTATCCGTAAGTCTTCATTCTGTTTCCAAGATTCTAAATCGGTCACTGTTAAGTCCATGTCTATACTGATTGTAGAGGAGAGAGAGACTGTGAAACAATATCTGAAGAGCTGGTCAGCTTTTTCTAAACTGAAATGGAAGACCTAACTATATATGGTAATTTAGAGAATAATTTTTTGGGGGTGTCTGACTGCCATAAAATGGAGGAAAATCTCTTACAGCCACTAAGATCTCTCTTGAGATAAATCCACCTTTTATCAGAGTCCTGTCTATATAATAAAATAACATTCGTTAGATGACTTGCATGATAATATTTAAGGATATCTGGTGCACCCAAACCTGCTTTCCTTCTACCCTGAGAAATGTGAGATAGTCTAAGATGAGCGGGTTTGCTATCCCGTATAAAATTGTTAAATGTAGTCTGAATGGATTTCAAAAAGGATATTGATAAGGATATCGGAACAGTTTGAAATAAGTATAAGATTTTAGGTAGAATCTTCATCTTAAGTAGATTTATTCTACCCGCCTATGAGAGACAGAGATTTTTCCAAGGTGAAATCTCTTTATGAATACTGTTTTTAAGGGGACGGAAGTTAGCTGTGAATAAGTCTTTAATTTTTGGAGTCAGTTGGATTCCCAGGTATTTAATAGAGGAGCTAGTCCATTTAAAAGGTACTAAGGGCTTTAAAGTATCTAGTTTTATATCCGGAATGTTAATGTTTAACAATTCAGATTTAGAGAGGTTCATTTAAAGTTGGATACTACGCTAAATTCATTTAGTTCTGACACAATATGGGGGAAAGAAATCTCAGGAGAAGTGACTATTAACATAAGGTCATCAGCGAACAGAGCTAGTTTGTATTTGCTATGTTTGTTAGGCCTTGAATGAGAGCATTGTTACATAATTTATTTGCTAATGTTTCTATAGTGAGAATAAATAATAACGGTGATAAGAGACAACCTTGTCTTGTGCCATCTTTCAAAGTAAAAGATTGGGAAAGATGGTTATTGACCTTCACCCTAGCAGGTGGGTTTCTGTATAAAGATAAAATGAAATCGCAGAATCTATCTCCAATTCCAATGTAGTGGAGTGTAGATTCCAGAAAGCCCCAATCAATCCTATCAAATGGTTTTTCAGCATCCATTGATAGTAATAGAGTTTCTGATTTGGAAATGTTAGCATAATCAATCAAGCTTATTCATTTGAAAGTGTTGTCTTTTGCTTCCCTACCTGCGACAAACCCCACTTGTTCCCTATGGATGATTGATGGTAAAAGTGGTTTTAATCTGTTCACTAAAATCTTTGCATATATTTTAATATCTGCGTTTAACAGGAGATAGGTCTGTAGCTAGAACATAAAGTAGGGTCCTTACCTTCCTTAGGTATGACAGTAATGTGTGCTTCTGTAAGAGTAGGGTGATGGTCAGATGAGGAAGGGAATTAAAGAATCTAAGTAAATGATCTTTTAACAGAGGTAATAATTTTTTTGTAAAACGTCAGCGATAGGCCATCTAGTCCAGGTGACTTCCCTGAGGGCATTTGATGGATTGCTAGGTCAAGTTCTGCACCAGATATATCAGATTCCAAAGCTGCTGATTGATTTGCAGAAAGTTTGATCAGGTTTGAACTTGATACATATGAGTCTATTTTAAGTTTCTGGGAGGGAGTATTTGGATTTCGGATATTGTATAAATCCTCATAATAGGATTTAAAAGCGTTGGTTATATTGGGATAGTCTTTAGTGATTTGGCCTTCGGATGTCTTAATGGACGATATATGAGTCTTGTTTGTATTGTGTTTAGAGACTTGGGAAAGCAATTTACCACATTTATTGCCATGTTCATAGAAAAAAAACTTCTACTATGGCATTGATCGAGACAATGTTCAGGTGAAATGTATCAGCCATTGTGGTACATGACATGAGCCAAATGGCTCCTAGCAACGCCTCCTAGACCCGGCTGGGACTGACAGCGCAGGCGCGCGGTCATCACAATGGCAAGATGCCTGCGCTCCGTCCTGCCTGTCACCCATGGAAGAGAGCAGAAATCTATTAAATAAGGTAATTATTCTGATGACTAGCGCTACTAAGCAGCTAGTCGCCAGATGGGGACTTAGTGAAGCTAAAGATTGTGTCGGGTGGTAGTTCCGCTTTAACAGATTATAGAGGAAAAAAAAAAGAGGGGGAGGAGGAGAAAGGGAGGGTATATAAAGGCTAGTTTCTAATTTACAGCAGGGGCAAAAAATTATGCTAAAACGTAAGTAGTCCGTGGAGAACATGAGCCACTCTATGTTCAAGGGCGATACATGTCCCCTGTGAATATTTAAAAAAAAAAAAAAAAAAAAAAAAAAGAGGGTAGGGGGGAAGGAAGGAAAATATTCCCTTAGTAATGCAAGAAATAGAAGCATATTATCTAAGGTATGAATAGAGAAACTGTATGAGTAAACTCGGGCATCATATATTGTTTAAAGAGAGTTGCACACAGCCGGATCTTTTCAAAGCCTGCCGCCCACAACCCCCCTAGTCAAATGTATATTCCCATAATACAGAACCACCAAACTCGTTGAAATAAAGGGACTTCCCTCCTATGTTTTCCCAAAGCAGATTGTGGCAATTTTGGACTAAGAAAAGATGGACTATCTGTTCTCATTCTGAGAAATTCTAGAGCAATTGGAGGTATTGTGAGAGGGGTTCTAATCATCTCCTTTCTTGTCGATACTAGAGTACAGATTAGCCTATGAGGAAGCATGGGACAAATTTGGGTTGAGTTGACATCTACTAAATCTTTTCTACATATGTTAGAGATGTTCAGTGATTCGCATAAGGCATTTATTTCAGATGCTTGACGAATAGTGGTCACTGTGCTTTCATACGTCACATTTAACCCTCTGAGTGCCAGAGAGGTATGCAACACATTGCTTTGCAATGTATTGCGTACACCTCTGGCACTCAAAGGGTTAAAAAGAAGGGATATCCCCAATTATACAAAATTCATTGATCTTTCTGGGCATCAGTGAGTGGCTTAAATGATCTGCGAAGCTGTAGTGTGTGTGCCGACAAATCAATGAACAGGTGAATATCATGGTCTTCAAATAACGTAAAGGGTTGTCTTCTAATTTCACTCATAATGCTATCATTCATTTTGAATGAGTGTAAACAGCAACTAAGTCTGTCTTTTCTATCAGTTCTCGTTCTGGGAGTCAGATGCTGGAGCAATTGAAGGTATTACAAGAGGGGTTTCTAATAAGCTTCTTTCTTGTCGATAGTGTAGTCCAGCGTAGCCTCTGAGGAAGCATGGGACGAATTGGGGTTGAGCTGACCTCTTCTAAATCTTTTCTGCAAATGTTAGAGATATTCAATGATTCGCATAAGGCACTTATTTCGGATGCTTGACGAATAGTGGTCACTGTGCTTTCATACGTCACATTTAACCCTCTGAGTGCCAGAGAGGTATGCAACACATTGCTTTGCAATGTATTGCGTACACCTCTGGCACTCAAAGGGTTAAAAAGAAGGGATATCCCCAATTATACAAAATTCATTGATCTTTCTGGGCATCAGTGAGTGGCTTAAATTGTCTGCAAAGCTGTAGTATGTGTGCAGACAAATCATTGAACAAGTGACTGTCTTGACCTTCAAATAACGTAGAGGGTTGTTTTCTAGATTCTCAAATAATGCTATCTTTCATTTTGAATGAGTGTAGACAGCAAATGACGTCTCTTGGTTTGTCACCTTCAAGGGACTTGGGACGGATGGCTCTATGAGCTCTTTCAATTGCAAGATTTGGGCAAATAAGCATTGAAGTGTGTCGTGAATATCCTTAGGAAGGACTGATTCAGATAAACCCCCCACTCTTATATTACTTCGTCTGCTTCGATTTTCAAGATCATCTAATTGTAACCTAAGATGGTTAATTGTTTCTTCCTGGGATATGAGTTGTTGATTGTGTGCTTGTTGCTCTGAAAGTAGGGACTCATGAGTTTCTTCAAGGGATATGACTCTGTTACCAAGGTCTGTAATATCAGACTTGAGGTCAGATTTAAGATCAGAGATGTCTTTTTTGATATCTTGTTTTATAGAGACTCCCATGTTAGTTAGCAAGTCCAGGCGATCGTCCTTTGTGGGAAGAGATTTCAAATCCTCTCTTGTGAGATATTTGACTGTGTCTGATTTGTTATTTTCTTTGCATTTATCCATTGGATACTCTGCTTTTAGCAGTTTTAATGGAGAAATTATTTGTGTTAGTTGCTTCTGAATCAAGGAGGACACTTTATTCGGGTTTTTAGAGATGTTAGCTTTCTTTCTCCTGCTTGACATAACCACCTCAAAGAATAAGAAGGTAGAGTCTTCCAATTATAGGTTTCCCACTATTAAGTGAGCATTAGAACAAGTGCCTCAAATTTAATTTTGTTTAAAGGTTCATCTTGTGCGTATGCATATAAATGAAAAGCTGGAGGCCTAAGGTCTAGGGAGCTAAGCAGACATATTTGAGGATATCATTATCAGATTCAATGAGCTCTATCTCTTATTCTGCCTTGTGATGTGAAAATGCTGCTATTGATATAAGTAGATTGGAAGGTAACTGCAGAATCTGCAGGTTTGTATTTTATATGAGGCAGAAACAGCAACCTTGAATAGACAAGAGGGAGGTCATATATATCTATTGGGGGGATAGGGAACTGGGATATTAAAATAAGAAAGGGATGGTGATCTAAGGAAGGAGTCAGGTCTGGCTGTATAACGTCTGATTCCAGTTTAGACCCTTGGAGGGGGGGTATCTTACAGTGTGCCAGATTCTGCTGTAATGCGGGGACAGCTGTTGTGAGCAAACACAATGTAGGGTAGAGTAGAGTTGTCTCCACAACAGGATCCGGAGTCTGGATGCAAAAAGAAAATGGCAAATATCTTCACGCTGGTCTTGCCTTTAGGATAGCAGGCCCGTGTAAAGTAACACCACTTTTCTCGTGGGTATGAGCCGCGGGCCTGCCGAAGGGTGTCAGAGATGTCCGCGTCTTCTGGAGTAGAGAAGGATATGCGGAGTGAAGATCAGTGTAGTCACAGTGGGGAGCTGAGTGTGATCGCATCTGTCGTGTTCTCCAAGACCTGATGCCGCAAATCAGTGGCCTAGAATGCGGTCTTGGTATCTCGGCAATAACGTAGCTTTTGAGCCTCGAAAATTAGTAGGAAAGGTATCACCCGAAAGCTGGCAGTACGGGGAATGCCAATTCTCAGTCTAGACCGAGGATGGGAACGGATTTCAGCCGCCACATGCAGAGCAACAGCAAAACACGTCCCGTCGCACTGGCTACCAGACCACGCCCCCTCTTCTATTAATTTATCCCTCTTTCGTAAAGTAGCACTTGCCCATGTTACTTTTGAGTTTTCCACCTTCTGATAAGTGACTTCCTACTCTGTCCTCAGGGGAGGCAAGCAAAGTGTGTCTTTAGGATTTCCCTGCTTATGCACAGCTGAGTTATTCAGTGGCTCAGTCATTAACTCATCTGTGCACAAGCAAGGAAACTCTAAAGTCTTAGACAGTTAGGGAACACCTTAGGATAAGTTTGAGAACTATTTCTTAAACTTTAGATCTTATCTTCTTGTCTTTTGTTTCTGAATTATTCTTCCCTCCTAAACAGGATTACTTGTTTTAATGTTTTTACAGGTTTCTATCTTCTCACCTCTCTGGCAAGCTATACATATTAAGGTCTTTGTGTTTATTCTCTTAAGTTTTACCCTGAAGACCATACACCCTTTTAATGGCTCTAATTTGAACTGTCTCCAATACATTCATGTTCTTCGGTTACCTTTAGGATGATATTCAAATCTCTTTCTTCCTGCGGCTAATTCTTTCCATTATACAACCTAGTATCATGTTAGGTTTTTCCACTGATTTAATGCATTGCTTGCCTACCTTTATTGTCTGAAATAACTTCCAAGTTCATTTCCTTTGCTGTTACTAGCAAAATATCTTTAAGACTGTATTTCACTTCATAAAGCAATATTGCCTCTGATCTTTAAAGTCCTTCAACTTCTGATATGTGGCAATTTTTCTTTTTCAATATAGTTTTTGTTATTTTCCCAAATACTTACATCAGCCTTATAGATCTGTACTTTGCCAGAGACTTTCCTATTGCCCTTTTTGTGAAGCAGCACAGAATTGGCAATTTTCTGGTTATTCTGAAACATTTCTATCTCCACTAAAGTGTTGCAAACACAATCCTAAGATCTTTTAATAGTCTTGGATAAACCTCACCTGATCTATCTTTTTCAGGTATGATAACACTAATAAAGCCTCATCCTTTGTAAGCAGAATTGTATATACTGCTTTAACAATAATAGTTCTTCCACATGATTTGGGTACCTCCCCTTCACAGTCTTCTATAAAAATAGAGCAGAATGATTTAACTGATCAGCTATTTCCTTAGATCCCACCCAGACTGTAATGTTGTTTTGGTTCCTTTGAAGTTTTGCCACTTTTTTTTTTTTTTTATATAGACATTGCTATTTTCTCTTCTGCTGGGGTATTTGCACATTGTTATGTGCTTAGCTTTCCACTGTTTAACCCTGCAAACCACTCTGACTTCCTCCAGCAGAGTCTGTGTGTAGTTCCTGTATGCAAACTTCTTGGCTCTCACAATGCCTCTTCTATAGTGAACCATATTGGTTTTCTTTTTCTTTGACTTTTGTTTACATGCCTGATTCTGAGTTTTGTTGCATGTGATTGAAAAAGTGTACTTGTTCTTGCACACATGTGACCCACAGGTATGTATAACACTGTATCAGCAATCATGAGTTTGAGTAGTCACCAAAATGCTACCTAATTCTATCTCCGTATCATGTTCTAATGTAGACTTCATATTTTTGACAAGAGTAACTCTTCCTCTCCTTGACTGTCTGTAATGACTTTATCCAGGTATAACCGTGTTGCATTCATGAGAATTATTGTACAAAAACCCTGTTAACGCCACCAAATTCTTATTATCCCTGGTCATTACTGAATTTGGTTCAGGTAGTTAATTCCCTAAGTGACAAGTATTTGTAGTTTAGAGAACATTTCTAGCATTTTTCTTTGGCATTCTAGGCTTTATATGCCCTCTAACTGCAGTATTGTTCTGATGAATATTAACAATAGCTTCAGTATCCTTGCCTATATCAGCAGACAAGTACCATGCATAATCTTTGTCGCTATGTGGGGGACGGGTGACTTTATAATGCATTATTTAGCTACCTGCTTATCTGGATTTAAATAACTGCTAATACATTACTTTAAATCTGAAATTATGTATTTTTTTCAAGATCCAAGAGATTTCAAAATACAACTCAAAAACATTTATGGAACTGTAATCACTTACTATGAAAAAGCTGTATGTTGTAGGGATTGTCCTGTGTTTGGAAAGCAGGGTGCTACTACTGCTGGGGTATGCTTCACCTAAGAGTTGTTACAGTGATAAATTGCCCTTTTTGAGCATTTGAGAAAGAGGTGAGAAATACAATGGCCCTGGTCCACATAAATAACAGAGAGGATACTGTTTTTCATTCTTCATATGCTAGACCCTTCCTCAGTGGATGGCACTATTTATAGGGACAGGGGCATGTTTCAGTGCTTTAAGCACAGTTCTCATATATGTTATTCACATTCACATTTATTACTGAGAATCCTGAATGGTACTCTGTAATAAGAAGGGATCCCAGGCTGCCTCACGCTTGTGTGCAAGTACGTTGAAGAACTTTGTCAAGATCTACTTGTGCAGTGTCAGTGGAATGTTGTAAATGGAAAAAGATTAAGAAATTAATTGGTTCTCATATTTTTACACAACTATTTTGAAAAACTTGGAGGTAAGGCGAATTAGAGAAACAGTGCAGTAGACTGAAAGACAAGCATAGTCAACAGAAGGTTATTTAGAATTGGAATGATTAATGTGTGTTGAAATGCAGAGGGCAACATGCAAATCTTGAGGCTAAGGTTAAACTGATGACTGTGAGTTGGGATTAGTGTGGTACAGAACAACCTGAGAGGCAATGAGAGTGGAACTAGACAACCTCCTTCTGAGGCAGGTGTAAAAGACTTTGGGAAATCATTTATATGTGTGAAGACAATAAAGTTGATTATGTGGATTCTGGGTGGATAGCATGTAATTCCAGATCTTATTGATATTAGTAGCTGATAATATTTTACGAAGTGAACATGGTAGTTTGGGAGTGGGGGTTTACAGGGAAATGTAAGAAAATTAAAGTAGAGAAGAGACGTTAAGAGTTTCATG
This sequence comes from Rhinophrynus dorsalis, assembly GCA_037306005.1. Classification (NCBI taxonomy): domain Eukaryota; kingdom Metazoa; phylum Chordata; class Amphibia; order Anura; family Rhinophrynidae; genus Rhinophrynus; species Rhinophrynus dorsalis. The sequence continues at coordinate 271,734,447 of CM074719.1, forward strand.
ATTGTAAGTATATGATAGAAGTGAAGTAGTAGTGTTTGTTTGGCATGATGTTTGAATTATAATAATGGTGGATAAACTTATAGTGTAGAAAAACTGGCTTCAGTTTGATATCCTCCAGTTACAATCAGTGGAATGGTGGCACCTTTCCAGATAAATTTTCTTTCCGTGTGCCATATTTTTAGCTGAATTAGTCAGTGGTGCTGTGTCAAGGGCAGATGCTTGTGCCATAGAATGATGCTGTCACGGAATGTGAAATTGTTGGTGATCAGAAAGGATAGGGTATACCTAGTCCCTGTAGTTACATATGAGGAAGTTTTATTGTTTCAAGGGACAGTAATGTCCTATAAAAATATTTTTTTGTTATGTAGATTAAAGAAAAATAAATTTTGTGCTGCAAATCCCATCTCGCAAACCAAGCTCACTTTGTAGACTGTTCCAATGAAGCATTTCTTTTAAAATCACGCTATTGTGGCTCTGCTGAAGAGCCGCCCGTCTGTCCCCAGACCAGGAACTCCTGCTGTCAGTTTACACCTGACGTTAGAAGAAGGGAAGGGAGGGGGGGACTTTAGGACCGAATATCTCTCAAACTTTAAAGGTTTGAAAGATGGGATTTGCAGCACAGAATTTATGTTTTTTAATCTACAAAACAAAACAAAACATTTTTATAGGACATTAGTGTCCCTTTCAGGTGCTGAGTTAAAGAAATATAAAATGAAATTGCAGGCAAAAAAGATTTCAGGTGAAAGTAAAAAACCAAGCAGAGGAGGGAAAAATAAGGTTCAAAGACTGTCCTGCACAATGTAGAGTGAAAGTAGGTCACAGTGAGTGTTGTTGGGATTCAAATAGACCTGTTAAAATCACCCATGATGACACTGGGGGATATCTTTTGAGAAGAATTAAGACAGCTAGGCAGAAAAGTTATATAAATATAAATATTTAGATTCCTATACTACCACCTGGCTTGTTCTCCAGGCCTGTGCCAGGAAGCTAGGTATTGGAATTTTATTTTATTTTTTTAAGAATTAGTTGATTGATATTAAAAAGGCAATGGACCTCTGTGAGCTTCTTATGGAATTAAGTGCATTTTTATACTGCACATGAAAAGGGAATGTAGGATTTTTGGAGGCAAAGAGCAGAAATAAGGTTGCTCACTTTGCATTCTTGAGTAGTGTTTACGAGAATTGTAGTGGTGGAGAGCACATAGGAATAAAGAAGGACATTTTTATAATGTTGAATTGTCCCTTAGAGAAATGTGCTCAATAGTTTGCCCGTATAAACATTTTTTTTCCTCCTGAATAAATCTCCATATTTATTAAATATATAGTAATGCTTCATATAAAGACTGATTGATTATTTCAGCCACACACTTAAAAATGCTATATTTGGCCAGCTATTTAACTTTTAGTGCCACCTTTCCCTCACTTTGTCACATCAGCTGCTTCTCTGTGAAAATGATCCAGAGGAATTCTTGGTGCAGCTCGGATTTCATTGATAACTCTACATGCTTATCTTCTGACCATTCCCTGTTCAGGACTTGCTTATGAGACTGAAACTGGAAAGTATCACAATTGGCAGATCACAGTATATGGTTGCAATGGAAACCCCAGCTCCTTCGGTTTGGGCATCCAGCCAGCTATCTCTATGGAGAAGAGGCTGACACATAAAGTGAAGGGAAGAGTGGGGATAATAAAAGATCAGTATCTGTCCAAATCTTTTTTTATGAAGAGTGTGACTGAAATCCATCACACACTTACGTTGCAAAGTATTGAATTAACAAGTATTTATTTGAAGCATTACTGTTAATTACTCTTTATAGTGAAGGCCTGGGTGACAAGAAATTACCAATCTGCAAGCAGGAAGAGAAAGTAAACTGATATAGACTGGACATTGATTTATAGCAATGTGATGTTATTTCTAAAAACAAGTGGCTGGTGGAGATTTAACAAGTGAAAGGAGTTTATGGTAACAGTGAATGGGTTTAGAGAGAAGCAGGGGAGGGCTGGCCTGGGGGGCAGGGGGGCAATTGCCCCCTGGGCCGGTCATATGTCTGGGCCAGTGGGCCACTCTCTCACCCAGTCTCCCACTTGCTACTGTAAATGGTGCTACACAAGTGATACCATAGAGCTTACAATTGAAATGAAGCTGCACAAATGATACCACAGAGCTACAATACAAATGGAGCTACACTGGTAGCATAACCTGTTTCCCTAATAAGCTGTATGGTACTAGTGTAGCTTTACTTAAATTGTAAGTTTTGTAGTAGCGCTAGTGTAGCTCCACTTCAGTTGTAAGCTATGTGGTATCACTTGCCTTAGTTCACAACATTAATGACAATTTAAAAATTAACTAAAGGGGATGGGCTGGGAAAGTGGACTCTAGTAGAAAAAGGGGCCACTTGATTTTATTTGCCCCCTAGGCTCTAGGTTGCCAGCCCTCCCCTGGAGAGAAGGGATGAGAGCACTGTTTCTTAGTAGAGGCAAATAGGCAGTATAATAATTTGACAAGGAGGGATGATGAAACTAAAGGGAATAGAGCCAAAAAGAAAATGATTTTGGTGAGGAATATCAGGAGCACAAAGCAGCCATTTTTGCTTGCAGTTGTGTAAAGTTTGTCAGTGTGTCCAAAGCAGTGAATATCATTTTGTGACCAGTTCCTATTTGTAGATGTTCCACTTAGAGCTGGTATGCTTAAAGGGGAAATGCATGCTTTAATAAGACCCCTATCCAAATAACCTTATCAGGTTTTGATAAAAATCTTTTTGTGCAAGCTATGAGCAAAAGTGTGAATATGCATAAATGTATGTAAGATACCCCAAAAATGTAAGAAAGAGAGAATTAAACTTAGGAACTTTAGATAACAGGCTTCTGGGATTTCGTCCCTTATAAACCATAGTTATGTAATGCTTAACGATACTAATGCAGTCTAGGTCCTTCTTGCATCAAAACTGATCTTCCTCTTCTGCACCACAGTCCCTAGGCTTCTTCCTTGGCAGCCAAAACTTCCTGCTTCCAATCTGAGAGATGACATTTAGCACTAGTACCTCAATGATGTGATATATATAAACATAATTAATTATAACAACAGTGCCCTCGGACTGTTGCTGTATACACTACAGTGTTTAAGCTTCATATATATTTGGTTATGTCTGGCTGTTTAATACCCTTAAAGGATTTGTTGAAGTATTAGTGATAAAATTGATTCTCTGGGAGTGTGCAAGCTGAGAATGCAAGGATTTAAGATGTATGTTTTCAAAGTGGGTTCTCAAGCATCATCAGTTGTTGAACTGAAAACTAATTCTAAAACACAAGATCCTCTTATGAAAGGGCATGCTGTGAGATGTGCAACCTCCATCACTCCAAAAACTGTCTGGAAACAGTAGAACTGATCTTGTCAGAGCTAGAGCATTTCTTCTCTCTAGAAACCGAACTTCAGAGCTGTGTGGCACATTCAGGGAAGAGAGCTAGTGTGACCATCCCTCTGAGATTTCCCTGTGGAAGTGTCCAGGAGACAGGAAATGCATTGAAATAAGACCCTGTAGCTGCTGTATTGTACAAGAACTCTGTACTGATACCAAAAAAGATCTAGCATGGAACAATACCGTGCCCGTTTGTGCCTTTTATTACAAAGACTGTCTTGATGCAAATGTTGCCATTTGATCAGTCTGCCTGCTGAAGATTGCAAACAGCCAGAAAGTTCAAACAAGTTAGCCGTGAGTAACAGCACATACATGGCAGAGATACTGTAAAACCTCGGGTATAATACATACAATTTTACCCCTCTTCACCGTATTTGAAGTATAGGGGGTGTATTATACATGAGAGTTTTTGCTTCAAAATAATCCTTACTTAATTCCACTGAAGTCCCCATCTTTTGTGGGCAGCATGCTTGCATTTGCCTCCCACTTCCTTCAATTCGCTGTCAGGACCTTCCACCTACGGTATTGCCCTGCGACGACCTTGAGATTAATTGCCCATTGTAGTAAGATGGGGACTTCAGTGGAGGTAAGTATTATTTTGAGTGCATATTATTCTGGGGGAGGGAAAAGATCTAGCAGCTCTCTTTTTTTTTCTTTTTTTTTAAGTAAGGGCACTCTTGTTTTCCCCTAAAATCTTGGGTATAATATACACCTGCTTATTACACACAGGTGCATATTATACCTGAGATTTTACAGTAATCTTCTCTATGCTGTGTTTGGTGAGGACAAGGTACCTCTGATATAGGAGATTTTACAAGGAAGGGAGAGCGCAAAAGCACATAAAGGAACTGGTTACTTGCCGGGAGAGGTAACATTGCACTCTAAAGTGCATAACACAGTTATTGGGAGAGGTAACATTACAACTACCAGTGCTAAGTAGACACTCAATCTAGTAGTTTCTTTTGCAGAAATAGTGGACTGTATAGAAGAAAAAGACATATATTATTGGGAGAGCACTAGTAGGTTCAACTATAATAAAGTCTCAGATATTTATACAGGGAAAGGGTTAAACTTCCACACGGGCGATAATAAGCATTAAACTCATATAACCAAAGGTGACTAAATGGACATATTTTGTAACATAATAAAGATTTTAATAACAAATGCAATTAAATATGCTTATATGCACTATTTAAAAATAGAGGTGCCTGGACAATTCCAAGAATTTCTCTCATGGATGAGATACTCAATGCAGGAGACCTTCTCCTCCATGCAGGAGGTTGCTTGGAAAAGACCCAGAGCCTCAGACCCTGATGAGGGGCCCTCTAGAAGACAAGATGAGGATGAAGAAAGCTTCATATAACTAGAGTCAGAAGCATTTTTGGCTGAAGAGGGAGAGATTCAGGAAGAAACAGGCAGCATCAGCTTAGACAAGATAGATGGCCTTGTCAAAGCTATGCTGAAATCCCTAGGCCTATCAGAAGCTCAAAAGGAATTGAACATCATTGACACTGCATTTATAGGCTATAAGAAAGCTAACCCTCAGTTTCCTGTGCATGCTTCAATTCAGGAGATTATACTGGCAGAATGGAAACAATCTGAAAAGCGAAGCTCTGTATCTAGAGATTCCACCGAATGTACCCCTTTGCTGAAGAGGACACAGCCTCATGGTGTACCCCTCCTAAAGTGGATGCAGATGTCGCTCAAACTTCAAGACTTACAACTATACTCTTGGAGGATGGGACAACCCTCAAGGACCCCATGGACAAGCGAGCAGATATTGTCCTGAAAAACAATTTGCCACCATAGGACAAAACCTGAAGACTGTCACAGCTATGGCTTCCATATTTAGAACCCTACGCATCTGGTTAAATGACCTAGAAGAAAAAACAGAATCATCTGTGTCTAGATCCAGGATTCTTAAAGAATTATCTACATTTAAAGACACCATCAATTATTCTTGCGATGCCTCCATGGATAATAAGCCTTTTGGCAAAAGCCTCATCTCTGTCAGTTACAGCTAGAAGGTCTTTATGGGTTAAGGCTTGGGAGGCAGACCCCTTGTCCAAAAACAGACTGGTATCTCTACCATTCACTGGTCTCAAACTATTTGGAGACAAATTGGAAGATATAATCAAGCAGTCTTCAGGAGGTAATAGTTCCTTTTTGCCACAGGAGAAGAGAATTAGGGACTCCAGAAGCTACAAACCAGGTAGAGGTTATGAGCAGAGAAGAAGAGGTACTCAACAATCCCAGAGACCCGGAAACCGAAAGGATTTCCCAAAGAAAGGGCAGTTTCAGCAATTAAGCCAGCCCCCTCCCCTTCTGTTCCTCCAGTACTGACCCGTCTTGGCTGACGTTCCTGTGCTGTGTACCGAATCGGCTTGGCTGTGGTTCTTGCTTCCTGCGTGCCCGGCTGGGCAAACTTCAAGCAGTTCCGGCTGCTTACTACTTGCACGGGTCACTCAATACTGTGTCTCTTTGCTCCGGTACTCCTGTACCTTGCTCAATCCTGTCAGGTGGTTCTGAGTCTCAGTGTGCCAGTATTCTTTCACACCATGCTGTGATCTCTTGGTCTTCACTTGGGTTCAGTTGGGCGTATCCCGTGGTTGTCGTTATCCAGACCTTTGCGATCATTAACCCCTTTGGGGGTGGTGCCTTGTTACTGACTTGCTACACCAGTGTGGTTTGGGTCCGTTACTCTGTGTGTACCGATCCCATAGGTCCGTTGGGCGCCTCCGGTTGCCATCCATTTTATCTAGACGCACATTAATCCTTTGTGGGTAGCAAGAGCATTGGTGTTGACAGCTCCGTAGGGCCTCCGGTTTGGCACGAGCTCTGACCAACCTTGTGTAGTCCACGGTGGGCGTCCACCGTTGTATACCCGTGCAGGTGCTCCTTGCCTGTCTGCTGTTGCAGTCCTGTCATTGTCGCCTCCTGCTGCCTTTGGCGACATTGGGCCTCCGCTATTTATGGCCACACAGCCAGTGGCTTCACTGTACATATTGTACTCTCATACACTGTATCAAGATATTTTCCTGACCTGTGTCAGTATTGTGTTTGTGTACCATACTGGACCCGTGTGGGTTAACCTGCTTGTAACCTGTCCTGTGTCAGTTTTACTGCTATTTACTGGACCCGTGAGGGTTACATTATTCATTGTGTGTTTCAATAAAATTGTGTTTTACTAACACCTACCGTGTCTGAGTGTACTGAACCGTAACATTCACCTTTCAGATTATACCATGGGCCAAAATCCATGCTCGCAGGACTCAGGAGAATTATCTCCGTTACCTCCAGAAAAATCCTTCAGATCTGTTTCATAAGATTCCCCTAATGTCATCCTTCAAGAACGAGTTATATTGGTGGACCCAGCCCCAACATTTAGCAGAGGGTCGCCCATATTAGACCCGGAAAAACACATCCTGTATACAGACGGCAGCATGACAGGTTGGTGGGGCATCTGGAATCAACAGATTGTACAAGGCAACTGGTCAAACCAGGAGGCACACCTACACATCAATGTCCTGGAGCTTCTGGCGGTATGGAAGTCCCTCAGACACTTCCGCCACAACCTACAACACACCTCTGTGTTAATCAGGTCAGACAACATCTCAGCAGTGCAATACTTTCTGAACCAGGGAGGCACAAGAAGTCCGAGGTTAAACAACCTGACATTAAGAATATGTAACGGTTCGTACAGGTGAATACTGGACAGGTACTTATAGGTAACAATCACTTTATTAAGCACAAGTAATAAATCAGTAAAGCACGTATCAGCAATAAACAGTAAACAGTGGCATTCATATACAACGGAACTTATGCCACTTCTCGGAAGTTGGAGGCTGCCTTTGTGAGAGGCACTATCTGTCTGTCCCAGAAGCAGAAATGAATGCGTAGTCTGCAGAGCCACAGATACGCACCTGGAGGATACCAGACTATATGGAAAGGCGATCAGGAATGATAACTGTCTGAACCCCAGGTCCGCACCTCTAGGGAAACCAGACGTAATCGATAGGCAGCAGTAGTAAGGAATGGCTGAGCCTAGGTCCGCACCTATCGCATCACCAGACAAACCTAAAGTGAACAAGGAACGGATAGTCAACCAGAGCTGCAGGTATGCACCAGATTGGGTGTCGGACAAGCCTAGGGTCATACACAAAGCGGGTAGGTGGACAGAGCCACAGGTCAGCACCAGAACGGGTAGTCGGACAAGCCAGGGGTCATACATGGAACAGGGAGTCATCCAGAGCTGCAGGTCTGCACCAGATTGGTTGTCAGACAAGCCTAGGGTCATACACGGAGTGGGTAGTCGGACAGAGCCACAGGTCAGCACCAGATCGGATAGTCAGACAAACCAAGTAATACACAGAGCTCAGGAAACACAACTGCACTGGTACACCACGAAAGGGCGACTGATGTGGTGTCCAGGCAGTTTAAGTACCAATTGCTCCACCTCCAGAAGGTGGAGCAATAGGCTACTATGCCTTTAAGAGCCAGGTCACGATGTCACAGGAGATTCCCTTGACGCGCGCCCGCAGACTGCCGGCAGAACACAGCACTGCCGGAAGTAGGAGCAAGAAGCTGGCTGCCTGCCAGGAAACCAGGGTGGCCGGCTACCAGGGAACAGTCGCGGCAAAGAGCCGTGAGGCAGCACAAAAGAGACCGACCACCCACAGATGCCTGGCGGCCGTCTCAGCAGGTAAGCAGAATGCTTGCAGAATACTCTTTTGGGCAGAAAGCCACCTCTCCTCACTGACGGCGGCATTCATCTCCGGTCACCTCAACTTCCAGGCAGACTACTTGTCGCACCAGGATAGTCCAAGGGGAATGGAGTCTCAATGACAAGGTCTTCCAGTACATCACAGAGGAACTGGGAACGCCCTCAGTGGATCTTATGGCCACAAGCCACAACAAGAAATGCCAGGCTTACATATAGGTGGTACGAGCCCCATGCTCTGGCTCAGGACGCTCTTCATCTCCGCTGGCATATGTGTTTCCTCCACTGCCTCTGTTATTGGAGGTGGTAAGAAAGATCAGAGAAGACAGGGCAGAGGTAATTCTGATCACCCCGGACTGGCCAAGAAAGCCCTGGTACTCGGATCTTCTATGGCTGTCCCTCAGATCTCCCATCCCGCTACGAGAAGTTCCGGACCTGCTAATCCAGGGCCATTTCCGGCTTTCTTTCTTTTCTGACTCAGTTATCCAGACCATTTTACAAGGTATAAAACCATCTTCTACAAAGATCTATTATAGAGCCTGGTCTGTGTTTCAGAGGTAGTGCTTGGAAATAAAATTAGACAGCCAGTCCATTGCTGCCCCTCAAATTCTGAATTTCCTCCAGGCAGGTTTCCAAAAAGGGCTAAAACCTGCTTCATTGAAAGTGCAATTGTCAGCAATGTTAGCTATTCTAGCCACTCCTTTCGCCAGTAACTATTTTATTAAGAGATATTTAACCTCTTTCTCAAAAAGTAAGCCAACTATTAGAGAAACCATTCCGCCTTGAACCTTAACCTGGTACTCCAGCAATTGTCTTCACACCCTTACTTTGAACCGCTGGAGGAGGTGTCCCTGAAACACCTCACTATCAAGACTGTTTTCCTTACAGCTGTCACATCATCAAGGAGAGTGGGGGAACTACAAGCTCTTCTGAAAGTTCCCCCGTATTTAGTATTCCACCAAGACAAGGTAGTTATTCGGGCCAATCCCTCCTTCAGCTCTAAGGTTATCTCAGAGTTCCACCTCAATCAAGAAATTGTACTTCCATCCTTTTGTTCAAGCCCACAGCATGACATTGAAAAGCAGCTGCATAATTTAGACCTGGTCAGATGCCTTAAGATTTATCTCCACAGGACACAGCATCTCAGCAAGACAGATGCCTTATTTGTTGATTTTTGCTGCAAATTTAAGGGATCAGCAGCCTCTAAACCATCAATTTCTCGCAGGATCTGGGATGTATCTCACTGGCAAACGAATCCCCACAGGTGATCTGTAAAGCAGCTACGTGGGCATCAGTCTCTACTTTTATTAAACATTATAGACTTGACGTTCAAGCATCTGAAGATGCTAAGTTTGGCAGGAAGGTGCTTGAAGCAGCCATTCCTGTATAATCAAACTATTCTCCTCCTTCCCAGGCACTGAGGTACTGCTTTGGTAAGTGTTACGGTTCAGTATACTCAGACACGTTAGGTTTAGGTAAAAACACAGCTTTATTGAAGCACACAAGGAATAATGTAACCCTCACGGGTCCAGAAAGTAGCATCAACTGACACAAGACAGGTTACAAGTGGTTACCCACATGGGTCCAGTAAAGTGCACAACACAATACTGACACAGGTCAGGTAAATTGTGATACAGTGTATGAGTATGATATACAGTGGAGCCAATGGCAGAGTGGCTAGCAATGACTGCGATACAATGTCGCTAGCGCCACAGGCGTTGACAACGACCTGAGTAACGGAGGCAAAGCTTGCTAGCACGGTTCCACTATGGTGGACGCCCACCGTGGACTACAAAGGCAAATCAGCGCTCGTGCCAAACAGATACCCAACGGAGAGATCGACACCAGTGCTCTTGCTATGACCCAAAGGGTTAATGTGCTCACATAAACGGCAGACAACCGGAAGCGCCCAACTGACCTACTAAATGGTACGCCCTGGGTATAGGTAGCAAGCACACTACTATAGCAAGTGGATTCGAGACAGCGCCCCCGAAGGGGTTAATAATCGCTATGGTCTGGATAACGGCAACCATGGAACGCGCCCAACTGAACCTAAGGCGACCAAGCGATGTAGCACAGTGTAATAGGATATAGGCACACTGAGACTCTGAACCAACTGGTAATAAGGACAGGGTACCGGAGTACCGGAGACGTGAGACACCCTTAGAGGGAACCATGCACTGTAAGCAGCCGGAACTGCCAGGTAAAGTCCAATGAACATGCTAAGAGCAGGAACCAATTCCAGCTGGTGCAGTGACCAGCACAGGAACGTAGCCAAGCTGAGTCGGAGCAGGAAGCAGGAACGTCAGTCTCGCCGGGTCGGTACACGGAGCAGGAACGTCGATCTCTCCGGGTCGGTACATGGAGCAGGAACGTCAGCCAGGCTGGGTCAGAACAGGAAGCAGGAACGTCAGCCAATCCAAGTCGGTACACAGAATCAGGAGCAATGACTAATGGCGTGTTCAGGCAGTCCGGGGTCATACACTGGATCAAAATCACAGAACTATCGCTAGGCATCAGGTACACCACGAAAGGGCATTAGCAAAGTGACAGCCCAGGGTATAAAAAGGCTGTCACTAGGAGGAGCAATACAGCGCAGCCAATAGGAGAGCATCAACATAGAGATGGACAGAATGTCACTCAGATCACGGGCACCGTGATAGTAAGTCCCACAGTATGCCGTGGATTGGACACAGAGGAAAAGGTGAAATTTACTCACCGATATTTGTTTTTCCTCTGTGTCCTTCCACGGCAACCCTACCCTTTTTTGGGTAAGATGGTATGGTATCAGTTCCATGATTATTATCTACATGGTTTAATGATGGATTACGTATGCCCAATTATATTTGGCTATCTCTAGCATTTCCTTTCTTGCAGCTTGGTCAACCGTATAACTGCAGGAGGGAAGTGATGCAAAAAATGTATAGAATTGATCCTACCAGCTGGAGGATGGAGCCAATCATACCACAGTATGCCGTGGAAGGACACAGAGGAAAAACAAATATTGGTGAGTAAATTTCACCTTTTTCCCTCTTGTTCTTGGAAATTCCTTTTATATTTATATATATATATATATATATATATATATATATATATATATATATATATATACAATTTTTATTTTTTTACTTTGCAGTGGTCATAGACAGTGCGAGCTGAAATCCTAAATTTAAAACAAATTAGTCGGATTACTCAAATATTACAGACATTTGAAGAACAGCAGTTACTATAGATCTTCCTAATGAACTTAACTATAGCAGTGCTACCTTGATACCATAATAAGTATGTTCTTACTAAGTTAGTGTGAGCAATATAATCCTGGATCTTCCAGGCAGATCCAATGCTGTAGTAAACTTTATTATGTAATACTGTTCATCATGGGGGAAAAGCAATATACATTTTGCTGGCAACACATTTTAAAACATTTGACTGTATTTACTAAGCTGCCAAAATACCTGTGCAGCTGTTTAGCAGGTTTGGTCAAAGAAATTAAAGAAAGTGAATAATAATAATAGTTTCAGTGCCGATCTATGTGCAAATGAATGGGGCCGGTGGTTTCCATGGAGTGTTCCATGCGGAAAGGTTGAAATTTACTTACCGATATTTCCTTTTCTTCTGTGTATCTCCACGGCACATAGTCAACAATGGGCTTTATCTCCGGCCCCCAGCTGGTAGGACCGATTAATTTTGAATACAAACTCACTCCACCCCTTCCACCTCAGTTATCTTGTCTAGCCAAGCTGTATCTTCTATTAATTAAATAGTTAAGGGTGGGTGTGCCGTGGAGATACACAGAAGAAAAGGAAATATCGGTAAGTAAATTTCACCCTTTCTTCTGTGTACTCCAGGGCACATAGTCAACAATGGGATCTAACAAAGCCTCTTATTGGGAGGGTAATAATAATATTAACAGATATCATAATTAAAACATACTTATGTATATAAAATGAAAATAAAGGATGTTCCTACCATGATTCATAAAGGAATTACTGCCTGCAATACCCGTCATCCAAACTTGGCCTCTGCTGATGAGCTTACATCCAAGTTATAATGTCTGATAACTGAAGACATTGACTTCCAGGTGGCTGCTTTACATATTTCTGCTGGAGAAGCGCTTGCTTTAAGTGCCCAGGAGGTTGAAACTGCTCGAGTTGAGTGAGCTTTGATCTTAAGAGGAGGTACCTTATAGGCAGCCATAATGCATTGTCTAATCCATCTTGCAACAGATGGTTTGGAAGCTGCAGACCCCTTTCTTTTCCCTTGGAATTGAATAAACAGAGAATATGAATCCCTAAATTCTCTAGTCCTGTCTAAGTAAGTAGATATGCATCTAACAAGATCTAAAGAGTGAAGTCTACGCTCCTTATCTCCTGTAGGGTTCTGACAGAAGGAGGGAAGAATAATTTTGTGGTCTAGATGGAAATTTGATACTACTTTCCCTCTGAAATTGGGCTTCATTCTTAAAACCACCTTGTCCTGATGGAAGGTCAAAAATGGGCTCTTACAGCATAGGGCTTGCAACTAATTAATACTCTTAGCAGAGGTAATGGCTGTAAGACATACCGTTTTCCAGGTCAGATGTTTGATAGAGATTTGATTAATAGGCTCAAATAAAGGTGAATCTATAAGCTGTTTTAAGACTATATTAAGGTCCCATGCAGGGACTATTTCCCTTATTCTAGGGTGAGCTTTCTCCACTGCCCTAATGAAACGCTGGACCAGGTCTTTTTCTGCCAAATGTTTAACAAATACCGCTGTCAAGGCTGAAATCTGTATTTTTAGTGATGCCGGACTAAGACCTAAGTCAAATCCTTTTTCTAGGAATTCCTAAACCGCTGCAGTAGATACTTTTTGTTTCACTATCTTGTTCTTGATACACCAACTCCTGAAGGTCTTCCATATCTTGTCATAAATCCTGTTAGTAGAGGATTCTCTGCCTGAAATAATGGTTTTGGCCACTTTCTCTGAACAGCCTTTGGATCTTACATGCTACCGCTCAACTTCCATGCTGTCAGGTGAAAAAAATTCTGATTCTGGTGAAGCAGAGGTCCCTGGGTCAACAGGTCTGCCCTCTTTGAGAGTGGCCAAGGCTTTTGGCATGAGAGTTTCACCAACTCGGAGTACGATGTCCTTTTCGGCCAGTCCGGTGCTATCTGAATAATCTCTGTCTTGTCCTTCCTTATCTTTCTTAGGACTTCCCTTATTAAAGGAATTGGTGGAAGATATAAGCATGGGTGAATGTCCAGGATTGCTTCAGGGCATCTTGAGCTGCTGCTGCCGTGTTGTTCCATCTGGAGAAAAAAAGGTTGCACTTCACATTTTGGGGGTGCTGCCATTAAGTTTATCACTGGAGTTCCCCATTTGCTGATGATCTGTAGATATACCTCTTGATTCAGTGACCACTCTCCTGGATCAACCTTTACTCTTCTTAAGTAGTCCGCTTGACTGTTTAATGTTCCTGAAATGCGCGAGGCTGTCAGAGCCTTTACGTTTCTTTCTGCCCATCTGAATATCGATTGGACTTCCTTGTTCAAGGTGACGCTTCTTGTCCCTCCTTGGTTCTTTAAATATTTGACTGTTGTCATACAGTCTGATCTTATGTGTTCTGCTTTGTTGTATAGTAGAATCTGGAAGTGAAGTTCGGTATATTTTACTGCTCTTATCTCCAGGATGTTTATCTGCAAGTTTGACTCCTTTGGTTGCCATATTCCTTGTATCATTCTGGAATCCCAAATGCCTCCCCACCCTGATGGACTTGCATCTGTGTTTATTATCTGCCAGTGATTATCCACTATTGCAGTGCCTTTTCTCAGATGTCTTTCCCTTGTCCACCAGAGCAGACTTCTTCTTATTTCTGCAGGAAGATAAATTATTTGGTAAGGATCCTGCTGGTGATTCCAGCGTCTGAGGAAATACAGCTGTAGACTTCTTAAGTGAAACCTCGACCAGGGCACTACCTGAATAGCCAATGTCATGACTCCCAGACATTCCATAATTGATTGAGCTGTTTGCTTCTCCTTCTTTCTGAAATCCAGAACTATTTTGATTATGTTGTGAATTCTTTCGTCTGATAGTCACTACTGCTTTATCTGTGTCTATCTTGATTCCTAGAAAGATTAAGTTCTGAGTTGGCCGAAACTGACTCTTTTCTGCGTTTATCAACCAGCCTAAGTTCAACAGATGGTCTGTCACCTTTTTTGTGTGATTCTTTGTGATCTGTTCTGACTCTGAAATGATCAAGAGATCGTCGATATATAATTATGACAATCCCTTCTCTTCTTAGTGGTTCTAGTGCTGTGGCCAAGATCTTTGTGAACACTCTTGGAGCCGTGGTCAACCCAAATGGGAGGCATCTGAATTGAAAATGATTTTCTTATTGCAAATCTGAGGTATTTTCGATCCTCTGTCCTCACTTGTATGTGGTAGTATGCATCCTGAAGATCTATCTTCGTAAGGAAATTGTTGGGACATATAGATCTTATTACTGAATGTACTGACTCCATCTTGAAGTATCTTTGCTTCATGTGGTTGTTGAGCCACTTCAAATCTAGGATTGTTCTGTATGCTGCTGAAGTCTTTGGGACCGCAAACAATATTGAGTATATTCCAGAACAATTCTGAGCCACAGAGACTGGTTCCACGACTGCTTTCTTGACAAGTTGATGTACTTCTTTCTTGAAGAATCTGGAGATCCTTTGGTACCTTTGATCTCTTGAAAATGTGATTCTTTGGGGGGCTCTTGAACTCCAATGTATATCCTGTCTCCAGAATCCTTTGGAACCATTTGTCTTGTGTTTTCCACTGGTCCCTTGAATTTTAGCAGGCGTCCCTCCACCTGCTTTGGAGACAAGACTCTCTGATCTTCAAAATTCTTTCTTAAATTGTGTTTTCCTGGAAAAATCCTTCCAGAATGATCCCCTAAAGTTTTGTGTAGACTGTGGTCTTCTGTTATCACTCTGTTTGCTTTGATACTTTCCTTGGTTGCAAAAGGAATAATTCTTTGTGTGGATCTAACTGGGGATAATCTTGGTCTTTTCCCCTGTCAGCTTCTTTATAATTTCTTCTAGCTGATCTCCAAATAACAATTCTCCTTTGAATGGCAAGGAGATCAGATGAAACTGACGTTGCTGATGCTTTTGCCGCCAAGAATCAAGTGATGTGTCACATAAGAAACTGTTTGCCTCCTTTATGATGGCTACTTCCTTGAACAGTTTCGATCTAGATACTGACAAATCTATTTTTTCTTCTGACGAGTTTAGCCAGATCCTCATTGTTCTTGAAACAGATGCAAGTGCTGTGGCTACCTTGATGTTGTTTTCGTATTAGAGTATTGCTTCTTTAATACCAAACCCATCCTCTCCATTGGATCCTTTAAGGCGGATCCATCTTCTAAACAGATAGTGATATGTTTTGCTAAACAAGCAACAGCAGCATCCACTTTAGGAGGGTTAGACCATAATCTTATATCCTCTTCTTGAAAAGGATACATTTTGGAAAAACGTTTTGTAACCAGGGATCTTTTTGCAGCCTTCTTCCATTCTTCCTGAACTATACCTGATACAGAATGATGTACAGGAAATGTGGGCGCGGTCTTCTGATTACCCAGGAAAGCAGTATCCATGATGTTTAATTCCTTCTGTTCTTCCGTTATCCCCAATGATTTTCTAATGTATCTGATGAATCCCTCTATCTTTTCTATCGAGAACGATCCTGTGCCTTCAACGATCTCTCCTTCTTCTTCCTCCGAAGATAAGTATTCTGAAGGATCCTGGCTATTTGATTAATCTATTTCTGCTTGTTTTGAATAAGAGGTACCTTCCCCTGGGTCCTCAGGCCTTTCTCTTTTCTTAGGGTTCGCAGCCTCTTGCATTGCTGAAAATGTTCTTTCATGGATGTTTGCATCCATGATAAAACATTTTGAAATTGTAGGGGCACATCCCGTCCTGCTACTTTATTGAGACATTCCAAACAAAGTTTTGACCCTTCAACTACTGGAGACTTTTTATCACAACTAGAACAAGTCTTAGGTTTAGAAGATTTAGATTCTGAGCTAGTGCTATCCTTAGGGGTCCCAGCTTCTGATTTCTATTTAGAACTGCCTTTGGCTGATGAAGACATTATATTTAACTAGGAATAATACTCTATTAAAACTAACACTTTGTTAAGCAATCTTAAAATGTATATAAACTAATCCTTACCTTGCCACCATGCGCCCGCTTCTTTTGTAGTGCTTGTGTTCCAGGCTGGAACGCACGCTGTTTGGCGATACATTCCTTACCGAAGGGATAAGTCGTAGCAATGTGTGCTGCCTTCCCTTCCTGATCCAGCCCGGCGTGCGCTTGTTGATGTGGTGAACACTCTGAAGAAGAAAGGTGTTCTTTTGGAAACTTTATCAATTGCATATATTTACCAAGAGGCAAAAATAGCTTTGGAGCTCTTTACTCTTCTCTGGGTACCCAGATGGTTCAAAGAACATCTCAGATGTTCCAAAAAAGTATGAGATTTTCTCAGTGTCTGTCAGCTAATTTCAGGAAGATCTTTTTTGCCTCTACAGTAATTAGAAACACCTGATTCTCTCCTCTCCTTCCATAAATCTTTTGAGTGCTATAAGGGTGTCCGGTGCACTGCAAAGCACTTTAAGGGTTGAGTATTGCTTGATTTTCTTCCTTATGGTAGTGAGAGCAAGTAATGTTTTCACAAGTTAATGGAACTGTAATGCTATGCACAAGTTAAAGGCACCCTATCGCTAAAACCCCCCATAACAAAAAACAAACAAAAAAAAAAAAAATAGCTTTTGAAGGGCTTTCAAAGTCATCTGTATGTTATATTAGTCATTTTTATTTGGAAAACTTGTCTTGAAGTTATTTAGATACATAGATATGGCAAGCTTCACATCCTTCTCAGTGTCAAGCCTCTATCAGCTGCATAATCCTTGGGTGCCCAAGATGATTCTGCCAAGTGACTTATGGCTTCTGCAGGCTGGCAGGTAGAGCACTGAGTCATGTGACCTTACCAGGCTGAATCAACCCTTGTTTCGGGCTAATAAAAGTTTTGTTCAGTGGTATTGAATAACCATTGTTCTAATGGTTAACCATTATCATTTAATAAAATGTCTGTTAGCTTGAAGAGTGTGTTGGCAGCAGCTGTAGTAGAGAATTAATGTTGGCGCTGCAGAGATGAGCCTGGCTGGTTATTTAATTTTTTTTTTGGCACAACTACAGGCTGCTCACTCACTTAACCAGTCCAGATACATACAGCAAAAGGCATGCTTTCTGAGGGAACTGTGAGGACTGTTATAGAAAAGTAGGTATGTACAGTTGTAATCAAAATTTTTCAACTCTCATTGCAAATCAGGTTTATTGTCAAATTTTACAGATTTTCAGCTGTTTGCAATGAACAAATCAAACAAAAGCAATTGAAATAGCTCAACACAATGAATGATTCAAGTGTTTTCCCCAACCGAAAATGCAACTTATAATGACTTCTCCAGTCTCAAAATTATTCAACCCCCTGAATAGAATCCCTCACAATAGCACAAATATGCAAAACAGATGTTGTCTCAAGCACACCTGATGCAAATAATCAAGGGCTTCATTAGTTGCACCAGGTGTGCTTGAGTTGGAACACATGAAATACCTGTACTGGCTAGGGGTTTGAGTGCAACGTTTGACTACATGTTAGAAATATGACTAAGTCAAAAGAATGGTCCAGAAAGTTAAGAGAAGAGATCATCGCCCTTCACAAACAAGGAACAGTGGTTACACTACCTGGATGGGGCAGAAAAAGGAAGCTATCAATGGTTGCAACCAGATTTCTGAGAAGGCAGGTTGAGAAAAACTCTCTAGTAACTGCAAAAGACCTGCAGCAAGACTTGGCAACAGGCACTGAGATTTCAGTGAGCACAGTAAGGTGCGTACTAAATGCAGAATGGTCTCATGCAAGAACTCCAAGATGTACACATCTACTGACCCATGAAGGGGTTGAATCATTTTGAGACTGGAGAAGTCTATTATAAGTTATAAATAATAATGTAGATGAGCGCTTAAAGTGACAGAGCAAAGTGAGCTTTGAATAGACAAGATTAAATAAATAACAAAATAACTAGAATGCATCTCTAACCTATCTAAAAGTATATAGAGTGAAAAAATCAATATAAATACGTAAGGTGAGAGCTATAATAAAATTAAAAAAACATATATAGTAACATAAGTACAATAAATATTGTGAAGGTTATACTTATAAAACACAGAAAAACCAAGTATTTATACAAACATGGAATAATTCTCTTGATGTGATACAATAAAGGTGATGTGGATGAGATACATGTAAAAGAAAAAATGCAGCAAAGAATGAAAGTCCCATAAAGTGTCCCAAAATTGAAAAAGAATAAATCCTATGGTTTTGATTGAAGTAGTTCCACAATCTGTTAAATATATTTTCTTTAAAGGGATAGTAATACTTAAAATGTAAAAAAAAAAAAAAAAAAAAAAAAAATGTTGTAGGGTTTATCCCCCTGAGTAAAACTAGGGTACTCCCACTGCTGAAAGGTGTTTCATTCAAAATTTATTAATTTTCAAAGTTGAATTTTTTAGGTGCAATATCACAGTGGCCTGAAATTGTACAGTGGCGCTGTTGCTACACGATCCTATGGACAGCTCTGGTCCCTGGGCCACCTGGGGGGTGTTGACACTTTCCTCACTGGTTCAGTGTTTTTTGGGTCTTCTAACATTTTCTAGTTATGTTTCATGTATTTTTGTTTTACTGTTTCAACTTTGTAAAATTTGAGTTACATGCCTTTAAGGAGCGCTTTACAGCATAGGCGCCATTGCTCCATTCACTCCTATGGGACTGTACAGTTTGGAACATATCTCTGCAACTGCTCCACCTAGCGACTTCAGAAATGGCTCATTTTTATTGTCTGCCCTTGCTCTATCATCCGGTTCATGTTTCTCGTGTGTTGGGGGCTCAGGGGGCTTCAGGCACTGTTGGGGTATTTTTTCTGGGAAAATGACATTTCCCATGAGCGTTTGCTTCGCACGCTTGTTTCCCATTTTGTGCCTTTTCCAGAACGAGTATCGTACGTGGACTCTCATTCTCTCCTTTGCAGATTAAACCTTTGCCTGCCAGATAAGGTCTGTTTTAGTGATTTCTGGGGTGAAACTTTAATCCTACACACTGTAATTGGGTGAATTCTTATACTTTAGCGTTTTTGACACTGTGAGAATGTGTAATCCATTGGAGCTTGGGGCCAGGCCTAGGACTAAGGATGCTGGGGTCTCTGTATCCCCTATTTCACATTGCTCTTCCTGTCATTCAGGGTTACCTAGAGAATTCTCAGGTCATTTATGCCCAGCATGTTCTGATGTCCCTGTGTAACGGTTTGTTCGACACACAGACACAGTAGGTTTGAATAAAACACAGTTTTATTAAACAATTAAGATCACAATAACCCTCACAGGTCCTGTAATATATACTTAATATAGTACAGCCACTAGACAGGTTATACAGAGGTAAGGTCCAGTATAAGTAAAGAGTCCATAGAACATTATACTGACACAGGTCAGGCAGATCTTGAGTGAGTCCCAGTATATCGGTACTGCATGGGTTAATAGCAGACAGAGAATGTTGACAGGCCCATGTGTGGTAAGGCCTATTAAGGAGCTCAAATAGATATGAGAGCTTTAGTACGAGTAATGCCCAAGAATATATATACCAGACAATTGTGGACTGCCTTAGCAGTAACGGAGGCTGAGCAACTTGAGCACTGCCGTAGCAGTAACGGAGACTAGGCAATGTGAACACTGCCGTAGCAGTAACGGAGACTAGGCAATGTGAACACTGCCATAGCAGTAATGGAGACTGAGTGACGTAGACACTGCTGTAGCAGGAACAGAGACCAGGCAACTTGAGCACTGCCGTAGCAGTAACGGAGACTGAGCCACGTGAGCACTGCCGTTGCAGAGACTGGGCAACTGGATACTGCCGTAGCATTAATGGAGACTAGGCAACTGGATACTGCCATAGCATTAACGGAGACAGAGCAACTGAGGAGCTGCTGTGGCAGTAACGGAGACTGAGCAATAGGGGCACTGCCGTAGCAGTAGCGAAGACTGAGCCACTTGAGCACTGCCGTAGCAGTAACGGAGACTAGGCAACTGGACACTGCCGTGGCAATAACGGAGACTAGGCAACTGGATACTGCCGTAGCATAAACGGAGATTTGAGCAGCCTGAGCACTGCTGTAGCAGTAACGGAATCTGAGTAACTCTCCCTGAGAGGCACCTAACCTGGAATGGTTCGTAAGGCAGACCAATAGGAATGTCCCCGGGGCGACACTGAGGCAACCGAGACCAACTGCACAGCTGTCCACAGACAGCGAGAGTGAAGCACTACCTTTAACCGGAGACCGGTCAGGGCGTTCAGAGGAGGCAGCAGCCCAACCAGGCGTAGTCACACAGAACAGGAACGTAGAACAATCCAAGTCGGTACACGGAGCAGGAATGTCAGCCAATCCAAGTCGGTACACGGAGCAGGAACGTCAGCCAAGCCGGGTTGGTGCACGGAGCAGGAACGTCAGCCAAGCTGGGTCGGTACACAGGAGATGAAAAGCAGAATGGTCAGGCAGTCCGGGTCGGTGCACAGGCAGGAAACGAGATGCAGAGTAGTCAGGCAGGTCGGGTCGATACACTGAGAGTACACAATAATCGGGAACAAGCGCTGGTACTGGAACACCACGAAAGGGCACCGGAGATGTGCCAGAACCCAGTATTTAAGGACAATACTGGGCGGGAGAATCACAGTTCAGCCAATAGGTGTAAAGCAGGAGTATAGACTGACAGAGTGTCGCCGAATAGCACGAGCACCGTGATACCCTGAGAGTCTCCCAGGGACCTCCAGCCATGCATTAGAGCCAGTTTGGGTGCAACAGTTCAAGGCTGCTACTTAGGTCTACATTGCAACTTTTTCCATCCCAGTTACAGGGAGTCTTCCATTCCTGGCAGACCCCCTCCTCTGTCAAGTCTTCCCTGCCAAAACCACAGGGAGTACCTGACGTATCAGATTCCTCTGAGGAGGAACTGCTGGTGGCTTCAGACGTTTCGGAATGTTCTGCTGTGGGCTTCTCTCAGTTTTTTGGGGATCCCTTTGAGGCTGATCTTGAGTTCTCGGCTGAGGGCCTGATCAGGTCTTTTTTGACTACCCTAAACATTCCCTTAGTTCAGGAGGTCTCTTCTGATCCCTCTGATGTATTTCATCAGCCTAAAAAGCCCCTTACTTGCTTTCCACCTAACCCCACTCTTGTCCGCCTTGTGTCTGATGAGTGGAAATACGCCTCAGGCCACAGAGAAACGGTGTCTGTTCATTGGTGCTATTCAGGCTCTTCTGGAAAAGGATGTTCGAGAGCCGGTTCCGGTTCAGGACAGAGGTATGGGTTTTTACTCAAACCTCTTTGTGGTCTCCAAGAAGGACAGCGTTGTCGTCCCATTTTGGACTTGAGGGATCTCAATTCCTTTGTGATCCAGACTCATTATCACAAGAGTCACTAAGGACTGTGATTGATGCTATGTCCCTGGGGGAATTCCTTGCCTCTCTGGATCTTCAGTACGCTTAACTTCACATTGCCATTCATCCAGAGAGCTGGCAGTATCTCAGATTTGCCTGCGACCAAGGGCACTTTCAGTTTTCAGCTCTTCCCTTTGGTCTGTCTACAGCTCCTCAAGTCTTCAACCGTGTCCTGGGAGCCTTAGTGTTTGTCCACCACCGGAAAGGCATCAGAGTTACCCCATACATGGACGACCTGCTTCTGAAAGCCCCCTCTGCGGAACTTCTTCATCAGCAGGTACAGAACTGCATTCATGCTTTCACCCATCACGGGTGGAACATCAACATGCACAAGTCAGATCTTGTCCCATCCCAGCGTCTAATCTTCCTGTGCCTTCTCTTTGACACTCAGAAGAGCATGGTGTTTCTCACGGAAGAGGTAGCTCACCAGATCGACCACAGGGTTTCTGCTGTTCTACCTCGAGATCCAGTTCCAGCCAAGAAGCTGTCCTTTCTGGTGGGGAAGTTCATTTCCACCATCGAAACGGTCCCTTTTGCCATGGCTCACACCAGGGAACTCCAGAGGTTTGTGATCCAGGTGTGCTGGGGTCAGCCGGACCTTCTGAAGATGTCAGTGTCCCTTCCTCTTCATGTGGAACTGAGTTTGTCATGGTGGCTCGACCTCTCCAATCTGCTGAAGGGCAAGTCTTTCCTGGTATTCTTCGGGACCACATTGACAACGGATGCCAGTCTCTCTCCGGCTGGGGAGCCGTCCTGGGTCGCCTGATTGCTCAGGGTCGGTGGTCTCCGGAGGAATCTCTCCTTCCTATCAACGTGTTGGAGCTTCGGGCGATATTTCATGTCCTTCGTCATTGGACATCTTGGCTGGAAGACTGTCCAGTCCGGGTACAGTCCAACAACGCCACTGCCGTGGCTTACATCAACAAGCAGGGCAGAACAAGAAGTCTTGCCGCTTGGTTAGAGGTCAACGCTATTTTGTCCTGGGCAGAAGAACACGTTCCTGCCATATCCGCAGTGCACATTCCTGGTGTAGACAACCTCATGGCAGACTTCCATAGTCGACACACAGTGGACAGAGCAGAGTGAGAGCTGCACCCAAAGGTGCTCACCCTCATTGTTCAGAAGTGGGGTCTTCCTTGCATCGACCTGATGGTGACAAGACACAACAGGAAGGTTCCGAGGTTCTGCTCTCGATGGAAGGACCCTCTAACTCTGGTGGTGGATGCAATGACCATTCCTTGGTTATTTCCTCTGGCCTACATCTTTCCTCCCCTCCCAATGTTGCACAGGGAAATTGGGACTGGAGCACTGTCCAGTCATTCTGATTGCTCTTTACTGGCCTCACCAAGCTTGGTTTCCGGAGCTTCTGGATCTGTCAGTGGCGGAGCCATTCCGGATGCCTTGCCATCCGGATCTTCTTCTACAGGGTTACATGTGGAAGGAGGATGTTCATCGACTAGCTTTGATGGCTTGGAAATTGAATCCTCAATATTGAAGAAGAGGAGGTTTTTCTTCTGGTGTAGGGCTACTATGCTCAGTGTCCGCAAACCTGTTTCTTCCAAGATCTACCATCGTGTCTGGTGGACGTTTCTATCTTGGTGTGCTGATAGGGACCTGTCTCAGGAATTTGATCTGCCTACGGTCTTGGCTTTTTTGCAGGACGGTGTGGATAAGGGCCCCAGTTTGAGTTTCCTTAAGGTTCAGACTTCTGCTCACTCTGTTTTCTTTCAGAGGTGCATTGCCATTCTTCCTGATGTGAAGGTTTTCTTCCAAGGTGTTGCTCATACTCGTCCTGCCTTCAAGAATCCCGCTTCTCCGTGGGATCTTAACTTGGTTTTGGGTGTTCTTCAGCGCCCTCCCGTTGAGTCCTTGGATACTATTCCTCTACGCCTTTTGACGTGGAAAATGTCTTTTCTCTTGGCGATTGTGTCCGTTCGCTGTGTTGCGGAGTTACATGCTCTGTCCTGTAAACCACCCTATTTGGTGTTTCACAAGGACAAGGCAGTGCTTCGCACTTCTCAGGAGTTTCTCCTGAAGGTGGTTTCGGAGCTCCACATCAATCAGTAGATTGTGGTGCCTTCTTTCTGCCTTGACCCCTCTTCTGACAAGGAGAAGGATCTCCACTTGTTAGATGTAGTGCATTGTCTCAAAATTATGTAGTCTGTTAGGCTATCTGACGCGCTGTTCGTCATCCCCGAGGGTCCCAGGGCATGAAGACCTGCATCCAAAGTGACTATTGCGTCCTGGATCAAGTCCACTATCCGTATGGCTTATGAACTAAGGAAGAAGCCTGTTCCCTTTAAGGTCATGGCTCATTCTACAAGATCTATTGGGGCTTCTTGGGCTTACAGGAATCAGGCCTCTGCTGAGCAGTTGTGCAAGGTGGCCACTTGGTCGTCTGTGCACACCTTTTCGAAACACTTCCGTGTTGATATGCTGGCATTGGCTGATGCCAGCTTTGGGAGGAAAATCCTGGAGACAGATTTTCTTCGGATCTTCCTTCACTTTTGAGCCCCGTTGGCTCTAGTTCAGTGTGCTATGTAACAGTTTGGGGTGTTGTTACCCCTGTTCAGTGTCCATTGATGCTTCATTGTTTTGTTGGGCTATCTCTGATCTGATGGTTCATATCTGCTCTGGTGACTTTGGGGGCCTTGCGCCTGGTCCTTGCCTTACTTCCCGCCTCTGGGAAACTCAATGGTTGGACATCCCAAAGTTACCAGTAACCTGTATTGGATGACAGAGAAAAGAGGATTTTAGCCCTACCTGTTAAATCCTTTTCTCTTAGTCCATACAGGTTATTGGTCTCCCATCCTTTAAAGGGACCATGCTTGACTCTCCTGTGAGCATGACCCCGAAGGACCCCCACGGTCTGCCGCAGGAGTCTTCTTTCCCTTCTACTATCTAGTCAATAGTTATTGTCTCAAATCTTACTGGAGCTGGTTGGCTAGCTGCAGCCAAGGAGGTAAGGTAGGTCCACCCCCTGCATACAATTCTAGAATTGTTCCTGTATACAATTAAAGGGGCGGATCGCCTACCCAAAGTTACCAGTAACATGTATGCACTAAGAGAAAAGGATTTAACAAGTAAGACTAAAATCCTCTTTTCATGTTCTTGAGGAAATAAACGTTATGAAACGCATTGACTTTTTAGCTTGATTTTTTTATATGGCAATCCATATATGGATTTTATTTGTTTATCAGAATATGCTGATTTATAAAAATTTTTGTACTGAGTTTATATACTTTTATACAAGAGTCGTTATTATACATCTGGGAATTGACTCATACCCTTGAATCTATCAAATACCGAATCTAAGAGTGGAATCCACGGAGGCCGAGCTTGAATTCCCCACACGCTTTACCAGTCCTGGGATTGTTAAACATACTTCCCAGGCACATCTCAGACCGTGAGTACCATCCTTTAATTTACCAAATCTTCTGTTGCGGAGTTAAACTTGACGATGTTAGGCTGAATGAGGGCAACTATTACAAATTCCCCACACGCTTGTTCTAGCTTGTCTGGCTTTCGAGCCAGCCAGGCAGTACTCTTAACAAGTGAGTTTTATTAATCAGCCTCATCCAATGCTTAAAGAAAATATATTTAACAGATTGGGGAACCATTTCAATCAAAACTATAGGATTTATTATTTTTCAATTTTGGGACACTTTATGGGGACGCTTCCATTCTATTTTTTTACTTTATTACTTATTATTTCTGCTTTGAAGACGTTTTACACAGATCACGCTACTTTGTTGCATTTTTTTTTCTATTACATGTATCTTATCCACATCACCTTTATTGTATCACGTCAAGAGACTTTCTCCACGTTTGTATAAACACCAATATGCTTGTTTTTTGGTTTTTTTTGTAAGTATAACCTTCTCAATATTTATTGTACTTATGTTACCATATATATATATTTTTAATTTCATTATAGCGCTCACCTTACGTATTTATATCCATTATAAATTGCATTTTCAGTTGAATTTGGGGAAACCACTTGAAGCATTCGTTGTGTTGAGCTGTTTCAAATGCTTTTGTTTGATTTGTTCATTGCAAACAGCTGACATCAATTTTGACAATAAACCTGATTAGCAATGGGGGTTGAATAATTTTGATTACAACTGTATGTATATATTTATTTATTTAGAGCCAACAGGTGTACTAACACTTAACAGTTATATCTAGACACAGGAGAGCCCAAGAAGAAGGATTTTGGGGGAAAACTGGACCTATGGCAACCCTTCTTATATCCTCCCTTAACCTCATTATCCTCTAGAACCCCTTCTGGGATGTTGTTCCATGAATCTATTGTCCTTTCTGTAAAGTGGTACTTATGCATGTCATTTCTGAGTCTTTCATTCTCTTTAGAGAAAGACTAGCACATTATTACAACATTAAATGCCTTAAGTTGGCAGCAAAATGTGTGCTTTAACCATGAGGCCTGGGATGGTAGCTTTCTCAGAAACATGTGTTAACATAGAATGCACAAGTACAAGTGAATGCTAACTCTGAAATGTAACGGTTAGTTCTATGAAATGTTTTGATGTAGCATTCAAAGATATTAGGAAATGTTTATATACCTTGAGATGACTTAACCCTTTATGAATCATTGTGCCTCCCCTTTCCTGTACAATAGCTTATGATACACTAACCATTATTTTTAAGTAGCACAGTGACATAGTATGCTAATTAGATCTGATTCACATTTGAGTTTTCGGTGCAGCATCTGTTCATGGTGACTTAAGGGAGGACTGACAGGTTGGTCTGAATACTGGTGAGGTGAGTGGGTCTAAGGTCAGTAACAATGTATCCACACACAGGGGCACAGGTAAAACGCATTTGGAATGTGGCTGGGATGGCTGTCTGATAAAGGGAATCGTCTCTCCACTTCATCTGGAATCCACATATGAAATGAATGAGCTTAAAAGAGCTGTAGCCAAGGCTAGGAATTTCTACTGGTCTGTGACTAGAAAAAGAAAAATTTGAGCAGACTAGTAGCAAAGATGCTGTTCTCTCTGTTTAGCATTGGGTGGACTAGTAACATTCCATCTCCTGAATAGTAACTTTTTTTTCGCTAACTTATGAAACTCACTTATATTTTTTGGTTTTCTCATGGCTGTTTTTAGGAAATTCCAGTTTTCCTGGTGAATCTTTTAACCTTTTGAGTGCCAGTGGGGTGAGCAATGCATTAAGCACCGCTCTGGCACTCATAGAGTTATTCTTAAATATTCCCACTGATTGAACTTGATATTTTACTCTTGTATGCTAAAGACGTCTCTAACTCATTTTTCCCTATGGTGAAGCTTGTTTGCTCAAGAATTGCTTCACATTTGTCTTTATACATATGTGCCAATATATTCCTGGTTGCCCAGGATTCATGGTCACAAGCTGTATCCTACTCTGAATAGGGGTAATTTCAGAAAATTACTGCACAGATTTCAAGTTCCATCCTCATTGCTTTTTCAGTTCATAGGATTTTATTTTATGTTCATAGTTTCCAAAAAAGACTGTGGCTGTCTTCTGGTCTTGGACCTGAAGTGTCTCAGTCAATTTGTACAAACTCCATGGTTCAAGATCAAGTCTCTTGCTCTGCCTTTTCCGCCATGTGCCAGGGAGAGTTTTTGGCTTCCTTAGACATAAGACATATATCTGCATATTCGTGTCCACACAGATCATTAGTGTTTCCTCTATTTTGTCTTCCAGGAACTTCATTTTTAGTACACTGCCCTCCCTTTTGGGTTGGAATCCACTCTGTGGGTTTTCGCAAAGGTTATTGCAGCATTTTCCTGCTACATTTATTCACTTGGGATTTCCTTTACGATTTATCTGTATGACCTCTTGCTAAAGGTTCCTTCAACAGAGACATTACACCTTTAGCTTTAGAAGTGCAAATCCTAACTTGAACAGCTTGGCATGAAGTTCTACACCGTTCAGGGGTGTGCCTTTATGCCAGAGGATACGGTCCAGGCTTTGTCATGGCAGGTGTCTCCAGCCTTTAGCTTGACAGCTGGCAATGATGCAAGAATACATGAGGGCACTGGGGTATATGGTCTCAGCCCTGGAGGCAGTTTTCCCAATTGTAATTTGTGTCTGGTTGCCTAGAACATGTTTGGGGCAACTTGTCATTGGTGTTGCAAAGCCTGTGTGCTCATAAGGAGTGTGCCTTGGAGGACAATTACTTGTCATGTGTGATAAGAGAGAGATCGCAATAAGCCTTTAAAGGGACTTAGAGCCTTAAAAAAAGCAACTCGTGATTTTGAAAGAGCTTTCAAAATCACCAATTTGTATTAGCCATTTGTATTTTGAATGGAAAACTTTTTCGAGTGATTTTATATTTGGTTTATTATAATTAAGGCATGCTGTGGCTTCTAACCCTTTCAGTGCTTTGCTGATCAGTGTTAGTGAGTATAGGGGGTAATGTAGGGTGAGACAGGAAGTGGTCGCATGGCATGTCCTAACTAGCATAACGGCAAAA
The DNA here is from genome assembly GCA_037306005.1 of Rhinophrynus dorsalis. Taxonomy (NCBI): domain Eukaryota; kingdom Metazoa; phylum Chordata; class Amphibia; order Anura; family Rhinophrynidae; genus Rhinophrynus; species Rhinophrynus dorsalis. The sequence continues at coordinate 271,762,620 of CM074719.1, forward strand.
GTAATTTTCTAAATATAAATTAAGGCTAATACAACATAAATATGATATTGAAAGTGATTTCTAAATCTTCAAAGTTGTTTTTAAACGATAGGATCCATTTAAAGGCATAGATTTAGACCCGCTCTGTCATCACATATAACATATATTGGTCCTCCAAGGCTAAAACAACAAAATATAGGTAATTTTGAAATCACTTTCAAAATCATCAAAGTTGTTTTAGGAAATAGAGCCCCTTTAAAATTCCCTTATGCAGTAGGGTGCAGAGTTAACTTGTTGAGAGAGGTATTTATTATGTTAATATTCTAGGAGCAAAGTTAGTTTTAATGCTGATGTACACCATTTGTATCTCCCTTCTTTTGCCTTCTTTTTTCCCTAGCACATTTTTCTTCAAAAATGGAAATCTCCTGAGTCAGGTCTCTGAGAATAGCAGCAGCTTGAAGCAGCTTCCAGGCAAACTGGATGTGTCTCTGATCAGAAGGATGGCAGCTAGAAGCAATCTCATTAGGAGTCTCTCTCTGAGTGTGTGGGGCAGAAAATAAGGACCACAAGAGAGCAGGGTCTGCAACTGATATGTTATGTGGGAAAAGCTGATGGATTGCAGGGAGAGGTATTTGTATTTGGACAGTTACACAAGTTTTGTTTTTTGGCTCTATATTTCAGCACATAGTTCATTCATGCACAAGAGGGTTTAACAATGTTTAAAGGTGATTACATACAGTCTCTTCATTATAGGGTGCCAAAAGCAAATAGACAATTGACTGCCCAGCTGTTTATTTGCCAGGTGTGTGTTGCTGCATTGTTAGTTCATGCACAAGAGAGCTTAAAAAAAGTTTAGAGGTGAATCTGCATGTGGCATTTGCATTTGGAGTCTGTTACTTTTGTCTCTCAACATGAGGAGCAAAGAAGTGCCAATGACAGTAAAGCAGGCCATCATGATGCTTTTAAAATCTGAATAACACGGCCAAAACAGTGTGTCAAAATCAACTTTGTGGGACATTAAGATGCAGGAAGACACAGGTGAGCTCGGCAATAGCAAACAACCTGTAGAGCATGGAAGACCACTGTAGTGGAGGACCGAAGAATGCTTGCAGTTGTGAAGAAAAACCCCTTTTCAACAGTTAAACACATCAAAAATAGAGATGTCAAAGAGTGCCATAAAGAGAAGACTACAGCAATAAAACCACAGAGAGTTTACCAAAAGACCCAAACCACTGGTAATCCTCAAGAACAGAAGGGCCAAGTTACAGTTTGTTAAAAGCAACATAAAACCCTGTATAGTTCTAGAACAAAATCTTATGGACAAATGAGCAGTTGGTTAACCTGTATCAGAATTAAGGAAAGAGGAAAACGTGGAGAAAGAAAGAAACGGCACATAATCTAAAGCATTTCACCTCATCTCTGAAACATGGTAGCAATAATGTTATGGCTTGAGCATGTATGGCTGCCACAATTCCTGCACAGTTCAGTTTATGGATGTGAATACCCTCAAATTAAAGCTGACAGTCTTTACTTTATCCTCATTTCAAATCCAATGTTCTGGAGTACAGAGCCAAAACAGCAAAACTTGTCATTCTCCAAATACTTATGCATTGCACTGTTTATAGTATGGAGGACTTATAGGGAGACATTATACAATTATTGGAGGGGCTACGAAACAAATAAACAAACAAAGTTCCACATACTGACATCTCTAGTGTACAGCTATTTAGTGGTCTATTTAGCAAAGGGTGAATGACTGAGTATGAAAGGAAATACTGTGATTTCTTTGAGCATTTGCCAGTTCATTAACAGTCATATTATATCTGGCACTCACTTATCAAGAAGGGAGTACCATACAGAGCTGATAAATATTGGGAGAATTCACTCACTGCTATCTCTGAATCTTTTATTAAGGAGGACACATGCAACGTTTTGAGGGGCTCAATGCTGCCCTTTTTCAGGTACGATATAGAGCTGCCATGCCCATCCACCAGCTTTAGACTGGCTTATCCCATAGGAGTTATGTGGGCAGACACACAGGGCATACACATGTAAACTGTATGCCTATGCATGTATATATGTATGTATGAATGTGCATATCATTAGAATTACCTAATTTCTGTCACGTTTTTATTGTATATCCCTGCCTAACCTGATCGATCTATCATTGGTAATTCCCAAAAGGTATCTCTCAATGATCAAGGCCAAAAAGGGAACACCTAACAAGCATGTGGTTACCCCTGGCTAAACCTGTATTTAACCCCTTGAGTCCCAGAGTGGATAACACATGGCTTTGCAATGCCCTTTGACACTTAAAGGGTTAACAATAGTGTATGTTTATTTAGTATGAATAGGCATTCTAAAAAGTTGTACTTACATAAGTATGTTAAGTTGCATGTTGCCCTCTTGGGCCTGTTGGCCTCCAACCTGTGTTAGCAATCTTCCTTTATTGAACTGGCCTCCCCATCCAATTCTTCAGTCAGTATTTTTTTACTGTTCTCAATTATATTAATCCTAATTTCTTGCTTCACTGTGGCTGGCAACCTTGCCAAGAGGAGAGCATAAAAATGTTTTTCTAAAGAAGAACAGATGAGATTTGGTATTGTGTTAGTCGTAGAAATAAGAAAACCTATTGTGGCAATTACAAAAGCTGAAAAGAGATTTTTCACCTAACCAACAAAACGATCCAGCATCCGCAGTGCTAAAGGGTTAATGTGTAAGGTGTCTGGCCCAGAGTGAGACCGTTGACACGATGACCTCATCCATTTCTAAGACTCTTAACTCACTGAGTTTTGCGTGCAACATTTTGTAAAGAAATCCAGCAAGGTCTTGTGGAGCAAGTCGGCAGCCATCATGTAATCCAAGCCTGCAAATGGGTTTAAATGAAACAGTTTCATTGTAAAGGAAAGTATGTTCTGAGGGGGGTTTTAAGTAAGTGTATGTGTGCTGGCAGGATGGAGCCTCTCTGGGCTGGCATGTGGCCTCAAGGCCACCTACTGCTCACCACTTTCATGTTGTACTAGTTGTTCATTTGTTTTAAAGCATTTATTTTTTCAACAGTAGTCCTTAGCTTGTAGCTGTTCTGAATGGATAAAGCATGCAGTATTTTAAAGGGACACTAAATAAAATATGATGTGGGGTTTATCCCCCTGAGTAAAACATAGGTACACCCACTGCTGAAAGGTGTTTTATTCAAAAGTTTTACAGCTCAAATTTGAAGTTTTTAGATGCAGTATTGCAGTGGCATGTACAGTGGTGCTGTTGCTACACCATCCTATGGACAGCTCTGGTCAGTTGACCATAAATCTCTGTATTATAGTGAAGCGGCAGCACCACTGTACAATTTCAGGCCATTGTGATACTGCACCTAAAAAATTCAGGTTTGAGCTGTAAAACTTTTGAACACCTTTCAGCAGTCGGAGTTCCCTTGTTTTACTCATGGGGATTAACCTTACAACATTATTTTTAAACATTAAGTAATGCTTGTAACGAAAACCCAAGACACCAGGTTGTCTTGGGCCATCGTGCCGGGTTTCTCTCTCCTGAAGGTAGCTACAGTTGGATAGCGTGGTCGGTGATGTCGCACAGCTGCCTGGAAACCTGGAACGCAGATCTACTGAATGGGGGTCAAAGGGAACCCGTTAAACCATTCAGGAAAGAAACACACAGGACACACATCTAGTCCAAAATGACTGACACTTTATTGGAGGGGACAGGGACATTTTATACATAAACATGATACAATAGACAGTACTCTGGATACACTGGAGCAATGGGGAATGCAAACAGCAAATACAATGGGGCACAGTGGTGTAGGTGCACATAAAAGGGGCTTAATCACAGTATGGGAACTTTGCATGATTTAATCTTGCCGCTCCCAGTTCTGTCCAATAGGAATTGGAGCGACAAGTACAGTGACCAATCTGGATCCAGGGCCATTGTCTTCTGTGGAATGATTGGGATACGTGCCGGACCTGGGTAATTCAATCATGTCGAGCCAGCTTCCCAGCCAGTGACAAGTGTGCTGGACGGGGCAACCAATCTGTTGAGAGCCTACAGGTGCCATACAGTACAACAGCACGCAACACGTCACAAGGGGGATGGCAGCCAATCCGCTGCGTGGCTATATTTCAAAAAGGAGGTAGCATTTTCCTATAGTCCGGCAGCAGGCTTTTCCCTTGTGAAATACAGTTCCTTTGGGCATACAAGTTCCTAGGCCTGACAAGGCCTCCGAGTAACGGACGAGGGCCCGTTACAATACTACATCTTTAAGTTATTCTGTTTTAAATCTTTTGGGGATACTTGATGATTGCTGTGGGTAATGAGTTACTTAGTGTGAGAGCAGTGAAATCTGAAGCTTCATAAATAGTTGTCTCTGCTTGTATGGGTTATTTATATAAAATGTGTTAAATTTGCTATTTGCACACATTTTCTTTGAAACTCAGAATGTTTTTTATTAGAATTCCGAAGAATGCACTATTGACTTGGAGGGCTCTTGGGTGGATTTTAGGGAGTATTTGCACAAGATCTGATACTCTGAAGCAGTGTTTCTGAAAATCACTTTGTCTTCCAGTGGTGCTGTATTACTGGGTCTAAGACTGATGGACATGGAACATTTAGTTCAACTTATTCATCTACCTAATACACATACATATATGCAATATACATACTCCTACTTTGTGTTTACAGTCTTGAGAGTAGTAGCATATGTAATTGATGAGGTGGAAAAGATTATTCCATCACAATTTGCAATACCTCTTTCTTTGATTCAGAGGAAGGCATAGAAAAACCCTATTGGAGCCTTGTCCAATAATGCCCCAATGGGTAAAAAAAATTCCTTCCTTACTCGAAAAGATAATCTGAGAGGTGACTTAAGAGCTATAGATTCATTGCTGTAAACTACAATGTAGTGCTGAATTTCTGAAATGGGAACACAGCCACGTGGCAGAACCTAGAATTATAGCCTGCAGGTGTTGATTTTGGCCTACTAACACAAAGCCATCCTCCCTGAGTCCCTATCTACTAACCAGGTACTTGGCAATTAAAGTGTTAGTAATGTCCAGAAATAATTTTTAATAGATTTGTAGAGGGTAAAAAATAATAGCATTGCCACAAACCCCATCTCTCAGACGATATTGACAGTCAAAGTTCCCCCCTCCCTCCCCTTCTCCTGATGTCAGCTGTAAAGCTGACAGAAAGAGATCCGTGTCGGCTGACATGATGAGGCTCTTCAGAAGAGCCTAAATTTATTGCAAAAGAATTACTTAACTGGAAAGGTCTACAAAGTGTGCTTGCAAACTAGGCACACTTTGTAGACCTTTACAATGAAGTAATTATTTTGCAATAATGGGATTTCAGCTCTGCTGCAGAGCCGCCGGCTGATCCCCAGACTGGGAGCTCCTGCTGTCAGCTATACGCTGACATCAGAAGAAGGGGAGGGAAGGGAGAACTTTGACTGGGGTTTGTGGCAATGCTATTATTTTTTACCCTCTACAAATCTATTACAAATTATTTCTGGACATTACGAACACGTTAAGTAAGCCACACATACATACATACATACATACATACATACATACATATATACATACATGTATGCAGTAAATGTCCCCTGAGTTTGTCCTTTTTTGTGTATAAAAATTATTTGCCCTGGATTTGTCCTTTTGCCTGTAAAAATAATTTACTAATCCCTTTTTTTTGGCATAAAGCCCTTTATGTGCCAGAGGGGTATCCCATGGGTTGGACATCCCTGTGGCATTCGGAGGGGTAAATAAATGTAGAAAGCTGGCAGTTCAACCCTTAATGCCCAATGACAAAACGTTTTTCAGTCTTTTCTGCTGAGTTTGTTTACATTAGAGTAGAGACGTCTAAGGGGTGATATGATTACCATTTACAAATATATTCAGAGCCAATACAAAGGACTATCCAATTTAAGTAAATAATTAGAGCTAAGCTAAGGATGATAGGTCATCCATTAAGACTAGAGGAAAGGCACTTTTGACTAAAACAAAGGCAGGGATTTTTTACAGAAAGAGCGGTAAAACTATGGAATTCTTTGCCTTGGTATATTGTGCTTGCAGATACTGTAGCTGCTTTCAAAACTTCAATGGATACCTGTTTAGTACTGTACAATATTGAGAATTATGACACATGGAGTTAATGCAGATAGGTTGTTGATCCAAGGAACAGTATGACTGCCATTTGGAGTTAGCAAGGAATTTTTTTATCCGCTTGGGGCTTTGTTGGAAATGGCTTCAGTGTTTGTTTTTTTTCTCTCTCTCTCTTCTGGATCAATAGGGGTGTTTTGGCATGGATGTACTGGACTTGATGGACTCTTGTCTTTTTTCAGCCTTGTTAACTATGTTACTATCTTTACGACCTCTAAGCTTTTGTTACTCTCTTTTATGGTCTACGACTCATACACCCAAATACTAATTCCTAGTTCTCTGAGAGAGAGAATTGGGAACCACTCTCACACTTTCATGCTGGCACTATATATTCCTCAAATTATATAAATCCTCTAGAGACTCCAGATGTAAACAGATGAATTATAAACTCATTACTCATTGGTATATGACTCCACAAAAGTTATCCAATTTGTCCAACACCCACTCCTCCAAATGTTGGTAATGCTACCAGGCAATTGGATCCAAGTTGCACCTCTGGTGGTCATGTCCACTAATCGAGAAATGTTGGTCCTCCATCATACAACAGATTAGTCTGGCACTTAAAACGGAACTACCACCACCACTGAAGTCGCCCTGCAGGTGGCAACTAGCTTTGTAATCATTATTTTATCTCTCAAAAGTGCCCACAAATAAAGTTATCCTTAAGCTTCCGAGACCGAAAGCCAGGCAGCACCGCGGACATCTTGAATGCGCGCCTGCGCTGTGAGTCCTCTTCACCCTTCGCAGGCATTGCACTAGCCCAGATGGCTCTGGAAGAGCACACAGGCTGCATTAACCTGGCCGTCAGTCTCGAAAACTTAATGATAACTTTATTTGTAGGCACTTTTGAGAGGTAAAATAATGATTACAAATCTAGTCGCCACCTGCATAAATTTTGCAGGGCGACTTTAGTGGAGGTGGTAGTTCCGCTTTGACATTTTTCTTCTTTATGATCCATTCTTTTATTTATTCTCACACAGGCCCCTTAACTGCTCCAAAATAAACTTGGATCAACTATCCTGTGTGTTGACTCTCTTTAATGCTGCCAAATCCCTCCTCTCTCTTCAATGGGGCTCTCTAGAACGTCCTTCCATTTCCTCCTGGCATACCAAGGTGAGCCACTACCAGTCCATGGAGCATTGTTATGCACTTTCCACGTATTCAGTCACCTCCTTTACCTCCACATGGTCTCCATGGCTCTCAAATGGCTCAGCTCTTATCCTGCCCTCGCCTTCCTGTCCCTCATCCCGGATTCTCCTGTACTCTCCCTCATCTTTCCCATAGGACCCTTCACAGAGCATCACCTAACTTCTGTTCCTTTTCTCATAATGGCCTTCCAGATTCAGAACTTATTGGCGCTGGCCTGGGTTGGTTGGAACGGGACACACTGGTCTCGACTCTCTTCCCCCCTCTTTGTTTTTTTTCCACCACTTCACTCTTCTCTACCTCCCCTTTACTTCTCTTATTTCCTATTACTTAGGGCTCACTCTAGCTCCCCCCTCCCCCAGCCCATCCTTCAGATCATGAGTCACAGACAAATCACTGTCTGCATCTTGTAGGCCCGTTATGTTTTAATTTAAAGGAGCAGTAAACTTTTTTTTTTATGAAAAAACATATATTGTAGGGCATTTCCTTTAGTAACAAAAAAGGTGCTCACACTACTGACGGATGCATATTTCTAGAGTTATTACAGTTTAAACCTGTGTTTATTTACATTAGCAGTGCCCTTTAGTGGTCAAATTCCAATTAGTTCTCCTGTTACAGTCTAATGGAGAGGAAAGTCAGTGACTTACTGTCCTTCATAGAATGTGATAGAAACTGCCTGTCACTTCCTATCAGAATTATCAGGAAGTAAACGCAGTAAATTCACTTCTGATTATTTGAACTTTTGTAACTTCTGAATAAAAAAAACTGACAGCAGTGGGAGTGACCTTGTTTTACTCATCAGAAAAAGCTCTATAACATACACATTGTCATAAAAAAAGTTTACTTCTTCTTTAAGCTGCAAATCCTGTTTCTGTTCATCACCTATTACGGTTTTGTACTCTCACACCTCTTCTAACCTGTACTGTATAGATTTATTGGTATTATGTACAGTCTCCATTATTGGTACTCTACTGTTGCCATTTACCTTAATTGTGAATGTAATGTTATTTTACCTGCAATAAAGCTTTTTGAAAACTTAAAAAAAAAATAAAATAAAATAAAGGTGTTCCTATCAACTTTATTAAATAAAATAATTAACTTGGAAGCTCTTAAACTTTTCTGGGGGTTTCTTCACATCAGATTGAGCTCCCTACTGAATCCTACTACTGCCTAAAGTAGCAGCCATCTCCATTGTTTGATAAGCTCTCAGGATCCCTGTTTTCATGGCATGCTTCTGCATGACCTAAGCTAGTCTATGGATGTGCTCTTGGACATTACTGTATGTGCATCTGTTTTTCCCCAAGTAACAAAGGGGCCTCATCTCACAGCAAAAATATGGCTGCGTGATTCCAGTGGGGATCTCCATCTGGAACACAGAATCCCCCAGAAACCTTAAGCATCCTGTAGTCTGCTAATTTCCTTCAACCCATTGGACACCCTTCTTGCACCTGTGAGGTAAATATTTAAACATAATTCCAGGACATTGTTATAGGTTATTTTAGCAGGGACAAGCACTGAGACTTGCCTCTCCGTCTTTGCCTCTCAATTTCCACTTCCTCCTTTCTCTGTTCCTTGCCTCTTTCCCTTTCCACTCTCACTTACCACCTTCCCCTTTTCTCAGTCAATTTCCCTCTCTCTCCCTCCCCCTTGCCTCTAAAACTTGCACCTCTGTCTATCCCTTGCCTCTCACTCTACTCTCTCCACCTTGTATCTCTCATTTGCCCATCTTCTCCTTGCTCCCTCTTCCCACCCCACCTCTTTCAGTTGCCCCTCTCATCGGCCCCCTCTCTCCCTTGCTCAACACACACACACCTTCTCTCTCTCTCCATCTGTTGGACTTTAAGAAACGCTTATGTATAGTTTGTATTAAAATCTAATTGTCATAATTTATAAACAAATCTGTTGATAAAGAATTAAATAAAACATAACTGGTAATTAATACCTTTGAGTGTCACTGCCAGTGGAATGTGTAATGCGTTGCAAAACAGTGTGGTACGCACCTCTATGGTGCTCAAAGGGTTAAAATATAATTGTATACGTAAATATGTTAAGACACTCATATAAGTATTAATCACTAAGAAGATCTGTTAGTGCTTTCCTTATTAATGGCTACTGACCATTATTACAATTGCATATTATTGAACCTGTATACATTATACAGTTTATCTGCCTAATATATGGAAGGCTTTTTTGAAATTGCAGGTGGAAAGCAAACTGAGGCTCAGGCTTACAAGATAGAGCAAAGAAAAGTTGACTCAATTCTTCTCAAAAGTAATTTCTCTTACTGCCTATTTTGAACACAGGTACCATAGGATTGAGTCCCTTCTGGAGGGCAAGACACATCTCAGAGACAGAGTCTTGTGGGTGGACACTCCCTCCTTCTCTTGCAGTTCAAACTTTCCCCAATCTGTAAGTGTCCCAGAATGATTGTGTCCTGCGAATAGATCAGATGGTAGGGAATACGCTTTTAGTTTTTATACAGTTATGGAATCTTCCTACTCCTATGGGGACTCTTATGAGACTGACCCCTATCCCACAGCTGAAGGACTCATTAAAGCTTTCTTGGAGACCCTTCAGGCCTCTGATACCTCTGATGCAGGGTCTTCTTCTACTGATGTCTTCCAGAGGCGTAAGAAATCTTCGCCCCTTTTTCCCCCCTAATGCCACTCTTGACCAGATCTTTCTGGAAAGATCCCAGACACACTGCTGTCTATCACCTAGAGGTTCTCTAAGCAGTACCCCTTTTTGCAGTTTGAGACTTTGACCAGAGCGCACAATGTAAGCTGTCTGAGGACACCTTGCGGAGGGGAATCCCTACAAGAAGTAGCAGACTGCTGATTTGATATAAATACAATATACAATGAGAGGAGACAATATGGAATACTTACTTGGTAGGCCCCAGTGAGCCAGGGGCTAGAGTACGTAGGTTTGAGAAAGGTGCTAGCGGTTGGTGACTGCTCTCAACTGCCGGGTAGAGGTGCAGGCCGTGAAGCCTGAGAGCAGGATAACCACCTAGGACACAGACATCTACTCTCCAGGTCAGGAATCAATGTATTAAACCTACCAGAAGTATAGCTGCATTTGTTGAACACTGGATCAGCAGCCCCGGGAATTGCAAGGTTACTGTGTGACGGGTGGTTGAACCTAGGATGGTCGAAAGCGTTGAACTTGACTGGATAGTCGATGATGTCAAACATGACACGCTAGGCACCAAGAACCTTGCAAGGTCGAAAGCAGGGTGGTCGACAGTCCGGGTCAGTAACAGGAGAGCAGACAGTACCTAGGATGAGACAAGGATAGTCGAACAAGCCAGGGTCAAAACCAGTCCACCAGGGAGTGTGGAAAGTTTACTAAGAAATATACCGTCATCTGTATGGTATCTGTACGGTATCACCATCTCAGAATACCACACAGAGAAGATTCCTAGAGGCGTTCACATCAAAAACTCCCATTTCTAAGTTTCGTAAGTATGTTAAAGTTTGGAGGAAGTAGATAGACATTCTTAACCAATTTTCATTAGACCATATGGTACTGGTAGTAGACAAGACTAATCTTGACAGAGTTAAAGGAAAACATTTCTGATTTTGATACTAACTATACAAAGACCCTTAAAGCTAACAAAAAAACTGACTGGCTGATAAAACTGCAAAAACAAATTAATAGCCATAGGGATAATCAAATATAATAGACAAGTGTAATATAGTTATATCTGCCTACACCAGAAAAACTTGTTTCTCTTAGTCCAATGTTTAACACAGGGACTATAGGATAAAGTATCCTCTGGCTAGGAGTACAGAGTACTTGTCTTAAAAGGATCTGGCTATAAGACTTTTGCTTTCCAGCCTGAGTCACTAGAGGGACTTGTTTCAGCAGGAATTTATTAGAGACTGGTTCCTGCTTCGGTTGTATGTTCATGGCATTCTAGAGCTTTCTATCCTTCCTGATTGACCAGTCATGTCAGCTGATCCCTCTCAGCGGGTATTTAAACCAAACTAGTGATTGTCATTATTGCTTATGGAAGAGTCTAGTTTGGAGATTCCAGAGCTCTCCTGTGACATTTTATGTTTCGTGGACTCGACCTCCGCTTGTTCCTGACTACGATTCTATCATGGTGCCCGTGTATTGCTGGCGACATTTTACAGCATTGTGCCTGAGTCCTTCTTATTGGCTAGCGTGATATTGCTCCACCCAGTGGTAGCCTTTAAGTACTGAGCCGTGTCATTTCGTGGTGTTCCCGTTGCTAAGAGCTTGCTGTTGTTATCGTGTGAAATCCTGTGTATGACCTGGATTGCCTGACTACTCTCTCTGATTCTGTTCCTGCTCCGTGTACCGACTTGGCCTGGCTGGCGTTCCTGCTCCATGTACAGACTTGGCCTGGCTGGCGTTCCTGCTCCGTGTGCCGACTTGGATTGACTGACATTCCTGCTCCATGTACCGACCCGGCCTGGCTGGCGTTCCTGCTCCGTTTACCGACTTGGATTGGCTGACGTTCCTGCTCTGTGTACCAACCCGGCCTGGCAACCGTTCCAGTTCTGTGCATCGACCCGGATTGGCATCCATTCCTACTCTTATTGCCTCCAGCCCAGTGCACTACCTTGTCCGGTAGAGAGTATCTCCTGTTCTCTGTCTTGAGAGTGCTGGCCCAGTTGGTTGCCTAGTGTACTGCATTACCGTTCCGTGACTGCGACCCATTTGTGCCTTGCTGCCTCCTTCCTCCTTACCCAGGGCTGACGCAAATCTCGTTTGCTCACTATACGCTTGGCTTGTTATTGCATTGCACAGAGTTTGGTCTCCTGGGCGCCTCAGTTAGTCTCCTCTCCTGTCAGTCGCCATCAAGCCTGAGCGTCTATTACCAGAGCGGTTCGGTGCTCACCCGGGTAGGAGCTATTCTGTTGGCACACTATACGCTGGCTGGTCGCTACTCCTTAACTGAGGTTGGTCTCCTGGGCGCCTCAGGCGGCTCTGTCACCCGGCAGTTGCCATCGAGCCTAGCGTTGTTACATTTGTTGTCCGGTACCGTTACCTTGGGTCGCAGTTTGTGTTGATTCCTGAGCGTTCCGTTATTCCTCCGGTTGCAGTACTGTCTAGTCACTATTGTGACACTCATCCGCAGAGAGTGCTTCTCGGGCCTCGCTATTAGAGCCTCCCAGCCTCCAGGCCTAATAGCACCTACACATCAGTGTCTCACTGTTTCACACGAACTGTTCCTGACCTGTGTCAGTATATGTACTGTTCTGATATATATACTGGACCCGTGTGGGTTAATATTATTTTCTAACCTGTCCTGTGTCAGTATTGATTGTTAACTATTGCTGGACCCGCGAGGGTTACTTTATTCTGTCTGATTTCAATAAAACTGTGTTTTACCAAACTGTCCGCTTTTGAGTGTACTGAAAACCGTTACAGATTCTGACACTTGGTTCCTGACCCAGACCAGCTCCAGACTTTGAACTTCTCTCTTGTGTACCAGACCCTGGCATGTCCTTAACCTTTGATCTGCCAGTACCATTGTATTGTGTGTGCACTGTATGACCTCCTTGATCTGCTGCTATTACCAGTTGGACCCTGTTACCCAATTGTTACGAACCAGTTCTAGTTTTCTGACCTTGAGATTGGCACCTTTAATCCGTCCTGTGGCCACAGCAAGATGACATCTACCATTGACAAGGCTCTCTAGCATCGCACCCCCAAGCTTCTTGGTAGCACTTGGTTCAAATTGTTGCTTCTGTTCAGCATGATCATTTGGCTTTACACGCTCTCAATGGAAGTGAATGGACAAAGACTCTTTCATGGCTAGCTGCCTTTTTTGCATAGGATAGGGCTATGTAATCGCTCGTTATGTGAGCATCTATTTCTGGCCTCCATTTTCATTTTGAATCAGGGCGCAGATTCGCTGGCACCAGGGTCTGCTAGAGGATGACTTGTGTTATCAGCCTTTTCTCCTCTCAGTTCTGCTTAGCTTGTCTGGGCTGAACTTTCCTGAAGACTGGAGAGGACTAGATTAGATTGCCAGCATTTACAGGTCCTGCACATAGTGCACAGGTCCTGTGAGTATGTCCCTGTCCATTTGTCTAGCAGCCACATTTATGCTGCTTATGGTGAAAGAGCTCGATTGACTTTCTACTCCTCATTTCTACCTGTCTTTACTATCCCTCTCCTTTCTAAAACTGGGATTTAAGTTTATTTCACTTTTATTTTATTTTACGTAGTAGCCATATTGAATAGGATACAGACTCTGCTTTGGGACTCTATTCTACAGGCTGAATTATGTGGGTTAAAGTGGGTTATTATGCATGTCTACCATTATACTGCATAGCGGTGTCCCTGCTCTCCCGTCCACTCATATCGGGGTGGTGCTGTTTCACAATGCCTGGAGAGCCACCATGCCACTTTGAAAAGGGGCTAATAGGGGAAACTACATTTCTCTTACTTCAAATGTGGAGTATGGGAACCATGGTGGCATTGTTTCCTCCACCAGACAGTAGGGCACTTCAAAGATGACAGGGGATCAAATTCCATCAACTGCATCATGCTAGGTTTACCTGGAGGAAACAATAAAACGCACAATTTGAACATTTTTGAAAACCTTCATTTTTTCTGAAAGAATGCCCTGTTTCCTCTCAGTTTCATGTGCCTCAGGAAAAGGGCAAGTTGGCCCTGTTCTCTTAGTTTTAGGCTTTTTCTTTTCTTTTTTTGCTTAGATGTTCAGCTGTGTAATCACCCATTTAGTGGGTTCCCATTAAATGTTTTCCCTGGAATTGGAAGGTCCAGTTCACAGGTATATTTGTGGATCATTTCCTTGTGGAGGCTGACTTTATTATAAGTCTGTGCCTCACCAATGAATTTCTGTGAGGTTCTGTCTTTAAAAACGGGAGACTGAAGACTAGAAGATTAATTATTTGAACGCTATGGTCCTCTGTTATGTCCCTGTTATTACTTGGCATCCTTTGGGATGTGGTGTTCTTGCCTATTTTGCACTCAAGCTTTCTAATTTTCCTTTCATCCTATGTTTCAAAAGGTGGTTGCATATGTAGTATGTGTTTTAACCGTTTCTGTACTTGGGCTTTTATAACAGCAGATAACTTATTCCAGTTATATTTAATTTCACTATGTATATGTGCATTTCTCCTAAGAAGACACATAGTTTTCTTACCTCTGCCATTTTGGGGTATCTAGGGTTCAACCCCCTCAGTCCTTTTAGGCCTGCCCGCAGAACCAGAAGTCTGAAAAGCCCACCTCTGCATGACTTGTGGGGTCCTGTTCATTCTCTGCCCTTGGAGGTCATCTCTGTCTTTTTCAAGATGTGTGGGAGTGTTCATTGATGGGCCAGTGAGTTTTGTGGGTTATTTGAGAAGGGTAAGATGTTGGAAAAACTGCTGCACAAACTGTGTTGAGAATTCCAAGGTTTATCCAACTTGTGCTAAAACGACATCCATATACAAACATAGTTCGGCACACTTGTTAAAAGTTGTATTTTAAGAAGTGTGCCCAACTACATTTTGTCTATGGATGTCGTTTTTTGAGAAAGGTACCTCATAAATCTCTTCTTCCTCACCCACTCTTTTTGTACATAGTTCCTCGAGATCCCGTTCAGGAGTGTTTGTCATAGACACAGTATCCTCCCTTCTGGAAAAGCAGGTATTAGTTTCTATTCCACCCCCAGGAATGTTTCACCAGATTGTACTCCGGTCTCTTTGTTTTTCCCAAGAAGCATGGCAGCTGCCGTGTTATTCTGGACTTTTAGTGTCTCAACCATTTTGTGCTAGCTCCATGCTTCAATATGAGTCTGTGTGATCTGTCATATATTCCACGTGTCTGAGGTAATTTCTTTCCTCCTTGAATCTCCAAGATGCTTACCTTCATGTCCCGATTCATCCAGACCGTCACTGCTTCCTTAATTTTGCTTTCAAGAGCAGTCACTACCAGTTTACTGCTCTTTCTTTTGGTTTAGCTTCTGCTCCAAGGATCTTCACAAAGGTCATGGCTGCTTTGGCAGCTCACATCCATGCTCAATGAATATTCTTGACTCCTTATTTAGACAGTGAAAGGCTCCTTCAGAGGCTATTCTATGTTCACAGGTTCACGACTGTGTTCACATCCTGGAGCAATAATGTTGGGTATTTGATCTCAAGAAATCCTCTCTGGTGCCTTCAAAAGTCCTGTTCTTCTTGGTTGTGAGATTCAGTAACGTACTGGAAGACTATATCCAGGCCCTGTCTCTACATAGGACTCAAGCTATAGCCTAGTCATCGGCAGTAGTAAGGCAATAATGAGTACTGGGTCACCTGATCTCCTGATCGCCACTCTGGAAGCTGTTCCCTATGCTCAATTCCACATGAGGAAGCTGCAACTGGACATTCTCTGGTCAGGACAAAGCTCACGTCTCGTTCTAGTTCCCTGTTTTCACAGACTAAGGAGGACCTTTGCTGGATGCTCCACCATTTGTCATGCCAGAATGGGTGGGAGTCACCATTGAAGCCAGCCTGAAAGACTGGGGGATGACCATGGGTCCCCTAACTGCACAGGGTCACTGGTCTGGGAAGGAGCGTTTTCTTCCAATCAACATTTTGGAAAGCCAGGCCATTCGCTGCTGGTCCCATGTTCTGTTGTGAACACCGGTGAGGGTAAAATCGGACAGCATGACAGTGGTCACAAACTTCAGTCACCAAGGAGGAACCACAAGCGAGTCATCTTGGACAGAGGTTTGGAAACTCCTTCAATGGACCGAAGCTTATGTGCTAGCCATCTCAGTGGTTCAGAGTGTATTCGACTAGATTGCCATTGCTGCGGTCTTCCATCTGTGGATCTCATGGTATACCAAGAGTACCAAGGGTTCCTCTTTTCTGCACTAAGAAGGATCCTCTAGCATTTGTATTGGACACAATATGTGTTTCCACCATTTTCCCTGATTCCCGGGTGTTGAGGAAGATCAAGATGGAGAGTGCTCAGGTAATTCTGATCTCCCCCTTATGTTCCTGGCAGGCTTGGTTCTCAGATTTTTTTTTCAATCTGTACATTGTGGAGCCAGGGCCAGATGCCATGATCCAGAGTCCACGTATCCTCAGGTGGAAAAGTTGACTTTCATGGCATTGCTCTTGAAGCCAGCATCTTGAAGACATGCTTTTTGTGTGCTGTCATCTCCACTATGGTTCAGGCTTAATGCCTGTCATAAGTTCAGGTCTCTTTTCTGTCAGTGGTGTGCTGATTGAGACTTGTCCACATGAGCTGTCAGCCTTCCTGTGAGAGCAGGGCTAGCAAGACTTCGGGGGTATCCCCATTTAACCCTTTGCTCCTCATGCCAGATTGGATGTCCTAGGAATTGACCTTGTATTTTATGTTTGTTTTGCTCTGCAGCCCCCACACAGTTTTCAGGGCTCTCTTCCACTGAAAAGGAGCCTGCGAGGGTTAAGGCCCTAATTTCTTCTATGAATTCTATCCCTTCCTTTGTCCAAGGGATTCTAGTGTCTTGGTCTGGTACCATCCTATTCCTCCCTAAAAGGTGTCACAGCCGTTTTGCATAGGGAAGTTTCCCATGGTAGGGATTTCCTCAGCTGAGGACAATTTGGATTCGTCTTTCACTATTGGGGATTCTTTGAAAGAAGATCCTTGTTCTCCTGTTGAGGGTCTTATCTGGGCTTTCTTGGAGATACCGAAGGTCTCTGAAGGTGAAGTTCTTCTTTCCCTGACATTTTTGAAAAGGGCATTCCTTAAAACAGATGCTTTATTTAAGACGCCTGACAAGAAATAGTTCATTCCCAGACACATTTCTCTTGTATCCTTTTTCTGCCAATGCCTTAACATGGTGGGCTACCAAACCCACCCCCCTCCCAGCAGTAGACTCTTCAATTTCTCACTTTTCCAAGCTGGCAGATTTTCAGCACACAGATGCAGCGGCACCTAAGGCACCTAAGGACTAGGTGGATAAGCTCCCGGATTCCCTTTTGAAGGTTTTTTGTGATCCTTGAGGCTAATGCATATTTTGTAGAAGCAGCCTTTGATGTTTCCAGATTTACTGGGAAGGCTTCAGCTTTGTTTGCTGCACTGTGTCTAAAAATCTGGTTGTCTTACCAGTGTTCTAAGATGTCCTTAGTGTCCCTTCCGTTCTTGTGCCATCAGTTGTTTGGCCCAGAGCTGGAGAAGATTGTTAGTCATGCCACTGGGGTAGGAGTGGTTTATTGCTTCATGTTATTCCGAAGAGTTCCTTACTGGGTAGTTTTTGTTACATCAACCAGTATGGGTTTTCGCCCAGGGCTTCTACTCCTGCAGTGGCCCAGGTGTGCCATGGACAGGCAAGAAGACTGCTTCAAAGCTCACAGTAGACAAGTCTACCAGTGCGTGACTTGTAGGGGTCTTACCTTCAGGCAATAGGAGGTTCTTTACACCTTTTTCCACAGCATTTGGGCTCTTTCTGTGGCGGTTCAGTAGTTTTTTTTTTGGGTACTTTCGGAATGGTATCGCATAGACTTCAAGTCCTTTTCTCCCTGTTTCTTCATGTCCGGAGTTCCACGCAATTCTGTACAGAATAGTTTATTCTCTGATGCGGTCTCTTCCCTGGTAGATATGCAGATTTGGTACCTGTTCCTTCTTTGGAAAGGTTCATAATATTCTATTCCAACATCTTCACTTGAAGCTCCTCAACCATTTTGTTTTTGCACCCTGGCTCAAGAAGAAGTCCTTGCACTACATCATCACTGCCTTGTGTCTAGGGGAGTTTTTGGCTTGCCTGGACATAAAGTATGCTAATCTGCATATTCCCATCCATGGAGGTCATCAGCTTTTCGTGTGGTTTGCTTTTCAAGACCTTCATTTTGTGTTTATTGCCCTTCCTTTTGGACTGGCGTCTGCTCCTAGGGTCTTTACAAAAGGTTCTGACAAACTTGGCGGCTCACATCTACTCTCTACTTATCTTGTTTACTCCCTACCTAGATGGCCTTTTGCTAAAGGCTCCTTCAGAGGAGTCTACTGCACCTTTAGATTTAGAATGGTGTGTCTGTTCTGGAGCAATACGGTTTCACCCCTTAAGGACCGGAGGTTTGGAGCATTTTTTGTCTTTCTGGACAATGGCTATTTTAACACTTCTGCTGTGTTTATGTTTAGCTGTAATTTTCCTCTTACACATTTAACCCCATCACGACAAAGGACGTACATGTACGTCCAGGGGGTTGTAGAAGGTAATGGGGAAAAAAGTTTGGCGGGCGTTAAGTGCAATGCATTGCATACCCCTCTGACACTGAAAGGGTTAAGCATTGCTTAAAAAAGAACCAAAAAGATGGGCAACGCCATCCCACACTGATAACTTTTAGTCATTATTTTATTTAAAAAAAACTAACGGGTTATAATAACTTTTTTTTACTTTTTGCAAAAAATAATTTTCCTTAACCCCTTAAGGACCATTGACGTGCCAGTACCGTCACGGTGGTCCGGCACTTAAGGACCAATGATGGTCCTGGCATGGCATGGAGTTCAGGGCTCCCGGCGCGGCTGCAAGCCGCTCCGGAAGCCCTCAACTGGAAGAGATAATAAAAAAAAAAATGCCCTGTGGTCCGCAAGTGCCGGCCGCACGGGATTGCACTGGTCCTTAAAGGGTTAATTCCTTGCACTCTTTCTGGACAAGGTGTACTTCCCTCTGTTGGTGATTATGTTTCTTGCTGAGGGACTGCACCCTTGCCTGTAACTCCAGGAATTTTTTTTTTTTTTTCATGCAACCTGAAGCTTCATGGGGAGAACGCTGGGGAGGATGAGGGGAAGCAGAAGAGGTGGTGGCAGGAGGTGACTCTGGCGCCATGGCAGCCTCTTCCCTGAAAGAACTCTGGGGATCAAGGGAGGGATGAGGGGAGACCTCTTGGTCAGAAAATGTCGACACAATCTAGAATGAAAAATGGGAATATCTGAATATCTTTGTATGTCATACTTCTAAAAGAAGGACAAGTCATTCGACACAAATTATGCAACCCTGGAACACACAAACACAATACTCACAATATGCACATAAAATACACACACACACACACACACACACACACACACACACACACACACACACACACACACACACACACACACACACACACACACACACACACACACTGTACACTCAATACACACACACAGTGCACACTCAGTACACACACAATGCACACACAATGCATACTTCATACACTCCTACACACTCACTCTCACACTAATACATACAATATATACACTCACTCACATATATACACATACGCAATACACGTACACCATGCACATTATATATTCTCACACTCACAATACACACACTCATAAGACAGAAAATATAGAGTTTTGTGAAAAAGAAAGCACACTCTCTTTGAATTCTATGGTTTTACATATCAGGACATAATAACAATCATCCGTTCCTTAGTAGGTCAAAAATTTGGTAAATACAACCTCAGATGAACAACAACACGTAACATATTACACTGTGTCATGGTTTATTTAACAAATAATAAAGTCAAAATGGAGACGCCTGCTAAGGAACAGATGATTGTTATTATGTCTTGATATGTAAAACCATAGAATTGAAAGAGAGTATACTTTCTTTTTCACATGACTGTACATGCACAATACACACAAACAATACACATATAATACACTCACACAAACACAACACACACAAACAAACAAAATAAAAATGTCGGAATGGGGAATTGGACAGGCTATTTGGGAAATGCAAAGCATTGGATACCTCTCTGGCACCCAAAGTGTTAAGCTTATGACATGAATATTGGACTCTGACACCTGTTGCCGCCATTCTTAATCATGAATTGTTCTTGTAAAATGCCCTCCACGTTTTTAAAGAAACATCATGGCACCTTTCTTTTATTACGATAGTTGTTTCCAGTAGATAGGTGCAGATGGACATCAGTAAATTGAAATGTCACACTCTATTTGGTGACTCTTAAGCGTGCAGCATCTCGCCCCTTTTCATGGTCGCACTAACAACTACCAGGTATCAAATGCTAAATCCTGCCCTCCCGTTCTTCAGGCTGACACTGCCCCGCCTTCCATTTTTTATATGTTCCTGACTAGAGTGAACAGGCTTTGGAATTTTGCTTTTAAGTTTATTTTTTATTTTCAACTTAGATATGGAGCTGTTACAATTCCCCCATTAGGTGGGTTACCATTACTGGCTTCCCCTGAGGATTGCCCAGTGTAAAGGTTCTGTTGTGGACCCTTACATCCCTGTGGAGAGAATCTTGCAGCCCAAGTTTTCACTCCCAGCAGGGTCTCTATGAGGCTTTGTTCTTCTCAATGGTAACCTGAAAACAGACGATTGTTGATTAACCCTTTGAGTGCTATAGTCCACATCTCCCCACTGGTGCCCTTCCATACAGGGATTATATATGAGCCCTTGGGCTCTTGCACTCACGTTGGGTAGTTTATTTCTGCTCTTTCCCTGAGTTGTGGAGCATGGATGGCTCCTTTAATACTGGTCAGCTCCTTCCCTGCTGTTTTTTTTTTTCCAGGTATAGAGCTTTTCCTGGGCTTTTCCCTCCAGGGCTATACATTTTTATTACCTCCCCCTCATGTGTCCTAGGGTCTTTGGGTGTTTTGAGTCACTTTTAAAATTTTCCGTTTTTGAGTACATGGTGCTTCTACGACGCACTTCCCGCCGCAGCCACCTTTGCACTATTGACTTCTATGGGAGAACTTCTCTAGGACATATCTCTACAACTGTTTGTCATACATTGTTCAGAGTGGGCTCATTCTTCTTGTCTCCTCATGTCCTTTCATCTGGTCCATGTCCTGAGTGTCTTGAGGGCCCATGGGCCCTGTGACTGGAGTCGTAGGCTTTGCTAGGTAACAGTAACAGAGAAGACTACATTACCCAGAATGCCCCTTTCCCGGGCATTCTTCCAATTGGCTGCCTGTTTGCAGCCACCAATTTACTTCTCTCTTGCTTATCCTACGCAGAGGCTGCCTCCCCTTGCTCTCCTTCTCCAGATTAACCCATAACCTGCCAGATAAGTACGTTTTCTAGTTTGAATTATTATTTTGGGAAACAGTTATTGGTAAAGGACTCAGGGTTGTCTCTTACACCCTTTTGCTTACTGTTCCTTATGCCAAGTGGAGCTCCATAGAGAGTTTTCTGGGTCTCTGTGTGGCCCCTACTACCCCACCGGGCCCTCCAGCCTTGAACAAGTGCCGGTTTTGGTGAAAGAAGTGAAGTCTACTATGGTACAATTCCCTCTTTCTATACAGGGGGTTCTTCAGTCTTGGAAGCCCCCTATCATCTACAGGTTTTTCACCCCTAAGGCCTCAAGTTTCCCTGTACTGAAGAGTGATACGAAGATGTGGATTCTTCCTACTCTTATGGGGACCCCTGTGAGGCTGGCCCTACCCCCTCTACTGAGGGGCTCAACCGGGCTGTTTGACATACCCTTCAGATCTCTGACACCCCTGATGAGGGACATTCCTCTACAGATGTCTTTCAGAGTTGTAAGAAATCCTCTGCTGTTTTTAACCCGAATGCCACTCTTGATCAGATTCTCCTGAATGAGTGTAAGACCCCTGACGAGGTTGACTACTGTTTACCTTAGAGATTCTGTAAGCTGTACCCCTTTTCAGAGGCAGCTTTGTCAGCTTTAGATCCCCCTATTTCCAGACTTTTAAGTCCATTGCTCTGCTGTTGGCAGACGCAGCGGGTCTTAAGGATGTGACTGATAGGAAGCTTGAATCTATCCTCCGGTTCAACTTCGCTGCCATTGGTGCAGCTTTGAGGTCTATTTTTGCCTCTGCATGGGTTAACAGAGCTATTGCAGTCTGGGGAGAACAGCTTAGGGATATTGTCCATGATCTTTTGGCCATTATTACCAAAGTGTCAGAAGCTCAAAGTCATGTTTCTGACGCCCTATTTGAAGGTGTCAGGTTGTCGGCCAAGGCCTCTGCTGTCTCTGTTGCTGTGCGATGCACTTTGTGGTTTAAGATTTGGTCTGTGGACCAATCTTACAAGAAGTCACTGTTTTCCTTTTCTGTTTGGTCTTTAATTAAAGCAGATCATCAGTGATGCTACTGGGGGCAAGAGCTACTATGGCAAGGAAACCACATCTTTTCATCCCTGCCAAACAGAGGTGCAACGGCTGCAAACCTTGCAGGCCTATATCCAGAACCCCCCGTCCCCCACCAAGCCCAAACAGCAGTGGCAGTTTAAGCAAGCTGCTGCTAAGTCCAAGTCTGGCAAGTCATCTTCTGCATGACTCATGGAATCCTGCTCCGCAGCCCCCTGTTGGCAGTCATCTTTGCCTGTTCCAAAGCACATGGGCAGACTCTATTGCGGACCAGCGGGTTTTGCGGTAATTCTAGAAGGGTGCTGAATAGGGTTTCATGTCCTGTCCAGGGTTCCCACGAGCCTGGAAAAGCTGCATTTGTTCAAGGAGGCTGTTAAGTCTCTTTTGGACAAGAGAGTTATTGTTCCAGTACCTCCTCAAGACAGAGGTTCAGGTTTCTATTAAAACCTGTTTGTGGTGTCATTGAAGGATGGCAGCTGCCATCCCGTTCTGGACCTAAAGGACCTCAATTCATATGTCGACACTTGTTTTTGCACTCTGTTATCGCAGCTGTGTGCCCAGGAGAATACCTAGCTTCTCTGGACCTTCAGGATGCATACTTGCACATCCCTATTCACCTGGACAGCCAACTCTGTCTGCGTTATGCCTTCAGCTCGGACAACTACCAGTTCACCATTCTGCCCCTTGAGCTGGACTCTGCTCCGTGGGTGTTTACTAAATTCCTGGGGGCCTTGACAGCATTCATTCACGCCCAGGATATTCAGATGACTCCTTATCTGGACAGCATTCTACTGAATGCTCAGTCACAAGAGCTCCTGGCCCAACAGATCCAGGACTGTGCCCAGATTCTGATCGACCATGATTGGATCTTGAACATGTCAAAATCATCCCCAGTCCCTTTTCAGGAACTAATATTCCTTGGGATGAGGTTCAATACCCATCTGAGGAATATTTTCTTGCCGGAGGACAAGATTCTACAGGTCATGCAGGATGTGTCCCAAGCTCCGGAATGCCCCTCAGCTCCGGTCAGGGAGTACATGAGGGTTGCGAGCCATTTGTGTCTACCATAGAAGTGGTGCCCTACTCTGAGGTGCATACTGGGGGACTCCAGAGACTTATCATCTGAACGAGGCACAGAAATCTGGATTTCCAGGATTGGCAGCTCTCCCTCTCTCTAGAAGTCAGACGGGATCTGCAGCCAATGTTCCAGCCATCTTTGCTGTCCACATTCCAGGGGTAGAAAACATCCTGGCATGGATCTGGGAGAGTAGGAACTCCATTCGGAAGTGTTCACCCTGTTTGTGCAGAAGTAGGGTCTACCATAAATAGACATGGTGGCCACGAGAAACAACAGGAAGGTTCCAGTGTCTTGCCCCCATTGGTGGGACCCGCTGGACAGTCATTCTGGTGGCTCTTTATTGGACCAAGAGGGTGGGGTTTGTGGAACTGCCACCCAGACCGGACATCCCCCTTCAGGGTTACCTCTGGAAAGAAGAGATGGAAAAGCTGGCTTTGATGGCATGGCTGTTGAAGCCACCATCCTGAGGAGAAAGGGCTTTTCCCCTGAAGTTGTTTCCATTATGATCCAGCTAGGAAGCTGGTCTCCTCTAAGGCCTACCACAGGGTTTTGTCCATTTTTCATTCCTGGTGTTTGGTCAGGAATCTGTCTTCACAGGAGTTTGACCTCCCGGTGGTTCTATCATTTTTGCAGGATGGTGTGAACAAAGGACTCAGCCTGAGTTCCTTGAAAGCTCAGACTTCAGCTCTCTCTGTATTTTTCCAGAGGCATGCTGCTGTCTTGTCAGATGTCAAGGGGTTCTTTCAGGGGGTCTCCCTGCCACACCCCGTGGGACCTTAATCTGGTATTGGGTGTCTTGCAGCAGCCTCCCTTTAATTCTTTAGCTACCATTCCCTTACATCTTTTGATGTGGAAGATGGCTTTTCTTTTGGCTGTGGTCTCTGTCTACAGTGTTTGCTGAGCTACAGGCTTTGTCTTGAAAGCTGCCTTTCCTGATTTTTCACAAGGACAAGGCTGTTCTTTGAACCTCCTAGGAATTCCTTCCTAAGGTGGTATCTGAGTTCCACATCAATCAGGAGATTGTTGTGCCTTCACTTTGTCCTGACCCTAAGTCTGTCAAGGAGAGGAGATCTCCACTTGTAGGATGTGGTGCGCTGTCTCAAGTTCTATGTACACAGTGTAGACACTTTTCATAAGACTGATGCCTTGTTTATGATTCATGAGGGTCCTGGGGCAGGCCAGGCTGTTTCCAAGATCACCATTGCCTCTTGGATCAAGTCTACAATTCTCAGAGCGTACAAACCTGTTGCCTTTCCTGTTATAGCACATTCAACCAGGTCTGTTGGGGCCTCTTGGTCCTACAAGAATCAGACCTCAGATGAACAGCTGTGCAAGGCTGTGACTTGGTCCTCCGTGCACACCTTTGCCAAGCACTATCGAGTGGATGTACTGGCTTCAACTGAAGCCACCTTTGGCAGGAACGTCCTTCAGGCAGTGCTGCCTGTCTAAGGACCTGATATTTCCTGTGCCTTACTGTTGTTCAGCTGTTTGAGCCCAGTTGGCTTTTGTTCTTGTTTGCTGTGCTTACATTTTCAGTGTTCATTGACAGTTACGTTTGGGCTATTCATAGATGTGGATAGTTCTGGGAACTCTGATATCATGGGGACCAGTGTTAGGTCCTTTTTATTATTTCCCAAACCTTGGAGCCTTCTGTTGGCATATCCCAATGTATCTGAGTTCCATATTGGACGAAAGAGAAAATATTTTAGTCTTACCTTGCTAAATCCTTTCCCCTTAGTCCATATGGAATAAAAGTATCGCATCCAGGAAAGGGACCTTGCTTGGTCTCGCCTGTCTGAACATGGGAGTCCTTCTTGGGTCTTTTCATCACTGGAGCTTACCTCCTCTTCTCTCTCTCTGTCCGATGTAGTGAGCTTGTCTCAAATCAAAACTGGAAGGCAGGGGTGGGGTCAGTGTGAAGAAGGGGAGGGAAGGTTCCACCCTCAAGACTGTCTTTTTAAATTTTTCTGCCTACCAAGGAAGGAAGATCACCTCCCATGTGTCACAGTATAGTAAAAAATAACACTTTATTTAAATAACAGCAAGAGTAATCACAGCAAAAGCAATAACAAGTATGAAATAACACAGAGAGGAAGTAGAGGTCCCACTATAGGTTCACAACTCTATCAGAAATAGGAGTCTGCCTAATGGAAAGAGCCTCTACCAGAGACAGGCACACACCCCTGTAGTCTCTGAATGCGGGAAAGCAAGCACGAAACACAGCAAGAGACAAACTGACTCGCGTCTGTGGGTAGGCCGAGGAATCTCCCAGAGGTGGTAGACAGTGGGGAGATAAAACTGACGCAGGCCTGCCATCAGCCTAATGAAGGAAAACTCCCCTTAGGACTGCAACGGGGAGAAAACCCAGTCTCACTCTGTAAAACAGGAAGGTAAGTCTTAACCAGAAAAAAGACAAAAGGAGAAGCGCTGTACGTAAGCCCTATCAGTCTAGTATAATAAGTTGGAACCCACAGCAGCTCGGATCTAACCCCTCCATTCAGAGGTCCAGAAAAACATAGAAAATACTGCTAAATCCAAGCGCTTGTGTGTGCCCAAAAAATATACAAAAAACACAATGTGTGTGTGTGTGGGGGGGCGTGGTCTGCAGCTCGAGGAAGACGGACGCAACTTGCTGAGGCTCCTCTCTCCCGGCCACCTAATCCACAATAATCAGTGCTCGCCAGCCTCTCTACAATACTTCATTCGGGTGCTTCTCTAACTACACCCCTACAGAATGTCTAGGCGCAACCAGAAATCGTTGCAACCCACTGATTTCTTAAAAAAACGGGACTCTGGGTCTGTGGCACCAAGTACCTCTTGCTCCACGTCAGACTCTCCGCCCCCCTGTACCCGACAAGACATGGATGCCCTTAAAGACCTGCTCCTCTCGGTGAAGCAAGATCTCTCTGAGGAGATCCAGTCAAGTGTGGCACTCCTGAGGGCTGAGATCCAGCACATTGTGGGTAGAGCTGACGCCATTGAGGGCCGTTTGTCCGAAATGGAAAACTCCTACGCAACGCTACTGGAGGAGGTAGATCAACTCAAGTCTAAAAAACACTCGTTGTATGACGCCGTGGAAGATCTTGAGAACCGGTCCAGAAGATCCAATCTTCGCATTCGAGATATACCCGAAACTGTTGTGGACTTACCTGTGTTCTTGAACAAATATTTCACGATGTTGCTGCCGGACATTTTTGCTGCTCAGTTGGCGCTGGATTGTTCTCACCGGGCGCTACGTCCCAAGCCGGCTATGACTAAACCTCCTTGGGACGTGATAGTCCGTTTCACATTCTGTGCCACAAAGGAGGCGGTCATGAAAGCAGTTTGAGGAGGGGCACCTCCCTTGGATGGGATCTCCCCACACTTTTTTGCTGATCTGGCCCCGACTACGCTGCAGAAGAGATGCACTTTGAAGCCTTTGACAGCTCTCCTTCGAGATCGAGCAGTGGCCTATAGGTGGGGTTTTCCATTTCAGTCGATGGTGTCGCAGAATGGTACCCTCACCTCCCTACGAGACCCCTCCGACTGCAAGCTTTTTCTCCACCGCCTGGGGCTAGAGATGACGCCCGAGGTCAGAGCTCTTTATGAGGACTTTGTTGGGCCAAACCCTGATGCTCCAGCTTGAACTGTATTACCCCTGCTAGGTGTTACATTGGGTCCCCTTTGTTGCCTTTATTTCTGCTGTAGATGGATCCTCCTTGGATGTTTTGCCCTATCCACTATGCAACCTTATCCTTGAGACTGGATGGTCACCTAGTTTCACTATCTGGATGGAGACTATTCGGATATTGGGACTGATTCTGACTCTTCCTACACCTGCAACACTGGGACTTGTTCCTGTAAGCCTACAATTGTATTGAACTGTTATTTTCTCACTCTTTATTACATGTTTATTTACTTGCATCTGTATGGGGGATGGTTTACTATTATTATATACGGTTGGGTCATGCCTAGGGGTCCTTTTGGGTTTATGTTCTTATTGCCCCAGGGTGTTGGGAAGTCCCAATTCCCGCTCCTTATCCCGCTTTCCCCCTGCCTATTCCCCTCTTGGCCTCCCTTTGTCCTTTCCCTGTAGCGCGGGGTGGGTTGGTTCCCTCTAGAGCCCTTCTTACCTCTCTTCTCTCTATCTGTCTGTTTCTTCTCCTCTGCCTTTCTCCACCCCACCTGCTAAGTGCTTTTTGTATGGGGCTTTCATCTCTAGGAGGGCTCCCGGCTCCTCTGGTCTCCCCTCTCTCCCTCCCCTGTTTAGGCTGGCCCATGTGGGGTCCCAATTGGCCAAGATGCAACTCCCCGGGACTGGGTCTATGGGAGCTGGGCTGTTGGGTACCGTCTGCAGCTGAGTTTGTTGCCGGGCGGCCTCGGAACCTGGGGATACCCCACAGGGCTCCCCGGGGAGTTTGATGGGGGCCTGGCCCTTTCTCACCTGACGGTAGCGGTTCACGGACCTGTGATTTTTGGTTTCAGCCTGACACGCTCAGAATTATGTGTCCTGTTGGTTTAGGCTTGGCTATGGGGCTCCACACGTGTGCCTGATCCTGGGACGTGGAGTTTTATACTCATCTGTTCTGACTTAAATTTTTTAGTGGGGTTTGTACGATTACTGCCCTGGCTTTCTGGGGGCCAGGGACTTTTTCTCCCTTTTCTCCCCTTTCCCCCCCGTGTACCCTAGTGCAGGTGTCCTCCTTACTCTCTCCTTACTGGGTGGCTGTGGGCAGTTTTCTGTCTCCTTGGCTTCGATCCCTGTCCCTGACCTATTTTCTTTTTGGACAATCGTTTTTGGTGTCCTTTTGGCACCCCCCTTCCCTGTGATCTCCGTCCACCTCCCCTGTGTTTTGCATTTGAGGGGAGTTTCCTTCCTTTTCTTTCCCTTCTTCTTTTTAGTTTTTCCCCCACTTTTTTTTTTTTTTTTTTTTTTTCTTCTCCTTCACCCAGGATGGACCTCTCTTCTTCCTCGGCTGCTACTCCTCCTGAGGGCTCCTCCTCTCTCCCTTCCCCTCATGGCCAGGCTCACTGTGCTTTCCCATAATGTTAAAGGTCTTATTGCTCCTCAAACACAGAATGGCGATGAGAAACTATGTTTCTGCTCGGGTGGACATTATTTTTCTTCAGGAGACGCATTTTCGCTCTTCGGGTATCCCCAAATCCTGTGATAAACGCTTCCTTATGCACTTCCACTCCTCTTGCTCTCAGAAATGAAATGGAGTTTCCATCTTGATTCGTAATTCCGTGGGCTTTCACTTGTCCCAATCGATTTGAGACCCTGCGGGTCATTTTTTGCTCCTTCACAGTGAGATTCAGGGTTTTCCACTAACTCTCCTGAATATATATGCTCCTACAGCACCTGATGCCTCCTTTTTCTCCCACGTAGAGGCCCTTTTGGACCAATACACCGTTCTGCTCCCCCTCCGGGTTGAGAGCTCCCTCCCAAATCTAAATATTTGACTGACCTGGTTCGCTCCCACGCGCTTTTTGATTGTTGGCAGCTTCTTCATCCAAAGACCAGGGACTATACCTTTTACTCACACCCCCATAACCTTTATTCCCGTCTAGACTATATTTTCGTTTCGCAGTCACTGTTAGAAGGTCTACAGTCCGCTAGGATCCATGACCTGACCTGGTCGGATCATTCTATAGTTGAATGTTCATTCTCAGGCCTATTTTGTCCGCCTACCCCCTCCTCTTGGTGCTTCAATGAATCCGTCCTTCTGGATCCGGTGATCCGTTCGGAACTTTCCGCCTCTCTGGATGAATATTTTGCTCTGAATTCCTCTCCAGACATTTCTGCTGGGATGTTATGGACAGCTCACAACGCTCTAGGCAACAGGAACGATCTTGCCTTGCAGCTCAGCTCCATGTGGCCGAGCAGGCCCATAAACAGGATCCCACTCCTTCTAATCTTTTACTACTGACCGGATTGCGGGGAGAACTGAACCTGTTGCTATCCAGAGACACCCTTCGTGCCTTGCAGTGGACTAATCAATTATTTTTTGAAAAATGCGACAAGCCAGACGCGATGCTAGCAGCTAAGCTTTGTCAGCAGATCAGATCCCGTTCCATGCAGGCTCTCTCTCTTCGCGGTGGGACGGTGTCCTCCTGTGCTTCGGACATAGCGTCCACCTTTGCTGACTTTTATGCCTCCTTATATGATGGGCGTAAGGTTTCTCATTCTCCAGCCCTACAGACTCGAATGCAAGCTTTCTTGGCCTCTTGCAATTTGCCCAGCTTGTCTCCTATGGACTTGACCTCATTGAATACAGACTTTACGATAGAGGAGATAGCGAAAGCCTTGAAATCTTTCAAGGCCTCCAAAGCACCAGGGCCTGACGGATATACTGCAGCATACTATCGGGCCTTCCAGTCTTCTCTTTTGCCTTACCTGGTTCTGTTTTTTTTATTCTTTTCTACATGGCGCTTTACCCCCCAGTAAAATGTTGTCTGCGCAGATAGTAGTTATCCCAAAAGAAGGAAAAGACCCCACATTGTGTGTGAACTATCGCCCGATTTCCCTGATTCATGTGGATATCAAACTTTATGCAAAAGCTCTGGCCATCCAGTTATCCGGGCTTCTCATCAAACTAGTTCATCCAGATCAAGTAGGTTTCATTATGGGTCGGGAAGCTCTGGATAATATTCGCAGAGTTTTAAATCTGATCCATGTAGCACACTCCCGTTCTGCCCCCACTATGCTTTTGTCCCTTGACGCGGAAAAAGCTTTCGACAGAGTAGACTGGGACTATATGTGGGAAGTCCTGGATTCCTTTGGCTTCACTGGTCCCATCCTTCAGGGTATTCGAGCCCTTTACACTAATGCCACCGACACTACCGCCGTGGGAGGTCAGATGTCGCCGGGGTTAACTGTTCGGAATGGGACTCGACAGGGCTGTCCTTTGTCTCCGCTCCTGTTTGCGCTCTGTATTGAACCCTTAGCAAGCGCGATATGTAGTTCACCAAACATACACGGGATTACGATTGGTCAGGAGTCTTATAAACTGTGTCTTTTCGCAGATGACATTTTGCTTTCTTTGACATCTACGATGACCTCCCTACCTAATCTCTATACTTTTTTGTCGGATTTCTCCTCTTTCTCCAGGTTCAAAATTAACCACTCCAAATGTGAGGCTCTGGATGTGTCCCTTCCGGCCCCCCTGAGGAAACTACTTGCTCTGAATTTTGACTTCTCTTGGAGCACTTCCTCTCTGCCCTTTTTAGGAGTTCGTATACCACCCTGTCCTGAAGCTCTCTATGCTGTTAATTACTCGCCTTTACTTAAAACTCTCCATAAAGACTTGGAGACCTGGTCTTCCTATCAGATCTCTTGGTTTGGTAGGATTGCGGCTGTCAAAATGACCTTATTGCCCAAGATTCTATATCTTTTTAGATCTCTGTCTAGTCTTCCTAACCGACGCGATATCCAGTTGCTTCAGCGACATATTTTCAAATTTATCTGGACTTCTGGGAGGTCACGCCTCAGTGCGGAACTTTTGCATACTTCCACGTTGCAGAAGGGTCTCTC
This sequence comes from Rhinophrynus dorsalis, assembly GCA_037306005.1. Taxonomy (NCBI): domain Eukaryota; kingdom Metazoa; phylum Chordata; class Amphibia; order Anura; family Rhinophrynidae; genus Rhinophrynus; species Rhinophrynus dorsalis. Next base: position 271,793,532 of record CM074719.1, read on the forward strand.
TGTCCCTCATTTACGGTCATATTATAAAGCAGCCCAGTTCGCAACGGCGTCACGTCTACATTCCATGTATAATATACCTCGATGGGTTGAGCTGGAGACCACATTGCATCGCCTCTCCTCTGCGGCTGATCTATTGTGGCTGCCACCTCACGATCTACCTACCTTGAGAGGGAGTTCACCTTTGTTACATACTTTAGGTCTCTGGCGTCGTCACAAGGTCTCTGATCGCCTCCAGGCCTCGCCTTCCCGCATTTGTGTCCTCTGTTCAGGAACAGTGCTTTTCCTCCGGGTCTTTCCCCAGGTCGTTTTCTTTGGTGGCAGGAGACTGGCATTACGAGAGTGTCTGATTTATTCTTTGTCAACACTCTGCTCTCTTGGGAACAATTTTGTGACAAATATCGGGCTTCCCCCCCGTTAATTCTTTAGGTTTCTTCAGGTTCAACATTTTGTACGCTCTTACTTTAAACATTCTACCCCAACTGCCCGGACTCTCTTTGAACTTGTTTGCTCCATATCCCTCCCCTTAAAGGGAATTATTTCTAAGCTTTATTCCCATTTTCTGGCGATCTCCTTTTCTCGGTCTCCAGCGTATCGGGCCAAGTGGGAAGCGGATCTGGGTGAACACTTAGAGGCTAAGGAGTGGAATGCTATCATGGTGAACATGAGTCATTTGACTCCCTACACCCGAGTGCGTGAAAATGCTTTCAAAGTCCTAGCCCGATGGTACTATTGTCCAACTGAATCATATTTATCCGTCTGTTTCTCAACTCTGCAACCGGGGTTGTGGTCACGAGGGTACATATCTGCACATGTGGTGGACCTGTCCCAAGGTGATTTCCCTTTGGAAACACGTGTTTAATCTGCTGAGTCTGGCCTTAGGGGTAACCCTTCAGATGGATCCCTGGACATCTCTGTTGAATAGGTCCTCTAGTCTAGACATCCCCCTCTTTCACAGGTAGCAAACTAGTTGGTGTTCCGGGTGTGCGCAGTGGTTTGATGTCATATCTCCTATCACTGGAAATCCTTGACACAAAGCTTGGCCCCTCTAGATGATCGTAGATGGCATTTGCTCCGTATGGAAAAAATGACAGCATATTTGCGCAACTACTCTTTTACATATCTCCAGATTTGAATGCCCAGGATCGAGTCTGTAGCACCCCCTGAGTTTCACCTCAACTTGCTTCTCCTCTGATCTTGTGGGTTGTCTTTGTATTGGTCCCTCCTGGGTGTTTAGTCTGGCTTTGTTTTGTTTACTCCCTATATCCCCTTATGAGAGTTTTTTTTTTTTTTTTTCAGACACTCTGCTCTTGTAAGTTTTATGCTCATTGTTAAGTCCTGTTTGATATGCCTTTATCTGTTACTTGATTGGTCTCAATCCCCTCCCCCTTTTTATTCCCCATTTTGCTTTTCTGTATCCCTGAAATCTTCATGAAAATTTCAGTAAAAATTGAATAAAAAAAAAAACACAATGTGAATAAAAAAACGATCAAAATTTATTAACAATATTCGCTAAATATACAGATCACACTAGATGTACATATGTGTGATCACAAGTAAACCAATACATTTCTCAATTCTAGAATAAAATCAGTAATAATGGTACAATAACCTTCCTAATACAAATACAGCAGTCAGAGGTATGTCAGAAATAATAAATCCCAACTATTAACTAAGTGCTAATCATAATAATAAAACCACAAAGTGGTAAAGATGCACACAATCTAAATCGTCAACGTGTATAACTCATGCCTACAAGCGGAGAAAGGTACAGATGACCTAGCCCGCAAATGTGTATAATTTAAACTAAACTCTACCAGAGAAGTGGGAGTAACTTTCCCCGTGAAGTATCAATATGCCAAAAAAATGTGAAACGGAAAAAGGTATAGATAACCTAATCTGTAAATCACCATGGTATAATGTAAATGCAATACAATAACCACCAAAGAGGTACAGATAACCTAACCCGTGAATATACAAAAATTAGTGCCGAGGTATCTCACAATATGAAGGTCTAAAAAGCAGGAGTTGGGCGTAAAGGCATACCCACACTATACGATCAAACAGTCCATCAATTGGGTAGTAAACTACCAGCCTACAGTGGAATCTGTAACACTCGCACAGTTAATGATGCCCCCAGCCCCATCTCCGACTAAAAATAAACCTCCTCTATCGTGAAACAACTTCTTTAAAGACTATATAACAAAAATACATATATCAAAAACTATATTTAAATTGTGACATAAAGGGACCTTACTTTAGCTCTTTAGTCCTTTTGGGGTTTAAAAAATCTGAGTGATTCAATTTAGCGATTGTATGTTTATCCATAATAGTGTGTGGTATGGGATATATACGGATCTAATTATTAATATTAATATTATTATATTGACTCAAATAATTGCAGAAATATTATATTATACCACATCTAAAAATAGATGTGGTGAAGGATAATAGACTTATACATATAGCTTTATATTTTTATTTATATATTTATTTGTAATACATTACGCATTGCGTTACTATTATCTTTAAGACTGATGTATATCGTAACAACTTTAAGATAACATTGACATTTATAATCTGGGAACAGAATAATATCTGCTATTGGAGAAGTGATATTGATTTATATTGATTGGAGTTTCCTATGCTTGTCAATTTTTTAGGATTAGTATTTTTTATATATACTTTTTTTTGACAGCTGTTAGGGTTTTTTTGTTTTTGATATATGTATTTTTGTTACATATTCTTAAAAGAAGTTGTTTCATGATGGAGGAAGTTTATTTTTAGTCGGAGATGGGGCTGGGGGCATCATTAACTGTGCGAGTGTTACAGATTTCACTGTGGGCTGATAGTTTACTTCCCCATTGATGGACTGTTTGATCGTATAGTGTGGGTATGCCTTTACACCCGACTCCTGCTTTTTAGACCTTCATATCGTGAGATACCTCAGCACTAATTTTTGTGTATTCACGGGTTAGGTTATCTGTACCTCTCTGGTAGTTATTGTATTTTATTTACATTATACTGTGGTGATTCACGGATTAGGTTATCTATACCTTTTTACGTTTTCACATTTTTTTTTTGCATATTGATACTTCACGGGGAAAGTTACTCTCACTTTTCTGGTAGAGTTTTGTTTACATTATACACTTTTGCGGGCTAGGCCATCTGTACCTTTCTCCGCTTGTAGGCATAAGTTATACACGTTGACAGTTTTTAGATTGTGTGTATGTTTACTGGTTTGTGGTTTTATTATTATGATTAGCACTTAGGTAATAGGATTTATTATGTGTGACATACCCCTGACTGCTGTATATGTATTAGGAAGATTATTATACCATTATTACTGATTTTATTCTAGAATTGAGAAATGCATGGGTTTACTTGTGATCACACATATGTACATCTAGTGTGATCTGTATATTTAGCTAATATTGTTAATAAATTTTGATAGTTTTTTATTCACATTGTGTTTTTTGTATATTTTTTGGGCACACACGAGCTCTTGGATTTAGTAGTATTTTCTAAGTCTTAACCAGAGACACAGGTCCGCACCAGATTGGGTTTCGACTAAGTACAGGGAGTAAACAAGAGAATAGTCAGACAGAGCCACAGGTCAGCACCAGGTTGTATGGTCAGACAAGCCGGTTCATACACAGTTCAGATATTCAGCCAGAGCCACAGGTCTGCACCAGATTGGGTGTCCGCTATACACAGGGAGTAGGCAAGAGAATAGTCAGACAGAGCCACAGGTCAGCACCAGGATGGATGGACAGACAAGCCAGGTCATATACAGAGCCCAAGGGAAATAGAACTGTATAGAAAACAATGCAAAGGCACTGAGTCAGCACTCAGTTCCCTTTTAAAGCCCAACCCATGAAGTAGCTGAGAGGAGGAACTACACCAAGTCATTAATGTCACTTCGCTCCCGCGGATGACGTATCTTGCCAGGATGCGTCTGTCTCTTGATTCTTGTGTGCGTCAATTTGAGCTACAAAATATTTTCGCCAGGGGACATGGACGGCCTATAGCCTCGTAAAGCACGCAAAGACCCAGGACCGTGAGTGATGCCTGGGAAGAAGCAGAAGCGATGTTTAGACGCAGGTTGTGGCGATGGAACTGAGGTAACTGTAACAGTACCCCCCCCCCTTCAAAGACCCCTCCTCCGAGGAGCCAAATGGGTTTGTCAGGGAAACGAGCATAAAATCTGCGCATCAGGACAGGAGTGTGAACGTCCCCAGCTGGAATCCAGGAGCGTTCCTCAGGACCAAAACCCTTCCAGTGAATTAAGTATTATAGGCGCCCTCTGACCTTACGAGAGTCCAGGATACTTTGTACTTCGTATTCCTCGTGATCTGCAACTCTCATGGGAACGGGATGCACAGTAGTGGAGGTATACTGGTTGCAGACCAAGGGCTTCAACAGAGAAACATTGAAGACGTTGTGGATGCGCATATTGGCAGGAAGTTCCAGGGCATAAGCCACAGGGTTAATTTTGCGTAGTACACTGAAAGGACCAATGAATCTAGAAGCCAGCTTATTACAGGGAACCTGGAGGTTCAGATTCCGGGATGACAGCCACACCCTCTCCCCCACCTGGAAGTTAGGTGCAGGCAAATGCCTACTATCTGCCTGCCTCTTCTGCCGTTGCACAGAACCACGTAGGGTATGGTGTTCCTGAACCCAAGAGGAACAGAGCGCCTTCAAATGCTCATCCAGAGATGGAATCTCCTGTACCTGAAAGACCTCTGGGAGGACTGAATGTTGAAACCCATAGTTGACCAAGAATGGGGAACTCCATGAGGAAGAGTTAACAGTACAATTCCTGGCAAACTCCACCCAAGGTAACAAGATAGCCCAGTTATTGTGGTTATCCGAGATATAACAACGTAGAAATTGTTCTAAGGCTTGGTTAGATTGTTCGGCCTCACCGTTAGACTGAGGGTGGTAAGCGGAGGAAAATGCCAGATGGATGCCCATCTGAGCACAGAAACACCTCCAGAAACGAGACGCAAACTAACTTTCTCTATCGGATACAATTACTCTGGATATACCATGGATCCAAAAGACTTCTTTTTCTGTCGTCCAATACAGGTTACTGGTAACTTTGGGTAGGCGATCCTCCCCTTTAATTGTAGGAAGGAACAATTCTAGAATTGTATGCATGGGGTGGAGCCTACCTTCCCTCCTTGGCTGCAGCTAGCCAACCAGCCCCAGAAAGATTTGTTCCTTGGTGAAGACACAGGCAAGAGCAGAACAGTTCTGCTATAGTTTTAGAAATGTTTTAATTTTTCTGTTAGAAATGGAATACCACCATTAGGCGGATTACCATAACTGACAATGCCCTTAGATGTGGCTAGCTCAGTAACCAGGTGCTTTTTGTGGACCTTAAGCCCTTGGGGGAAAATCTTGGCTACAAGTTCTTTCCTCAGGAGTTGCCCACCAAGGCTTCTTCTTAATACATGGTAGTCTGAAGACAGAAGATCTGCAGGAAAGGTGAGCAACCCTTTGAGTGCTGCAGGTCCACATGTCCCAGTGTGCCCCTCCACACAGGGGTTTACTTTTGGAGTTCCCATTGCACACTCCTGCACTCATTGGGTCTATCTGTATGTCTGTTGGGTGTTTTGGAGCAGGTTTATGTGGTACTTTAACACTTTAGCTGCTGGTTTTGCATGTTTGGGGGGGAGGGTTCTGACTCTTTTCCTAGTGGTTCAGTGTTTTTTAGGTATCCTAACATGTTCTAGTGATGTTTCATGCATTTTTATTTTACTGTTTCAATTTTGTAAAATTTGAGTCAAAGGCGCGCATTGCTCCATTCACTCCTATGGGACTGTACAGTTTGGGACATATCTCTGCAACCGCTTAACCTAGCGACTTCAGAGATCGCTCATTTTTCTTGTCTGCCCTTGCGCTATCATCCGGTTCATATTTCCAGTGTGTAGGGGGCTCAGGGGGCTTCGGGCACTGTTTGGGTACTTTTTCTGGGAAAACTACATTTCCCATGAGCACTTGCTTCACGCGCTTGTTTCTGATTGGCTCCTGCCGCAGAAGCCATTTTGTTCCATTTCCAGAGCGAGTATCCTACGCAGGGTTTGGAGACTCCTTCTCTCCTCTGCTGATTAACCCTTCGCCTGCCAGATAAGTCTAGTTTAGCAATTTCTGCGGTGAAACCTTAATCATCACACTGTACTTGGATGATTTCTTATACTGTAAGGTTGTTTGACACTGTGAGAATGTCTATACCGTTGGAGCTTGGGGCCAGACCTAAGATGCTGGGGTCTCTGTATCCCCTATTGCGCATTGCTCTTCCTGTCATTCAGGGTTACCTAGAGAGTCCTCAGGTCATTTATGCCCAGGATGTTCTGATGTCGCTGAGAGTCTCCCAGGGACCTACAGCCATGCATTAGAGCCAGTCTGGGTGCAAGTGTTCAACGCTGCTACCAGGGACCTTAGGTCTACATTGCAACTCTTTCCATCCCAGTTACAGGGGGTCTTCCATTCTTGACAGACCCCCTCCTCCATCGAGTCTTCCCTGCCAAAACCTCAGGGAGTACCTGACATATCAGATTCCTCTGAGGAGGAACTGCTGGTGGATTCAGATGTTGAGGAATATTCTGCTGTGGGCTCCTTTCAGTTTTTTGGGGATCCTTTTGAGGCTGATCCTGAGCCCTCGGCTGAGGGCCTGATCAGGGCTGTTTTTCATACCATTAACATTCCCTTAGTTCAGGAGGTCCCTTCTGATTCCTCTGATGTATTTCAGGAGCCTAAAAAGCCCCTTACTTGCTTTCCACCTAACCCCACTCTTGACCGCCTTGTATCTGAAGAGTGAAAATCTCCGGAGAAGAAACCTTCTGTGTCCAAGAAATCTGCCAAGCTTTATCCCTTCTCTGAGGCAGCACTGCTCAGTGGGTTCATCCTCCCAAAGTGGATGCTCCTATCTCCAGCCTATCTAAGTCTACCGCCTTGCCAGTTTCTGATGCGTCCGCTCTGAAGGACTGGACTGACAAGAAACTTGGTCTCCCTCAAGTCCATTTTTGCCACTGCTGGTACTGCCATGCGTCCAGCATTCGCTGCAGCATGGGTGATCTGGGCCATGGTGGCCTGGACTGAACAGCTCTCCCTGGCTGTCCATCAGGGTGCTCCTACTTCGGTTATGTTGCGCCTTCTTGCCAACATTTCTGAGGCACAGCACTATGTTTTTGCTGCCTTATTTGATGCCATCCGTTTAGTGGCTAGGGTTTCCACTGTGTCTGTGTTTGCCAGACGAGCTCTTTGGCTCAAGATCTGGTCTGCTGACACTGCTTCCAAGAAAGCATTGCTTTCCTTACCTTTTCAAGGTACTTCTTATTTGGGCCAGATCTTAAAGATCTGATCAGTGAGGCCACAGGGGGTATGAGTACACTTCTACCCTTTGTCCCCAGGAAGAAAACGCTGCTTAAGTGTAGTCGGTATTTTCGTTCCTTTCAGACTGAGACACGTCCAGTGAACCAGACTGTTCCCTCAGCTCTGCTTTCCTCCTCCAAGCCCAAACAGCAATGGAAGCCCAAGGTCTCCTCCAAGCCAAGGCTTCCAAGCCTTCTTCGGCATGACTAGCCGAACCCAGGTCCCCACTCTGCTGTGGGTGGTCGTCTACATCACTACCATAGCATCTGGGAGGCTTCAGTGGCGGACCTGTGGGTTTTACAGGTGGTGACGGAAGGGTACAGGATCCCTTTTGTCTTCCTCCCTTTCACTTCTTTCCTTCTCATACGCCTCAGGGTGCGGAGAAACTCTGGCTTTACAACGGCGCTATTCAGGCTCCTCTGGACAAGGATGTTCTAGAGCCGGTTCCAGTTCAAGACAGAGGTATGGGTTTTTACTCAAACCTCTCTGTGGTCTCCAAAAAGGATGGCGGTTGTCGCCCCATTTTGGATTTGAAGGATCTCAATTCCTTTGTGATCCGGACCCATTATCACCAGGAGTCCCTACGGACGGTGATTGCTGCCATGTCCCTGAGGGAATTCCTTGCATCTGTGGATATTCAGGACGCGTATTTACACATAGCCATTCATCCAGAGAGCCTGCAGTATCTCAGATTTGCCTGCGACCGAGGACATTTTCAGTTTTCAGCTCTTCCCTTTGGTCTGACTACAGATCCTCAAGTTTTCAACCGTGTCCTGGGAGCCTTACTGTCCATCCTCCACCGGGACGGCATCAGAGTTACTCCATACATGGACAGCCTGCTTCTGAAAGCCCCCTTTGTAGAGCTTCTTCATCAGCAGACTCAACAATGCATTCACGCTCTCACCCATCACTGGTGGATCATCAACATGGACAAGTCAGATCTTGTCCCATCCCAACATCTGGTCTTCCTGGGTCTTCTCTTCGACAACTAGAAGAGCATGGTGTTTCTCACGGACGAGGTAACTCACCATATCGCCCACAGGGCTTCTGCGGTTCTGGCTCAAGATCCATTTCCAGCCAAGAAGCTGTCCTCTCTAGTGGGGAAATTCATCTCCCGCATAGAAGCGGTCTCGTTTGCCATGTTGCACACCAGGGAACTCCAGAGGTTTGTGATCCAGTTGTGACCACGGAGACGATGGATGCCAGCCTCTCCGGCTGGGGAGCGGTCCTGGGTCGCCTGAGTGCTCAGGGTCGGTGGTCTCTGGAGGAATCTCTCCTTCCCATCAACGTGTTGGAGCTTTGGGCGATGTTTCATGCCCTTCGTCATTGAACATCTCAGCTGGAAGACTGTTCAGTCTGGGTACAGTCCGACAACGCCACTGCAGTGGCTTACATCAACAAGCAGGGCGGAACAAGAAGTCTTGCCGCTTGGTTAGAGGTCAAGGCTATTTTGTCCTGGGCAGAAGAACACGCTCCTGCCATATCCGCAGTGCACATTCCTGGCGTAGACAACGTTATGGCGGACTTCCTCAGTTGACACACAGTGGACAGTGGACAGTGGAGAGTGGGAGCTGCACCCAGAGGTGTTCACCCTCATTGTTCAAAAGTGGGGTCTTCCTTACATGGACCTGATGGTGACAAGACACAGCAGGAAGGTTCCGAGGTTCTGTTCTCGGTGGAGGGACTCTCTAGCCCTGATGGTGGATGCCATGTCCATTCCTTGGTTATTCCTCTGGCCTACATCTTTCCTCCCGTCCCAATGTTGCACAGGGTTTTATGGAAATTGCGACTGGAGCGCTGTCCAGTCATTCTGATTGCTCCGTACTGGCCTCACCAAGCTTGGTTTCCGTAGCTTCTGGATCTGTCAGTGGCGGAGCCATTCCGGCTCCCTTGCCGTCTGAATCTTCTTCTACAGGGTTACCTGTGGAGGATGTTCATCGACTAACTTTGACGGCTTGGAAGCTGAATCCTCAATATTGAAGAAGAGAGGTTTTTCTTCTGGGGTGGTGGCTACTATGCTTAGTGCCCACAAACCTGTTTCTTCCAAGATCTACCATCATGCCTGGTCGACCTTTCTATCTTGGTGTGCTGACAAGGACCTGTCTCAGGAATTTGATCTGCCTATGGTCCTGGCCTTTTTGCAGGATGGTGTGGATAAGGGCCTCAGTTTGAGTTCCTTTAAGGTTCAGACGTCTGCTCTCTCTCTGTTTTCTTTCAGAGGCGCATTGCCATTCTTCCTGATGTCAAGGTTTTCGTACAGGGTGTTGCTCATACTCATCCAGCCTTCAAGAATCCCGCTCCTCCTTAACTTGGTTTTGGGCGTTCTTCAGCGCCCTCCATTTGAGTCTGTCTACTATTCCTCTACGCCTGTTGACATGGAAAATGGCCTTTCTCCCGGCGATCGTGTCCGTTTGCTGTGTCACAGAGTCACATGCTCTGCCCTGTAAGCCACCTTATTGGTGTTTCACAAGGACAAGACGGTGCTTCGCACTTCCAAGGAGTTTCTCCCGAAGGTGGTTTCAGAGTTCCATGTCAATCAGGAGATTGTGGTGCCTTCTTTCTGCCCTGACCCCACCTCTGACAAGGAGAGGGATCTCCACTTGTTAGATGTGGTGCGTTGTCTCAAGTTTTATGTACATCGCACTGAGTCTATCAGGCAATCTGACGCGCTGTTCGTCATTCCTGAGAGTCCCAGGGCAGGAAGACCTGCATCCAAAGTGACTATTGCTTCTTGGATCAAGTCCACTATTCGTAAGGCTTACGAGCTGAGGAAGAAGTCTGTCCCCTTTCGGGTCACGGCTCATTCTACAAGATCTATTGGGGCTTCTTGGGCTTACAGGAATCAGGCCTCTACTGATCAATTGTGCAAGGCTACCACTTGGTCGTCTGTGCACACCTTTTCTAAGCACTACCATGTTGATGTGCTGGCATCGGCTGTTGCCAGCTTTGGGAGGAAAATCCTGGAGGCTGTCTTGCCTGTCTAGAATCTTATTCGATTCTTGGTGCTTCCTTCACTTTTGAGCCATGTTATCTCTAGTTCAGTGTGCTGTGTAACAGTTTGGGGTGTTGTTACCCCTGTTTAGTGTCCGTTGACACTTCATTGTTTTGTTGGGCTATCTCTGATCTGATGGTTCATATCTGCTCTGGTTACTTTTGGGGCCTTGCGCCTGGTCCTTGCCTTACTTCCCGCCTAGGGGAAACTCAGTGGTTGGACATCCCAAAGTTACCAGTAACCTGTATTGGACGACAGAGAAAAGAGGATTTTAGTCTTACCTGTTAAATCCTTTTCTCTTATTCCATACAGGTTACTGGTCTCCCACCCTGTCAAGGGACCATGCTTGGCTCTCCTGTGGCAGACTGTGGGGGTCCTTTGGGGTCATGCTAACAGGAGTCTTCTTTCCCTTCCACTATCTAGTCAATAGTTAGTGTTGCAAATCTTTCTGGAGCTGGTTGGCTAGCTGTAGCCAAGGAGGGAAGGTAGGCTCCACCCCCTGCATACAATTCTATAATTGTTCCTGCCTCCAATTGTTCCTTTCCTCCAATCACAGGGCACTATGCCAGCTGCAAGGGGTCCTTTCCAATGACTGTTGAGGGATTTGGTTGGATCTGAGCAGATAAGATGTTTCTGTACACTTTGTATATCATCTTTCCTCTGCTGTCAGCATTCACATCATCAATAAAGGCAAGTGAGCCAGTTCCAGTGCTACCATACACGCCCAAGTCATAACACTACCTTCATAATATTTCACAGATGAAATGGTATGCTTTGGATCATGTGCAGGTCCTCTGCTCTTTTCATCGCTCTAGTTCATGTTAATCTTTGTTTTATCTGTCCAAAACTGTACAGGTATTTGTATGTACTTTTTAGCAAACTGTAACCTGGCCTTTCTGTTCTCAAGGATTGCCACTGGTTTGAATCTTGTAGTAAACCCACTGTGGCTATGCTGCTATAGTCTTCTCTTATGGTATTCTTTGACACTTGTATGCCTACATCCTGGAGAGTTTTCTTGATCTGTTCGACAGTTGAAATGGGATCTGCCCAATTGCAAGCATTCTTTGATCATCCACTGCAGGTGGCTACCAGATTTGCATTGCTGAGCTCACCTGTGCTTTCTTGCATCTTAACAATGTATTACACAGTTGATTTTGACACACCCAATGTTTTGATTATGTCTCTGATTTATTCATTTTAAATTTTTACAGCCTCATGATGGCCTACATTACTGGAATTGACATGTCTTTGCTCTATGTTGAGCGACAGGAGCAACAGACTTCAAATGCAAATGCCACACCTAGAATTACCTCTAGGCTTTTTATTGGCTTTTTTGTGCATGAAAGAACAATACAACTCACATCTTTGCTGGCAAAGGGTGTACTTTAACATTTGGGGAGAAGAAAAATAAGATGCACTCAAAACTGCTTCATTTTAAAATCACTTGTTTATTCAAAAAGTTAGCCAAACACTGGAAAAAAAACATCTCGTGCGTTTAACACAGATTTGTTTAATCATAGACTGGTCATACAAATTGAGTAGGTGGATCTTATGCCAAGACCTCAACTGTTAAAAATTCAATGAACCAATCAACCTTACTCATTAATTAAGGTACGTATATCGATTTGAGGCTGTGGAATTATAAACCCAAAGTTTATGGTCTTTGATGGTTTTGCTAACTTACGGAATAAAGAAGTGATTTTAAAATGAAGCAGTTTTGAGTGCATCGGATTTTTCTTCTTCTGGTTACCTGAAGAAATCATCTCATTTCAACCATTTAGCACCCTGTCTTCAAGTTATAACTGTGCTGGTGAGTTTTACATCTCATTATGTCTGAGAGTGATGCCGCTGTTTGTCGTCTATATTATACCATTTTGGGGGCCTTTGCATGTGGCCATTGCCAAAAGGACAGTTTTGATCAACAAATCCCTACAGAGGCACGGAGTACGAAGCCCTCATGCATTTGGCAAAGTTTTCCCTGCAGGGTATTAGTCCTTCCCCATAGACCTGCTCCAGCACCCTGAACTTCAGTCTCTCCCACAGGGATGGTCATTGTGTGGCCCTTCGGTAATTGGTGGACTATATATATCATCATTCTCTGTGAACCTTTGCCCAGGTAGGAATTATGGGCTTTTTTAGTTCAGCAGCAGCTAGTGGCCCCCACAATGCATCTGGCAAAGCATTCCCTGCAAGGACTGTGTTCTCCACCACAGGAACCGCACCAGCATCGGGCACTACCATATCTCAAACAGGGGTGGAAGATGTTAAACCCTGCAGTTGCTTCTGGTCTACATGTCCTATCATTTCTTATCAGCCTTTGCCTGGTGGGGAATTGTGTTGTATCACTGGATGCTGTTAGAAACAGCCCCACCCAATGCAAAGCAGAGCAGCACTGGGGGGAGAGAAATAGAACAGGGATGGGGGACTTTGTAACAATCCAGGGCAGAACTAAAACACAAGGGGTCTGGAAGGCATGGGAATGGTTGAAAACAATGGGAGTACATGCAAATAACCCTTTTGGTGTCAAACAAATGCCTAACACTTTGATCCACACATTTAGGTAACCACAGCTAGCTTACTGATTTTGTGATCATCTCTGCCACTGCACAGGAATACTGGAGAATCTCAGCAGACTCTGGATAAAAGAGCGTTTGCCAGTACATCGAAACACCTTGTCCGTATCATCAGGGCAGCACCAAAGCCCAAGCAAAAGAAAGTGAGTGTCTGGCATGATGCTGGGGGCAGCTACTTTCTCTGATCCCCAGCTTCTCCCCCTTTGCTTTCAGATTCTTTCTCTACTCACTGCATGTCTCTCACTACCGCAGAGTCTCCCTCACTCTCTGTTGCTTGGGTTTCAGTGTTGACCTGGTGCTGGTGATAAGATGGTTCTCTGTACTGTTATGTGCTTACTTAGCCAAAATCTTCCGGGATTCTTTTGTATTCCTGTCCTGTGCTAGATCTGCCCATGTGTTCCTTTGCCGATCCGAGCACTAAGGTACCATTGAGTAGCTTGGTGAGCAGATCATCAGAGGAATACGTGTGGAGGTTCTATTACTGCACAGGAATACCAGGGAAGCATGACAGAGTATTGATAAGTGAGTATCCACACAATACAGCTGACCATGGAGTATTCCTGTAGTGTTAGTCCTTTGAGTGCCAACCGGATGGTCAGTGCATTTCTTCGCAATTCGTTGAACACCCCGTTTGGCATTCAATTGGTAGCATGTGACAGCATTCTGGAATAAGCTGCCACTATATAAATAAAGAATAATGTGCCTCCTTTGTTTTTAACTCCTCTCAAGCCATTGCAGACCCTTGATAAGATGTTTCTGTACACTTTGTATATCATCTTTCCTCTGCTGTCAGCATTCACATCATCAATAAAGGCAAGTGAGCCAGTTCCAGTGCTACCATACACGCCCAAGTCATAACACTACCTTCATAATATTTCACAGATGAAATGGTATGCTTTGGATCATGTGCAGGTCCTCTGCTCTTTTCATCGCTCTAGTTCATGTTAATCTTTGTTTTATCTGTCCAAAACTGTACAGGTATTTGTATGTACTTTTTAGCAAACTGTAACCTGGCCTTTCTGTTCTCAAGGATTGCCACTGGTTTGAATCTTGTAGTAAACCCACTGTGGCTATGCTGCTATAGTCTTCTCTTATGGTATTCTTTGACACTTGTATGCCTACATCCTGGAGAGTTTTCTTGATCTGTTCGACAGTTGAAATGGGATCTGCCCAATTGCAAGCATTCTTTGATCATCCACTGCAGGTGGCTACCAGATTTGCATTGCTGAGCTCACCTGTGCTTTCTTGCATCTTAACAATGTATTACACAGTTGATTTTGACACACCCAATGTTTTGATTATGTCTCTGATTTATTCATTTTAAATTTTTACAGCCTCATGATGGCCTACATTACTGGAATTGACATGTCTTTGCTCTATGTTGAGCGACAGGAGCAACAGACTTCAAATGCAAATGCCACACCTAGAATTACCTCTAGGCTTTTTATTGGCTTTTTTGTGCATGAAAGAACAATACAACTCACATCTTTGCTGGCAAAGGGTGTACTTTAACATTTGGGGAGAAGAAAAATAAGATGCACTCAAAACTGCTTCATTTTAAAATCACTTGTTTATTCAAAAAGTTAGCCAAACACTGGAAAAAAAACATCTCGTGCGTTTAACACAGATTTGTTTAATCATAGACTGGTCATACAAATTGAGTAGGTGGATCTTATGCCAAGACCTCAACTGTTAAAAATTCAATGAACCAATCAACCTTACTCATTAATTAAGGTACGTATATCGATTTGAGGCTGTGGAATTATAAACCCAAAGTTTATGGTCTTTGATGGTTTTGCTAACTTACGGAATAAAGAAGTGATTTTAAAATGAAGCAGTTTTGAGTGCATCGGATTTTTCTTCTTCTGGTTACCTGAAGAAATCATCTCATTTCAACCATTTAGCACCCTGTCTTCAAGTTATAACTGTGCTGGTGAGTTTTACATCTCATTATGTCTGAGAGTGATGCCGCTGTTTGTCGTCTATATTATACCATTTTGGGGGCCTTTGCATGTGGCCATTGCCAAAAGGACAGTTTTGATCAACAAATCCCTACAGAGGCACGGAGTACGAAGCCCTCATGCATTTGGCAAAGTTTTCCCTGCAGGGTATTAGTCCTTCCCCATAGACCTGCTCCAGCACCCTGAACTTCAGTCTCTCCCACAGGGATGGTCATTGTGTGGCCCTTCGGTAATTGGTGGACTATATATATCATCATTCTCTGTGAACCTTTGCCCAGGTAGGAATTATGGGCTTTTTTAGTTCAGCAGCAGCTAGTGGCCCCCACAATGCATCTGGCAAAGCATTCCCTGCAAGGACTGTGTTCTCCACCACAGGAACCGCACCAGCATCGGGCACTACCATATCTCAAACAGGGGTGGAAGATGTTAAACCCTGCAGTTGCTTCTGGTCTACATGTCCTATCATTTCTTATCAGCCTTTGCCTGGTGGGGAATTGTGTTGTATCACTGGATGCTGTTAGAAACAGCCCCACCCAATGCAAAGCAGAGCAGCACTGGGGGGAGAGAAATAGAACAGGGATGGGGGACTTTGTAACAATCCAGGGCAGAACTAAAACACAAGGGGTCTGGAAGGCATGGGAATGGTTGAAAACAATGGGAGTACATGCAAATAACCCTTTTGGTGTCAAACAAATGCCTAACACTTTGATCCACACATTTAGGTAACCACAGCTAGCTTACTGATTTTGTGATCATCTCTGCCACTGCACAGGAATACTGGAGAATCTCAGCAGACTCTGGATAAAAGAGCGTTTGCCAGTACATCGAAACACCTTGTCCGTATCATCAGGGCAGCACCAAAGCCCAAGCAAAAGAAAGTGAGTGTCTGGCATGATGCTGGGGGCAGCTACTTTCTCTGATCCCCAGCTTCTCCCCCTTTGCTTTCAGATTCTTTCTCTACTCACTGCATGTCTCTCACTACCGCAGAGTCTCCCTCACTCTCTGTTGCTTGGGTTTCAGTGTTGACCTGGTGCTGGTGATAAGATGGTTCTCTGTACTGTTATGTGCTTACTTAGCCAAAATCTTCCGGGATTCTTTTGTATTCCTGTCCTGTGCTAGATCTGCCCATGTGTTCCTTTGCCGATCCGAGCACTAAGGTACCATTGAGTAGCTTGGTGAGCAGATCATCAGAGGAATACGTGTGGAGGTTCTATTACTGCACAGGAATACCAGGGAAGCATGACAGAGTATTGATAAGTGAGTATCCACACAATACAGCTGACCATGGAGTATTCCTGTAGTGTTAGTCCTTTGAGTGCCAACCGGATGGTCAGTGCATTTCTTCGCAATTCGTTGAACACCCCGTTTGGCATTCAATTGGTAGCATGTGACAGCATTCTGGAATAAGCTGCCACTATATAAATAAAGAATAATGTGCCTCCTTTGTTTTTAACTCCTCTCAAGCCATTGCAGACCCTTGAAGTTTTAGATCTGCCTCTGCTCCTTTACAAATCTCCATCCCTGCACTATTTCTTATTCCCCCTGGAACTGCATGCTTTGTATCGGGAAAACGCTTTCTCTAACGGCATTCAGCCAAGTGTACTTCACTTTACCAACAGACACTGTTAGTGGCAGCCTCTTTCCAGAGCAAAACAGAGTAGCACTGTTAGAGGAGTGAGAAATGGCATGTGTGTGTGTCTGTGGGGAGCACACGCTGTTAATCATTTGGTGCCAAAAGGGATGTCCAGTTTGTTGGCTATCCCAGATGTTTACACACCAAGAGGACAATTCAGAGGTATGGGCAATGTGATGCCCTTCAGCTTCTGCTGAACTAGAAATCCCATAAATCTCCGCCAGGCAAAAACTGATTGGGGAATGATTGGGATTCTTTGTCCAACATCAATTTAAGAGCGTACATTGAAAAATCCCAGTGTGAGTAATAGAATTGCAGGGTGTTGGAGCAGATCTTTGGTGGAGAACCAAGTCATTGCAGGGAACGCTTTGCCTGCATGCAATTGGCATTGTATTCCCTGCCTTTGTAAGGATCTGTGAGAGGAAAAAGTCCCTTTGGCATTGGTCCTGCATGTCTAATCACACCTATTGCAGACCCAGGGATGCGGCCTGCATAGACCTAGAAACATTCCTTAGCTGAGACCCTGCAAATGACTTACTGTTTTTTTCCAGTATCAAGGGGTTATATCTTTGTTACCTTTTAAAAGAGAACCGTATATACTCATGTTCTTACTCTTTTTTTCCTTCAGGTGCAACCGGTTCTGAAGTGACCAAAGAAACAAGAGGGCAGGTTATCTACTTCCAGCACCTCTACACAAAGGTATGACACTTTTTCTTGCTTATCCATGAAATAGGCAGCAGTGGTGGTGGTCTGTGGGAGTTAGGTAAATTTCATTTGTAAAAGTTTTAGGTAAACTTAAGAGCCCAGATAGATAAGAGGGGATTCCTAACCGGGGTCAGTCAAGTGCACACTGGTGCTTTCTCTGTCAAATCCCGTGGGTCAGATTGAACTGAGATACATCTAGTATCACATTTTTTGCATGGTGTGCAATCCACAGTCTATGGGGTGCCACTGCCACCAACTAAGTCTGAGCTGCAGATGTCCAGGGTGTTTAAACCGAGCTGCTTTCCCAGGGAGCCCCAAATAGCTGGCAAGGAGCCCTTATGAGGGCTGAATATTGCAACCAGAGGTTTTTACAAAGTGAAAAGATTAATGTAACATAGTATATTAGGTTGAAAAAAGACACAAGTCCATCATGTTTACCCTTTTCCTCATAACCCAGAGACATGCGGATCATATACCTTTCCTGCTGTCAAATAAGTTAGTCTTTAGCAGACCTTCCTGTTTTGCCTACTAATAAAATGTGATACGGGTTTTTCAGTTTGTTGCAAACTGATCTCTCTTTCAATAGCTGGTGTATTTGCAGAACCTTAAATGATTTGTGAGAAGGAGAAGTAGAAATGACTGCCACTAAGATGCTGGAAGTACCCTTGTTTTATTCAGAGGTATAAATCGAACAAAAATGTTTTTTTTACATTTTAACTATTACTATCCCTTTAAAGTGACCTTGTCACCTAAAATCAGAATATACACTAAAATCAGAATTTACCAGGAGTGTTCTAGTTTAATTTTCAGGAGCCGCAAGCAGACTAAGTTTTAAAGAAGTCTCTGATTTAGCATGTGTTCATTTTGACAATCCTACCTTGCTCAGGTGGGAAAATCCTTAAATCCTAGCTTGCAGCAATCGAGGACTGCACTTCGACACCTCAGACGTACTATTAGCCAAAATACTTTATAATAGTTATTTCTCTTATGTCCTATATAGAACGCAGGAACCATGGAGTAAAGCTCCCCTCCTTCAGTGAGAAAGGCACTTAAAAAAGACAGGGCCTTTAAGGTGGAGACTCCCTTCTCTTTCTCCAACTTTACTCTCCCCCGCCCCCATTTTTAAGTGGCCTCTCTTAAGATGAGGAGCAAGCTGACACTGATCTTAGATTTATTTTTTATATAGATATGGGGTTATCTAATTCCCCATTAGGCAGGCTCCCATTAAAGGGATAGTAATACTTCATTTTTACTATCCCTCATGTTTTAGCCCTTAAAAATTGGAATTAAACGAGACAGCGGCTTCTCTCAAACCTTTATGCCTTGAGAGATATCCGCATTCAAAGTTCCCTCTCCTTCTTTCTCCCCTGATGTCAGTGTTATAGCTGACAGCAGGGGAATCTGGTCCATGAGCAAGAGGCGGCTGTATAGCAGTGCTGAGTTTGTGTTATAGAAACAGAAATCCTTCACTGAAATGTTCTTCTACGTGTGCTTAGTTTGCAAGCACATGTAGAAGACCATTTCAGTGAAAGATTTCTGATGCTATAACTCAATCTCGCCACTGCTGCAGAGCCGGTCCCGGGACCGGATTCCCTTCTGTCAGCTATAATGCTGACGTCAGGGGAGAGAGAAGGAGAGGGAATTTTGAATGCCTTTATGGTTTGAGAGATGCCGCTGGTCTCCTTTAATTCCAATTTTTAAGGGCTACATCATGAGGGATAGTAAAAATGAAGTATTACTATCCCTTTAACTGTCTTCCCTGGAGTTGGATTGCCCAATTCACTGGTGTATTTCTAGACCATTTCCCTTTATTATACCTCTTTCTCATGCTGAACTTCTCTGAGGTTTTGCACTATCTAATGCAAACCTGAAGAAATAAGAAGACTAATAAGTTAACCATTTGAATGTTATGGCCCTATTTCATAATGTACCATTTATCTCTTGGCACCTGCATGAAGTGGAGTTTCTTCCTGAGTTGCTCTCAATCCTTCTTTCTCTCATATCCCATCATATAAAGGTGGCTGCTATTCTCACCCTTTCAGGGCTAGTCTGCATTTTTCTGCTCTTTGCTAATTTTATCCTTTTATCTGTTTTTTTCATTTCACTGTATATTTATGCTATTTTCAGACTTTATTCTTTCATTCTTTATTTTAGTTATGTTTTAGTTGTAGGTCAGCTGTCCCTTTAAAAATGGAAGCCTGTGCGACTGCAGTCTTTATTACGTAAAGATCAATGGGAAAGCTTCTCTAGGACATATTTCTGTAGAGGCAGAGTGCCTCCATTTAAACCGCTGTCCATGGTCTATTGTATGGTTAACCTGGGTCATGTTCAGACTTTTTAATTGTGCCACTTTTTTGTGGATGAAGAGACACCATTTGCTGAGCTTAAAGTGGATGTATCACCTAAAGACAACATCCACATAACAGTTACATTATATCTCACTAACAACGAAAATGCATTTTTTTTTTTAATGCAAGTTTTGATTTGTATAAACTTAACTTATAAAGTCTGGGCTGCAGCTTCTTCCGCATAGACTGCAGCCCGACGCTCTGCCTCTGCTCTCCTCCCTGCTCCGATGACAACGGCTTCGGTCTGTAAGCAGGAGTAATCTCATTGGCTAGATATCGATCTCTGCCAATGAGATCACTCCAGCTTACAGAAAGAAGCTGCCGTCATCGGAGCAGGGAGGAGAGAGGAGGCAGAGCGTCGGGCTGTGGTTTAACCGCAGAGAACCGCAGGCTACAAGGAAGTAGCTGAAGCCCAGACTTTAGAAGTTAAGTTTAAACAGCAAGCTTGAAATAAAAAAAAAAAAAAAACCTTTTCATTGTTTATGATATATAATCTAGCTATTATGGGGATGTTGTCCATAGGTGATAGTTCCCCTTTAAGCAATGCAGAAAAACTACATTTTTCATAATCCCTTATTCCCTGGTTTTCTGATTAGATGGGGTGGTGTCTTGACAGTCGTCTTACTCTACCAATTGTATAGGCTAGTCAGAGGCTGGTTTTCGTCTCTTCTTTAACAGTTTAACCCCTTGCAGTCAGATACGTACATTTTTGGGTATTTCTGTGTATTTTCTCTTACTTTTATACTACTTTAGACCACTTTGTCCTGGATACCCAAACTTATGGATTCACGGGTCCCCTTAACTCTTAAGCTCATTGTTCTTTATGACAAATTGGGCTTCCACAGGAATATTCTGACACCCTGTGGCCCCTACATCTCACCTGGGACCCCCCACTGCTGAACAAGAACCAGTTTAGGTGAAAACTTTGATGTCCTCTTTTTCTTCCATTCCTACATCTATTCATGAGGTTCTGTATTCATGGCGGCCCATGCCCCCATTAGACATTAATCCTGTCTTTAGGCCCCACTCATGGTTGGTGATTCCTCTGAAGAGGAAGTAGATACAGATGGAGAAGACATTGACTCTTCCTTGTCTTTTAGGGATTCCTATGAGGCTGATCCTTATCCCTCAGTGGATGGGCTCATCAGAGCAGTGTTGGAGACCCTTCAGGTCTCTGAGGCTACTGATGCAGATCTTACTCACTGGACATCTTACAAAGGCACAAGAAAGACTTTCCCAATTTTCTTCCCCCTAAATTAGGTTTTGCTGGAGGAATGGAAGATGCCAGATAAGAGGCTCTTCATTAATAAATGTATTTCCAATTTTGCCGCCACTGGAGACACCCTAAGACCCATCTTTGCTTCAGGTTGGGTCGCAAAAGAGATAGATGTCTGGGGTGAACAAATTCAGACTCTATCAGTGGGGCTGTTCCTATTATGCTGGCAAACATTTCAGAAGCAAATGCATATCTAACTGAAGCAGCCTTCGATAATGCCAGATTCTCCTACAAGTCCTCAGCTCTATCTGTTGCTGCTCATCCCACTCTGTTGATCAAGCTTTGATCGGCTAACCAATCTTCAAAGAAATCCTTGGTGTCCTTTACTTTTGTGGCAAGCATCTCTGGACTTGACCTGGGTTAGGTAATCAGTGATGCCACTGGAGGCAAGAACACATCCCTGCCTCAGATTCCTACAAAACATGCGTTTTTCTCCCAGGAAGGTATGTGGATTTCCCCCACCACCACCACCACCAGTTAGTGGTGCATAGGGTTCAGATCCTCAGGCATCTGCTGTCCTATTCTGGATCTCTATTATGTGGAAGTCACGCAATTCAAGCTGAAATCTCTGTGGTCTGTCATCGCAGCAATGTGCCCGGGAGAGTGCCTACCCGCTCTAGATCTTCAGGATGTTTATCTTCAGGTCCCGATCCATCCAGACCATCAACCTTTTGCTTCACCTTTGAGTGTAGTCGTTACAGGTTCACCACCCTTCCTTTTGGTCTAGTGTCTGTTCTTCATGAAAGTCTTGGCCGTCCTGGTGGCCTCTGTCCATTCTAAAGGGCTTTCTCTGTCGTCCAGTATAGGTTGCTGGTAACTTTGGGAAAGTGATCGCCCCTTTAAGTAGGCAGGAAACAATTATGAAAAGAATTTGCAGCGTGGAGCCTTCCTTCCCTCCTTAGCTGGTCACCAGCCAATCACCTCCCAGTTAGATTGTTTCCTGGAACAGGAAAGGCAAGAGAAACAGTTCTGCTATAGTTTTAGCATTTTTCGTTGTTTTCTGTTAGATATGGAATACCACCATTAGGCGGATTACCATTACTGACATTCCCTAGTGGATAGCTCAGTTTCCAGGTGCTGTAGTGGACCTCTCAGCCCTGGGGGAAAAATCTTGTGTAACAAGTTCTTTCCAAAGGAGTTGCCCACTGAGGCTTCTTCTTTATCAGTGGTAATCTGAAGACAGAAGACCTGCTGAAAAGGCGAGCGACCATTTGAGTGCTGAGGTCCACATGTCCCATGCTTCCCCTCTGCACAGGGGTCTCCTTTGGAGTTCCTAATACATAGTTCTGCACTCACTGGGTTTGTCTGTATGTCTGTTGGGGGTTTGGAGCAAAGTTTCTATGGTAAATTAACCATTTGTCTGCTGACTTGGCATCTTTTGGGGGGATTAGCACTTTTCCCTTCAGAGTATAGTGTTTATTTGTTTATATTGTGTTCTGATTTTTTTACAACAATTTACTCTTCATTGTAAAATTTTGCAAATTTGAGCCATGCTCCATTCACCTCCATGGAACTTTACAGTTTGGGACATATCTCTCCAACCACTCAACGTAGCGACTTCAGAGATTGCTCATTTTGTTGGTCTGCCCTTGTTCTCTTATCCGGTTTTGGGGGGCGCAGGGGGTTTCAGGCACTGTTCGGGTACTTTTTAACCCCTTCGCGTCCTGTGATGTACCCGGACCGTCACGCTGGTCTGGCACTTAAGGACCAGTGACGGTCCTGGTACGTCACATACTTTTACTCACCGCGCTCCTGCAGGAGCACGGCGAGTAATACCGTGGACTGAAATTGATCGCTCCAAGACCGGAGCGATCTCTTTCAGTCCTCCTTTCGATGTGCCGCCCCACGTGATCAGTCACGTGGGACGGCACGTCGAACTCGTCTATCTGGTCCTTAAAGGACCAGACACCGCGGGATCGTCGGACCTTAAGGGGTTAAGGGAAAATTTAATTTCCCATGAGCCCTTGCTTCGTGAGCTCGTTTCTGACTGGCTCCCATTGCGTATGCCATTTTTCTGCCTTCTCTTCATGAGTATCCTACGCAGGGCTTGGACTCTCCTCAGTGGATTAACCCTTCGCCTGCCAGATAAGTGTATTTTACCTATTTCTGGTTTGAGATTCTTAATCTTAAACACTTATACTTTCAGACGTTAATACCCTGTTAGGATATCAGACCCGTTGGAACTTGGGGCTAGACCTAGGGCTGATGTTTCTGGGGTGTCTTTGAACCCCATTAACTATTGTTCCTCATGCCAAATGGAGTATTCAGGACACTTATGACCTTTATGTACTGTGGCCCCTGTGCTTATGCCAGGGCCTTCCAGCCATGAGCAAGAGCCACATTGGTTCAGGGACTTTAAGTCCTCTATGGCACAGATTCCTTCTTCTTCTTCAAGGGGTTCTTCAGTCTTGGATGCCCTCCACTTCCCTCAGTCATATGGCACCTGGCATTCCTGACTTGTTTAATCCCTCAGTGTAGGAACTGCTGGAAGTTTCAGAGGATTCTGCGTGTTCACTTGGGGCTTCCTTCCACCTTGGTGACACCTTCGTTGAACTTGACCCTGACCCCTCTGCTGAGAGTCTCATTAAGGCGGTTCTAAACACTGTAAACATTCCTGTTTCGGAACCTTGGCCTACTTCTTCTATCCTTCATATCCACAAGAAGTTTGGCACATTTTTACCGCCTCACCCCACTCTTGACCAGATCATCCTGGCTGAGTGGAAGACACCTGTCATGTGTCCATCTCTGTCTGAAAGACTTTCTAAACTCTATCCATTTTCTGACACGGCCTTGGCTCATTGGGTTACACATCCTAAGTTTGATGCCTATATTGTCAATCATTTCCCTTCCCCTGCATCTCCTGCAGTGGATCCTTCGACTCTCACAGACTTAGCTGATCTGGAGCTTGATGATATTTTACAGGCTATGTTCTCTGCCATAAGTGCATCCTTGCGGGCTGCCTTGGCATCTGCATAGGTTAACAGAGCCATTGCTGTTTGGACTGAACGGCTGTCTGATGCTGTCCGTATGGGTGCTCCTAAAGCTAACATTTTGTCGCTTTTGGATAATATATCAGTGGCTCAGTGCTATCTTACTGATGCCTTATCTGACACTGTTAGGCTTGAGGCTAAGGTCTCTGCCCTTTCTGTGGCTGCTAGGCTCTCCCTGTGGCTTAAGGTGTGGTCTGTTGACCCGATCCTTAGGCAATATCTACTTTCTCTCCCTTTCCAGGGTTCCTCCCTTTTTGGCCCTCATCTGAAGGACATCATTGGCGAGATTACATAGTGCTTGGTTCCCCTTGGCTCTAAACTCAATCCTCAAGCAAGAAGGCACCATCCTTTTCATGCTTCTCCTGATAGAACACAGAGGTCTGGCCAGGTGCTGTCTCGGGCACCGTGTTCTATCCCTATGCCGCCACAGCACTGGAGATCAGGTAGCTCCTCCACCGAGCCTAACCTACTTCGGCAGGATTAGCCAACTCAGTCCGCAGGCACCTGTTGGTGTCTGTCTGCAGCTTCCCCCTTTCAGCATTTCTGCAGACATTGTTGCGGACCCGTGGGCTTTGCTGGTGGTTTTGCTGACGGGTTTGGATTCTTTTCAGCTTCCTTTCTTCCGTTTTTCTCTTCCTTTCCTTCCCCTTTAGGACCGGTTCTGCCTGGTTTCCTTCCATGGATCCATTCTGTATCTCTTGGACAAAGAGGGTCTGGGCCTGGTTCTTTTCCATGTGCATGGATTTGACTCGTGTTCCACCCTATTCGGGTTTCCCAGGGCTGCTGCTGTTGTTTTCTGGACCTCAAGGACCTTGAATCCTTTTTGGTCTGAACTTATTTTTACTTGGATTTTCTGTGGTCTGTTATTCCGGCAAGGTGTCCGTGGGAATTCATGGCCTAGTGGGATCCGCAGGGTGCCTGCCTGCTCTGGGCTGGGCGTCCTGGGACCTGGAAGTACCTCAGGCTATTCCGTTTGGCTGCTTTCATCCGCTGGTGGTTTTTTGAGTCTTGGGCGAATTGCTTTCGGTAGTGCATGCATGGGACTTCAGGTC
The DNA here is from genome assembly GCA_037306005.1 of Rhinophrynus dorsalis. NCBI lineage: Eukaryota > Metazoa > Chordata > Amphibia > Anura > Rhinophrynidae > Rhinophrynus > Rhinophrynus dorsalis. Next base: position 271,818,442 of record CM074719.1, read on the forward strand.
CCTCTGCTCAGGGCCCCTTCCACACTATCACTTCCCCTTATCCCATCGCTGGGCTTGCTCTGTATGGGTCTCCGGTTTGATACCCGGCTAGGCATTTCTTTCTAATGGAGCCTTATCGGGTCATCTTTGGGTGGCCTCTGTTCTGGCTCACAGGTCCATTCGTGCCTAACCACTGGGTTCTTTCATTGGGTTCTTGATTCCCTCCAGGGGGGGTTGTTCCATTTTGCCTAGGCTCATGGGTTCCTCAGTGGTTGTGGTCCTATTTTGCATGGGGTATCTAGGTTATCTCTCTCCCCTTCCATCTGGTGCTACGTTTTCCTTGGTGGCTGAGTCTCTGCAGCCTGCGGAAGGTAGGCCCTTGTGGTTCCATTTGCATCTTGGATTTGTTGGATACCCACCTGTCCAGCTGGGGAGTGCCCTAGTGCCTCTTCTACCCATCTGTGTCCAGAACTAAGGGTGATATTTCATTCTCTGAGGGGTTGGTCATCTCTTTTCATGGGATGTTCAGACTGACTTCTCCTTGGCCGTTGCTTATATAATCAGCCAGGAAGGCTTCTGATGGTTCGCAGCTTGGTTGGATTTCAGAAAACACAAAAGAGAGAAGGGAGAGTCGCATAGTGTAGAAATCTTCTTAACAATTGGAATATGAATACAAACAATATTATACTCACATACAGATTTTGTCATGGATGTTTAAATCACAATGACAAATATGGCCAGTGGGGGATATTAAACTGCCTCCACACAGATATCCAGATCCCTCACGCTCAGTCCTCTTTGGGACCACTGCTTCCCAGCGGGGATTAAGGGGAAACACAAAAACACACAACAAGGAGAGCTATCCTGTCTCTTTAAAACAGTGTATGGATCAAATGTAAGTGAGAATCAATACTCACAAATGATGTTTGACCGGCTGCAGTACCATACAACCGGTTAAAGGCCAGCAGGGATTTTGAATGCTAGTTCTCCTCGCAAAGAAACTGTACAAGCTTGCATCAATATATCCAAATCGATCAATATAGATTATCTCAGCTTGTGAATCTCCAAAGGTACAGCAGACCAGATTAATAAAGTATAACATTTATTTAAAAGATACTAAAAATCCTCAACATGTTTCGTGGAAAACCTGCCACTTCAGGAAGGATATGCTATTATAAATGTCAAGATGCAAACTGGTTGGTGTTCAAGGCTTCTTTCCCGTGTATGGGAAACTAGTTCTTGCTCTCTTTGCAGTTCAGTTTCTGGGTATAGGAAGCGTCTTCGCTTTCTATATGAGTCACCTCACCGTGTACAAATGGAGGGTGGGAACTTCACCAGGAGGTGCTCACCATCATCTTTCTGAGATGGAGTCTTCCCTGGATCAACCTGCTGACCATCTGTCTCGTCTGCTAGTTTTTGCTGCTTTGCAGTTGTTGGGGAGACCATCTGGCTTACGCAGAGGATGTTCTGTCATTCCCTTGGGTGTTTCCCTTGGTCTACCTTTTTCCTCCTCTTCCCCTGCTTCCCAGGGTTCTGCGGAGGGATACAGATGGTGTGGTTTCTGATCCTCCTGGTTGCTCCATACTGGGTCTGGCTACCCTGGTTTCAGGGATTGCTGGACCTGCTGCATGTGGACCGTTTTTGACTTCCATGTACACCAGTTCTCCTACCACAGGGCTATCTGCGGAAGGATGTACACAGGGCATCTGGGTTTTGACACCTTGTAGGTTGCATCCTCATTCTTGAGGTGGGAGGATTTTCTCCTGCTGTGGTTGACACTGGGATTCAAGCTCAGGAACCTGTTTCCTCTAGGCTTTTTACTGGATTTGGTCTGTCTTCTACTCTTGGTGTGTGGACAGGGATCTGCCCTCACAAGAGTTTGCTCTGCCACCTGTCCTGTCCTCCTTACAGAGTGGAGTGTACATGGGCCTTAGCCTGAGTTCTTTGAAGGTTCAGACTTCTACTCTCTCTCTGTCTTTCTCAGAGGTGCTTCGTTATCCTTCCGGATGTCAAGGTTTTCTTTCTAGGTGTCGCTCATGCTTTCCATGCCTTTCAGCATCCCACTCCTCAGTGGGATCTTAATCAGGTTCTGGGAGTCTTGCAGCGTCCTCCTTTTAAATCCTTGACTACTATTCCTTTTTGTCTTCTGACTTGGAAGATGACTTTCCTCTTGGCGGTTGTCTCTGTTTGCAGTGTTGCTGCCCTGCGGACTTTGTCCTGCAAGCTGCCTTTCCTGGTGTTTCACAGGGCAAGACGGTTCCTTGTACTTCCAGGAGTTCTTCTTTGGGTGGTCTCTGTGTTTCACACCGACCAGGGACTTGTTGTGCTTTCATCTTGTTCTGGATCTTATCCGACAGAATAGGGATCTCCTTTTGTTGTATGTGGTGCGCTGTGGTTGGACCCTCCTAGGCCTATATGGATCTGGCCCCCTGCTGATCTTTGTGCTGGGTGGCCACTTGGTTGTCTGCTCATACTTTATTTTCATCACTACCGTGTTGATTTTCTGGCTTCGACTGAGGCCAGCTTTGGCAGGAAAGTCCTGGTGATAGTTATCAGTATCTAGGACTTTATTTCCTGCGTATTCATGATCTTTACCTTTGAGCCCTGTTGGCTCTTGTTCGGTGCGCTGTTTTACAATTACTGGTGTGCTGTGTTACAGTTCAGTGTCCGTTAACACTTATTTTGTTAATGGCCTAAGCTGGATCTAGTTAGTCCATTTGGGCTGTGGTGACTTTGGGGACCTATGCCTGGTCCTTGCCTTACTTCCCACCTCTGGGAAACTCAATGGCTGGACATCCCAAAGTTACCCGTAACCTATAGTGGACAACAGAGCAAAAAAGGATTTTAATCTTACCTGTTAAATCCTTTTCTCTTAGTCCATATAGGTTACTGGTCTCCCACCCTGTCAAGGGACCATGCTTGGTCCTCCGGTGACTGAATGTGGAAGTTCTTTCAGGTTCATGCTCACAGGAGTCTTATTTTTCCTTCTTGCTATCTAGTCAATAGTTAGTGTCTCAATCTAAATGGGAGGGGATTGGCTGGTGGCCAGCTAAGGATGGAAGGAAGGCTCGACCCGGCAAATTATTTCCAGAATTGTTTCCTGCCTACTTAAAGGGGTGATTGCCTTCCCAAACTTACCAGTAACCTGTATGGACTAAGAGAAAAGGATTTAACAGGTAAGACTAAAATCCTCTTTTCCTTAACCCATCACTTTTCATCAAGGCTCCTTCAGAGGCTAATCAGACCTCAAGACTTCCTCTCCAGTGCATTCTCAGACTTCTTAGACATGGGATTTGAGACCTACCAAGGGAGAATGTTTCCTGCAGAAGGCAATATCCAGACTCTGTTCTGATACCTGTCTTAAGCATTGTTCTGTCCATCAGTGATGCTAAGGGACTACATGAGAGTCTTGGGACATCTAGACTCTGAGTTAGAAGCAGTCCTCTATGCTCAATTCCACATGATAGTGCTTCAGCTGAACATTCTCAGGAGCTGGCCAAGGCATTATTGCCATCTGACTCATACGTTGTTTCTGTCCCCTTGAATGATGAAAGACCTGTGCTGGTGGCTTCACTGTCCACATCTGACTTGAGGATGTGCTTTTGTAATAAAGGATTGAACAATGGTCACCACAGATGCCAGTCTTAGAGGCTGGGGAGTGACCCTGAGTCTCATACAACTCAAAACTGTAATATCTTGGAAATTCAAGCCATTTGTGTGTCTGGTCTCAGGTACTGATGGGAACTCCAGTGAGGATCTAGTCAGACAATGTGACAGTGGCTGCATATGTCAACCATCAATGAGAAAACCAAAGCTAATCAGCCTGGAAGGATGTTTAGAAGCTCCTTCAATGGATAGAAGCATATGCACTAGCCATCTCAACGCTCCACATCCCAGTCCTGGAAAACAGTTGCAGACTTTCTAAATTATCAAGAGCTGGATACTAGGAGGTATTCAAACAGGTTGTCTAACACTGGGGTCTTCCAACCTCATGGCATCCTGGAGAACAGGAAGGTTCCGCTGTTCTGCACCAAGAAGAAGGATACTCTGTGTCCACTATGAAAGCTAATGTCCAACTCATGGAAATTTCAGCTGACCTCTGTGTTTCCTCTAATCCCCCCTGATACCCACGGTGCTGCAGAAGATCAAGATGGTGAAGAGTCAGGTCATCCTGATCTCACCTGTCTGGCCAGTCTGGCCTTCTTTGCTGTTCTTCTCAACCTGTCCATTGGGGAGCCATGCACACATAGGGACCGTCCTCATGATCCTTTAACGTTCCTGTGATTTTGGCTTTCCATGAAGATGGAGTCAACAAAGCTATCAGAGTGAGCTCTATTAGATCTCCGCATTCTTGATTCTCTTTCAGAAGTGAATTGCCTTTCTTCCTCATGACCATTTTCAGGGGTGGCTCATTTGTCCCCTTCTTTTATATACCCCCAGTCCTCTGTGGGATCATAAACTGGTGTTGGGCGCTCTTCATTTACCTCTTCTTTTTTTTTTTTTTTTTTTTTTTTTAAATCTCTCTCATCAGTATCCTTGCATTTTTGACACTTGAATAGCCTACTTTTTGGTCTTTGTGTCTGTGCAAAGAATTGCTGAGATACAAGCCTTGTCTTGTAACTCCTTTCCTGTTATTTTTTGGCAGGACATGGCAGTCCTTTGTATTCATAGAAGTTTCTTTCCCAAAGTCTTATCCGATTTTCACATTTACCAGGAAACTGCCCATCCTTCCCTTTGCCTTGATTCTCTACCAAGCAGGAGAACAATCTTCACCTGTTGGATGTGGTTCAATGTCGTAAGTACTAAGTACATCACGTGTAGTGTTTTTTTGAAAGGATTCCCTCTTTGTCATTCCTGAAGGCCTAAATTGGGTCAGGTTGTGTCCAAAGTCACTGTTGCTTCTTGGATCAAGGCTACTATGCAACAAACTTATGTGATCAGAGAAAACCTTTTTCTTTTCCAAGTCAGGGTGCATTCCATCAGATCTGTGGCGCCTCCTGGGCCTACAAGAACCAGATTTCTACCAAACAGCTGTGCAAGGTGGTAATCTGGTACTGTTTGCACACATTCACCAAACAATGCTGTGTCAATGTCTTGACCTTGGCTGAGGCCAGCTTTGCCCTGAAGGTCCTTCAGGGTGTTTGACCTATTCAGAATTTTGGATCTTGTTTGGTTGTTTGTTGTTCTAGTTCGCTGTCTGTTAACACCTAAGCTTTATATAATGCCAGTTTAGTCCTATAGAATAATGGTCTTCGGTGAGGAGAGTTTTTTCTCTTTTCCATCCCAGGAATCGTAGTGGGTTCTTTGGCATGGTTCCTGTGTTCCACGTAGGATGTAAAAGGAAATAGCATTCTAGTGACACTTACCATTAAATCCTTGTCTCTTAGTCCATTTGCAACACAGGACTCCAACCTGGAGAAAAAATTTTGTGTTTACTTTCCGGGGCAGAAGAGTGCTCTTGGGGTCTTTGTTCAGGGATTTTTCTTCCTTCCTTTTACTAAATGTGAAACTGGGATTAGTGGGTAAAGTGGGAGGAAGAGAAGGGAGTCTTTACCTCAAAGGCCCTCCCTTTTTTGAAGTGCCCTGCTCTCTGGAGGCAGATAGCTTCTCCCCATTTCTTTTTTAAATTGAGCCCCCTTTTGGGGTACATCAGGATCCTCAATCGTGCAAGCGATCTATACCAGAAGTGGCATCAGGAGGGGTCCTGATGCCTCCCAGCAAAAAAAAAAAAAAAAAAAAAAAAAAAAAAAAAAAAAAAAAAAAAAAAAAGAACCTTGTGTATTCCACAAGGGTGTCCACACATTGCTTTGCAATGAGTTGGACTCCTTTATGGCATATACACATACACTGCCTACTTCCCCAGCCTTGTTCCTCTGTTCACTGGTAATCACAGGACTCCATATACACTGCCAGACCACCACCACCACCACCACCACCACCTTGCTCCATTGCCCATTGGTAGTCACAGATCCTCACAAGCACTGTCTGGAGTCACCCCTCTCCCAAGCCTTGTTCTACTGCTCACTGGTAGTCCAGGATCCAGCCTTCGTCGATTGTCCACTGGTAGACACATAATCATATGTGCACTGTCTGACACCCCAGACTTGTCCCATTTCTAGCCACAGAACCATGCATACACCACTTTATAATATTCCATGTTTTTCACTCTCTGCTGGTATTCAAAAGAACTACAAACTACATATACAATGTCTGACACCTCAGCCTTGTTCCACTTTCCCATTGGAACCATATAACCATATATGCACCTTCTGCTTCCATTGTTTTGTCCCACTGGTAGCCACACACCACACAAACAACACACACTACACTATCTGACACCCAAGCGTAATTTCATTGGTAGTCATAAAATCACACATACACTGTTTGCTTCCCCAGCCATGTTCCACTGGTAACATGCTCCTGGAACCTATAATGGTATGTCAACCCATATCAATGGGGTACCGTTTTTCACAGGCTTGCACTAGGAACTGACTACACCATGACATTTCTTGTTGAAAGATAATATGTTTGAAGTTTAAAGTATGTTTTTTCCCCTGTAGCACCACATTCTAGAAATATTGCACAAACTAGCCTAGGAGTAGAAAGGCTGGTGTTCCCTCATTTGAGGTGACTCGTAGCTATTTATTACCTATTTACCCTTGGTGAAAATACAAGTGAACACATCCAATATGGGTGAATTTATGCTATCCAAAATTCTATGCCTTGCTTACGTTTTCTTCATATCTGTAATTTAATGGGTGAAAATGTTGGAAAATTCTTTTTTTTTCCTTTAATACAATCTTCTGGAAACATTCTCTATGGATAGAAAAGCAATATGAACCCCTCATTTGATGCAATGGGCTATCCACTTTCAGTAAATGTATGTTTTTGGGGGTAATTATAATGCATAACTAAATAATGCATTTTGGTTATCTACATAAAAATGTCAGTGTAGATTCTGTGAAGTGAGGCATTCTGATTGTGCTCAGAAGGGTCAGTAACCAGCTCAATTAGTGCCAAATGCAGGAGAATCTCTGCCCAGAGCATTGATCAGGAGAGAGAGAGCTGGGGCAGCACTGTGCAATATTCAAGGTATATTGAATGTAGAGATGTTTAAATAGGTGACGTGAGAACGTCATACTTTTATGCAGGACGACATTCTCATGTCAGCATTACATTTTCTTTCAATTACTCTCACTGACTTTCAAAGTACCTTCACTGTTAGAAACTACACCACTGGATTATGCAATCCACAATACACACACGCAAATATACATACACACAATCAATACACACATGTACAACTGCATGGCATGTATTTTATTTTTTTAATTTCTTTTATTAAGCGCACGGCCAAAGCATGTCAATATTGCTACTATATATATGTATAGCTTGATAAAGTACGTTTTTAACCTATTCTGAAGCCCCATGAGTGCTTACTGCTGACCTCCATGTGATACATTGTGTTGATATTGTTTAAGTGAGTGCCAATCTCTGTTCTGAATAAATATATAAAATAATATATAATAAATAATATGTGTGTGTGAGGCTCCAAAAATACATGGGAATGTGCGCTGCGTGAAACCACTCTCAGGGCAGAACGTGACTGTTCTCAGGATAAGCAAGCAGCCCTAATATAGTATATAACAGAAAGAACACACCCCACTGAACAAGAGGAGGGGTTGAATACTGATAGCAAGACTAGATAGGCACATCAGATATATATATATAAATACATGGAAAAGATATATAAATATAAATCGGTACCTGTACTCCCAGAGGGAGGGAAGAGTCCAAGCGATGAGACTGGCCAATGTGGGGCAGGCAGCACAGGAGCAGTAGTCAGTAGGCAAGCTGAGGTCACGGCAGGCAGCACACGAGCAGTGGTCAGTAGGCAAGGTGAGGTCAGGGCAGGCGGCACGAGCAGTGGTCAGTAGGCAAGCTGAGGTCAGGGCAGGTAGCACAGGAGTGGTGTTCAGTAGACAAGCTGAGGGTCAGGGCTGGCAGCACAGGAGCGGTGGTCAGTAGACAAGCTGAGGTCAGGGCAGGCAGCACAGGAGCGGTGGTCAGTAAGCAGACGAATGATCAACAATAAGTAAGGCTGGGAAAGTGCTAAACGGCAAGGCTACAGAAGCTGGAACACGGAGGAAACAACAGATCTGATCTCACAGAGCTCAATACTACACTGAGCACTGGCAAGTGCCTCTCTTAAGAGGACAAAATGTGTGACGTCACAACGTGATGACACAACGTTTCCAACGCGGTTGCCCGTCAACAGCAAGCCGTCCCAGCTGAGAGGAAAGGCTGCGCCGATGAGCCACCACACTGCGGGCTGGAGGTAGGGATAAATGCCGACAGAGCCCCCCCCAACGCACAACAAAGACCAGGATGATGGGTTAGATGCAACTGATGAAACGCACGCAGAAGCGCCAGAGCGTGGACATTTGCGAGGGGCTCCCAGGACCACTCCTCTAAGCTGTAACCAAGCCATTGAACCAAATATTCGAGGCACCCCCGCCAACGGAGCGTGAAAGGTGGGGTGAATCCGCCAACTCGAAGGCAGCTGCAAAGGAACAACAACAGGGTTCATAACCTGGAGAACGGGGAAAGGGCCCAAATAGCACAGACCCAGTTTCTGGGCCGGGCACCGCAGACGTAGATGGGAAGAGGACAGCCAGACCACATCCCCAACCTTATACACTGGGGCCGGAGAAAGTTGTTTGTCTGCTTGGGTCTTGTATGATTTTTTGTGAGTGCAGCAGGACTTTCCGAAGGAGTACATGAGAGGAGCAAAGGTTCTGTATCCAGTGAGTAGCTGCAGGAACTGTCTGATCTTGTAGCAGCTTAGGAAAAGACAGAGGGTGATGACCATAATTGGCGAAGAAGGGCGAGGACCTGGAGCGGTGGTAATGATTATTATAAGCAAACTCCGCCAATGGAAGGAGAGACACACAATTGTCCTTCAAGTGCATGACATAACCCCGGAGGTACTGTTCAAGGATCTGATTAACCCTCTCCATTTGTACGTTGGTTGAACTGTGGGTGATAACCGAAGAGAGGTCTCGGCTGATGTCCAGGTTGCCACAAAACGCCCTCCAAAACTTGGACGTAAACTGTGATCCTCTATCCGAGACTATGGAGGCAGGAACACCATGGAGGCGGAATACCTCCCTGATGAACAGGGAGGCAGTGGTCTCAGGTGTTGGAACTCTGGTGACCGGAAGGAAGTGTGCCATCTTCGTAAAGTGATTAACGACGACCATAATAGTATTGTGTTTGTCCGAGACAGGTAGATCTACAATAAAATCGACACAGCAGTCCAGCAGTAGGCGTAGCCAAAGGACATAGAAGCCCAGCAATCCATGTGTGGTGGTCTTTGTTTCTGGAGCAAACTTCACAAGAGGTGACATAGTGATGAACATCATTGGCTAGGCCTGGCCACCAGAACTGTTGCTTTACCAGTTCTGTGGTCTGTTGGACACCTCCATGACCGGCTGTAGGAGCATCATGGCACTGTTGCATGACGATGGCACGTAGTCGAGAAGGAACAAAGTAAAAGACCCTCATGGAAGTTCAAGGAAAACTGTGTAACAAACGAGGGATCCGTGGCTCTGGACTGTTGGATGAGGTCCTCTTGGAGGCTGTTATTCATTAGAAGGAACTGAGCTGGTTGGAGGATGGTGTTGATGATAGAGGGTATAAGCCTTTGGGCACCATACCTTTTGGATAAGGTATCCGCTTTCAGGTTCTTTGATCCCGGACAATAGGTAATGTGTAAGAAAACCTGGTGAAGAAGAGTGCCCACCTGGCTTGACGTGAACAGAGGCGTTTTGCTGACTGGAGATATTTTACGTTTCTGTGATCTGTGTAGACCATGACGGGGTGTTGAGCCCCTTCCAGGAGATGCCTCCATTCATCCAGTGCACATTTGATGGACAGAAGCTCTCTGTCACCTACGTTGTAGTTCCTTTCTGCTGTAGACAGACAGCGTGAAAAGTAAGGTATAGGATGAAGGAGGTTCTTATCCCCAGAGCGTTTAGACAATATGGCACTAACGGCAACATCAGAGGCGTCGACCTCCACAAAAAAGGCCCTTGATGGATCAGGTTGCGCCAGAATGGGGGCAGAGGTGAAAAGGGTCTTCAAGTGGTCAAAAGCGGTTTGGGCTAAAGGAGTCCACCGGACTGCTGAGGTCAGGGCAGGCAGCACAGGAGCGGTGGTCGGTAGGCAAGCTGAGGTCAGGGCAGGCAGCACAGGAACAGTGTTCAGTAGACAAGCTGAGGTCAGGGCTGGCAGCACAGGAGCAGTGGTTAGTAGGCAGGTGAATGGTCAACAACAAGTAAGGCTGGGAAAGTGCTAAACGACAAGGCTACAGAAGCTGGAACACAGAGGAAACAACAGGTCTGATCCCACGGAGCTCAATACTACACTGAGCACTGATCGCTGGCAAGTGCCTCCCTTTAGAGGACAAAAACACGACGTGATGACACAACGCTTCCGAAGCGGTTGCCTAGCAACAGCAAGCCGGTCCGGCCAAGAGGAAAGGTCACGCCGACGAGCCACCATTGCGTTGGCCATCATTATAATGATGACTGCATTATGATTAACTAGTGTAAAAGCCTGTGTACACAGGCCATGGTCCGGGTAATATTAAGAGGCCACTACCTCACTGCTCCACACTCTGCAGTCTTGTGTTTCCTCACTCACGTGATGCAATCATGCACAGTAGAGACTGCCAACGTTCTACTGCGCATGACTGCATCGTGACAAACATCCTAGTGAATTATTATATAGGATTATTTTAAGTAAGGATAATAAAAGTGTGACGTGTTTGTAACATAGTAAATTAGGTTGAATAAAGTCCATCAAGTTCAACCTTCTTCTCATACCCTAGAAATTTTATAACTTTCCTGCTACCAAATAAGTTAGTCTTTATCAAGGAAGAAAAACTAGAGATAGCAGAAAAATCTCATTGCAGCACCAGACCCACTCGTATATATTAAACACAGTAGGTTCAGTTCAATGTGAGGTCACCGGTCACCCTACTGTGTTTGATATATAGGAGTGGGTCTGGTGCTGCAATGAGATTTTTCTACTACCTCTATTTTCTTCCTTTATATTTAATTACTCTCAAGCACAACCCCTTATTCTGTTGAATAACCTATTAATACTCAGCATCAGGAGTGCTTCTAACATTGCATTAGTCTTTATCAGACCTTCACGATCTGCCTACTAATAAACAGTATAACTCTATATGTTCCCTTTGGAAAGAAATGTATCTAATCTTCTCTTGAATGTATCCATTGTATCTGCCATAACCACCTCCTTGTATTTTCATCTCTGTTTGTGAGAATGTGTGTGTGGAAGTGAGATCATTGCTGCTATTTTCACTGCATTAACCTTTTCAGTGTCAGACAGGCATGCAACTTACTACAAAGCAGTGTGCTACATTCCACTGGAACTCATAGGGTTAAATGTGTATCCTCTACAGTACAGTGGTTAAGTTTCACTTCTGTTTTGCTACATGAGCAACCATGTTGCTCTTCAATCTGCCCAGTGATACTGCACTTGTATGTGAGTAATTGTAACAGTCCCACCAGTAGGTACAAACATATGTGACACTTTTATTTCACTTACTCAAAATAATTCTTCATAATGCACTCCTCATTATAATAATGGGCAATGCCGTCCGGCTTTGCTAGTGTGTGTGTGTGTGTGTGTGTGTGTGTGTGTGTGTGTGTGTGTGTGTATATATATATATATACATATACATACAAACACACACACTATTTTTATTATTCATTTTTTTTAATTTAATAAAGTTAACTGCTCCTAACAAAATTATTTTTTATTATTATTTATTATCATTATTATTTATTATTATTTAATATTTTAATGATATCACTTCTTTTCTCTGTATGCAGTATAATATCATGCAATCTAGGGAGGGTAAGTGACCTCCCAAAAAAGTGATAAAACATTTAATATCTTTAAAATGATGCATTTATAGGATTAAGGGTAGGTTGGAGCATTTATATATTTTTATGTAGATTACATATATGCAGTTTGCTTTTTTAATTTCACATCTGACAGTATCACTTTTACCAACAATGACACCTTTCTTCTTCTCTCATCATCTCTTCTCACCACTGCATACAAGACTTCTTCCTCGCTGCATCATCTCTTTGGAATGCTTCAATTTGGCCCATCAGATTCCCAATCATTGTCAAACATGCTGAACCCCTATCCCCTCCTCACTTTTGCACAGCTTTCTTGTTTTGTAAAACCAAAATACAGTATACCCATATCTCTGCACAAAGTTCTATAACATGTTTATTATCAAATGTTGATTTTTTTTTTTCACTAGAGTAGGGGGTTTCCAAAATGGTCATCTCTTATCACTAACAGGCTATTTGTTTACAGTTTGTTTGCCTGAGCACACGAGATTCAGAGGCTCAGTTGTTTAACCCCTTAGTGACCCTTGACGTACCAGGACCGTCAAGGGTAAATGCGACCCAACGACCCTTGACGGTCCCGGTACGTCAAGGGTTAAACTCTCCCATTGCGGCCGCACGGAGCGATGGGAGAGCGCGGGCTGCTTGTTACTAAGTGTCCCGATACCGGGACACTTAGTAACAACCAGTAGAAAGTTTGTTGCAACATGCGATTCGCTTGATGAGCGAATCACGTTGCAAATGCTGATTGACAGGGACAGTATTTGTAAATACTGTCCCTGTCATATATCTCTGCCTCCCTCCATCTTGTACACTGCTGAGGTGGAGAGAGACAGAGAGAGATTGTGTGAGAGTGTGTTCCAGTGTTCCTGAGTGAAAAACCTGTGAATAAACCTGAAAATTAACCATTTGATCACTGTTTTACAGTGATCATCAAGTTCCCCCCCATCTGATCACTTTTAGAGTGATCAATAAACTACAGATCAGCATCTACTGATCTGTGGGATACCCCCCATCCCCCTTGTATTTTCAGAATGTTTTTTTTTATTTTTTTTACATTTTTTTTAATTTTTTTTATTTATTTTTTTTTTATTAAAAATTGATTTAAAATATAGTTTAGGTAGTTTGGTAGGTAGGTGGGTAGGTTTAGTGTAGACTTGTGTTAGTGAAAGGTTTAGGGACAGATCTAGGTTTAGGGGAAACCCCCCCCCCCAAAAAAAAAAAAATAATAATAAAAAATATATATATATAATAAGTATAGTTTAGATAGGTAGTTTACTTGGGTTAGGTAGGTTCTAGATATACGTAGGTTAGGGTAAGTTTTAGGATTAGAGTTAGTTTTAGGGATAGCGTTAGAGTAAGGAAAAAAAAAAATTTAGTGGGCAAAATGCAGCGCAGTTATAGTGTTGAAGAGGCATATGCCTTTTTGGCATCTGACTCAGAGGCAACAGATACTGCGTCAGATTTTGATATAGAGCAGTTTTCAGAAACTGAGAGCAGCTCTACTGACGACGCTGGGCCTTCTGTCAAGAAAAGACGCACTGCCCCAAGAGCTGCCCCGGCAACTGCCCCAGCACCTGCCAAAAATCCTGCCCCAGCACCTGCCACAAATCCTGCCACAAATCCTGCCACAAGATCTGCAAAAAATCCTGTCACAAGATCTGCCAAAAGACTTTGCAAAATACCTGCCAAAAGGAATGCCAAGTGCTGCCCCAAGAGCTGCCCTGGCAATTGCCCCAGCACCTGCAAAAATATCTGGCCAAAGAAATGCCCCAACACCTGCCACTCCTGATCATAATGAATGGGTATCCCCAATCAATTTTTCCCCACAAATACCAGAATTTACAGGCACCCCAGGGATTCAAATTGATGTTGAGGGATTTAACTATGATAATTTTTTTTATTTATTTTTGGGGGAAGACATTTTAGGGGAAATTGTGTCCCAAACCAACTTGTATGCAGCCCAGTATACTGCCGCCAACCCTACAGCTTTTGTAGTTAAGGAAGAAAGATGGAGACCCATAGACCTCATAGAATTTAAGCAATTCTGGGCCTTAATAATGGCAATGGGTATAATAAAAAAGCCAAGTATTCGATCCTACTGGAGCAAAAACCCCGTATGTGATACCCCTATATTCCCCAAGACTATGAACAGGTCCAGATTTGAAATCATTTTGCACTTTATGCATTTTAGCGATAATACCCTGTGCCCCCCAAAAGAACACCCCCAGTATGATAGACTGTACAAAATTCGTCCCCTAATAAGCCATTTACAGAAAAAGTTTGCCCAAGTGTATATGCCCCAAAAAGAAATTAGTGTAGATGAATCCCTAATGAAATACAAAGGCAGGTTAGGGTTCAAGCAGTACATCCCCTCAAAGAGTTCCAAATTTGGTGTAAAATTTTATAAATTGTGCGAAAGTGCCACAGGCTACACCCAGGCTTTTAGAATTTATGAGGGTAAGGACAGCAAACTTGATCCTCCTGGGTGCCCCGAATTTATGGGAACAAGTGGGAAAATAGTTTGGGATTTAATTTACCCCTTATTAAATAAAGGCTATCAATTATTTGTTGATAATTATTACACCAGCCCCCTTTTATTTAAGTCTGTGTTTTATTTTGACACCGTGGCCTGTGGCACTGTCAGGCGCAATTGCAGGGAGTTGCCCAAAACACTAGTAGATAGCAAACTAAAACCTGGGACGTCCTTATCTTTGTCCCAACAGGAGCTGCTGGCAGTGAAGTTTAGGGACAAAAAAGATGTCTACATGCTGACCACAATGCATGAGGACACATCTGTGGCAGTCGCTGTTCGTGGCAAGACAGTGATAATGAGAAAGCCAGTCTGCATCAAGGACTATAATAAAAACATGGGGGGAGTTGATCTGAGTGATCAACTAATGCAGCCATACCTCGCAATGAGGAAGTGTAGGGCATGGTATAAAAAAGTTGCCATCTATATGATGCAGACTGCTGTACATAATTCCTTTTTACTTTTCAAGCTGGCAAACCCCAATCAAACATGTAGCTTTTTACAGTACCAGCTACAACTTATTTCCATATTTTTATTTCAAGGTGCGTCTGAAATAATTCCACCAAGACCCGGGTTAGTACATTTTATTTATAAAATCCGCCCAACTCCCCAAAAGAACAAACCACAGAAGCGCTGCAGGGTTTGCTACAGAAAGGGAATACGGACAGACACCACCACTTACTGTCCTGATTGCCCTTCCAAACCTGGCCTCTGCATTGGTGACTGTTTCAAGGAATACCATTCAGGCACAATGCAGTAGTGATGTAAAGGTTCTTTTATTATTTGGCCACTTTTCCCCCCACTTTTCCTGTTTTTTATTTTTCAAAACACATCCCTCCTTAGATCTAACACTATCAAAATTTATCTCTGATAATGTAAACACACATGTTCCCTACTGGGCCTAGTAGCTCCCCCAAATCCTGACAAACCTATGCATATGGGGCATTGCCGTACTCAGACAATGTAACTCAACACTAATGTAAAGCATTTAAAAAATCTGCAAATATCATCTGATTGAAATCCAGAGCAACACTAAAATAGAAATGTGAAAAATGGTGTTTCTCTGCCTTACTGCAGATTTTGGGAGGGATTGGTGATACAGTGGCAGCGAAAAAATTGATAAAATGCAAACATAATGAAAGCCAGGGTTGTCTACTCTTCTCCAAAATATACTTTTGGGGGTAAAATTAATTGCAGCATTGCCAAACAGACCGAAATGAGACAAGGCACCAGCTGTAAAAATGGCATGTCTGTAAAAGGAAACTAACATGTTCCAACTGGGCCCAGTAGCTCCCCCAAAACCCCGACAAACCTATGTATATGGGGTATTGCCGTAATTAGATAAAGGAGCCGAACACTAATCAATGCAGTTTATAAAATCTTCACCTGTTCTGTGCTTGAAATTCACATCAACATTGAAGGCAAAGCGTGAAAAATGCTGAATTTTTTTACTTATGTCAAGTTTTCACAGGCTTGGTGGTAAAATGGCTGTTTGCAAGATTTGAAAACACACCTAAAATGAAAGCCTGGGGTGTCTACTTTCAAAAAATATACACTTTTGGCAGGAAATCTTAAAAAAGAGCAGTGTTACACAGCCCAAATGAGAAATGGCACCAGTAACGCAAGCTGTGAAGATTCAAAGTGTGAACCTGGAAACGCGCATGTTCCAATTTGGGACCCGTAGCTCCCACAAACCAATAAAAAGCTATCCATATGGGGTATTTCCGTACTCAGAAGAAGGAGCCGAACACTAATCAATGCAGTTTATATAATCTTCACCTGTTCTGTGCTTGAAATTCACATCAACATTGAAGGCAAAGTGTAAAAAACACTGTTTTTTTACTTACGTCAAGTTTACGAGAAAGTGGTGGTAAAATGGCTGTGTAAAAAATTTAAAAACACACCTAAATTGAAAGCTGGAGGTGTCTACTTTCCAAAAATGTACACTTTTGGGGGGAAATCCTAAAGTGGAGCACTGGAACATAGCCCAAAATGAGTAATGGCACCAGTTAAGCAGGACTTGAAAATTCAATATTTGTTCAAAATTGGGCCCTGTAGCTCCCCCAAACCTTGAGAAACCTATGCATATGGGGTATTGCCGTACTCAGAAGAAGGAGCTGAACACTAAACAATGCATTTTTAAAAATCTTCACCTATCCTGTGCTTGAAATTCACATCAACATTGAAGTGAAAGTGTGAAAAACGCTGTTTTTTTAACTTACGTCAAGATTTACGAAAGATTTGTGGTAAAATGGCTGCGTAAAAAATTTGAAAACACACCTAAAATGAAAGCTGGAGGTGTCTACTTTCCAAAAATATACACTTTTGGGGGGAAATCCTAAAGTGGAGCACTGGAACATAGCCCAAAATGAGAAATGGCACCAGTTAAGCAGGACTTGAAAATTCAATATTTGTTCAAAATTGGGCCCTGTAGCTCCCCCAAACCTTGAGAAACCTATGCATATGGGGTATTGCCGTACTCAGAAGAAGGAGCTGAACACTAAACAATGCATTTTTAAAAATCTTCACCTATCCTGTGCTTGAAATTCACATCAACATTGAAGTGAAAGTGTGAAAAACGCTGTTTTTTTAACTTACGTCAAGATTTACGAAAGATTTGTGGTAAAATGGCTGCGTAAAAAATTTGAAAACACACCTAAAATGAAAGCTGGAGGTGTCTACTTTCCAAAAATATACACTTTTGGGGGGAAATCCTAAAGTGGAGCACTGGAACATAGCCCAAAATGAGAAATGGCACCAGTTAAGCAGGACTTGAAAATTCAATATTTGTTCAAAATTGGGCCCTGTAGCTCCCCCAAACCTTGAGAAACCTATGCATATGGGGTATTGCCGTACTCAGAAGAAGGAGCTGAACACTAAACAATGCATTTTTAAAAATCTTCACCTATCCTGTGCTTGAAATTCACATCAACATTGAAGTGAAAGTGTGAAAAACGCTGTTTTTTTAACTTACGTCAAGATTTACGAAAGATTTGTGGTAAAATGGCTGCGTAAAAAATTTGTAAACATACATAAAATGAAAGCCTGGGGTGTCTACTTTCCAAAAATATTTGCTTTTGGGGGGAAATCTTAGAGTGGAGCACTGTTACACAGCCCCAAATGAGACATGGCACCAGTGATGCAAGCTGTGAAAATTCAAAGTGTGAAACTGG
Source organism: Rhinophrynus dorsalis (assembly GCA_037306005.1). Lineage (NCBI taxonomy): Eukaryota > Metazoa > Chordata > Amphibia > Anura > Rhinophrynidae > Rhinophrynus > Rhinophrynus dorsalis. The sequence continues at coordinate 271,836,081 of CM074719.1, forward strand.
AAACGCGCATGTTCCAATTTGGGCCCCATAGCTCCCGCAAACCTTGAATAACCTATACATATGGGGTATTACCGTACTCAGAAGAAGGAGCTGAACACTAAACAATGCATTTTTAAAAATCTTCACCTATCCTGTGCTTGAAATTCACACCAACATTGAAACCTAAGTGTGAAAAACGCTGATTTTTTTACTTACATCAAGATTTACGAAGGATTTGTGGTAAAATGGCTGCGTAAAAAATTTGAAAACATACATAAAATGAAAGCCTGGGGTGTCTACTTTCCAAAAATATATGCTTTTGGGGGGAAATCTTAGAGTGGAGCACTGTTACACAGCCCCAAATGAGACATGGCACCAGTGATGCAAGCTGTGAAAATTCAAAGTGTGAAACTGGAAACGCGCATGTTCCAATTTGGGCCCCGTAGCTCCCCCAAATCTTGAGAAACCTATTAATATGGGGTATTGCCGTACTCAGAAGAAGGAGTTGAACACTAAACAATGGATATTTTTACATTTTCAACTATCTCGTGCTTGAAATCAACAGTAATATTGAAATGTAAGTGTGAAAGCTGCAAAAATACAAAATTTGTCCACAATTTTGAATTTTTTTTCTGGAAAAATAGCTGCATAAAAAACTTCAAAATTCTCCTGATTATTTACCTTATGTTGTCTAGTTTTCAGAAAGATATACCTTTGTGGGACATTTTTGGTTCTGGCACCGTCAGCTAAGCTATGATGCTCACATGCCAGTTGTTGAGAAATTACAAGTTGGAAATAATGGCATCCATCTTGTAATATTTACCTTGTAAATGTGAGGAAGTGATTGAAATACTAGGCATATGGGGTATTCTTATATTCAGGAGAAGCAAATGAATATATTTAGGGGTATTTTTTTGTCATAAACTAATTGTATGCAAATCCTGACACGAAAATATAAGCAAAATGTTGTTGTTTTTTTAATTTTTTTCCTCTTTTTTTCTATTTTAATCAAATTAAATGATGAGGTATTCATATAATTGTGGTATCAAAAGAAAGCCCTACTTGTTCTTAAAAAAACAGTATATACTTTATGTGGGTGCACAGAAGGTATTAAAGAGAAAATATGGTTGAACAAAGACATAGTCAAAAAAATCAAAATTGCTCCGGTCCTTAAGTCAAATTTAACTCGGTTCTTAAGGGGTTAATTTGCCCAGCTTTCCTCTTGCAGGGAAATCCTAATGACAGTGGACCGTTTTGGGATCCCCAGCACTAGAGAATGAGATTAGTGTGAGTGTCAGCGATATGCGCTTACCTTACAGAGGAGAACCGGGCGCTTCTGTGCTCGTCTGGGTGGCCGGTTCCCTCTGCATTCAGTCCCTCTCTGCTTCATGCCGCTTCTCAGTTCTGCCTTCCGCATCCAGTCAGCATAATGCGGCTGCGTGTCACTGGGAATCCCTCTAGTGACGTTGTGTTCCACTCTTAAAGCTACAGGGACATTTGGTGGTCCACCTCCTGGGCTGTGGGAGAATATTTTACCTGCCTGGGCACTACCTCAGTTGCCCTTTTGTGGTATTTCAGTGAGTTCTAGTTAGCTTGGTTCCCGTGTATGATCCTTGGTCTGTCTGTCGTTACTCTTGGTCTGCAGTGTTGTGGCTTGTCTGACTACCCGCTTGGTTTTGACCATCAGCTCTGGCTGACTACCCTCTCTGGCACTGAGCCCTGGCTTGCCTGACTACCTGCTGTGGTACTGACCCCTGGCTTGTCTAACTACCCGCTTGGTTTTGATCATTGGCTCTGGAACTGACCCCTGGCTTCCCTATCTAAGTATTGGGCTACTGGCGGCTTTGGCCCATTACTTGCTCTGGGACTGACTGACTGTAGGCCTGAGTCAGTCTGATACTACTATTGTTGCGAGCTGTTCCAGTTCTGGAATCTGGCTGGGTCTTACTCCTGGCATCTGGGCGATACCCCACTAGTTGCGACCTGTTCCCATTGGGAACGTGCCTGGGTCCCAGTCCCAGTTTTGGTGCTATTGCACCGTTTCCTGCTATTGAGACCTTTAAGGAGCAGTCTTCTATTCCTGGTAGGAACCACTTGCTTCCAGTTAGGTTCTATACTCTCATTGAATGTATCTCTTGTGATTACACATTGATTATCTACCTGATTCAATAAAGGTGGTGTTTCAATCACTGTTCTGACTCCTTGTCCATTCATTGGTAGCCGTGACAGTGAGCCTGTAGAGGTGTCCTATTAAGATAACAAGGTAAAATATTCAGTCCATTTCCCAGCTGGAAAAGCTTTATCACATATTGCAACTCTGAGAAATGTGAAAGGTTTGGGTGTCCAGCTCCAGCCCTCAACAGCTCAGTCCTTTTCTGTGGCCCAACTGTGCGCCAGCAGGGGAACCCTTTAATCCCGACCTTTTAGGTGCTCTCTGGACTAGATTTGGACAACCACATTATACGGTTTGCAAGTGGTACCTTATGATGAATGTACTTTTTGTGTTTTTACCTGCTAGGATATTTGACCTTACCTTCTTTATGAAATACTAGAAATCGAACCATTGCATTTGCCTGTGCAGAGCAGAAGAAAGGTCAAAAGAAGGGATGGAGGGAGAGGAGAGCAGGAGTGTGAAAGGAAGGCAGGGTGGGATGAAATGGAGAAATGAAGGGGGAACTGAACAGGACAAACTGATAGAGGTGAAAGGGAGGGTGAGAATGATTAATGAAGAGGCCAAGGAGGGGTATAAGCAGAGTGACAAAACTCAATTTTGTGCCATGTTTCTTCAATGATTTTGTCAAAATTGAGGCCCCAATTTGATTAAATCCTCCCTATTGCTAGCCATTTATATATAATAATAATAATAAAAAATTATAGTGTGTGTGTTTGTGTAATAGAGACAGGGAGAGATTTCTATAGGTTGCCAATAACCATTTCTCTTTGCTCTATTGCTTCATGGATGATTATGACAAGCATCCAGGTTGAGTCCCTTGTGAGTTATTAATTGGTGTTTGTAACGGACCGCAGGCCGTTACTGTAACATTATACTCCCCTTGCCCTAATACTGTACTCCTGAAAAGAACTGATATTCACAGGGAGTACACGGAGGGAACATAGTCCTTTGGACTTCTGTTGTCGGCGGGATTCCTATTGGCTCATGGGGTTTAAAGGGCTGCCATTGGGATAACATGGCAGAAAGTAGTCGCCCTTCCCATTGGCTGAGCAGGTCCCATTGAAATATAACGGGGATGTCGGCCGTCTCCTGATTGGTCCCCGACGCCAGGATATATTTAAAGGGACTCCCTTGGTGTAACATGGGGAAATGTCGGCGGCCACGGGATTGGCTGCCTGAAGCCAGTAGCTCGGCAGCCCATTGGCTGAAAAGATGAAGCGGCCAATTCAAAGGTGCCTCTAAGTCTGGGCTCTATTGTTCCCCGGACTCCCTGAACTCATTGTATGTGAATGTCAGCCCTTTGTTCCCTTTGTGTTCCCTTAATCTCATCAGGGTTGCCCATTGTATTCATGTTCAGTACTTTGTATGGTTATTTTGATGAAGTTACAATAACACTGTTAACCCTGCATAAAAGAGCTGAGTTCAGCCATAAGTAAAGAGTTACTGTTGGCACTTCAACCGTGTCCTGTACGTTATTTTGGGGAAGGTATCAAGGATCTTGTCTTGACCCCCTTTCTGAGGGATTCCTGGAGCGTGTGAGAGAGAGCCAGGTACTAAATTGCGACCGGCAATCAGCCTGACAGACCCGGCAGAACGAGCTACGTCCATCCACGGACTTAGGATCTCGTTACACTGGTGGCAAGCGGTGGATCGGACTGAAACCAGCCCAGCAGGGGGAGATATAGCCGCTGGCTTGACCCCGGTTTCAGCTACACTAAGACCAGCCCAGCAGGGGGAAAAACAGCCGCTGGCTTGACCCCGGTCTTAGCAACAACTGGGTCATCATGGCTGAGGTATACAGACACCGCTCACTTACAGAACACCAACAGATGGTCGAAGAGCGAGGTCGGGATGTGAGGGGGCTGAGGAAACAAGAATTGGTCACCATGCTGCAGGACATGGATGAGGAGATGGTGGAGCGGGCCCGGAACACTGATTTGCCGCCGGACGAGACATATAGCCCTCACTCCAACCCAGCCGGATCTCCACCGGGCCCTCTGCCCGCTGCGTCTTCAGCTGATGTGGTGAGCCAAAGGGTGGCAGGACGTTTGGCATTAGCAGGACCGGACCCCCCGCAGAATTTAGAATCAGGACAATTCTGGCGGTGGAAAAGGAATACTTAGAGGAGTTGGTCCAGACTTGACAGAGTTCTCCTAGGCAGCCCAGCGAGACCCGGTCGAACATGATGGAACATAATAGGCGGCTGCCACACTAGCTGTTCAAGGTGTTTGATGACAATGGGGGAGACATTGATGGGTTCTTGAAGGACTTTGAGCGCCAATGCCAGGTGGTCCAGGTAGACCGACAGGACTGGGTAACTATCTTGGCGGGCAAGCTCACAGGGAGGGCTGCGGAAGCCTACCGGGCAATCCCCGATGCATGGATTGCAGATTATGCGGAGGTGAAACAGCGGCTGCTCCAGAGGTTTGCCATCACCCCGGATACCTACAGGAGGCAGTTCAGGGAAGGACGTCGCCAGACCAGAGAGACCAACATGGAATGGGTCTATAAGATGGAGCGGGCCTGCCGCAACTGGTTGCAGGGATGTGGGGCTCGCACACTGGAGGATTGTTGCCAACAAATGCTGCTGGAACAATTCTTTTTCCAAGTCACACCGGAGGTACGAGATTGGGTGCATGATCATGGGCCCCGCACCGTCACTGAAGCAGCAGAGTTGGCAGATAAATTTGAGGAATCCCGGAGAGTGGGATCTCGGTCAGCTACTGTCCACGGTCCCCCTGGGGTTAGCGGGAGCAGGATGGCCAGTTCCTTTAATCCAGATACCCGGATCCCGCCTGCTACGGCGCAGCGGTACACTCCGGCTGGCCCCTCTCTCCCCAACCCTGGCCCGGAATGCTACCAGTGTCACCAGCGGGGGCACACTCGGCCCAATTGCCCCCAAAATTGGCCACCCGCTGGCGCACAAAATGGCCCCGCTTGCTGGAATACATCAGGCCCTCCGGGGCAGGGGGCACATAGGACTGTGTATTATGTGGACACTCTAGATAGAGAAGAATATGACTGGCAGTCACCTAGGGAAATCTTGCGACCCCCTACAGAGGAGTCACCTTAGGGCTATTATCATGAGGTAGCCCTGGCCTAAGAATCCCCCTCGGATAACAGAAACCATCATATCCAAGCGGTACAGGTGGATGGACACGCAGCCCAGGGGCTACATGGTACCGTGGCCACGTTAACCCTGGTCCAACCTTACTGTCTCCGGCGCCATCATCGCACCAACCAGGCCGTGGAAGTCAGGGTGGCAGGAGGCAAGATTTATCAGCTACCCATGGCCCGGGTCCACCTGGATTGGGGCACCGGACATGGATATAAAACAGTGGGAGTAATGCCAGGCCTGCCCACCGATGTTTTATTGGCCAACGACCTAGGACGACTGGAGAGCCATTTTGAGTCTGAAGCCCCCCGGGAGGAATGCCAAGCGATTACCCGTTCAGAAGCTCAACAACCAGTGGTAAGTGCTCCGGACACTGACCCATCCCCGCATCCCACAGGCACTAGTGTTACCTGGTCCCCCCCGACGGAATTTAGAGCGGCCATACAGACTGACCCCTCCTTAGCGGGATATAGACGCCAGGTGGATAGTGGGACCCCGGGCCCCAACAGTTAGACCATAGTTTGGAGGGAAGGGTTACTATACAGGCAGACTATGGCAGTAGGAAAGGGACAGACAGAGATAGCCAAGACTCAGTTACTGGTCCCCACTGTACATCGAGCTGACTTGCTGGCCCTGGCTCATGAGGTACCACTGGCTGGGCACCTCGGAGTCAGACGCACGGAACAGCGGCTCAGTCGGGCCTTCTTCTGGCCCCAGATCGCCAAGAATGTTCGCACCTTCTGCCGGACCTGTGACACCTGTCAGCGGGTCGGCAAGCGGGGTGACCGATCTAATGCACCTTTACAGCCCCTGCCCATCATAGGAGTCCCGTTTCAACAAGTAGCTGTGGATATTGAGGGACCCTTGGCCAGGTGCAGTCTCTCCGGCAAAAGGTTTATCCTTACTGTGGTGGACTTTGCCACCCAGTACCCGGAGGTAGTCCCTCTGGCCAACATCACTGCAGAATCTGTAGCTACTGCATTAATCACCATTTTCACCCGGGTGGGGTTCCCTCAACAAATACTCTCTGACAGAGGCACGCAATTCACCTCCAAATTGCTGCAACAGGTCTGGAAACTGTGCGGGGTTCAATCCACTCAAACCACGGCTTACCACCCTCAGACGAATGGGCTTTGTGAAAGGTTCAGTGGGACCTTAAAACAAGTGCTCCAGGCTTTTACAGACTCCCATAGGGATTGGGAGCAATACCTGCCGCACTTGCTCTTCGCATACCGGGAGGTCCCTCAGGAGTCCACGGGCTTCTCTCCATTCAAATTACTTTTTGGGAGATGAGTCTGGGGACCCCTGAACATCCTCTGTGAGTATTGGGAGGGTAAGTGTGACACGGAAGAGACCCCAGCTGTCACCTATGTTCTGGAACTGAGGGATCGTCTGGACACTCTGACGGGCCTGGCCCGGCAGAGTCTCCAGGCCGCCCAAGCCAAACAAAAACGGTATTATGATAGGCAGGCCACATTCAGGGAATTCCTGGTGGGGCAAAAAGTGCTTGCCCTCCGGCCGGTGAAACAGAACAAGCTCCAAACCGCATGGGAAGGGCCCTACCAGGTCATAGACCGCCAGGGAGAGACTACTTATTTGATAGCCCGAGGGCCCCAACTAAAAAAACAGGCGAATTTGCCACATTAATGCCCTCAAAAAGTATGAGGAGCGGCCGGAAGATATTCTGGCCATATGCACCCAGGCCAGCCAGGAGGCAGAGGACCAGGAGCTCCCTGACCTCCTAGCTAACACCCAACTTAGCGATTCCCCTAGCCCAGTCTCGTTAGGGTCCCATCTTACCCCTGAGCAACAGGACCAAATCCGGTGTATTCTGTCCCGTTGGCCCACCCTGTTCTCAAATAGACCGGGTCGCACCCCGTTGACCAGTCACAAGGTAGATACCCTTGCTCAAATGCCCCTGAGACAACCCGCATACCGAGTGCCCGAGGCAGTAAAATCTCACATCCAGAAAGAGATCCAGGACATGCGGGACTTAGGGGTAATTGAGGAGTCGGATAGCCCCTGGGCCTCCCCGGTGGTCCTAGTCCCCAAGAAGGACGGGACCATCCGGTTCTGCGTTGACTATCGGAGTCTGAATGACAAAACGGTGACGGATGCTTACCCTATGCCCCGGGTAGATGATCTTCTGGATCGACTCGCTGGGGCTCGCTATGTTACTACGCTGGATCTAAGTAAGGGATACTGGCAGATTCCCTTGGCCCCTGAGGCAATGGCGAAATCGGCATTCATCACCCCGTTCGGCTTGTACCAGTTTACGGTCATGCCGTTCGGGATGAAGAATGCCCCCGCTACCTTTCAGAGGTTGGTGGACCGCCTGCTATCTGGGGCTCAGGAGTTTGCCTGTGCCTACTTGGACGATATTGCAGTCTACAGCGAGTCCTGGGAGGAACATCTACTACATATAGAAGCTATCTTGGGTAGAATTCAGGTGGGAATGGGGGAGGTTCAGGGCACCGGGTGGGTAGCGGGTGTCAGCGACCCGAGCCGGCCAAAATAGAGTCCATTGTCAACTGGCCCCAGCCTCAGACCAAGAAGCAGGTTCTGGCCTTCCTAGGGACAGCCGGCTATTACCGCAGGTTTGTCCCTCCTTACAGCGACATAGTCAAGCCGCTAACGGACCTCACTAAAAAGGCCCTACCCCGACGAGTCACTTGGACCCCAGCCTGTGCTCAGGCCTTTGAATCTCTGAAAGATGCAGTAGGAAAGGCACCGGTACTGGCTGCTCCCAACTTTAACTTCCCGTTTTTGATCCACACAGATGCCTCCAACGTTGGCCTAGGAGCTGTCCTGAGCCAAGTGGATGACGCTGGAGAGGAGCACCCCATCGCCTTTCAGAGCCCCAAATTGTTGGACCGAGAGATGAACTATGCGGCCATAGAGAAAGAATGTCTGGCCTTAGTGTGGGCCATCAAGAGATTTCAACCGTACCTCTATGGAAAAGAATTTACTGTGATAACTGACCACAATCCCCTGGTGTGGCTCAATAAAACCTCGGGGGATAATGGGCGGCTACTACAGTGGAGCCTGGCTCTTCAACCTTACGTTTTTTCGGTTAAGTACCGGTCGGGCAAACATAACCAAAACGCGGACAGGTTGTCCCGACAACAGGATGCCTAACCTCCCTCAGCCTGCGGACCTCTGTTTCTGTTGTTTTCCCCAAGCCCTTCTTGTTGCAAACCACCAACGGACTTGGGAGCTCGGAAGGGGGGGGTGTGTAACGGACCGCAGGCCGTTACTGTAACATTATACTCCCCTTGCCCTAATACTGTACTCCTGAAAAGAACTGATATTCACAGGGAGTACACGGAGGGAACATTGTCCTTTGGACTTCTATTGTCGGCGGGATTCCTATTGGCTCATGGGGTTTAAAGGGCTGCCATTGGGATAACATGGCAGAAAGTAGGCGCCCTTCCCATTGGCTGAGCAGGTCCCATTGAAATATAACGGGGATGTCGGCCTTCTCCTGATTGGTCGCCGACGCCAGGACATATTTAAAGGGACTCCCTTGGTGTAACATGGGGAAATGTCGGCGGCCACGGGATTGGCTGCCTGAAGCCAGTAGCTCGGCAGCCCATTGGCTGAAAAGATGAAGCGGCCAATTCAAAGGTGCCTCTAAGTCTGGGCTCTATTGTTCCCCGGACTCCCTGAACTCATTGTATGTGAATGTCAGTCCTTTGTTCCCTTAATCTCATCAGGGTTGCCCATTGTATTCATGTTCAGTACTTTGTATGGTTATTTTGATGAAGTTACAATAACACTGTTAACCCTGCATAAAAGAGCTGAGTTCAGCCAGAAATAAAGAGTTACTATTGGCACTTCAACCGTGTCCTGTACGTTATTTTGGGGAAGGTATCAAGGGTTTTGTCTTGACCCCCTTTCTGAGGTATTCCTGGAGCGTGTGAGAGGGAGCCAGGTACTAAATTGCGACCGGCAATCAGCCTGACAGACCCAGCAGAACGAGCTACGTCCATCCGCAGACTTGGGATCTCGTTACAGTGTTGCACATCTGTTTTTCTGTTTACTGTTCACACTCAACTAGAGAGGCTATATTTATTAATTGTTACTTTTGCTACATTTATATACTCTCTATCCTTTCAAAATAATAATTTCCTCTTCTAATTTACACATTTTATGATACCTCCTTTCTGTAAAGGCATAGATCACAAATGTGCAAAATAAACCCATCACCCAACATGGGGAATCTCAAAACAGGGACACTTTTCCATGGTGTTCATGTGCTGAGCGGAACTTAAAATGCTTTACCTATGGTGAAGTAGACAAGCAAACCACAAATCTTGGTAATATTTTAATAAACACAAGATTTGTACACTGTAGGTTTGGCTGTATACAATATTACTAAATTAATGTACCTGTATGTTTAACAGGATATATATATATATATATATATATATATATATATATATATATATATATAATTGTCATTTAGAAGAAAGAAAGCACTCACAGGACTTCTTTATGGTGAACTCCGTGTTGGTTTATTCCATCAACGTTTCGGCCTAGAAAGGCATCTTTACAAAGGCCTAAACTGAGACTGAAACGTTGATGGAATAAACTAACACAGAGTTCACCATAAAGAAGTCCTTTGAGTGCTTTCTGTCTTTTAAATGTCAATTACTGATAAATCGTGGAAATGTCACGCAGGCAGTTATATGAATATTTAGAGAGTGCACTTTTTTGGGAATTCAAATATATATATATATATATATATATATATATATATATATATATATATATATATATATATATATAATACATACATACACACAGTTAGGTCCGGAAATATTTGGACACTGACACAAGTTTTGTTATTTCAGCTGTTTACCAAAAGATACAGTTAAATAATGAATATGAGCTTAAAGTGCATTCTCTCAGCTTTAATGTGAGGGTATTCACATCCAAATTGGAGGAAGGGCTTAGGAATTACAGCTCTTTAATATGTAGCTCCCTCTTTTTCAAGGGACCAAAAGTAATTGCACAGTTGACTGATAAGGGGCTTCATGGACAGGTATGGTCTATTCCTTTGTTATTGCTTCATCAATTAAGCAGGTAAAAGGTCTGGAGTTGATTCCAGGTGTGGCATTCACATTTGGAAGCTGTTGCTGTGAACCCACAACATGCGGACAAAGGAGCTCTCAATGCAAGTGAAACAGGCCATCCTTAGACCACAAAGAAAAAAAATCAATCAGAGAGATAGCAAGAACATTAGGAGTGGCCAAATCAACAGTTTGGTAGATTCTGAGAAAAAAAGAACTCACTGGAGAGCTCTGCAACACAAAAAGGCCTGGACGTTCACGGACAGCAACAGTGGCGGATGATCGTAGCATCCTTTCCATGGTAAAGAAAAACCCCTTCACAACCTCCAGCCAAATGAAGAACACTCTCCAGGAGGTACGCATATCATTATCCAAGTCTACCATAAAGAGAAGGCTTCACAAGAGCAAATACAGAGGGTTCACCACAAGGTGCAAACCATTCATAAGCCTCAAGAATAGGAAGGTCAGCCCAATTCTGGAACAGCATTCTTTGGACAGATGAAACTAAGATCAACCTGTACCAGAATGATGGGAAGAAAAAAGTATGGAGAAGGCTTGGCACTGATCATCATGATCCGAAACATGCCACATCATCTGTAAAACATGGTGGAGGCAGTGTGATGGCATGGGCATGCATGGCTTCCAATGGCACTGGGTCACTAGTGTTTATTGATGATGTGACAGAAGACAGAAGCAGCCATATTAATTCTGAGGTGTATAGGGATATATTGTATGCTCAGTCAGCCAAATTCAGCGAACTTGACTGGATGGCGCTTCACTTTACAGATGGACGGTTCACTTTTAAAAAATTTGTGCGATCATTTAACACTTTAACCATGTCGCCTGGATGAAAATAGCATCATGACAATCTCGCAGTGCATGACAGCGAGAGATTGTCATGTTGCCTAGTGAATGGTTGCGTACAATACTTTTACACAGCTGGTGATTCTCTTCACCTCCCAGCCTTAACCTTTCTGCCGGCGCAGCCTCCTTCTGCAGTTTTATGAACAGGCTATTATACCAAAACCCCTACACAAATACATATGTAAGCCGCTCCTGCCTCTCTCCCCTTCTCTGCGTGCTCCGCTCCTCCCTGTCATTCTGCAAGACCCTCGAACAAACAACTGAAGACTGCAGCAGTAAAGGCCTGGCAAAGCATCACAAAGGAGGAAAGCCAGCGTTTGGTGATGTCCATGCGTTCCAGACTTCAAGTAGTCATTGCCTGCAAAGGATTCTCAATAAAGTATTAAAAATTAACATTTTATTTATGATTGTGTTAATTCGTCCAATTACATTTGAGCCCCTTAAAAAAGGGGGCTGTGTATGAAAAAGGTTGCAATTCCTAAACGTTTCAAACAATATTTTTGTTCAATCCCTTGAATTAAAGCTGAAAGTCTGCACTTCAATTGCAATTAAACAGTTGGGTGGGAGACTTAGTAAGCATGCTATTTTATACTTTTGGATTTACAAATCCGCTCTCAGGACAACAAGCTCTTTCTCTAAAACAATCTGGTTAATAAAAAACATTATTTGAAATCCTCTCTTATTTCAATGACTAACTTTTACTGTAGTTAGTGTTCAGGACTCAATGAAAGCTTTATGATGAGGACAATAATCTCCCTTGGTCTGGACATTAGTACGTAGCTACTGGAGCTATGCGGATGGTATTGTCATCACCTTCTGAACGAAGGAGTTGACATCACTGAAAAGGCAATTGGGGTTTTTAAAAAAAAGATCACTATTAAACCAGACTGTTTGAGAAATCGACTGGATCACGAACGTCGTGTAGACTGTAGGTATATATTAAAAGCAAACACAGTGGCGTTTTCGCATTTGGCTGTAGAAATATATTTGTAAACATGTAACAGAGAATGGGATTTGGAGCTCTCAACTTCCCTCTTGGTTATTATTCTAACTCCGAGTTCCCAGACAATGGTCGTTACTCCAATTCCTGCTTCTCCAGTCCAGGTTATCTGTGTTGGCTATTAGGAGGTCCTCTGTCAAGAGGAAGTAAATCCATCCCATTGATTGAAAGTACAACTGTAAAGTAAAGTTATTAAATTTTCCCCTTAAAAAATGCATAACAAACCACCCCCCCACCCCCCCACCCGATTGTAAAACATTTTCTCTGTCGTCCGATACAGGCTACTGGTAAATTTGGGTAGGCGATCATCCCCTTTAATAGGCAGGAACAATTCTGAGAAGTGACTGCTGGGTGGAGCCTACCTCCTCTCCTTAGCTTGCAGCTAGCCAATCCCCAACCTGTAAAATTTGTTCCTTGGCCAAGACACAAGCAAAAGAACAGTTCTGCTATAGTTTTAGCTTTTTATTATTTTTGTGTTAGAAATGGAATACCACCATTAGGCGGATTACCATCACTAACAATCCCCAACACCCAAATGTGGATGGCTCTGTTTACCAGGCGCTTTTGTGGACCTAACCCCTGGGGGGAAAATCTTGGCTGCAAGTTCTTTCCCCAGGAGTTGCCCACCGAGGCTTCTTCTTGATATATGGTAGTCTGAAGACAGAAGACCTGCTGAAAAAGGTGAGCACCCTTTGAATGCTGAGGTCCACATGTCCCATGCTTCCCCTCCGCACAGGAGTCTCTATTGGAGTTCCTATTACGTACTCATGCACTCGTTGGGTTTATTCTGTATGTCTGTGAGGTGTTTGAAGCAAGTTTCTATGATAACTTAACCCTTTTGCTGCTGGTTAGCACTTTTTTTTGGGTGGTTTGTGCACTTTTCCTGTTGGGTTCAGTGTTTATTGAGTCGTTTTACGTTTGGTATTCACCTCGCTAACTTTTTTCTGCGCCTTACCGCATAGACGTCATTGCTCCATTCACTTCTATGGGACTTTACAGTTTGGGACGTCTCTGCAACCGCTCCACTTGGCGTGGTCAGAGATAGCTCATGTTGTTGGTTTTCCCTTGCTCTGTCATCTGGTCAACGTTCTGGGTATGTTGGGGGCTTTGGGCACTGTTGGGGTACTCTCTATGGGAAACTACGTTTCCCAGGATCTCCCGATTTGCGCGCTCGTTTCTGATTGGCTCCCGTCGCAGCAGCCATTTTGTGTATTCGCAGATCGAGTATCCTACTCAGGGCTTGGACTCTCCTTCTCTCCTCCGCAGCTTAACCCTTTGCTTACCAGATAAGTCTTATTTTAGTGTTTCTGGGGTGCATTAATTATCATACACGCTTTATTGTGGTTGTTTTGATACTTTGACCGTTTTGACTCTGTGAAAATGTCTACTCCGTTAGACCTTGGGGCTAAACCTAAGACTAAGGATACTTGGGTGTCTGTGTCCCCCATTGCTCATTGCTCCTCATGTCACTCAGGGTTACCTAGAAAATACTCAGGTCATGTTTGCCCAGCATGCGCTGCTGCCCCTGACTCCCCTGCTGGGGCCTCCAGCTATACACTAGATCCAATATGGATGCATGAGTTTAAGGCTACTACAAGGGACCTCTGGTTCACCTTACAACTCCTTCCATCCACCTTACAGGGGGTCTTCAATTTGTTGCAGACCCCCACCTCTATCAGATCTTCCCTACCTAAACCGCCGGGTGTACCTGATGTGTCTGATTCCTCTGAGGACGAATTATTGGTGAAGATCATGACTGTTAAGCTGTTCCTTCATCTCAGTTTTTTGGGGACCCCTTCAAAGTGGACCCCATTCCTTCTGCTGAGGGCCTGATCAGGGCTGTGTTGTCCACCCTTAACATTCCATTGGTGAAGGAGGTGCCTCCTGACCCCTCTGATGTTTTCCAGGAGCCTGTTAGGCCCCATGCCTGCTTTCCACCTAATTCCACCCTTGACCGCTTGGTGTCAGAGGAGTGGAAATTTCCAGACAAGAAACCTTCTGTGTCTAAGAAGTTTGCTAATCTTGATCCGTTTTCTGAAATGGCCCTTACTCAGTGGGTTCTTCCCCCTAAAGTGGATGCCCCAGTTTCCATGCTTTCTAAATCAACTGCCTTACCAGTTGCTGACGCCTCTTCTCTTAAAGACTGGACTGACAAGAAGCTTGAGACTTCTCTCAAAGCTATTTCACTGTCGTCCAATACAGGTTACTGGTACACTGGGAGGTGCCAGTCCCCTTTAAGTAGGCAGGAACATTCTCTAAATGTATGCAGGGGGGTGGAGCCTCCCTTCCCTCTCAGGCTGCCTCATCCAGTCAGCCCTCAGAATTGTTTGTTCCTGTGTAAGGCACACAGGTGGAGAACATCTCTCTTCAATTTTTAGTTGTTTGTTATTTTCTGTCAAATATGGAATACCACCATTAGGCAGGTTACCAGGACTGACAATGCCCTCTCCAAAGTGGCTAGTTTCAGTGCCCAGAGCAGTTTGGTGGACCTTAAGCTCTGAAGAGGGAATAATCTTGATTTCAAGTTATTCCCTGGGGATTCCTCTCTGAGGTACTCCTCTTTCCCTAGTGACCTGAAGACCGAAGATCTGCAGAAAGGTGAGCCACCCTTTGAGTGCTGAAGGTCCACTTGTCCCACAGTGTCCCTTAACTGGGCTTGTATTTGGAAGTTCTCATTGCGCACTCCAGCACTCATTGGGTGTTTATGTATGTATGTATGTATGTATGTATGTATATATATATATATATATATATTGTATATATATATATATATATATATATATATATTGTATATATAAGTGTATGTCTGTGGTTTTGGAGCAGTTTATATGGCATATTAACCCTTTCTCTGCTGGTTTGACTAGTTTAATGGGGTTTTGGGACACTTCCTTTATAGGGTAGTGTTTTCTTATGTTGTACATATGTTTACTATGTATTCTTAACCTTTTCCCTTTGGGGGTTAATTTTATTAAAAATGATGTTCTGCGCCTTTATGGCGCGCTTTACTGCACGGACGCCATTGCTCCTTTGCTTTCAATGGGCTTACACTGTTTGGGACGTATCTCTGGAACCGCTTCACACAGCGAATTCAGAGAAGGCTCATTTTTCTTGTCTACCCTTGCTCTATCATCCGGTTTATAGTTCAAGTGTGTTGGGGGGCTTGGGGAGCTTCGGGCACTGTTTTGGCGTACTTTTTGGTAAAAACTACATTTCCCATGAGCGCTTGATTCCCGCCTAATTTCTGATTGGCTCCCGTCGCGGCAGCCTTTTTGGGCACTTTTCTCAATGAGTATCCTATACATGGCTTGGACAATCCTTTTCTCCTCTGCAGATTGACCCTTCGCCTGCCAGAACAGTCTATATTTAGCGTTTCTGGGGTGAAATATCAATCTTACACACTACAATTGGGTAATTCATTGTACAGTTGGTTATTTTGACAATGTATGAATGTCTATACCGCTGGAGCTAGGGACTAGACCTAAGACTAAGGAAGCTGGGGTTCAGTATCCCCTATTGTGCACTGCTCTTCCTGTCACACAGGGCTACCTGGAGTGTTCTCTGGTCATTTCTGCCCAGCAGGTTCTGAGGTTCCTGGCAGCAACCCAGGGCCTTCCAGCCATGCTATTGAGCCAGCTTGGGTGCAAGAGTTTAAGGCTGCCACTGGAGATCTTTACAGCTCTTCGCATCCCAGATACAGGGGGCACTTCAGTTATGACAGACCCCCTTCTATTATCAGATCCTCCCTGCCTCAACCTCAGGGAGCTCCTGATGTTTGATTCTTCTGAGGAAGAATTGTTGCTAGTTTGGAATGTTGAGGTTGGTGCTCTTTTGGAATCTTCCAGGTCTCTTAAGGGACCCATTTGTAACTGATCCTGAAACCTCTACTGAGGGCCTGATCAGGGCTGTATTGCCCACTCTCAACATTCCATCGGTTCAGGAGGTTCTCTCTGTTCCCTCTGATGTTTTTCAGGTGCCTGTAAAGCCCCTTACTCATTTTCCTCCTAACCCAACTCTTGAACATGGACTACTCCAGACAAGTCCTGTTCAGTGTCTAGAATGTTTGCTAAACCTTTTCGCTTTTCTCAAACAGAAATGACTACATGGGTTCATCCCCCTAAGGTGGACGCACCCATATCTAGACTGTCTCAACTTACTGTCTACATGTTTCTGACGCTGCAAGATTGGACTGACAAGTAACTTGAGGTTTCCCTCAAGTCCATTTTCGCTTCTTTGCGTCCAGCCTTTGCTGTTGCATGGGTTATCCAGGCTGTTGCAGTCTGGACTGTGCAACCCATTGGTGGTCTGTCAGAATGCGCCTACTTCAGAGACATTGGGTCTCCTTGTTATTCTCTCTGTAGATCAACGCTATGTTTCTGCTGCTGCCCTTGATGCCACCCACATGATGGCAAGGGCCTCCACTACTTCTGTGGCGGCTTGGCGTGCGCTTTGTCTTTAGATTGGTCTGCTATCACTGCTTCCTGGAAAGTTTTCCTTTCTTTGCCTTTTGAGGGTACTTCCTTGTTTGGATCTGAACTTAAGGAACTGATTAGAGGGGCCTCAAGGATTAGAGTGTCTTCTACCCTTGGTTTCAAACTCAATATATAAATAAATAAAAGGGTTGCCGTTTACTCGTAACCGGTCTTTTCGTTCCTTTTCTCTCAGTCACGTACAACGAACCAGGTGGTACCATCTGTTCCGCGTTCCTCCTGGACCATGCAGCAATTGCGGCCCTAGGCCACATACAAGCCCTAGACTTAGTGTCTGCTTCGGTATAATTCTCGAAACCGCGGGATGATTCAGTGTCGGACTTGTGAGCTTTTCTGGTGGTGTGTGAGGGATACTAGATCCCTTTCCCTCCCACGAAGATGCTATTCAGGTTCTTCTGGACA
Source organism: Rhinophrynus dorsalis (assembly GCA_037306005.1). Classification (NCBI taxonomy): domain Eukaryota; kingdom Metazoa; phylum Chordata; class Amphibia; order Anura; family Rhinophrynidae; genus Rhinophrynus; species Rhinophrynus dorsalis. The sequence continues at coordinate 271,853,176 of CM074719.1, forward strand.
AGGATGTCCTGGAACAGGTCCACCCTGGGGTCAGGGGTTCAAGATTCTATTCAAGCCTCTTTGGATGACCAAAAAATAAAAAATAAAAACAAATAAATAAATAAATAAAAGGGTTGTCGGATGCCGCCCTATTTTGAATCTGAAAGATCTTAATTCCTTTGTAGTGCAGTCTCACTATCATCAGGAGTATCTGCTCACAGTATTCGCTGTGGGGAGTTCTTGCTTCTCTGGACCTTAGGATGCGTATTGCTCTTCCCAGTCCTTCTAGAGAGCAGGCAGTATTTGGGTTTAACTGCGCCAGAGGTCCTTTTCAGTTTCAGCCTTCCTTTGGTCTGTCAACAGCCCCAGGTTTTTAACGGGGCTGGGGGCCTTGATATCCGTCCCCCATCGGGACGGCATCAGAGTTCTTCATTGCGGACCACTTGCCTTATGCAAGCATCAGCTGCCGACCTTCTTCTTCAGCAGGTCCAGACCTGTATTCAATTCCTTCTCTTCACGGTTGGATTGTGAATTAGGTCCAGTCAGACCTTGTTCCGTTCGGCACCTGGGTCTTCTGTTCGATACTTAGAGGTCCATGGTTTTTCTACCGGGCTAGGTACCTATCAACTTGAAGGACCTCAATGATCCTATCCCGCGATCGGATCTAGTTTTGTAGTTATTTTTTCTGGTGGGGTAGTCCATCTCCACGATTGAGGCGGTTCCATTTGCCATGATACATGCCAGGGCACTTCGAGGTTTGTGATATGGACATGCTGGGACCGACCAGATCTTCGGAAGCTACCGATTTCTGTCTCCCTCCTTATGTCGAGTTGGGTTTGGAGTGGTGGTTGGGCCTTTCCAATCTCCTCTGGGAAGATCCTTCCTGATTCCCTACTGGACCGAGGTCACATCGGATGCCAGCCTCCTGGACTGGGGAGCTGTTCTGGGTCACTTTAGCACTCAGGGGAAGTGATTCATGGAGGAGTCCCTTCTTCACATCTTCGTGAGTCTCACCTGGTGGACGAGTCTGACAATGCCACGGCAGTGGCTTACTTCATCAGTCAGGGCGGGACACAAAGTCTCGCCGCTTGGTTAAAGGTCAAGGCCATTCTGTCCTGGGCAGAGGTTCCTGTTCCTGTCATTTCCGCAGTGATCATTCCAGGCGTAAACAACATTATGGCAGACTTCTTCAGTCGTCACGCAGTCGACTTGGAACGTGGGAACTACATCAGGACGTGTTTCAACTCCTAGTTTGAGATGGGGATTCCCTCAGTGGATCTGATGGCAATGGGACACAACAGGAAGGTTCCACCGTCCTGCTCTCTGTGGAGAGACTCTTTAACTCTGATGCTGATGCAATGTCCATCCCTGGACATCCTCTCTGGCCATTTTTTCTCCTCTCCCTATGTTAATATGGGCGTTACGGATTGTAATTGGTATGTTGTCCGGTAATTTTGATTGTTCTAGATTGATATTGTCAACCTTGGTCTCTGGGGTTTTGACCCTATCTGTGGTGGAGTCAGCTTGGCTCTCCTTTCGTCCAGCTCTTTTTCTACAGGGTTATCTGTGGAAGACTATGTTTTTCGGCTCAAGTTTTTGGCCTATATGTTGAATCCTCGATTTTAAGGAAGAAAGGGTTTTCTTCTGTTATGGTGTCTACTATGCTACACGCTCGTAAGCCTGTCTCTTCCAAGATCTATCACTGAGTCTGGTCGACCTTTGTGTCGTGATGTTCTGGCAGGGATCTGTCTCATGCCTTTCATCTTCCTACTGTCCTGGCCTTTTTGCAGGACGGTGTCGATAAGGGGCTCAGTCTGAGTTCTCTGAAGGTCCAGACTTTTTCCAGGAGCGTTTTGCTGTTCTTCCTGATGTCAGGATTTTCTTCCAAGGTGTGGATCATGTTCGTCCTGCCTTTAGGAGTCCGGCTCCTCAGTGGGACCTTAATTTGGTTTTGGGGTTTCTTCAGCGCCCCCCTTTGAGTCCTTGGCTACTATTCCTTGCGCCTTTGTCTTGGAAGATGGACTTTCTTTTGGCTATTGTTTCAGTTTGCCGGGTGGCGGAATTACAAGCTCTGTCTTGTAAACCGCCTTATTTAGTGTTCCACAAGGACAAGGCCGTGCTTCGTATTTCTACGGAGTTCTTGCCTATGGTGGTCTCCGAGTTCCACATCACTCAGGAGATTGTGGTGCCCTCTTTTTGCCCTAATCCTTCCTCTGACACGGAAAGGGATCTCCACTTGTTGAATGTTGTGCGTTGTCTCGAGTCCATTAGGAAGTCTGACGCTCTGTTCGTCATTCCTGAGGGTTCTAGGGCAGGGGGACAGGCATCCAGGGTATCCCTTGCATCTTGGATACAGTCTATTATTCACAAGGTTTACGAATTGAGGAATAAGCATGTTCCCTTTCGGGTTACTGCTCATTCTACTAGGTCACTTGGGGCCTCTTGGGCCTACAATAATCCAGCATCTGCTGAACAGCTGTGCCGGGCGGCCACTTGGTCTTCTGTGCACACCTTTTTGGAGCACTACTGTGTGGATATGCTGGTCTCGGCTGATGCCAGCTTTGGGAGGAAGGTCCTGGAGGCAGTCTTGCCTGTTTAGGACTTTCTACTCTGTGGTTCTTAGTGCTTCCTTGCTGTTGAGCCCTGTTGGCTCTAGTTCAGTGTGCTGTGTTAGTTCGGGGGTTTGTTTTTCCCCCTGGTTGGTGTCCGTTGACACTTCTGTTATTGGGCTCTATGATTAATTGGTTCATAGCAGTTCTGGTGACTTTGGGCCTTGCGCCTGGTCCTTACTTCCCACCTCTGGGAAAGCTCAGTGTTTGTACATCCCATTGTACCAGTGACCTGTATTGGACGACAGTGAAAATAGGATTTTAGTCTTACCTGTTAAATCCTTTTCACTTAGTCCATACAGGTTACTGGTCTCCCACCCTGTCAAGAGACCATGCTCTGCTCTCCTGTGGCATTCTGTGGGAGTCCTTTGGGGCATGCTCACAGGAGACTTCTTTCCTTCTTCTAGCTAGTCTACTTCATTCTCAAACAATTCTGAGGGCTGACTGGATGAGGCAGCCTGAGAGGGAAGGGAGGCTCCACCCCCCTGCATACATTTAGAGAATGTTCCTGCCTACTTAAAGGGGACTGACGCCTCCCAGTGTACCAGTAACCTGTATGGACTAAGTGAAAAGGATTTAACAGGTAAGACTAAAATCCTATTTTTTGCGACTGCGGGCTCTGCCCTTTGCCCTACCTTTGCAGCTGCATGGGTAAATAGGGCTGTGTCTGTTTGGACTGAACAGCTCAATTCTGCTGTCCATTAAGGAGCCCCTATTTCTGACATGTTGCAACTTCTTGCTAACATTGCTGAGGCTCAGCATTATGTCTCTGCTGCCCTGTTTGATGCTGTGCGTATGGTAGCCAGGGCTTCTGCCATGTCTGTGGTAGCCAGACGGGCTTTTTGGCTTAAGATCTGATCGGCTGACACGACCTCTAAGAAAGCTCAGCTGTCTTTGCCTTTTCAGTGTTCTTCCTTGTTCGGGCCTGAACTCAAGGATCTCATCAATGAGGCCACTGGAGGGAAGAGTTCTCACCTGCCAGTGGTCCTGAGGAAGAAGGCACCTGTCAAAAGGAATCGGCTTTTTCATTACTTTCAGGGAGGCTCGCGCCAAGCAACCCAGACGGTCCCTCGGGCTCTGCGCTCCTCATCCAAGCCTAAGCAGCAATGGAGATCCACTCAGTCTGAGTTCTCTCAAGGTTCAGACTTCTGCATCTTGCTGTCATTCCTGATGTCAAGGTTTTTTTCCAGGGTGTTGCTCATACACGTCCATTGTTTAAGTCCCCTGCTCCTCAGTGGGATCTTAACCTGGTCTTGGGAGTGCTCCAGCGTCCTCCCTTTGAGTCTTTGTCTACCCTTCCTCTACATACGCTGACATGGAAGATGGCCTTTCTCCTGACGATTGTTTCTGTTCGCCGAGTTGCTAAGCTGCATGCCCTGTCCTGTAGACCACCCTTTTTGTTTTTTCACAAGGACAAGGCGGTGCTTCACACCTCACCAGAGTTTCTTCCGAAAGTTGTGTCTGAGTTCCACAACAATCAGGAGATTGTGGTTCCTTCCTTCTGTCCTAGCCCTACTTCTGACAACGAGAGGGATCTTCATGTGTTAAATGTTTTGCATTGCCTCAAGTTCTGTGTGCGTCGCACTGAGTCCTTGAGGCAGTCTGACACACTGTCATTCCTGAGGGTCCTAGGGCAGGGAAGCCTACTTCCAAAGTTACTATCGCTTCTTGGATCAAGTCCACGATTCGTAAGCCTTATGAACTTCGGAAGAAGTCTGTTCCCTTCAGGGTCACTGCTCATTCTGCGAGGTCTATTGGGTCTTCTTGGGCCTACAAGAACCAGGCCTCAGCTGATCAGTTGTGCAAGGCTGCCACTTGGTCATCTGTGCGCACCTATTCTAAACACTACCGCGTGGATGTCCTGGCATCGGCTGATGCCAGTTTTGGGAGAAAGATCCTGAAGGCAGCCTTGCCTGTCTAGGATCTCCTTAGTCTCTCAGTACTCTTTCACTTTTGAGCCCTGTTGGCTCTAGTTCAGTGTGCTGTGTAACAGTTCATGGGGTTTGTTTTACCTCTGTTCAGTGTCCGTTGACACTTTGCGGGTAGTGTTGAGCTATTTATGATCTATAGGTTCATTGGTGCTCTGGTGACTTTGGGGGCCTGCACCTGGTCCTTGCCTTTCTTCCCGCCCTGGGGAACTTAATGGTTGGACATCCCAAAGTTACCAGTAACCTGTATTGGATGACAGAAAAAATAGGATTTTAGTCTTACCTGTTAAATCCTTTTCTCTTAGTCCATACAGGTTACTGGTCTCCCACCCTGTAAAGGGACCATGCTTGGAGCTTCTGCGGCAGAACGTGGGGTCCATTCGGTTTAATGCTCACAGGAGTCTTCTTTTACTTTCTTACTACCTAGTCAGTAGTTAATCTGCAAATCTTACTGGTTAGGGATTGGCTAGCTGCAAGCTAAGGAGAGGAGGTAGACTTCACCCAACAGTTACTTCTCAGAATTGTTCCTGACTATTTAAGGGGCTGATCGCCTACCCAAAGTTACCAGTAACCTGTATGGACTAAGAGAAAATGATTTAACAGGAAAGACTAAAATCCAATTTTCTTAACCTTTTTGTATGGTCAAACGTGAAATGCAGTCACCTCATATATAAATGCAAAGGGGCACAATTATGGGCATTATAACTGCACCATAATGGACAAATAAAAATTATTGTTCGTTCAAATCGGGCTTGTAACCCTCTTGAATGTTGAAGTGGTCTTCAGCACATCCCTATTATTCAACTGCTTAAAAAGCCCCAACTTAATAAACAGCAATATTAAGGTTTTTATTTGTCATCCTGTCGTACAGCTGCTTTGCCCCAGAATTGTTCCTCTCTGTCTTTATAAATAATGCTCAGTTTTTCTCAGGACACCCCAAGTGGTCAGAGGTATATGCTTTCTCTGCTTGAGATGAGATATCTGTGGCTCGATCATTATGATTTCATCTTCTTTGCTTAAAGGAGCAGTAAACTTTTATTATAATATATATATATATATATATATATATATATATATATATATATATATATATATATATATATATATAATATTTCAGAAGCAAGGAAGCACATCTCAATACATGTGTTAATGCCTGGGTGCCTGATAAGCTTAATTCCAGAAGATCAAAAAATCAGCACGCTCAGGGAACTTTTTAAGTGATACAAAGTAGCTTTATTTATGGATCAATGTTTCGATCCCCACTGGGATCTTGACAAAGATCCCAGTGGGGATCGAAACGTTGATCCATAAATAAAGCTACTTTGTATCACTTAAAAAGTTCCCTGAACGTGCTGATTTTTTGATCTTCTATATATATCCTATATAATAATTCGCTAAGTTGTGTGTAACGCTCGACATGCGCAGTAGACACTGCTGCGCGTGCGGCAGTCATGCGCAGTACAGACTGCCCGCGCCGCGGCTGATACAGAGCTGGGCACTCCTAAGGAGCGTCCAGCTCTGTATCAGCAGTGGCGCGGGCAGTCTCTACTGCGCGTGACTGCCCCGCGACCGGCTGCCAGAGGCACTGTGGCCCGTGTAACGGGCTGTTCAACTAGTATATATATATATATATATATATATATATATATATATTATAGGGTATTTGCTGTTAAGTAAAACAAGGTACTGCCAATGCTGGGAGTGTTTTCAGTCAAATGTTGTTATAGCTAAACATTTTTTTTTAACCCCTTAAGAAGCACGTGACGTGCTATGACCATCATGCAGTTTATACCCTTAAGGACCAGTGGCGGTCATAGCACGTCACATACCTTTTACTTACAGTGCTCCTGCAGGAGAGCTGTAAGTAAAAACGGGGTCTGAAATTAACAGCTCCAAGACTGGACCTGTCTTTTTCAGACACCAACTTGGCGCGCCATTACACATAACAGGTCAGATGTTCCAGATCTTTTTGTCTTCCCTGAGAACTGGCTCATCAGCTTCTAGTCTTAGACTTTTATCTTGTATGGTTACATGTAAAAGAATACATTTAATTAACTGTAAATGGGCTTAGCCATTTAAGGAGGGATGTGCAATACATTGCTTCACAATATGTTGCACTACCCTTTGGTCCTTAAATGGTTAACTTTTTGGGTGACCTTGTCTTTTAAGTGGATGGAGCAAAATATACATAGGATACTGCTAAAATGAAAGGTCATAAAGAGAGAAGTGAAAAGATTTTTGAACTACTCTGAGTATGCCAAGCAGTAATCTGCTAGCGTGTGTTATGTGTAAGATTGTGTTATTAGTGGGACTTCAACATTAGACTTCCAGCCAGCTTCATTATTGATGCAGTAAGGAGCCAGAAGGGGAGGTTGAACTGGTGCCGTGTGTGTCTCAGAACGATGCCACAACACCAGCTCCTTACACCGAGTATGTTCTCCTCCTCCCATCATGTCCTAGGCTCACCTCGCACAGTACTAAAAGAGGAGGGGGAGTAAAATGCTACAGGCAGCAGGTGAGAACAACATGATTCCATTTTTTGTGTATATAGACAGGTATGAGTGTTTAAGATTATATAGATTATAAATGATATTAATATATATATATATATATATATATATATATATATAGATCTTCCACTATTCTGTTAACAGTATGTGATGGAGAAACTGAGAGCAATATGTAAGAGTGACTGAGATGCAGTGCACGAGAGAGAGAGAGAGAGAGAGAGAGAGAGAGACAGACAGAGACTGAGACATGGTGTGCAGGAGATGGAGACTGAAATGCAGTGTGCGAGAGAGGGAGACTGAGACTCAGTGTGTGTGAGAGAGAGACTGAGACGCACAGTGTGTGTGTGTGTGTGGCTGAGAAGCACTGTGCGTGTGAGATGCTGAGACTTGCAGTGTGCGTGAAAGGCTGAGACTTGCAGTGTGCATGAGCGGCTGAGACTAGCAGTGTGCGTGAGCGGCTGAGACTCACAGTGTGCGTGAGCGGCTGAGACTCGCAGTGTGCGTGAGCAGCTGAGACTCGCAGTGTGCGTGAGCGGCTGAGACGCGCAGTGTGCGTGAGCGGCTGAGACGCGCAGTGTGCGTGAGCGGCTGAGACGCGCAGTGTGCGTGAGCGGCTGAGACGCACAGTGTGCGTGAGCGGCTGAGACGCACAGTGTGCGTGAGCGGCTGAGACGCGCAGTGTGAGTGAGAGGCTGAGACGCACAGGTAAGAACAACACAATTCCATTTTTTGTGTATATATAGACAGTTATGTTTGTTGAGAAGAAAAAAAAAATATATACATATATAAATAGAATTTTCCACTATTCTGTAAAGATAATTGTTAGAGAGAGTGGCTGAGACGCTCAGTGTGCGAGAGAGGCTGAGACGTACAGAGAGGCTGAGACACACAGTGTGCGCGAGAAGCAGAGACGCACAGAGATGCTGAGATGCACAGTGCGCTCGAGAGGATGAGATGCATTGTGCCCGCGAGAGGCAGAGACTCTCGGTGTGTGCGAGAGGCAGAGACTCTCGGTGTGTGCGAGGGGCAGAGACTCTCGGTGTGTGCGAGGGGCAGAGACTCTCGGTGTGTGCGAGAGGCAGAGACTCTCGGTGTGTGCGAGGGGCAGAGACTCTCGGTGTGCGCGAGAGGCAGAGACACTCGGTGTGCGCGAGAGGCAGAGACACTCGGTGTGCGCGAGAGGCAGAGACACTCGGTGTGCGCGAGAGGCAGAGACACTCGGTGTGCGCGAGAGGCAGGGACACTCGGTGTGCGCGAGAGGCAGAGACACTCGGTGTGCGCGAGAGGCAGGGACACTCGGTGTGCGCGAGAGGCAGGGACTCTCGGTGTGCGCGAGAGGCAGGGACTCTCGGTGTGCGCGAGAGGCAGGGACTCTCGGTGTGCGCGAGAGGCAGGGACTCTCGGTGTGCGCGAGAGGCAGGGACTCTCGGTGTGCGCGAGAGGCAGGGACTCTCGGTGTGCGCGAGAGGCAGGGACTCTCGGTGTGCGCGAGAGGCAGAGGCGCACAGAGCGTGCGAGAGGCTGAGACCCTCAGTGCGCGCGAGGGGCTGAGACCCTCAGTGCGCGCGAGAGGCTGAGACCCTCAGTGCGCGCGAGAGGCTGAGACCCTCAGTGCGCGCGAGAGGCTGAGACCCTCAGTGCGCGCGAGAGGCTGAGACCCTCAGTGCGCGCGAGAGGCTGAGACCCTCAGTGCGCGCGAGAGGCTGAGACCCTCAGTGCGCGCGAGAGGCTGAGACCCTCAGTGCGCGCGAGAGGCTGAGACCCTCAGTGCGCGCGAGAGGCTGAGACCCTCAGTGCGCGCGAGAGGCTGAGACGCACAGTGTGTGCGAGAGGCTGAGATGTACAGTGTCTGAGGCATACACATACAGTGTCTGAGGGAGACTGAGACATTCACATAAAGTGGGCAAGAGAGGGGCCGAGATGTACAGCGTGTGTGAGGGGGAGCCTAGACATATAGAGTTTGAGAGATGCAGAGAGACGCACAGTGTGAGCGAGAGGCAGAGAAGCACAGTGTGAAGCACAGTGTGAGCGAGAGGCTGAGAAGCACAGTGTCAGTGTGAGCGAGAGGCTGAGAAGCACAGTGTGAGCGAGAGGCTGAGAAGCACAGTGTGAGCGAGAGGCTGAGAAGCACAGCGTGCTTGAGGGGGATGAGACGTACAGCGTGCGTGAGGGGGGCGTAGATGTACAGCGTGAGAGAGAGGCTAAGAAGCACAGTATGCTTAAGTGGCGGAGAGGCTGAGACGCTGAATGTGCGAGAGAGGCCGAGACGTTCAGTGTGTGCGAGAGGCCGAGACATTGAGACATGCCGTGCGCGCGAGAGGCTGAGACGCTCAGTGCGCGCGAGAGGCTGAGACGCTCAGTGCGCGCGAGAGGCTGAGACGCTCAGTGTGCTCAAGAGGCTGAGTGGCTGAGACGCACCGTGTGCGGGGGTGGCTGAGACGCACCGTGTGCGGGGGTGGCTGAGACGCACCGTGTGCGGGGGTGGCTGAGACGCACCGTGTGCAGGGGGTGGCTGAGACGCTCAGTGCGCGCGAGAGGCTGAGACGCTCAGTGTGCTCGAGAGGCTGAGTGGTTGAGACGCACCGTGTGCGGGGGTGGCTGAGACGCACCGTGTGCGGGGGTGGCTGAGACGCACCGTGTGCGGGGGTGGCTGAGACGCACCGTGTGCAGGGGGTGGCTGAGACGCTCAGTGCGCGCGAGAGGCTGAGACGCTCAGTGTGCTCGAGAGGCTGAGTGGTTGAGACGCACCGTGTGCGGGGGTGGCTGAGACGCACCGTGTGCGGGGGAGGCTGAGACGCACCGTGTGCGGGGGAGGCTGAGACGCACCGTGTGCGTGGGAGGCTGAGACGCACAGTGTGAGGGGAAAAGGCTGGAGAGGGTCTGACAGTGTACATGAGGATCTGTGGCTACCAGTGGTCAAGAGAACAAGTCTGGGGGCCAAGCAGTGTATATGGGATTCTATGGCTACCATTGTGCACAGGAAGGCTGGGGGGCAAGTGGTAGCCACAAATCCCCATAGATGCTGCCTGACCCCCAGCCTTGTTCCCTTGGGATTGCACAACATGTGTCATATATGATATAGGGCTGAGAGGATAATTGCCTAGTGCTTGGTGCATTTTTGTTAACTTATTGAGTGCCACAGGGGTGAGCAGTGCACATCCCTAGGGAACTCAAAGGGATAAGGGAGTGATGCTGTCCATGGTGCTGAAACTGTTCCCTCCACTCCACTACTGGCCAAGTAGGAAAGCAGAGAGACTGCTCTTCAACTTCAGAATTGTCTTAGCGATGTGTGAAGGGAGGAAATCCCTTTCACATCGACAGCAGTTCACAACCCTCCCTGCTTGTGATTGAGGGCTGTTACTGCATAGAAAGGTACAGGGAGATCCCAACTTCACCAACCTCATGTAGGTGAAGTTGAGACTGTGAACTCCGACAGCAGAGGCTGCCATCGGAGTTTAGTGAATGTGTAGAAATGTCACATTAACATATCAACACACCCCATTGCATGCGATAATGGCTCATTATACTGCATTTCCATATATAAATGAGTCCTGTTTCATTTCCATATGGAATTAAGCCATTGTTGATGTAATGAGTGAACATTTGTAAACTTGTTGGATGGATGTCCGTGCGGCCAGATTTTTGTCAGACTGATGGTGATCTGATTGAGAAGACATTTTATTGAATACTGTTGATGTGTCTTCTACACTGCTCCGACAGAACATCAACAGTTTCATCCCTCTTCGAATTTTAGTGAATCTTGCCTTAATTTCATGTTCTTCACTGTCCAAGTTTTTCAACCTCTGCTCCCTGTTTAAGTTCTCACTTTCTCTTAGTTCACTTCAAATCAGCTTTATGCCATGAAAGAAAATGTGTTATGTACAGAAATGGGGATGAGAATTTCATAGTTTGGTATAACTAATACACGAGACAGGGAAGGTAGTAGGTGCTGACAAAGTATGCAGCAAGCTCTGTTTCCTCTTCTCTTTAAACGGTTTGTTTCTTTTGCTGTTCATCCATCGATCTGAAGCCTGCTGTTTCTGGGATTCAAGTATTTTTGTTTGTCTCCCAGCTTTCATTTCCTGGTTGTACTGGCCTTGAATGTGCCTGTTCTTTTAGTTCTTTCTTGTCCGCAGATATGGTACCTGTGTTTACTCTTTGTTGAGAGTTGAAAGGTGAAGAGTCCTTGAAGCTTTGATCCTATATTTGCACACATTTTTATTTTTTTTGTGTTCATTATCTTGGTTACCCTTTTTATATGGAGATCTAATAAGATACTCTGGCTGAAGTTCTTCTATGTCAGTGGCAGAGCCAGTTGGTTGATAGCACATTAGGTTTGCTACTGGCTGTCGATTACTGGGTAGCATTAGGACTGTGAATCAGTGTTGTTTAGATGGACCCAGTACTTCAGTGCCCTTTTATGTCTATATAGAGCAATAGAGGTATTTCCACAGCTTTGCACAACATGCTGTTTGAGGTGCTTCTCTGAACTTGAGAACTCCTGCTTTATTTCAGTGGAACTGGTATCACATTTAGGGTGTCTGAATATGTGAATTATGTAACAGGACTCTATACCTCACTGACATAGAAATGGATGCCAGTTATGATGCTGTCAAATGTTTTAAATCAGATTCTTCTGGTGGTTTAAGTGATAAAGTTTTTTTTTTTTTTTGTTTTTTTTAATATGAAGGTCTGTGATCCTTTTAGCTGATTGCTAGTCTAAGGTAAGTATTGCTTATTTTCCCCTCCTGTACAGAGCCTTTCAGGGTGATCATTTTTAGTTTTTGGCTCTGTTCTGTAACACTATTGCTTTAGTTTTGTAGGGGTTAATGATTTTGTAGAGTTGTGTTTTTCCAGTATTTTCAGACTGTGTGCAGACTTCTATAGAGCCACTTCTATTGGTGAGAACATGAGCAAGTCATCTAGATGTATATCTGCAACTTTATCTCTTTCAGTGAAAATCTCACATCCCCATACACATTTTTCCTGAGACCAGAATGCATGTTAATATCCCTAGCTATCTCTTGACTAGCATAGGAACATTTTTGTTTACAGAAGGGATCCTCAAACATTAATCTTTCATTTTTTCTTGCTTCCAGGTTGTGTGGATGGGAAGGGTTTCAGGGAAAGACTATTAAGTAATATTGTATAAAAAGTTTAAGATCTCAAGGGATAAATTGGTCAGGGTATATCTTGGCCACAGTAGATTAACTGTGAGATCTTTTGGTGAACCAAACAACCTTACATTTTCTCGTTTTGACAATATAATAGGAGCTCTGTCTACAAGATCCCCACACCTATAAGATATTTCATATATTTTTATTTAGCAGTGATTCAAGATATGTTTTGTAGGCCAGCCATTAGAAACAAAAGATTATAGTTGCCAATTCTGAAAATGGCTTAAATGCTAACCAGAATACCTTTCTTATTGTTTTATATAGTTTTGAGTACTTGATGGTGGTCTAGATCAGTGTTTCTCAACCTTGGTGCCATGGCATTTTGTGTGCCACTTAGATCCACTTAGGTTGTTCCTTTTTTTTTTTAAAACTTTGACAAAAATGTGACTATCCAGTTTCAAATGTTTTGTACAATATGTTTATTTTTGTTATTACTATTGTGCCCTGAAATGCCAGATTTTGTGATAGGGGTGCCTTGAGCAAAAAGGAGTGAAAACCCACTGTGCCAAGTAAAGAGATTGGACACACTGTGGGGGAAGAGGATCTAGCAAAGACTTCAATGTGTCTCAGATTATATTTGTTGATATAAGTATTACAGATAGACCTTGATATAATTTGATAAGCTGCAATTGTTGTTTTTTTAATTGTTATAAATTTGAATGAAATGTGAATATGGCTGTTAATGTTCAGGTGGGTTGTCCTAACAATAGTCCCTGAACTCTCTTGAATCACTTCTTGTCAGTTGCTGTTTTGGAGAGATAGATTTCCCCTTTATATTCACAATTTTTGTCTGTCTGTAAGGCTTGAGAAAGGGCAAGAGGTGCCAGCAATGCGTTCTATGTAACTGTGATGGTGTGTCACTAAAATGAAAGTACAACATCTACATCAAGTGTGTTTTTAGTGTATTTTCTGTTAAAACATTAATTGATTGGTAAAAGTAGTTTACAGTTTTAATTTAACAAAACTTTAATTATTAAATGTTATTTAATAATCTTCAATGCAAACATAATGTGATTAAAAATAAAAAAATCAAAAGCACTCGATTGAACCAAACAATATTTCTTAAAAATGTTTTTTCTCTAGCAACAGTTGAGGGATGCAGGGACCAGTGGGGTATTGAGATCTCTTACAAGTAGCAGGGCACTTGATGAAACACCTTCCACATTTCGTCCTATATATCCCTCCCCACAGGCAGCTAATTCAGTGTTATATGTGTCCTTGGGAGTATCAGGACATTTTTTTCTGATGGAAAATAATTTTCTTTTATATGTTGTTTTCATTTTTAATTTCTATTTGCATGGAAATCCCTGGCTTAGAAAAAAGGATTTCCAGACTGCTCTGTCCTTTTTTGCACTCTCAGTTACTTTTGTGAGATGGACTAAGACAGGCAACTACATGATGCGGGAGATTCACTAAGTGATGATAAAGAGGTGATAAAGTGGAAATGACTTCTCAAGTTTATAACCTCTCCAGTTCGTATGTTATTCTATGGAGCCTATTCACTAAGATCTTCAAAGCTGAAGAAATCACCGCTTAATGAATCTCCCCCGATGAGACCCTAAGCATCATCGTGCTTCTTATATTTTGCAGGCCTTTTGGGTAGGATTCATTGATTCACATGGTTCTCATTTATTACTCCGTTATTTGGTAGAGATTATTTTTCCCTCTCTATATACCACTCATTATGTCTGAATCCTTGGAAGGGGATAATCCTAGAGGCAGTAAAATTTCTGCTACTGCCACTTCTTGTAATTCTTGTGGGGATAAACTTTCTTGGACCCAATCTGGTTCTTGTAATAAATGTACTACAGCATCTCTCAGTGCTTCAGCATTTTAATCTGAGCATATTCCTTCTACGGCACCTGAACCAGAATGGGCCAAAGCATTTCCAGGTTTTGTAACTCCTTAGATACAGTTCTGAGTAAATGGCTTGCTGACTTCCAGAAGAAAATGGCTTCAACACCATAAGGAAACTAGGCCCCTGTACAGTGTATGGGGCTAGTAAAAAAATGATGAAACACCAAGAAAAGTTATAATGAAAAAAATGATGAAAACATATGGACATAGATGAATGAAATGAGTGATGAATGATGGAGCCAATGATAGTGAATGATGATTACAAACAAACATAACAGTCTCAATGTTCATCAAAGATAATGGTCTCTGACAGCGGTACATCTGAGTCCACTTTCTATCCGATATATGTCTCAGAATATAAACAGCAATAAGTGATGAAATGATAAGATGAAAGTTAATGTGTATGATGACACTGATGCTCTCGCGATTAAGTCTGGCAAGTAATATATGCACACAAGACCTGTCCTGATATTATCATATACCAGGTCATGTAAACCATACCCACACGGCATTATAGCATTCCCGGGTACCTTACTCTCCCTTTCACGGAGTCTCCCGCCACTCAAAAATCACTTCTCATCACAACAATGTAAGTTTCTTCATCACGCTGTAACAAAATATATTTTTCAGAGACCTTTTTTCATCCACTTCATTTTAATCTTTCTCCACAGGGTACATCTTTACTGCAAATCGACCCATTTCCACACCTGGAGTCAGTGCACATTTTCCAAAATCAACGCGTTTCGTCCGAGTATCCGCGGACCTTCTCAAGACTGTTCAACACATTACATCTGGTTCACTTCCTTATAACCAATCCCGGAAGTTAATAGGGGGTTTCTATAGTAACTACTCACGATCTTCTATACACATATGTCTTGGGCTACCAGGCATTCCAGCACACGTCTATATATATATATATATATATATATATATATATATATATATATATATATATTTATTTAAATCCTCCACATACATAAGAAAGACCGAGTGTACTAAACACTCGGCCAAATATTCAGGATTATATGAAGTGGGTTAAATTTCCCAAATTGTTCATATTGTTTTTTGTCGGTCCATGGACTGTATAAAGAGCCAGCTACCCGAGGGCAAAGATCCAATTCCAGCATGATAATGATCATCCGTCCTATATCCGCCATTCTCCCCTCATATAAATAAACTGACCATCCCCACAGTCACATGACCAGACCATACTTATACATTAAAAGTTCCAATTTTAAAATCAGAAATAAATTCCCACTTAATATACACTCCCACACATTATTTAAAAAAAACTATCCAGATAGATACTGTCAAAAACACATGTAAGAAGACCCAGTCTATAAAGTTTCAGAGGAACACATTGAACTGTAATTCCTCATTCAATCCCTGAGGAGACAGACAGCCCAAAGTATAAATCCATTTTGCTTCACATCTCAAAAGTTTTGCATCCAAATCACCTCCTCTTCTATTGTTCTTGATGTGTACCATACCAATGGCCCTTAAATTCCCAGGGTCACCTTTATGGAACTCCAGAAAATGCCTAGCTATTGGACTCTCCATCTTGGCACTTTCTATGTCACATTTATGTTCGAGTATTCACCTTCTGAACTCCCTCTTGGTCTTCCCCACATATATCCTCTTACAGGGGCACATCAACTGATACACCACCACCCTAGTTCTGCAGTTGATCATGGATCTTATGTTAAATTTCTTCGTACTATCAAAATAATAAAAGACAACAGTCCTTTGGACAAATTTACAGGCCATACCTGTACCACATCTAAATGTTCCAACCATTTGTTTCTTATCAAGCCATGTTTTACAGGCTCCATTGGATCATAATAGCTACTCACAAGTTGCATGTAGCAATGTCTTGCATGATGTAGATTTTCTATAAGTTCTAGTTTTTAATACCTCATTCCCCACAAATATTTTCAAATCTAAAAATTCAACTTCAACAGGGCTACTCAAACAAGTAAATTTTATATTAAGGTAATTCTGATTAAGATCTCCAACAAACTGATCCAGATCTTGTTTTGTTCCCTCCCATACCATGAATATGTCGTTGATGTATCAAATCCATAGGGCGACGTGCTCACCATACCCACGAACATCCCCCCACTATAGACTGCTCCCACCAGCCCAGGTTGAGGCATGCATAGGTCGGTGCGCACGTCGCCCCCATGGCCACACCACGACATTGTTTGTAGAATCTGCCCCCAAAAACAAAATTATTGTTACTGAGGACAGAGTCTAACAGTTCAATAATGAACTCATTCTGGTGTGAGAGGTCCTGTCTTCAGGAGTCCAAATGTGCCTGACATGCTCTTATACCCACATCATTGGGTATAGATGTATACAGGGACTCCACATCCAATGTGACAAGATATGATCCCGTCTGAACATTTAAACCATTTATACTTTTAATAACATCCCCTGTGTCCCTCACATGTGATGGAAGTGTGGATACAAAGGGTTTTAAAGGTGTATCAATATATCTACTAACATTCTCAGAAATACTCCCAATGCCTGATATCACCGGACGTCCAGGGAGGTTACTTAGAGATTTATGGATCTTTGGCAGGATATACAACGTCGGAACCACCGGGTGTTCAACCACCATAAATTTATATTCATGTCTATTGATTAATCTTTCCTCTAATGCCCAATCTAATTTTCTCTTTAACTTCTGCTGTATTACAGATGCCGGATCCCCTACCAAAGACACATAACACTGTCTATCCTGTAACTGCTGTTTAATTTTCTTCAGATACATGTCCTCACTCATTAATACCACATTACCACCTTTATCACTTGGCTTAATGATAATTTCTGGGTGCTTCCGGAAATCAAAAAATGCTTCCTGTTCATCACTAGACAAATTATCCTTAGTTGTAAACTCAGAGCTTATTAATTGAAGGTATTTTTGAACAGCCTCAGTGAAAGCCTGCACATGTGGACTTAAGGCCAGAGGGGGCATCAGTTTTGATTCAGTTCTCAAATTTGTATATTCACCAAGTTCACTCATCTCTTCCTCAACACTTTCAGTGCTTTCTGATTTTAACTCTTCTAGAATGCCTAAGAATTCTTGATCCTTGACATAATTACTTTCACGATCCTGATGAAGTTTTCTCAGGAGTATTTTCCTTGAAAATAAATTTAGGTCTTTAACGACCTCAAATTCATTGCCCATTCTCACTGGTGAAAAAGACAGACCTCTACTGAGTAATGATATATGGGAATCCTTGAACTCAAAATTAGTTAAATTAATTATAGTCGCATTGTCCAATGATGGTCTAGACACATCTCCCTTACATAAATTCCTTACTTCTCCTTGTCTTTGTGTTTTGACTTGTTTTTTCAGGTCAATCTCCCTAAGGGACAGCTAGATCAATTATGCCTCTCTCTTGCTGTATCCCCTACTTAGTCCATTCAAGAGCCCAATCCCATTGATTAAGAGCCTGTGTTTTGAGACCCTTATCTCCACTATGGCAGGTTTTCAGGTTCTCACCATCCTCACATCATCTAGCCAGTGCATCATGGGTAAAGTAAAACAGGGACCCCTGTTGCCCCCAGCAAGAATGTCCATTATCTAAAGAAGGATCTGGTACTCCATGTGGATGATTCCTCATTTGAGGGAGGTGAGGCAGGGGATGAAGACACAGATGATTCTTCTCTCACACCTGGTGATTCCCTTGAGGAGAACCCTAAAAGCTCTGTGCAAAGCTTAGCATGGATGGTGTTAGATTCATCATATCTCTGAGACCCACTAGATGACATCCCCTATGCACATTTTGAAAAGAAGTGAAAGGGATGCCTGATAGGATGTCTTTCTATCAAGTTAGTTTACTCTTTTTTTTCCCCAACTGTGGGTTGTTCCATCTGTGGTTAATCCCCCAGTTTCTTACATCTAAACACACAGCTCTACCTGTAGAGGATGCAGCTGTGTTTAAGGGTCTGGTGGATAAAAGTCTGGATTCTCTTCTCAATTTGAACTTTTTGGCCGCAGGGCCTGCTGTTCACCTGGACTAGGGTGCAAGGCGCATAGCCATTTAGGGCATTCTGTTATTGGAAGTGGTTCAGATAGTTTTCCTGTGGGGATCTGGTCCATATGGTCTCCAGGATCATCAAACTAATGCTTCAATTTGTGATGCAGCCTTAGGTAGGTTAGGTTTTTTGGTAAGACGTGCACTCTTAGTAACACACAGTAGTAACACACAGTACCCTATGGCTGAAAATCTGGTTGGACAATCAGTTTTCTAAGAATTCCCTTATCTCCTTGTCATTCCCTGTCACTCCATTTCATGCCTTAGCGCCTTAGCATCAGTCTTTCCCATGGATGTCTCATTTTTGTCTTTACTTGTTGCTACTGTCTGATGAGCAAGGCTCCCCCCACCTTTCCCTCTTTGGGCCAAATTCGATTCCACTCCAAACCTAAACAGGCTCCTTAGAATGACTTGTGGAGTTCCAGACCGCCTCACACAATTGGAGGCGGCTGTGACACAATGTTTGGATCCTCTCCATGAATTCTCCTGATTATTTCGGAGGGTTATTCCATAGATAAGAGACTTGACTCTTTTCTCACCGGGGTGAGAAAGGGCTGAATCCACTGACCACCGGGGCAGCGCTGAGGCCTATTTTTGTCTCCATCTGGGTCAATCGGGCCATTGATCTCTGGGGTGAGCAGCTATCAGATGCTATCCATGCTGACATGTAGAAACAAAACAGAAAAACGAACAACAAAGAAAAAGGGCACACACTCTCTAAGTGCAGATTGTTTGAACAGATAATGACCACCACGGATGATTATCACCTTCTTTTGAGAGCTCAATATTTTACTCACATATTCATGAGGCAAAAACCAGCCTCACAGTATAACAGCATTCACTGGATCCCCCCCAGTGCAGGTGTCTGTATCACTATCTACTTGTCTGGGTTCGTCACCCCTCAGACTCAGGTGTTCGGCTCCACACCTTACCCAGAGTATACTTCACAGACTCTCCAAACACTGCAGTCCTTGGCTTGAATGGGGTCTTATTCAAGTCATTCAAGCACAGGACTGTGTTGCTTCTTCGGACAGAAGAATCATCTTAGGGTCTTAGTCCTGGGAGATTTTCTTTTATTCTTAACCGCTTATTTATTTTGCTGTGAATTTTTTGTCATATGAATTCTGGGAAATGGGTGAGGGGATGAGCTGAAGGAAGAGGAGAGAGTCTTTACCCTAAAGGCCCTATCATTTGTTATTTGCTCTGCCCTCCAGGAGGAGTTACTCAACCCCCATTGTACTTGTGTTCTATATGGACTAAAGAGAAAAGGATTTAACAGTTATGAACACTAAAATTCTATTTTGGACCAGGTTCTTGTGGAAAACTCCTAACAAACGACTTTTTCTTAACAGGCACATTTCTAATTTGTATCATTTTTCAGCTGAGGCCTTGACATAGTAGGCACTTGATCCCTCAATGTATCTCTTTGCCAAGAACACCACTCTGCCTCTGGCAGATGCTTCAGCCCCTAAAAAGTTCAAGCATATAATTGCTTAGATTCTCTCCTTCGGGTGAACTATGTTGGCACGGGTGCCAACCTTCTACCTATTATTGCTGCTACCTGTGTCACTAAAGCAAATGCTATCTAAGCTGAACAACTTTTGGATGCCATCTAAGTTAATGTTCCTATAGACATTTGTGTTACTTGCCAAGTTCCTTGAAGTAAATTCATACCTTATGGAAGCAGCCTTTGACACAGCCAGGTTCTCCAGGAAATCCTCAGCTTTTTTCCTGTGGCTGAGCATCTCACTTTGTGGCTCACGATCTGGTCCACTGACCAGTCTTCCAAGAAGTTCCTGGTCTCTATTGCTTTTGTTAGCCGTATGATCAGTCATGCCACTGGAAGCAAGAGTTCATTGCTTCCTCAAGTGCTTCCTAAGCAGACTTTTTTCCTAAGAAGATTTGTGGCTTTTATTACTCGTTTGGTTACGCATCCTGGCCAAACAAGAAGCCTAAGACTCACAAGTTTACCTTGGCCTGACTCTTGGGGTCCTGGTCTGTATCTGCCCATAGTGAGTCGTCTTCATTTTTCCAATGTACATTGGCAATTTCAGAGATGGATCGCTGAAGTCCTCCCCCCCTCACGTTTTTTTGTGTCCAGAGTTCTTTGGGATCCTCATCTATTTCTAGACTCCATCTCTTCCCTGCTAAAAAAGCAGGTTTAAGCCCCTTTTTCTCCAGAGGAACAGTTAACCAGATTCTACATAAAATCTTTGTGTTGTTCCTGTAAAAGACAGTGGCTGATATCCCATACTGTACTTAAAGTACCTAAACCATTTTGTGCTGGCCCCTCAGTACTAAGTGAAGTCTTGGGAATCTGTCTAATTGAGCATCTTGCCTCGCTACACCTGCAGGATGCTTACTTGCATGTCTGATCCACCAGGATCATCAACGTTTCCTGCACTTTGCATTTCAGGAAAGTAATTTTCAGTTCATTGCCCTTCTTTTTGGTCTAGTGTCTTCTCTGAGAGTCTTCTCAAAGTTTATGTCTGTCTTGGCAGCTCACAACCACACTCAAGGGATCTCTTTGACCCCTTATATAAATGACCTTTTACTCAAGGTTCCTTCAGAGATGGTATTGTTCATGCAGATTTAGGAGTGTGTTTCTATACTGGAGCAGCGTGGTTTGGTTAAAAAAATTGTCCTTGGTTCTTTCCCAGGTCCTTAGTTTCGTAGGCAAGAGGTTCTGTATCCTCCAAGGGACGGCGTTCCTTCCAGACAAAAATATTCAGTCCTTGTTCCTTCTGGTGCCTCAGGCGATATCCTGGCCATCTGTGACAGAGCAGGAAAACATGAAGGTACTGGGTTACCTATTTTCTGTCTTGGAGGCAGTACACATTGCACAATTCCATACAAAGGAGTTGCAACTGGATATTCTCAGGAATTGGTCCATACACCTTATCTATCTTATGCCATGTTATTGTCTTTCCAGATGAAGGAAGACCTTCACTAGTGGCTTCAAAGGTTCCATCTGATTCTGATGTCTGTTTATCATTCCCAAGTGGATTGTGTTCCCCATGGATGCCAGCCTGTTGTGATGGAGTGCTACCCTGTGTCCTCCGAAGTCCCAGGGCCTTTGGACCAGGGAGAAGAGCATCCTAGCCATGAATGTCCTGGAGTTATGAGTGATTTGCTTAGCTCTACACCACTTGTTTTATCCTCTGTTAATACCGCCAATGAGGATTTAATCAGACAACGCAACGGCAGTCATTTAGGTCAACCATTAAGGAGGAATCAGAAGCATGTCAGCCAGGGCCAAGGCTCCGAAGATTCTCTAGGGGACCAAGGCCCACATGCCAGCGTTGCCAAAAGTTGTGGCAGATTTCCTGAGTTGCCAAAACACCTCATTACTGAAAATTGAGTGTTCAGTCAGAGCATATGCAACTTTAATGTTCAGTGTTACCAGTTGTGGATTTCGTAACCTGCTGCCTAAACCGCAAAGTTCCCCAGTTCTCTGGAAGGATGTGGGACCTTCTGGTTTTTGCAGTGGATGTGATGACCATCCAATGACATTTTCCTCTAAGAAAAGTTGGGAGGGCTGTCATTCTCCGTTTTGGCATCATCAGGACTGGTTTTGAGATCTTCTCAGGTTGTTCATAGCGGAACCTTTTTGCTCCCCTTTGAGACTGGAACTTCTGACCTAGGCATGATAATTCGTCTTTAGGTGGAGAAGTTGGCTTTGAGGCCAGAAAAAGGGTTTATCTTGTGCTGTCATTTCTGCTATGTTCCAAACTAGAAAACCAGATTTATCAAAGGCATGTTATAGGGTTTGGTTCCTCTTCTATCAGTGGTGTGCTGATCATTTTTCTCGACTGAGGTCTTTTTCAGCGTCCGGTAGTGTCTTGGCCTTAATCTTAGCTTAATTAATGTTCAGATTACAGGTAGCTCTGTTCTTTTCCAGTGGTGCTTTGCTTTGCTCCCTGATGTGAAGACTTTCATTCAGGGGGTCCTCCTGCTCTGTCATGTGACAGAAGGAAGGGGGTCTGTTAGCCTTCACTTGGGAGGCATGATATGCCAAGTTATCTTCAGCTGTCTTACAAGTATATGAGTGCTTTTTATGTGCTGGTATACTAATATTTGTATGTAGGTCAGGCTCAGGCCCTGCTCCAGGCTGCCAGCAATCCACAGCAGCACCTTCTCCTGGATACAACTGCACTGTGCACACCAGTTCCAAGGACTGGTCCTGTTGAAGCCCAGACCGACATAGTGTACAAAGCAGCTCACATGGAGCACCATGGCTAATACCACCAGCAGTGACAGGTAGAGCACCAGTATGGCACTACCACTCCTGGGACCGGGCACTACTAGTACTACTCATAGAGTACTTCTCCTATAGATAAAATTCTGCCAGGACACTTGGAACTGCAAGTACTCCTCCTCCTGCCCACTGGCCTGTTTTAGCTCTCCCCGCCAGGCAGATTTAATAATCAGCCCTCTGGCCCATCCCGACCATCTTTACATGGTAGCGTCTCCTGTTGCCGGGCAACTAAATGACGTCTATGGAGAATCACAACAGGATGGAACTACATGCAGATTAACATTCCACTCTTATGTAGAAGGACCTGTAACTATTGAACTCTAATGCACATCCTTACCATTATTGGGGAAACACACCTTTAAGACAAGTGGGTTTTCCCATGCACACACTTTGAACAGCCTAGCTCTTTCAATTATGCAAGGGTGCAAGCTTGAAAGATAGAGGTATATATAATGTTGGAAGAGTACTACATTTTGAGTCGGTCACACACTAATTCAGTGTGCCTCTGCCTGCTGGTGGTGTTGGAGACAAACGTCAAAAAGATCCATGCCATAGGATTTAGGACAGGAGAGGACATTGGATAAGAAATTCCCCAGAAGAGACTGCAGGGTACCGGAGGGGAAGCATGTCATGGGAGGGTTGATGCATAAAGGAAGTGTGTATGATGGGAGGAGTAAAGAAATTAGCTTAAAGGGCTGGTGACAGGAAATGGCAAGTTTGGTCTGGAGGAAGAGGTGACAGAGGAAGCATCAGCCCTACAGCTGTCGGGTTTCCAGTGTTCCTCCTGTGTCTCTCCATCCATTTTTCCTGGTGCTGTGGCTGCTCACTCCAGACCCTGCAGCGTTTCCTGGATTTTGTCCTCCGCTCTGCCTCCGATCACGGCCTCCTGATTGCTGTCTTTCCCTGTCTTTTTCTTTCGTCTGTCTTTTCTTTTTCTTTTCCCCCATCCTCTCTTTTTCCTCTACCATCCTGCTGGCGGTGGTTTTTCTCCCCTATCTTTTTCTTTCTGTCTCCCCTTCTGCCTTCTTTATGGCTTGTGGCCGGATCAGGCAGGGGACCTAGGGGAGGCGTCTGCCTTGCAACGGGGGAGCCGCTATGCTGCTCTGAACGGGTGCTGCTACAGTTTTGGTCCTGACGTGTGGGGCTACCTACGGCCGCCGCATGGCAGGGCGATCTGTCGACGGTAGCGACAAGGGAGTCGTGGCTGCTGGACGAGGACCGGCTGGCTTTGGAGGGTAGGTTTCCCCTTCTTTCAGGGCTGGGCTTTCCTGTTCCTTTGTTTTGGAATTGACTGTGCTCAGGTTGCTTCCCTCATGCGGTAGGACGAAGTCGGGGATCCTCTGCTTCCTTCTCCCGGCCCGGGAAATCCGCAAGGGGGGAGCTTTGGCCTATGGGCTGGGCCCTCGCCTTTCCAGTGGCGCTGCCTGTTCCTTTCTGCTTTGTCTGGTGGGTAGGTTTTCTTGGTATTCCTTGTGGGCTGACATGGGACTCCTTGCTAGTTGTGGGGGTTTCCCATGGTGGTCACTCAGGTTGTATCCTCATGTATATATGTGTGTGTTTATATGTAGGTGTATATGTTTAGGTAGGTTGGTGTTTTTTCTGTATATAGGTGCCTCTCTTTAAGGATGCGGGTGTCGAGGGCATTTTCATGCATCTGGTTCAGTTGCTGGGAGGACTGGTGTGGGTTGCTCTGCTTGGGGTTTTTGGTTTTAGCGGGTGCTTGTGGAGGTTGGTGATGTGTTATGGGTTGGTCGGTCTATGAGTGTGTGTTGGAGAATGTGTTGTATGATTCTGCAGGTATGTATATCTGCAGGGGTCTTTTTTTGGTGTTGGTACGTGACCTGCTCTGTGTTACGGTTTTTTAGGACTCTCAGACCAATAAGTGAAAATAAAACACACTTTATTAAAGTGAATAATGCACAATTGCGCCCTCTAGAGGCGGTAGGTAATACACAGATAAAGTAAACTGAGATAATACAAGGAAAATAGCATAATGGACATAAATGCAAATCAGTATGCACTAGGATGATATTGACCCCTAAGGGGTTAAAGTCCAAATAACAGTCAGTCTCAGATGTGGAGGTTTGACACGCCCTGGATGTTAAATAGGCTGTGCTGTACAGACGATGTTCATCAGGTGCTGAGGAACGAGCTGCCTTGCCAAGGTGGTAGATAATAAGCAGAATGGGTAACAACTTAGCCCCCACGGGCGTAGCTACAGGAACTGCTTTTGTATGTGCAAGTGCGAATAGCCCCTTCGGGTGTAACGGAAACCGGCCTGCAATGCAAGAGCTAATAACCTGCTCAGGTGTAATCGAATGCAGTAATACTAGAGCCAGAGCCACTAGTCCCCTCGGGCGTAGTACCGGATAAGCCAACACTGAAGCCTTTCTGCCAACACTCTGTGTCAATGATCTCGTCGGTAACCAACACCGGAGAGCCTTAAGCGCCCAAACGGCCCAAACTTTGTGAACACTCTGCAACGTTAGACTAGAGTTGCCGACGGAGAGCGGCCAACTCAGCAGCAGTATCACTTGCAACGAGGCTCGTACAGGAGATAGAGAGAGTGAATTTGAGGCAGCACTGCAAGAGTTAAAATGCACGTTTACTCGAGGCTTCAGCGCTACTGCAAGGCTCTGTAACGTTACTCGAGGCTTCAACGCTACAATCAGGCTCTGCAAGGAGAGGAAGGCCCACAGAATACACACAGCTCTGCACTAGAACGAGGCACAGCACTATCGAAGGAATCACCAGGCAAGGCAGTGGCACAGACGTGGGCAGCAGGGACAGGAAAATGTCGCGGCGGCGACAACTGGAACGCAGGTCACTGGAACAAGCTGGAAGTCGATCTTCGGAGCAGGAAGTCAGCCGGGCCGGGTCATACACAGGCAGGAACGTCAAACTAGCCGAGTCAGGATCCAAGGGTGGTCCGCAGACGAGCCGGGTCATACACAGGCAGGAACACTGGAGAATGGTCAGGGCAAGCCGAATCGGTACACAGGAACTCAGAATACAGGAACACAGCAAAAGCACTACTGGCTCAGGAACACCACGAAAGGGCAACTGACATAAGAGATAGCCAGGTATAAAAAGGTCATCAGGAGGCGGGTCAAACTCAGTCAGCAAATCAGTGACATCCACAACTGAGAGTGACAGGAATCACAGGCACTGTGATAGTACCCCCCTCTCAAAGACCCCCTCTCCTAGCCTGAGGTTTGGGTTTCAAAGGATATTTAGAGTGAAAGCTGCGTACTAATCTTGGTGCATGGAGATCCCCCTGATCAATCCAAGAACGTTCTTCAGGGCCATAGCCCTTCCAATGAACCAAATATTGCAGCTTTCCTCTAAATCTCCTGGAATCAATAATACTCTGGACTTCATATTCCTCTTGGCCCTGGACGTCCACCGGCCCAGGAATCACTGGCGTAGTAGTATAACGATTGCACACCAAGGGTTTCAGGAGAGACGCATGGAACACATTATGAATGTGCATAGAGGGTGGAAGCTCCAGAGCATAAGAAACCGGATTAATCTTGCGGATAATCCTAAATGGACCAATGAACCGGGGAGCCAGTTTATTGGATGGCACTTGTAAGTTGAGGTTTCTGGATGACAGCCATACCCTGTCCCCAACTTGAAATGAGACCGCTGGAAGGCGTCTGCGATTAGCGTGCCGTTGCTGCCGCCTGAAAGACTGACTGAGGGACCTCTGAACCTGTGCCCAAGTGGAATGAAGTCGTGCCAAATGCTCGTCTAGAGCAGGAATCTGCTGCGCCTGAAAGGAGTCCGGGAGCAGACAAGGCTGGAAACCATAATTCACGAGAAACGGGGAGCTCCCGGACGATGAGTTAACCGCACAGTTCCTGGCATGGCAACAGGTCAGCTCAATTATCATGATGATCGGTGACAAAGCAGCGCAGGAACTGTTCCAGTCCCTGATTGGCACGCTCAGCGGCCCCATTCGTCTGGGGATGGTAGGCGGAGGAAAATGACAATTGAATGCCCATCTGACAACAAAATGCCCTCTAGAACCTAGAAACGAACTGGCTCCCACGGTCGGAGACAATTACTCTGGGCACTCCGTGCAGACGGAACACCTCTCTGGCAAAAACTATAGCCAATTCTTGAGCCGATGGAAGGCCAGTCAGAGGCACAAAATGTGCCATCTTAGAGAATCTATCGACCTCCATAAGAATGAACTTGTAACCTCTAGATGCCGGTAGTTCTCCCAAAAAGTCAATGGATATATGAGACCATGGACGGTCTCTGTTAGGCACCGGTTGCAATAAGCCCACAGGGAGATGCCTAGGGGTCTTGGCACGGGCACAAGTGGTACAAGCTGCCGTAAAAGCGGCGCAGTCAGCTCTCAACGTAGGCCACCAAAATAGTTGCGAGAGAGACCATACTAATTGGTCCCTACCAATATGCCCAGCTGCTTTAGAGGCGTGATAGGTCTCCAACAGACGGATACGGAATGACTCTTCTACAAAACACTTCCCCACTGGGGTTCCAGGAGGTGCCCGTGATTGTGATGCCAGTATCTCCTCCCCCAGTGGCGAGGTTATAGTGGTACGAATAGTAGCTAGGATCCGATCTGGCTGAATGATGGGTACCGGGACTTCCTCCCTCTCAGTGTCAGAAGCGAACTGACGTGACAACGCATCAGCCTTGATATTCTTAGAACCAGGAAGATAGGATACTAAGAAATTGAACCGGGACAGAAACAGCGCCCACCTGGCCTGTCGAGAAGACAGTCTTTTGGCTTCTGAGAGATAGGTTAGGTTCTTATGGTCAGTAAGAATTAGTACTGGAGTCTGAGTGCCCTCCAAGAGATGTCGCCACTCCTTTAGTGCCAGTATGATGGCCAACAGTTCCCTGTCACCAATCTCGAAATGACTCTGGGCGCTGGACAATTTCTTAGAAAAGAACCCACAAGGCATTAAAGCGCCACCTCCCACAGGACGTTGGGAGAGCACCGCCCCAACCCCAACATCAGAAGCGTCAACCTCCAAAGTAAACGGCAGGGAGGGATTAGGGTGGGACAGTACAGGAGCAGATGCAAAGGCAGATTTCAGGGTAACAAATGCGTTTTCAGCTGCCTCAGACCACTGAGAGGGAGAAGCGCCCTTATGAGTCAAGTCTGACAATGGTCTTACAATCGTGGAAAAGTTCTTGATGAACTTCCTATAATAATTCGCAAAACCTAGGAATCGTTGAATGGCCTTTAACCCCTTAGGCCGAGGCCATTGCAGAACCGCTGCCAACTTCTCCTGATCCATGGCAATGCCACTTTTGGATATAATGAACCCCAGGAATGGTACTTGAGAAGTATGGAATTCGCACTTTTCTAATTTACAGAATAACTTGTGCTTACGAAGTCGGAGCAAGACTTCTGAGACATCTTTAATGTGTTGGGCAAGGTTAGCAGAGTGAATTAGTATATCCTCTAGATACACTACCACACAGGACTGGAGCAAGTCACGTAAAATATCGTTAATCAATTCCTGAAATACTGCAGGCACATTGCATAAGCCGAATGGCATCACCAGATATTCATAAATCCCTGTTCTGGTATTAAACGCCGTTTTCCACTCGTCACCCTCTTTAATTCTGACTAGATTATAGGCGGCTCGCAAGTCAAGTTTGGTAAAGATCGAAGAGCCCTTTAATCTGTCGAATAATTCTGTAATAAGTGGAATGGGATAGGCGTTCTTGGGCATCAGCTTATTCAACTCACGGTAGTCAATGCAAGGCCTGAGTTCCCCACTTTTCTTTTTGACAAAAAAAAATCCGGCACCAGCCGGAGATGTAGATTTTCGAATGATTCCCCTCTCCAGGGCATCTGTGATATACTCCTCCATTGCCCTATTTTCCTCACAGGACAGTGGGTAAGTACGTCCCCTAGGAGGCACGGCCCCTGGAGACAAATCAGTGGCGCAATCGTATGGCCTATGGTCAGGCAATGCGCTGGCCTCTCCTTTGCTAAACACGTCACTGAATTGCCCATATTCTGTTGGCACAGCTGGAGAGGTACACATAATCTTAACAGGAAGAGAAAGACAATTCTTGTTACAGTACTCCGACCAAGAGTTAACTTCACACCTTTGCCAGTCAAATTGGGGATTGTGTGTTTGCAACCACAGGAACCCCAAAATAACTGAATGATGTGGGGAACGAATGATCTGAAATTGTATCTGCTCCCTGTGACAAGCCCCCACAGTCATAGACACTGGGATTGTCTCGAAGGTAATGAAAGCAGGATCCAGGGGTCTGCCATCAATGGCCTCTATAGCCACAGGAGAGTCCTTTTTACATAACGGAATGCCCTGAAACTCAGCAAAGGACTGATCCATGAAGTATCCGGCTGCCCCGGAGTCCACCAATGCTAGGACTTCTATGACCTTATCAGTCCATGCAAAAGCCACCTGGATGGTGGGTTTAGTGGTGCAAGTCTCTAGGGACTGTTCAACACCACCTAGGGCCTGTCCCCCAAGGTACCCTAGGTGCGTTCGTTTCCCGGCCTTACAGGACAATTGCGTAATATATGACCTGGTTTGCCACAATATAGGCATAAACCTTGCCTTCTATGATACAGTTTCTCCTCTTTAGTGAGCCTAGTAAAACCTACTTGCATAGGTTCAGTGCCGTCAGCTGTTCGCTCAGGTAGGACGGGTGGAGTGGGTGGGTTAAGGAACTCGTTCTGGCCATAACTCTTTGCTTTGGTCCTCTTAGCCAAGCGTCTCTCCCGGATGCGAGAATCTATTAACATGACATAGTCAATGTACTCGTCCAGCTTGCTGGGTACATCTCAAGCTGCTATCTCGTCCTTAATCTATTCAGCGAGACCCTGAGTAAAAGCAGCAAGTAAGGCCTCATCGTTCCAGCCTACCTCTGCTGCCAAGGTCCGGAATTCGATAGCGTATTCGCCCAGAGTGCGTTCGCCCTGCTGAATCTCCATCAGCCTTTTGGCAGCAAAGGCAGACCTACCAGGAGCCTCAAACACACGTCTGAACTTCACCACAAATTCTCTAAAGTTCAGTGTGCAGGGTCTGGCACTCTCCCATATCGGATTTGCCCATGCCAAAGCTTTGCCCGTCAACAGAGATATCATAAAGCCGACCTTGCTACGGTCGTTAGGAAATGCCTGGGGTGCCAATTCCAAAAATATCTCCAACTGGTTAATAAAACCTCTACATAAGGAGGGTTCGCCATCATATCTTAGGGGTAACGGTACCGCTGCCGTTAACCTTCTTGTGTTAGTACTGAGAGATACAGAGGGATTCTCCGGTGTCAAGACTGGGGGGACCACCGGATTCGGACCAGACTTGTCCAAATGTACTGTACGTTCAAGTAATGTTTGTAGAGCCAGTGCCAATTGGTCCAGGCGCTGCTCCTGGACATCCATTCTCCAGTGGATGTTCAGAGGATTACTTTCACCCTTACCGTCTGAGGTCAGTGCCCTTTCGTACTGTTACGTTTTTTTAGGACTCTCAGACCAATAAGTGAAAATAAAACACACTTTATTAAAGTGAATAATGCACAATTGCGCCCTCTAGAGGCGGTAGGTAATACACAGATAAAGTAAACTGAGATAATACAAGGAAAATAGCATAATGGACATAAATGCAAATCAGTATGCACTAGGATGATATTGACCCCTAAGGGGTTAAAGTCCAAATAACAGTCAGTCTCAGATGTGGAGGTTTGACACGCCCTGGATGTTAAATAGGCTGTGCTGTACAGACGATGTTCATCAGGTGCTGAGGAACGAGCTGCCTTGCCAAGGTGGTAGATAATAAGCAGAATGGGTAACAACTTAGCCCCCACGGGCGTAGCTACAGGAACTGCTTTTGTATGTGCAAGTGCGAATAGCCCCTTCGGGTGTAACGGAAACCGGCCTGCAATGCAAGAGCTAATAACCTGCTCAGGTGTAATCGAATGCAGTAATACTAGAGCCAGAGCCACTAGTCCCCTCGGGCGTAGTACCGGATAAGCCAACACTGAAGCCTTTCTGCCAACACTCTGTGTCAATGATCTCGTCGGTAACCAACACCGGAGAGCCTTAAGCGCCCAAACGGCCCAAACTTTGTGAACACTCTGCAACGTTAGACTAGAGTTGCCGACGGAGAGCGGCCAACTCAGCAGCAGTATCACTTGCAACGAGGCTCGTACAGGAGATAGAGAGAGTGAATTTGAGGCAGCACTGCAAGAGTTAAAATGCACGTTTACTCGAGGCTTCAGCGCTACTGCAAGGCTCTGTAACGTTACTCGAGGCTTCAACGCTACAATCAGGCTCTGCAAGGAGAGGAAGGCCCACAGAATACACACAGCTCTGCACTAGAACGAGGCACAGCACTATCGAAGGAATCACCAGGCAAGGCAGTGGCACAGACGTGGGCAGCAGGGACAGGAAAATGTCGCGGCGGCGACAACTGGAACGCAGGTCACTGGAACAAGCTGGAAGTCGATCTTCGGAGCAGGAAGTCAGCCGGGCCGGGTCATACACAGGCAGGAACGTCAAACTAGCCGAGTCAGGATCCAAGGGTGGTCCGCAGACGAGCCGGGTCATACACAGGCAGGAACACTGGAGAATGGTCAGGGCAAGCCGAATCGGTACACAGGAACTCAGAATACAGGAACACAGCAAAAGCGCTACTGGCTCAGGAATACCACGAAAGGGCAACTGACATAAGAGATAGCCAGGTATAAAAAGGTCATCAGGAGGCGGGTCAAACTCAGTCAGCAAATCAGTGACATCCACAACTGAGAGTGACAGGAATCACAGGCACTGTGATACTCTGGTGGGTGGAGAGCTTGGCTGGTATGTTGGTTTTTGCTCCTCATTTGTCTGCTTTGGCGCTGGGGCCGGGGATCTGTCTCTGGCGGGGGACGTGTAGCGGTAGGTTGGTGTGTGTGTGTAGTAATGAGAAATGATACACTGGGTTACACAAAAAAAAAAAAAAAAAAAAAAAAAAAACTCGAGTTTTACCTTGGCATATTATCCCTGAGATTTGTGAGTAAGCTGGCTTTGCTTCGGCAGTGTCTATGGGTTTTTATAAGACCTTAGTTTTCTTGCTTCTACACTGTATAACCTTGTATACGCCCTTTGCTCGGGTATAGGTTTATGTTTGCTTTCGTGGGTGTGTGTTAAGTGTGGGGGGGGTTGCTTGGCTGTCTATGTGTGGGTGACTGGGGTGGCGTCTATGGAGGTATGGCTGTATATCCATGTGTATATGGGTACTAGGTAATACGGTGTCTGTTTAGTGGTTTTTCAGTGTTTGGGTGTCCGGCTCTTCAGCTGTTGTTTTATGTGTTTTGTCCAGGTGTTTATGGTGGGTGCAGTTGGTTTTTTTGGGGTGTTGTGGGGTGCCTGTTCTGTACTCTTTGTATGCTGTGCTGTGGGTTGCTGGGTTTGGGTTGTGAGTTCTGTATGTGCGGACGGTGTGTTTGTTGGGTGGTTGATGGCTAGTTCTCCTGGGTTGTTTGTGGTTGGTTTGAGGATTTGGTTTTACAGGGTTGGTTATTGGGTGGTGCCTTGTGGGGCTGTGTGCGTTGCTTATCCTGTGTTGTGCGTTAATGGGGGTACAGACCATAGTGTTAGTTTGTGTGGGGGACCCGATGGTCGTGGCATCGATCGTCAGTCTGGTGGCGGGGGGGCTCAACTGGTCAAGGTATTGACAGTCGGGCCTCGTGGCGGATAGTCCTTGCATGGTTTTCAGAGATCGATAACTGATATGGTAAAGTTAGGGAATTTTATCCTCGGGCGGAAGCCCTTTGGGAGTTTGCCCCGGACTTAGGACGTGGGAGGTAACGTTACCCTTTGAAGCTAAAGTGGTGGTTAATGGGGTAATTAATTGGGAATCAGCAGTAAGTGCTGAAAATGGTGGAATCAGCTGTAAGTGCTATAAATGGTGGAATCAGCTGTTAAGTGCTGACGAATGGTGGAGTCAGCTGTGAGAGCTGACGAACGTTGGGAGCAGCTGTAAGGCTGAAGAATGTGGGAATGTTAGCATTAGCATGTACAATTTGTCCATGCTTGGTTAATGATTGATTAATGGTTAATTATTGTTTGAACAAGAATAATAATAATAAATAATAATAATAAAGAGTGAAAATAGTTTAATAAAGCTGTGGTCTGTTAACCCCAAAGTAGATGTGTTTGTGTAATTATTTATGGATCATACCCTCTCCCTATGACGTGTTGATAAGCAGATTAGGATCCTGGTTTTGCCCGCGGATGGTGTGGGAGTTCCATGCCATATAGATAAAGACAGGATAAGATTGTGTGTATCCGATTGAAAGGCTGACTATAATATGGACTCTGCCCGCTGGAGGTGCAAATAACAGCTAATTCAGATTCACTGTATATATTTATAGATACATAATAGATGGGAGAGACACCATATAGTTTTCACTTTATGACTTTATAATAGTCTGTCCACATAGAGCACTATATTCCAAAGAACTACATCAATACAGAAGGTGCTAAGACTGGTTTTTGAACTACTATGTGTTTAAACAATATATTTGGATGTTGTCTTCAAAATACCTACTTTATTGAAAAAATATTGGTACTTGGAACTCTATCACATTTTAGAGATTTTATATTGTGAATTTTTTTAGTGTATGTTACACATGGATGTTTATATATGAGATAATTACTATTTGGAGATAATTTATTGTTTAATGAATCATTTTTATTATTATATAGACAACTTTGCACTTCCCTTATAGTGTGTTTATATGTGTGTGTTTATATGTGTGTGTGTGTATATATATATATATATATATATATATATATATATATATATATATATAGACACACACATGTATGTGTTAAACTAGCTTTACTGTCACTTTGACTTTGCATAATCTGCAAGTGCATAACATGTAATGTCAAACTGCCTATAATTATATTTTCTTTTTTTTTTTTTTTTTTTTTTTTTTTTTTCTTTTTTTTTTTTTTATTATGCACCTGATTTAGAGGTAATTCATTTATTGTTTCCAGAGAGCTTTCTGTCAGGCACTGTGCAGCACTTAGAGCTTTGTATGCTCTAGTGGAGACTTTTCATTTGTGGTAATAGTGAAGCTTTATAGCACTGTCCCTGATCTCACAGTCCCTGACGGAAAACTTTCTGAAACTCTGTAAACTGAAATAATGTGAGATGCCAGGGACAGAAAAGTGTAAACAATGGTGAATATTACAAAAATTATATGCAGTTTGATTGTACATGGTATGCACTTTAAAACAATAGTAATGTGTAGCGATAAATGCCCCTTCGATTATTCTTCATAGTTTTTTGGCCATGTAAAGCTGTAATACATTACTGTCCCATGTGTAGTTAAAGAGCCATTAAGTTATAAACTGTCCCCCTCCCTCATCTTTTACCTACGTAATGCTGCTCTCTAAGCTATCTGTATGGAGCGTAACGAGGGACAATCTTCTTTGAGCATAAGGAAAAACCTGCCCTCCTTCATCAAGGGGGGCAGGATTTTTCTTATGCTCACAGCCAGAAGATTGTCCCTTGCTACGAGCTGTCTGGTCCGATGACTGGATTCCACATTTGAGGGGAGGCAGCTTACAAAAGGTAAATGGAGCAGGAGGGGGGCACTTTATAATTCAATTACTCTTTAAATACGTATCGGATGGTATTGTAATACAGCTCTACATGGCCAAAAAACTATGAAGAATAATCGAAGGGGCATTTCTTTTCATACATTACTATCCCTTTAAGAATATTTTTAGACTAAAAGGAGATAAACTGTCACTTTAATATACATGCATACATGTCTCAGAGAGAGATTATTAGGATTCAGCAAGGGAAGAGTAAAGTGGGGTTGGAAGTTGGTATCTAGGTACAGGTAGAACTGAAAATGTATGCAGGAGAGAGAACATTTAGAAGGAAAGGAACAGAGAGGGATATAGACAACAATACTTTTTTAAAAACATGTTTTGCTCTTCTGGAGTGTAGTGGGTGTGTAGTGATGACTGTAATTGACTGTACTTGGTCCCATATCTCTGTCTCTGTCTCATTACAGCATTATAAACTTCCCCTCCCGTCTGACCACATCCGCATAACTCCGTTGTGAGGTAGAGATATTTGTCAGGCAGCTAAATATACTTTAGTTTAGGGGGTGCGTGGGCAAAGGAGAGCAATGCGGGGGTGGAAATACAGCTATAAATAGTTACTTCTGTTTTATTCACACCGATAAACCATGACTGGAAAAACTTCAATACTAATTGCAGCGAGCCTTGTTCATTATCATTATATTAATTTGTGTTGTTATATATAGTATGAGATGTTTTATAGAAATACTGCATTATTTTTGTTTGTATGATATTATTATATAGACAGTAGTGGTGTCAGGGTTAAGCTATCATCCAGAAGTTAATTTTTTTTTTACATAATGGTTGTTAGAGAGAAGTTCATTTCTAAAAATCATTATGAAGGACTCCTCCTGGAGGTGGGGTTGAAGTAAGAGCTGGAGAGTCCTACCCTTGAGTGGTGACAATGGCTTGTCTGCCTAACTTCACTAGAGGTATTATAGGGAAGCTACTATCTGGAAGTTCAGGTGCATCCGTGTTGATGTTTCTTTCTTCTTTTGTTTGTTACATGAACGTTGTTTGAGATTTTTTAATGGTAGTATTACATTTTGAATATTGTTGAATACCATTATCTTTTAATGATAAAACCATGCTGGATAATTCTGCATGGAAAGATATGACAGTTTGGGCTCCTTACATTTAAATATTTAAGGAAATATGAACTTTTATATACATATTGATATTTTCCTCTGTGTCCAATCCACGGCACTGTGGGCTTTGGCTCCGCCTTCCAGCTGGGTAGGACCAATCTTTAAATTTCGTTTGCTACCTCTCCTCTGCAGTTATTTTTGGTCCTACCCAGCTGGAGGACGGAGGCTATGCCTCACGCTCTCACAAGAGGACAAAACGCTGAAGGAATCGATCCACAAACAGCTTGTACATACCGGAGGCATGATCTGGCAGAACGGTGTTCAGACCAACAGGGAAACTGGCCGCTCGCTCGGCGACACGCCACTTCCCACATGCGGCTTCTCATTCAATGATCTCTGGGCTGAATAGCGCGCGCACGCGCCCGCTCAATCCCTATAATATGAAGCAGGGAACGGAAGCAGGAAGCGGCTCTGGAAGCGTTCCAGAGTGAAACGCACGCGGTTAAACACACTTCCGGTTGGCAAGCGGTCATAAAAGGAGGCTGTTACACGGATCACAGGTATGTAAGCCTAATATATTTATGTATGCATATAGGTATTTATGTACAACATGTGCTAGTACAGCTATCTTATTGGGTTATCAGTATCTGCTCAATCAGCTAGAACCTGGCAAGCATGTCAGTCTCTAAAGAGTCTAAATCAGACAAATCAAAGATTACTGAACCTGCTAAAGATGAAAAAGCAGCACCAAAGGATAAACCATGTGCTGGATGTAATAATACCCTGCCTGTTACTGACCCTGCAAAGCTATGTTTAGCATGTCTACAACAAGCAGCAGGGGGAATGTGCCACTACAGTTCCAGGACTTCCTATCCTGGATGAAGACTTCCATGCAGGACACATTTACCTCCATGCAGGAAACGGCAAGGAAGCGCCCTAGAACTTCAGACCCAGAGGAGGGTCCATCCGGCATCCAGGATGACTATGATGATGCTTATATTGACCTAGAATCAGCAGCTTCTTCAGCGGAGGAAGGAGAGCTGGTGGAGGAAGCTGGCAGCTTTAGCACAGACAAAATGGATCATCTTATCAAGACCTTGAGAAAGACGCTGGGATTGGAGGATGTCCAAAAAGATTTAAACGTGATGGATGCCGCATTCGTGGGATACAAGAAAGCAGTTCCACAGTTTCCAGTACACAGCTCAATTCAAGATATTATTACTAGTGAATGGAAGCAGACCGAGAAACGTGGCGCCATTTCCAAGAGATTCCATCGGATGTACCCCTTTCCAGAAGAAGAAACCTCAAATTGGTTTACTCCACCCAAGGTAGATGCAGCAATTGCCCAAACCTCAAGACGAACCACTATTCTACTGGAGGATGGTACTACATTGAGAGACCCAATGGAGAAAAAGGCAGATAGTGTTCTAAAGAAACAATTTGCCACTATTGGCCAAAACCTCAAAACCGCTACGGCCTTGGCATCTACCTTTAGGACACTAAGGATATGGGTTACAGACCTTGAAGAGAAAATAGAGTCTTCAGTCTCTAGAGCTCGACTGATTAAGGAATTAGCCATCATAAAAGATGCTATTAATTACTCGTGTGACGCCTCGCTGGATAATATCCGTTTACTCGCAAGAGCTTCATCTCTCTTGGTAACAGCCAGACGAGCCATGTGGGTTAAAGCATGGGAAGCTGACCCTTCCTCCAAAAACAAATTGGTCTCCCTTCCCTTTTCAGGTGTTAAGTTATTTGGAGATCAGCTGGAAGAGATAATTAAACGGTCATCTGGAGGCAAGAGCCAGTTTCTTCCACAAGACAAGAAGACCAGAAGATCTCCAGGACGTTCAGGACAATACAGAAAGCAGTCCTTTCGTGAAGCACGAAGTTATAAGCCAGGAAGAGGCTACGAACACAGGAAAAGAGGTTCACAAATTGGTCAGAGGCCTGGAAATCGTAGGGATTTCCAGAGGCGGGGGCAAGCCCCTCAATGAAGCCAGTCTCCCCCCTTCTCCTCCAGTGGGGGGCAGACTGGAGGAATTCCATTTGGCCTGGGCTCAGATCCATCCAGACAAATGGGTTTGGGAAATTATCCAGAAGGGGTATCTACTGGAATTCAAATCTGCTCCTCCTCAACATCAATTTCGGGACTCCAAAATAAGGCAGAAAATTATGATTCCGAAGATGCAACGTGCCTTACAGTCACTAATATTGAACAGAGTGATAGAGGAAGTTCCTCCCCATCAAAAGTTCAGAGGCTTCTATTCGATTCTTTTTTTATACTTTAAAGCCTACAGGGGCGCTGCGCCTCATTCTGGATCTGAAAGACCTCAATTCTTTCCTTCGCTTACAACACTTCAAGATGGAGACTGTATCTTCAACGATGAAATTAATACAACAAGGCGCCTTCTTGACACGCATAGACCTTCAAGATGCATATTACCATGTGCCAATAAGACAGCAGCATCGAAAATTCCTCAGGTTCCACATCTTCGGAAAGCATTACCAATACAGGACATTACCATTCGGACTGGCATCTGCTCCGAGGATATTCACAAAAATTATGTCCAACGTGATGGCATTCCTAAGAAAACAATACTTACTCAAAGTCATATCATATCTGGACGACATCTTAATACTGGAAACATCCCTACAGATGTCAGTGGACAGTACAAGAACATGCCTAAACCAAATGCGGAAACTAGGATGGATTCTAAATCACCGCAAGAGTTCGCTGGTACCATCGCAGAACTTAATATTCCTGGGGATAAGATTCAATTCACAACTGGGTCTAGCATATCTGTCATCAGAACGTCAACAGAAGATACACAGTCATGTCTGCAAGTTTCTTCAGAAAAGAGAGAGGTCGGCAAAGGAATTTTCCAGACTCCTGGGGCACCTTACATCATCCTACCAGGTAATTCCTTGGTCCAGAACCCATGCTCGACTGACACAGATGCATTACCTAAGTTACTACAAAAAACAACCAACAAATTACCACCAGATTATTCCTATCTCCAAGCAGATCAGACGAGAACTGCACTGGTGGACACAACCTGCGAATCTAGCAAAAGGCAGAACACTGACGGAACCAGACTGGCAGATTATCAATACGGATGCCAGCAAATCAGGATGGGGAGGAATTTGGATGAACAAGACAGTCCAAGGAATATGGACAACCCAAGAAAAAGCACTACATATCAACATATTAGAGCTAAAGGCGGTGTGGAACACATTAAAACACTTCAGTCAAGAACTTCAACAACAACCGGTCCTGATCAGATCGGACAGCTCCACAACAGTTCAGTATATAATGAATCAAGGAGGTACCCGCAGCATCCGATTAAATTGTCTAGCAATCAGGATTCTGCTGTGGGCGGAGAAAAATCTACATTCCCTCAAGGCCTCCTTTCTGTCAGGTCAGCTAAATACACAGGCGGATTATCTAAGCAGACATCCCATCAACCCAGGGGAGTGGGAGTTAAACTCTGCAACCTTTCATCTG
Organism: Rhinophrynus dorsalis; assembly: GCA_037306005.1. Taxonomy (NCBI): domain Eukaryota; kingdom Metazoa; phylum Chordata; class Amphibia; order Anura; family Rhinophrynidae; genus Rhinophrynus; species Rhinophrynus dorsalis. Next base: position 271,891,744 of record CM074719.1, read on the forward strand.
ATAGTAAAGAACATGGGTCTCCCAGAGGTGGACCTCATGGCCACAAGTCAAAACAAAAAATGCGCAACATACATATCCAGGTGGCAGGACCCTCGGGCATTAGGACAGGATGCCCTACAAATACCATGGCACTTCAGACTGGCATACCTGTTTCCACCTCTACCTCTGATGAACGAAGTCATCAGAAAAATCAGAAAAGACAAAGCAGAAGTAATTCTGATTGCTCCACACTGGCCAAGGAAAGCATGGTTTCCAGATCTACTCAGGATGTCCTGCAGAGCCCCTCTACCTCTTCCAGTCATCCCAGACCTGCTGTTACAGGGACCCATTCAGCATCCGAATCCAGCATTCTTCCAGCTATGGGCCTGGAGGCTGAGAGGCAGTCTCTGACATTACAAGGTACCTCTGAGGAGGTAATCGACACGATGCTCAAAGGAAGAAAAGCATCAACCACAAAAATATACTACAGAGTGTGGTCTATCTTTCACAACTGGTGTAAGAAGCGTCAACTGAACAGAACTTCCATATCTCCTATGAAAATTCTGGATTTCTTACAAGATGGATTCCAAAAAGGTTTAAAACCATCATCATTAAAGGTACAACTGTCAGCATTATCAGCCATTCTGGCCACTCCATTTGCAGATAACTATCTTGTAAAACGTTATCTAACATCTATTTCAAAAATTAAACCAACTATTAGGGAAACCATTCCCCCATGGGATCTAAATCTAGTTTTACAGCAGTTGGCCTCCCACCCATGGTTTGAGCCCCTGCAAGATGTGTCTATTAAACATCTAACTTTAAAGACAGCATTTCTCATTGCAGTTACCTCAGCCAGGAGGGTGAGTGAACTACAAGCCCTGATGGCAGTATCACCCTTTATTTCTTTCCATCAGGATAAGGTGGTGTTGCGACCAAAACCATCCTTTCGATCAAAAGTGGTTTCACAATTTCATCTTAACCAAGACATTGTGTTGCCATCCTTCTGTCCCCATCCAGAACACGACATGGAAAAACGCCTGCACAACCTAGACCTAGTCAGGTGTCTGCAAATATACCTCTCTAGGACTAAGGTCTTCCGTAAATCGGATGCTCTGCTAGTCCATTTTGGGGGGAAATTTAAAGGCTCAGCAGCCTCCAAAGCCTCTATAGCAAGGTGGATAAGAGACTGTATTTCCCTGTCTTATGAAACAGCGAATCAGGATCCACCTAAAGGTCTGAAAGCCCATTCAACCAGGGCCATGTCAACTTCTTGGGCCCTAAAAGCAGCAGCTTCTCCAGAAGAAATTTGTAAGGCTGCTACCTGGGCTTCAGTATCTACATTTATCAAGCATTATAAGCTGGACTTACAAGCATCTGCAGACGCCAAATTCGGGCGAAAGGTGCTTGAAGCTGCAATTCAACTCTAAATCAGTTGGGCTACCCATCCCTATATGGGGTACTGCTCTGGTAAGTCCCACAGTGCCGTGGATTGGACACAGAGGAAAGGTGAAATTTACTCACCGATATTTGTGTTTCCTCTGTGTCCTTCCACGGCAACCCACCCTAAAGTATAATGGTATCAGTATCGGTTCCTTTGCTTGTTCAAATTAGACAATATTGGTATTAAGTAAGGATCTGGCTATCTCTAACCTCTTGTATCTTTCAGCTTGGTCAAACGATATAACTGCAGAGGAGAGGTAGCAAACGAAATTTAAAGATTGGTCCTACCCAGCTGGAAGGCGGAGCCAAAGCCCACAGTGCCGTGGAAGGACACAAAGGAAACACAAATATCGGTGAGTAAATTTCACCTTTATATTTCAGCTTTTCCTTGTAGCCCTGGGACATCCAGACTGGCCTGGAGGCTCTTCATGCAAATTCTATTAACCCTTGGTTGTTAAAGACATTTCCATTGCATTGCTTCTCAATGTGTTGAAGATGTCTCTAGCACCCAAGGGGTTAAATAATAAAGTTGTGACCTACTGTAAAACATAATCCTTGAGTGACTTTTGCAAAGATACAGATATTTAATATTGAGTATGTAAGGTATCATAGTTTATTAGCTTAAATATGGATATCACTGAATAATATGTATAAACTCTCATTCTGTACATTCTTGTTTATAATGCAGTTACACTATTTAGTAGAATCTGGCCTTCTTTTGTTCATTGTTCCTTTCTCCAACTAGCCATTGAATAAAATTTGGGCACCCGTTTTGCAACCTATGAATTGTGCATTTTTAGTTGATAAACTTGAAAAGGCCTTATTACATGCCTGCAAATGAATTAGTATGGAATGAGATGAGCAACCTGAGGTCCTATTCAGGATTATTGCTCCCATCATCCCCAGCCAGTCAACGGGATGGAAATTGTATTCTTGAAGAACTGGAGGGCCTCAGGTTACCTGACCGTCTTGTGGACTATGCATATTCAGGGTGGGATTTCCCATGAGGTAGAGTATGCAGCTGCCTAGACATCCACATTTTGTGAGGTGCCTGAGCTGTTCTGATCACATCATAGTAACATAATTGATGAGTCTGAAAAAAGACCTGCGTCCATCAAGCCCAGCCCATGTGAAATCAACCCTGTTGATGCAGAGGAATGCCAAAAAATAACCATTGAAGCCATTTCTAATTAAAGGGATAGTAATACTTAAAAATTACTTATCCCTATTTTGTAGCCCTTAAATAAAGAAGAAAAATGCCACCAGCGGCATCTCTCAAACCCTTATGGTTTGAGAAATAACCGCTTACAAAGTTCTCCCCTGCCTGACGTCAGCGTTCCACCTGACAGATTTGGAATCCGGTCCACAGACTGGCTGGCAGCTCTACAGCAGAGCCTAGATTGTGTTAATGAAAAATAAATCTTTCACTTAAAAGGTCTTCTACGTGTGCTTGCAAACCTTTTTTATTAACGCGATCTTGGCTTTGCTGCAGAGCCTCTGGACGGTCTGCGGACCGGATTCCAAATCTGTCAGCTAGAACGCTGACGTCAGGCAGGGGAGAACTTTGTAAGTGGTTATCTCTCAAACCATAAGGGTCTGAGAGATGCTGCTGGTGGCATTTTTCTTCTTTATTTAAGGGCTACAAAATATGATAAGTAATTTTTAAGTATTACTATCCTTCCTGACTCCAAATGGCAGTCAGGTATTTCCCTGGCTCAACATCCTATCTGTTTTGAATCCACCTGTCATAATTTTCAATATTCTGTACTAAATAGGTATTGATTACTTTTTTTGAAAGCAGTTACAGTATCTTCAAGCACAGCAACCCAATGCAAAGAATTCCATAACTTTACTGATCTTACAGTAAAAAAAATCCCTGCCTTTGTTTTAGTCAAAAGCACCTTTCCTCTAGTATTAGTGTTCTCAGTTGTGGGTGTGGCCCATGGGCCTATTGCCTCCCCTGGAAAAATTTCTGCGAACGCCCATGGTGTGACCAGTGCAGTCTGTTATGCCTGCACCAGTTTATATAGCCCTTTACAGGCTATTATTTAGCCCCCTGGATTCTCAAATGCATTGCATCTTGAGCAACCAACTGGCTAAATGCTTTTTGTTTTACAGTAGATGGGACTGTGGTCTGGGTCATATAAGGAGCGGGGGTGTGGCTATAGTCAGAGCTAATGGTGCCTAGGGTGCTTTTGCCTAGAAGCACCTGTGATGTAAATCCAGCCATGTCATCTGTGCACTTAGTGGATGCTGGCCTTTTCTAAAAATAATTGTAAAATTAACTGTCTAGTATATTGAAATATGCAGTTCATGATAATGCAAAAGTATATATTATTTTATATCGCTTCTTGTATGACTTTTATTGTCACACTAATTTTAAAGCCCGTGTACACGGGCCAACACTGGTGGCACTGCAGTCAAACACAGTACTGACTGCTCGAACACTCCGCGGCTGATACGGAGCGGGGTGCTCTGAATTCAGACCGGAGTCCTCTCTGCGCACCTTCCTGGAACCAAGCGGTCCCAGGAAAGTGCGCAGAGATGACTCCGGTCTGAATTCGGAGCACCCCGCTCCATATCAGCCACGGCGCGGGCAGTCTGTACTGTGCATGACTGCAGTGCACGCAGTCGTCTCTACTGTGCATGACGGCTTCTGACAAACATCCCTAGGGAATTATAATATAGGATAATCCAGAATTCACTTCAAATAAGAAATCACTAAAATGGTCAACTGATCATGAAAAAAATATTGAATTCCATATGTAACCAGAAAGCTAAACTGTTGAAAATATCTCTCACTTTTCATATTGGAAAAATGCATGAAGATCCCAACATTCAAAGAGTTAAATCTAACTTCCATAAATTCACAAATTAGCTGAACTGGGTGTTTACATATTGAGATATCTGAAATTCCTACTCTGGCATTGTCAGGGTTAGTGGAAGGTGGGGGTGAAGAAGGGACACACAGGGTTTGTATTGTCTCTGGTAAAGGAAGATAATCTGGCAGGTCCTTTACCCACTTTAACCCTCCCCCCGTAACTGCTGTACTGAGCCTGTTCTGTGACTGTCACCCCCAGTCCCCATTCATCTGGGCACAACGCTTTTCAAACAGACACATAGCCTCTTGAGGCTTTGCAGCAGCTGTGAATGCATTCACTAGCATACTGAGACATTTTTTCTTTAGGACATCATTCCCCTTCTTTCTTGAAATCCAAAATGCAAGAACATTGATGGACTAGGAAGAACTGGAGTAATTCTGGAGCAAATCAAAAGGCAACAATGATAACAAATAACATTTCCCATTTAAATCAACAAGGATTTTAGGTGCAGTTGGTTGGATCCAGAATTTCTCCAGGGGTAGATGCTCAGAGTCATTGCTGTGATGATGTGTGGCAAGCACATCGCCTGAATGATGCATTGTCATATGCACTAGGAATTAAGCATGCATTAGCTTGGAGGATTGTCAAATGGCTAACAATGTCTAAGGGATGGCGTTCCTTACACAAAGTAAGCAATTCGACAACCATGTAGTCTGAGTGTATTCCCTCTGCTCCCCTACTGGAGCAGAGAGGATGCGATCAGACTTCAGCACCACAAACTGCACCACAAACCCTTTCATTGCCATAAGGAATTTTTTTTTTTTTTTTTTACGTTCTGATTCAGGCAGCAGCCGAGCGGGAGCCTTGAAATCCATGATGTACACACATGGCATGGGTTCTTATCTCACGTTGGACCCATGACGTACATGTACTTCCTTGGATCTTAAGGGGTTAAGTACCAGTGATATGGCATTGCTTACAATTGAAAGGGTGCTATACTAGCGAACTGAAGCTACACTAGTAATACCACAGATCTTACAACTGAACTGACATTACCCAAGTAATACCACAGTACTTATAACTAAAATGGAGCTACACTGATACTACAGTGCTTACAATTGAAATTGAGCTACAATAGTGATGCCACAGAGCTCAATTTTAATTGTAAGCTCTGTGTATCATTGATATAGCCACCTTTCAGTTGTAAACTCTGTGAAATATCTAGTTTAGCTCCAATACAATTGTGAGCTATGCGGTATCACCAGTGTAGCTCTATATCAATTGTAAGCAATGTAATGTCGCTAGTTTAACTCCATATCAATTGTAAGCTATGTGGTATTACTAGTGTAACTCCATTTCAACTGTAAACTCTGTGGTATCACTAGTATAACAATTTCATTGCAAGCTCTGTGATATCATTAGTACAGCACTGTTTTAATTGTACACTCTGTAGTATCACTTCCTGTTATTAATGCAAATTATACAGTTAACAAATTGGGGTGGCTGTTGGCTGGAGCTATAGTAAATATGGGTCACTTGATTTTTCTTGTTGCTTAGGCCAAAAGTTGCCAGCCCTCCCCTGATCAGGAAATGTGATGCTGATAAAAGATTTAACTGTGTTAGAGACCTGTGTTTGCCCATGTCATAACCTACTGATAGTAACATTGGTTAACTTTTGCTAGACATGCAGAGTTGTTATAAAACACCCTAAGGATTGACATAAAGAGGTGCCCCCTGGGGTCATGTCTTTGACCAATCTCCTCTGCCAGAAATCAAAGGGAAATACTGGTCATAGGCGACTGGTTAAACAAAGTATAGGGTCAACCAACTTTGCTTTAAAAGCAGAGGAGGCCATTGTGCTTACACACTAAAGTATTTGGGTCTGATTATAATGCAGAGTTTGTCACTGTTTGTAAAGCTCTGTACATATGAGGAAAAACACCTGTGTGGTTTGATAGCACTGTAAAAACTCATATTTTTGTTCTTGATCTATAAAAAGATTTTGCATTCTACAACTACATTTAACCCCAAACCCCAGTAGAAGGGAAATCAAGGTTGAGAACAGATGAAACTGGTGTATTTTAAAATGTTCTAGTTTTGTCTATTTATAGCATTTGTTCTCTGCATATAGAAGTCTATCTGTATCACCCAACATCCTTACAATATGTCACCACATCTGTGCTAATCTCAAAGTTGTCCTATATTGCCAGACAAAAATATTTTTAGAGCTAAGTAAAAAAATACATAAGCGCTGGTTTATATTCTAAAAGGAAATACACAGATATACTCAGTCTGGGGTGATCCCCTTGTGAAGAATATAACAGCACACAGAAAATGAAGAGATTCTACTAAGTCCAGGTTGTCTTAGCAGTTAAACCCATACAAATAATGCCTTGCAAAAGTATTCAGACCCCTGACCAGTTCTCTTATATTACTGAATTACAAATGCAATTTCGTTCTGTATGATATTTTATTTTAAAACACTGAAACTCAAACTCTATTATTGTAAGCTGACCCTGATTTTATATTGAAGTATTTTTTAAAAAAGAAATTGAATATGTTGCTTGCATAAGTGAAAGCTCACAGATTACACAGATGAAAGAAATTGCACTAATGGGGTCACAATCACCTTACCATTGGTCTCCACCTGTGAACCATTAAAGTTGCTTTTACATTTTCAGGATAAAACCACACTATTGAATGTTCATTAGTCGGGCTGTGAATCTGGAGGAACATTTAAGAATGTAAAGCATTCTACAGAAGTTAGAGATGTATACAAATGCATAGATTAGAAAAAGGTTATAAATTAACATACAAATGTTAGATATCCCAGTGAGAACAGACAGATCAATAATCAAGAAGTGAAAACAGCATGACACCATGCAGACACTGACAAGAAAAGGCCAGCCCTCAAAATTCAGTGCTCAAACAAGAAGAATACTTGTGAGAGAAACCACATAAATGCCAACAATTATTCTGAAGGCACTACAGAGTTTAGTGGCTGGTAGTGGAGAAATGGTGCACCAGTTAACCGTATCAAGAGCTCTGCTAACACAGGCCTGTATGGGAGGGTGGCAAGAAAGAAGCCATTACTCAAAATGTACCATTTGAAAGCATGTCTGGAGTATGCCAGAAAGCATGAGATTGCTCCAGCTGCAATGTGTTAGGGAAGGTTTTCTAGTCAGATGAGATCGAGGTAGCAAGAGCTTTTTGCGCAAAACTCAGAGCTCTGTATGTCGAGCAAACCTAAATCTTCCCATGCCTCATGACACACCATCCCTACAGTGAAGTAGGGTGGTGGCATCATCATGCTGTTGGGATGTTTCTCATTAGCAGTGACTGAGCATTTGTTTAAATTGAAGTCACAATGGATGGAGCAAAATGCATAGAAATACTGTAAGAGAACTTGCTTCAGTCCACTGAAAAACTGAAGTTTGGGAAGAAATTCATCTTTCAGCCCAGTCACAGTAATGATCTCAGTCCCACTGAGAATCCGTGGCATTATTTGAAAATTTGTGTCTTAATTTTGCTCTCTGGCGTTTGCTCTTTGCTCTAGGTGTTTTGCTTCTGCTCTGTCTTTCTCTCTCTGTGTCTCACACTTTCTTGCTGTGTCTCGCTTTCTCTCTTTGTATTATTGTCCCTCTCTGTTTCTGTCTTTCTCTCTTTCTGTGTCTCACTCTGTGTCAGTGTCTCATTCTGTGTCAGTTTGTGTCCCCCTGTGTCTGTGTGTGTCACTTTCTGTGTGTGTCTCTCTCTGTGTCTCTCACTGTCTCTTTGTATCGTTCACTCTGTGTCTCTCTGTGTATCACTCTGTGTATGGTGTATCGCTCTGTGTATGGTGTATCGCTTGCTCTGTGTATGGTGTATCACTTGCTCTGTGTATGGTGTATCGCTCTGTGTATGATGTATCGCTTGCTCTGTGTATGGTGTTTCGCTCGCTCTGTGTAATGTGTCTCACTCTCTGTATCATATCTCACTCTCTGTGTCTCGCTCCTTTGTCTCACCTCTTTCTGTCTCTGTGTCTTGCTATACATCTCTGTGTATCTCTTTCTGTGCCTCACTCTCTCTGTGCCTCTCTGTCTCATGCTGTTTATCTCTCTTTTATCTCTCTCTCTGTCTTGCTTTCTCTGTGTCTCGCGCTCTGTGTCTCACTGTCTTTTTCTGCATTGCGTTCTCTTATTCTGTATCTTGCTGTCTCTGACTGTCTCGCTGTTGCTCTCTGTCTTGCATTCTCTGTGTCTGTTTTGCTCTCTCTGTATGTCTTGCTCCTTCTCTGTGTGTGTCTCTTTGTCTCGTTCTCTGTATTTCACTCTACGTCTTTCTCACTTGCTCTCTCTCTGTATCTCCTCTCTCTGTCTCTCTCTCTCTCTGTAGCTCGTTTTCTCTCTTGCTGTATGTCTCACTTGCTCACTCTTTCTCAATTGCTCTTTCTCTGCCTCACTGTTCTGCGTCTTGCTCTCTTGCTTTCTTTGCCTTGCTAACTCTCTCACTGTCTGTCTCACTCTTTGTGTGTATGTGTGTGTCTCACTGTTTCATTTCAGTTCAATTTAAATCAGCTTTATTTAGCATGATAGAACATTTGCAGTCTTGACAAAGCATATACTGTCAAGCTTTGTTATACACAGAAGTGGGGATAGAAATGTCATATTGGGGCATAGAAGATATGAGAGTCAAATTGGGGGCAGGGGTTGGAGTGTACCTGTGTTTTATGCGGTATATCTCAGTCTGTGGCAGGTGCTGGCAAATTCTGCAGTCAGTTCTGCTGCAGTTTCATCTTCTAGGATTTACAACTTTTGTTGCTCATCCATAGTACTCAAGCATGGGATAAGAGCTGTGAATCTGAGCACTTCTCACACTGGAGTATTTTGTGCAGTGAAACAGGAATGTGCCTCATCTTCCAGAACTCCCTGGTCACACTACTTCCACAGTCTACTTTCTCTGGTCTTTCTGTTTTTTCTGTGTCTCCCTGTTACTGTCTCCAGGCTGTGGGTACTGAATCTGTCTTTGCTTTGGGTTATTTACTGCTAGCAGATATGGTGCTGGAGAATGGACTCTCTGTAGAGAGTGGTTAGTTGTGAGCTTCTTTGACACTTTAATGGCCTGTTTTCAGTGCTCCTCATATGTCTTTGTTATATTATGTGTCACTCTTTTCACATGGAGATGTGACTTGTTCTGAAGAGGGTCCTTCTCCATCAGTGACAGTGCCATCTGCCTGATAGCCCGGGTATCATTGGAACTCCGTACTATCCATTGCTGTGGGGTAATATAACTGGGGATTACTTTTGTTTAAATGAACCCAGTACCTATCATCTCTCATGTATAGGAAGCAATATGGGAATTGGACCAGGTTTGTTAGACATACTATTCCTGCTCAATCGAGACACAGAGAAAGCAAACAAGACAAGCATGTATGTGAAGTTCTGCAAACAGGATATTAACATGTCAAAGATGCTCACAACTAACATGATGGGTGAACTGATAGGCCCTTGTACGTATAGCTCATTGTCTCCTCCATTACTGAGCCATTCAATATAATGTGTTTTGTGGTACTTTTTGGCTGCCTTCTGAAACACCATTAGTTTAGTTTTATCAGGGTCCACAGAGAGCACCCAGGATTGCTTGTATTTTCTAGCATCTCCAAACTCTGGGCTCGATTCAGTAACCTCCGATAAAACACATGGTAGGACAAAAATGAACACTGAAAGGTACACATACAATGGTACCTCTGGAATTCAATTGCCCTACCAACATGAACCATGAAGAGTGTTGGCCCACAGAACCTAACTTGTGGCCCAACGTTCGTAGTGTTTTTTTTAATTCCCATAACACGCTAAATAATGTGAAAAATGGGAACATCAAAGAAAACTGGCTAACGCTCCGTGTTTGACACTGTGTCAAACACTGAGCGTGAGCTACAAAACACAGTAACCCTCCCAAACATTAACCCTACCCATGGCCCTACACTACCCCTAACGTTAAGAATAAAGTGTAAAAATACTAGCCCTAACACTATCCTATCACTCATAGCTGTATCACTTACCTGACAGCCTGACATCCATCGGGGTCTTCCTCTTTAATTCTTCTTCTGTAAGCTTCTATCTCCTTCATCTGTTCTCCTCTTCTTTCTTCTTCTTCATCATCTGTCCTCTTCTTCATCTGTGCTCTTAGTTGATCTTCCTCTTGAAACTCAATGTTGCATTTGAAAAATAAAGATAGTTGTTAAAACTAATATTGTCATAAAGGTTACGCTGCCTCCTGCCCCTCTTTGTACCTTTTGGACCATTGCCGATCCCAACTGAGGGAAACTTGAATAGGCACTGGCTTTTATATGGCCAGTACCTCTTCAAAATGGTTCCCATGCTCCCATTAGCTAGGATGTGGGGTTATGCTATGCATGGAACGTACCCTGAAGTAACCAAACCTCCCATTCAATCAGTTGCTAGCTCGTTTCGTCATCCCTCCAGCTACAGGCTTATTGGCTGGGAGGTGTGGTTACTGCAGGACACGTTTGTAGCCCTGCATAACCCCACATCCTAGCCAGTGGGAGCATGGGAACCATTTTGAACAGGGACTGGCCAGTCTCTATTCAAATTTGCCTCAGTTGGGATCAGGCAAGGACCTTAAAAGTACTAGGAGGGGGATTTTTTTTTTCTTCTTAACTTTTATGACCATATTAGTTGTAATAACTATCTTTATTTTTCAGGTGCAACCCAAAGGTTAAACAAGAAGACCAAAGAAAAGCACATATGAAAAGAAGACAGAAGAAGATGACAGATGAAGAAAAAGATAGAAGCTTAGAGAAGAAGAATTAAAGAGGAACACCAGGGTGCAGTAGACTCCTCTGGACATCGCATTTACAGGTAAGTGTGTATTGTTAGTTAGATGGTGTTAGCTTTTGGGGGGATTAACCCTTTGAGTGCAGTACTGTGCCATGTGTTGTATACCCCACTGGCATTCAAACTTTTTTTTTTTACACTTTTTTTTTTATTTTTTGGATGCATTGATATGGGGATTAGGGTCCCATATCAGTACATTCAGGGGTGCCTACTTTTCAATTCTTTTTTTAAACCATTTTTTACACTTCACTTACATGTCGGTGGTTAGGCACACATGTTAGAGGACACAGCTCCAAATTTTCTAGGTGGTATTGTTTTGCAAAAAAAGTCCTTTAACGCGTGTTACTAATCACAACACATATTTGAATTGCAAATTCATCAACTTTGTCATTATTTCCAGTAGGCGCAAATTTAGCACTCATAGTGCATTTTTACTGTTAGGTAAGGTGTCACAGCGCACGTAATGGAATACCCGGTGGTTATTGAATCGCACCCTCTGTCAGAGGCTCTCTTCTATTGCTGATAAGAGCAGGCTATCTTTGTTTAACTAAAACATCTCTGTGTTGGATAAGGTGATCCCAGGAAATTTGGAGTATTGCAGGTTTGTGGCTTCTTCATTGATAAAGATGTTGAATGGTGTTGAAATTGGACTTAGCCTTGGCTGACTCCTCTGCCCTGGTGGAAGAAGTCTGTCCCCTTACAGTTCACCTGCACTTGTTTCCATCCTATTCAGCTATTTTAGAAAGGTGATGATTCTGCTATTCTCTATGCTTTTTAGTGTTTTTCCTTTGTGTTTCTGACATAGGTCCCCCTGTAATTTGCTGGATCCGTCTGATCACCTTTCTTCTCCCTGGATCCACCTTTCAGCCTTCAGGACCGAGTTGAACAGTTGCATAGTGTCTTGTGTATTGAAGGGTTACTGCATTTCAACACCATCTGCTACACTGGCCTTTCTGGATTTTATTAGTTTGATCTTGTCTGACATTTCTTTGGCTGGAATTGGTGTGTCCAGAGAGCTTTGATTATTGTTAATGTCATGCTATGTATAATTTTTTATGATTCAGTCTTCTTCTTGTCAGATTTTTTTCTCTGAGATACATTTGTAGAGATTTTCAGTATACATAGAAACATAGAATATGACGGCAGATATGAACCATTTGTCCCATCTAGTCTGCCCATTTTCCTACTGTAAAAACCTCAAACCTTACTTGGTCCTTGGTCTTTCCTTTTGTTGAGGACAGCCTTATGCTTATCCCATGCATGCTTAAATTCTGTCACTGTATTAACTTCTACCACTTCTGTTGGTAGTCTATTCCACTTACCTACTACCCTCTCAGTGAAGTAAAACTTTCTTACATTATGTCTAAACCTGTGTCCCTCTAGTTTTAGACTATGGCCTCTTGTCCTAACATTTTTACTCTTTTCAAAAGTACTTCCCTCCTGCACTTTGTTGAATCCCTTCATGTGTTTGAATGTTTCTGTCATATCCCCTCTCTCTCTTCTCTAGCTCGTCCAATATATCTTACAGGTAACTTTGAGAATGCGACCACCCCTTTAAGGAGGCAGGAACAATTCTTGCAAAGAAGTGCAGGGTGGAGCCATCCTTCCCTGCTTAGCTGGTTACCAGGCAATCCCCAACCAGTTAGATTTGTTCTTTGATCAGGAAATGCAAGAGAACAGTTCTGCTTAGTTTTTAGTTAAATTTATTGTTTTCTGTTATATATGGGATGTAGAAATCTCCCATTAGACGGATTACCATTACTGACTTCCCAATGGCGGATTGCTCAGTTAACAAGGGCTGTTTGTGGACCTTCCTGCCCTGGGGGAAAACCTTGCGTGCTATGTCTTTTCCCTAGGAGAAGCCCACTGAGTCTTCTTTATCAGTGGTAGTCTAAAGACAGAAAACCTGCAAAAAAGGTGAGCAACCCTTTGAGTGCTGAGCTTCAGTTGCCCCACTGCTTCCCTTCAGCACAGGGGTCTCCTTTAGGAGTTCCTACACATATACTCTGCACTCATTGGGTTTATATGTTTGTCCACTTGGGTTTGTGGAGCATTTGGGTTCTCTGTGGTAAATTAATCCCTTGTTTCCCATATTTGGCACTTTAGAGGCTATTTTCACACTTCTTCCTTGGAACTTAGTGTTTTTCAGCATTATTATTGTGCTTATTGTACCCCTTTTACACTTTGCACTACAATATTAAAATGTCCTTTTTTTAAATAAAGGCGTGCTTTACCGCATGGCTGCAAAGCTCCATTCACCTCTATGGGACTTTCTTCCGACGTATCTATGCAACCGCTCCACGTAGCAAATTCAGAGATGGCTCTGTCTGCCTTTGTCCTATCATCCTGTTCACGTTCTGAGTATCTTGGGGGGATTGGGGGGCTTTGGCACTGTTTTAGGGTACTTGAAGGGAAACTACATTTCCCATGAACTCCCATTTCACTGGCTATTTTCTGAATGGCTCTTGTTGGGGACGCCATTTTCTACTCAGGGCTTGGATTCGTCCTCTCTCCTCAATAGATTAACCCTCCGCTTGCCAGTTAAGTGCATTTTGACTCTTTCTGGGGTGAAATTTTAATCTGAGACACAGTATTTGGTTTATTCCTTATACTTTCAGATGCTTTTTTATCCTGTTAGGATGTCAGACCCGTTGGGACCTAGGACTAGACCTAAGACTAAGGATACTGGGGTGTCTGTGACCCCCATTGCGCATTGCTCCTCATCTCACTCAGGGCTTCCTAGAGAATTATCAGGTCATTTATGCCCTTCATGTGCTGCAGCCCACACTTTGGGGACCCTTTTGAGGCTAACCCTGAACCCTCTGCTGAGGGTCATATCAAGGCAGTCCTCAATACCCTGAACATAACCCCCTGTTTCTGAGAATCTTATGGATGCTTTTGATGTCTTTAAAAGGCCTAAGAAGCAGCATACCTTTTTCCCACCTAATCCCACTCTTGACTAAGTTGTCTTAGATGAGTGGAAAACTCCTGACAAACGTTTATGCTTGCCGAAGAAGTTTGCTAAGCTGTACCCCTTCTCTGAGGCGGCATTAGCTCAGTGGGCTCACCCCCTAAGGTGGACTCCCCTATCTCCAGACTTTCCAAAACCATGGTTCTGGCTGTGGCTGATGCTTCTGCTCTAAAGGATTTAACTGACAGGAAGCTTGAGGATTTTCTAAAAGCCATCTTTGCAACTATAGGAGCATCTCTGCGACCCACTTTTTCTGCAGCTTGGGTAAACAGGGCCATTGCTGTACGGACAGAACAACTTACTGATGCAGTTCATCAGTGTGCTCCCACAACTAACTTGCTGCAGCTCTTGGCTAACATTTCTGAAGCTCAGCATTATGTTACTGAATCTATCTTCAATGTTATTAGGCTAAAGGCTTGGGTTTCAGCCATGTCTGTAGCAGCCAGATGTGCCCTCTAACTTAAAATCTGGTCTGCAGATTCCATTTCAAAGAAATACTTGATTTCTCTCCCCTTTTTGTGCACTTCCTTATTTGGGCCAGAGTTGAAAAACCTCATCCGTGAGGCCACTGGAGGCAAGAGCACTTTGTTGCCCTTGGTTTCCAAGAAGAAGCCTCAGGTCCAAAGGCACCGCCTTTTTTTTTTCCTTCCAGACCGAAGCTCGTGACACTGCCCCAATGGTTCCTCAGGCTCCGTGCTCCTCCTCCAAGCCCAAACAGCAGTGGAAGCCCAAGCAGTCCTCTACCAAACCGAAGTCTGCCAAACCTTCTTCGGCATGACTCGCCAATCCCCGGACCCACGCACCAGTGGGTGGCCAACTGCACCATTTTCTCAGTGTCTGGACAGCCACAGTGGCGGATCTTTGGGTTTTACAGGTGATTTCCGAGGGGTACGAGCTTCCCTTCACCTCTCTTCCTCCCTTCAGGTTCTTCCTTTCTCGCACACCTCAGGGATTGGAAAAACATTGTCTTTTCAATGGAGCTATCCAGACACTCTTGGACAAGGAAGTTCTGGAACCAGTTCCCAACCTGGAAATAGGTTTCGGCTTCTGCTCCAACCTGTTTATAGTCTCCAAGAAGGACGGCGGCTGCTGTCCCATCCTGGACCTCAAGGATCTAAATTTCTTTGTGGTTAAGACCCATTATCACCAAGCGTTCTTGAGATCAGTGATTACGGCAATGTGCCGTGGGGAATTTCTGGCCCTTCTGGATCTCCAAGATGTCTATTTGCACATAGCCATTTATCTGAAAAGCAGTCAGTACCTCAGGTTCTCTTGCTACATGGGGCACTTCCAGTTTTCTGCTCTCCCCTTTGTCCTAACCACAGCCCCCCAGGTCTTCACTCGCATTCTGGGTGCACTAATTTCTGTTATGCACGAGAAAGGCATCCGAATCACTCCATACATGGACAATTTGCTCTTGAAGGCCCCATCTTTGGAGCTCCTTCAACAACAGGTCCAGGACTGTATCCACACTCTAACCCATCACTGGTGGATCCTGAACATGGACAAGTTGGACCTGATCCCATTGCAGAAGTTGGTCTTTCTAGGCATTCTGTTCGACACCCTGAAGGGCTTGGTATTTCTAACGGACGAAGTGATTCACCAGATCACCAAGAAGGTTTCCTCAGTTTTGACTTGTGATCCCATTCCAGCCAAGAAGTTGACCTCTCTACTGGGGAAGTTGATATCCACCATAGAGGAGGTACCATTTGCAATGGCTCACATGTTGGAACCTCAGAGGTTCGTGATCCAGGTTTGCAGAGGGAACCTATATCTCCTCAAGCTCTCGGTTTCTCTCCCCTTCCACATGGTGCTTAGTCTCTCTTGGTAGCAAGATCTCTCCAACCTGAAGGAGGGCAGACCCTTCCTGGTACCATTCTGGACAATGGTGACAACGGATGCCAGCCTATACGGCTGGGGAGTGATCCTAGGTCACCTGAACACTCAGGGTCGATGGTCAGAGGAGGAGTCTCTCCTACTTATCAATGTCCTGGAACTTTGGGTGATATTCCTCGCTCTCAGTTACCTGTCCTATCATCTTGAAGGCTGTCCAGTTCATGTCCAGTCCGACAGTGCCACGGCCATGGCTTACATCAAGAAGCAAGACAGAATAAGAAGTCTTGCAGCTTGTTTGGAGGTCAAGGCTATCTTAACCTGGACAGAAGAACATGTCCCTGCCATCTCCGCAATTCATATTCCAGGAGTAGACAGCGGAGAATGGGAAGTCCACCAGGAGGTGTTCGACCTCATCGTCCAGAAATGGGGGTTTCCCTGGATCGACCTGATGGTTACCAGACACAACAGGAAGGTACCAAGTTCTGTTCCCGTTGGAGGGATCCTGTGGCTCTCACAGTGGATGCCATGTCGATCCCTTGGCGATTTCCTCTAGCCTTCATATTTCCTCCTATTCCCCTGCTTCCCAGTGTACTGAGGAAATTACGGTTGGAGAGAACTCCAGTCATTCTAATTGCTCCATACTGGCCCCGGCAACACTTGTTCCTGGAGCTTCTGGACCTATCTGTGTCCGAACCCTTTCGGCTTCTACTCAGACTGGATCTCCTTCTACAGGGCCATCTATGGAAGGAGATTGTGGAACCTCTGGGTTTGATGGCCTGGCGGTTGAATCCTCAGTATTGTAGTCCCTATGCTTCGTCCTCGGAAGCCTGTTTCCTCGAAGGCCTACTACAGAATCTGGTCTATTTTCCACTTTTGGTGTGTGGATAGAGATTTGTCCTCACAAGAGTTTGACCTTCCCATTGTCCTGTCGTTTTTACAGGACGGCGAGGACAAGGCCCTTAGCTTAAGTTCTTTGAAGGTTCAGACTTATGCTCTTTCTGTCTTTTTCAAAGGAGCATTGCCATCCTTCCAGATGTCAAGGTTTTCTTTCAAGGCATTGCTTATGCTTACCCTGCCTTTAAGCGTCCCGCTCCTCAGTGGGACCTTAATCTGGTGCTGGTCGTCTTGCAGCTCCCTCCCTTTGAATCCTTGGCTTTCCTCATGGCTATCGTCTCTGTTCGCAGAGTCGCCGAGATTCAGGCTTTGTCCAACAAACCGCCCTTTATGGTGTTTCACAAGGACAAGGCGGTTCTTCGCACTTCCCAGGAATTTCTTCCTAAGGTGGTCTCTGAGTTCCACATCAGTCAGGAGATTGTCATTTTCTTCTGACCTTAAATCTGACAAGGAGCGAGATCTACACATGTTAGACATGGTGCGCTGCCTTAAGTTCTGTGTGCACAGCACTGAGACTGTTCACCAGACTTACTAGCTCTTCGTCATCCCTGAGGGTCCCAGGGCTGGTAAGCCTGCATCCAAGGTGACTATCGCTTCCTGGCTCTAGTCTACCATTTGTAAGGCCTTTGAACTCAGAAAGAAGGCTGTTCCCTTTCATATCATGGCTCATTCCAACAGTTCTGTTGGGGCCTTTTGGGCCTATATATATCAGGCCTTGGCTGATAAGTTATGCAAGGCAGCCACTTGGGCATCTGTACACACCCTCTCTAAACACTACCGTGTTGACGTGCTGGCCTCTGCTAATGCCAGCTTTGGTAGAAAAGTCCTGGAGGCAGCCTTGCCTGTCTAGGACTTTACTCCTACTCTTTGACTGTTGAGCCCGGATGGCTCTAGTTCAGTGTGCTGTGTTACAGTTGCTGGTGTGTTATATTCCAGTTCATTGTCTGTTGACACTTTTTTCTCGTTTGGGGCTATCCTGATCTGATTAGTCCGTATGAGCTCTGGTGACTTTGGGGACCTATGCCTGGTCCTTGCCTTTTTTCCCCACAACTGGGAAACTCCGTGTTGGTACATCCCAGAGTTACCTGTAAGCTATATTGGACGACAGAGAAAAGAGGATTTTAGTCTTACCTGTTAAATCCTTTTCTCTTAGTCCCTAAAACTTACAGGCCTCCCACCCTGTCAAGGGACCATGCTTGGTTCTCCTGTGACTGAACGTGGGAGTTCCTTCGGGTTCATGCTCACAGGAGTCTTTTTCCTTCTTGCTACCTAGTCAATAGTTAGCGTCTCAAACCTAACTGGTTGGGGATTGGCTGGTGACCAGCTGAGGAGGGAAGGAAGGCTCCACCCTGCATTATTTCCAAGAATTGTTCCTGCCTACTTAAAGGTGCAGTCCCCTTCCCAGAGTTACCTGTAAGCTATATGGACTAAGAGAAAAGGATTTAACAAGTAAGACTAAAATCCTCTTTTACACCAAATAAAGCTTAAAAAAATTAAGACACTTTTAGTGATATTCTATATATAACCTAACTATTTTAGGCTAAGTTATTTAGAGGTGATACATCCCCTTTAATAGTATATTTTTCCTTTGGATTTGTATGTCCCAAGTGCATTATTTTACATTTGTCAACATTAAACTGCAGCTGCCACTCTCTTGTCCATTCTTCTAATTTACCTAAATCATTGGTCATTTGGCTTATTCCCCCTGGAATGTCTACCCTGTTGCTGGTTTTTGTATCATCTGCAAAAAGGCGTACCTTACCTTGAAGACCTTTTGCAATATCACTAATAAAAATATTAAAAAGAATGGGCCCCAGTACAGATCCCTGAGGTACCCCACTAGTAACACTCGATTCGTCCAAATATTCTCCATTGACTACCACCCTCTGTCTCCTGTCACTCAGCCATTGCCTTATCCATGTAACTATTTTTACATCCATACCAAAACACTGCAATTTATTAATGAGTCTCTATGAGGGACAGTGTCAAATGCTTTACTGAAATCTAGATAACCTATATCTACTGCTCCCCTTGGTCTATTGTTTTAGTTACCCAGTCAAATAAATCTATGAGGTTAGTTTGACAAGATATCCCTGCTGTAAACCTTTGCTGTTTGGTATCTTGCAAGCCATTAAAATTCAGATATTTAACAATTCTTTCCTTTAACATAGTATCCTTTAATTTTCCCACTACTTATGTAAGACTTACTGGTCTGTAGTTACCAGACTGTTCCCTGCTACCTTTTTTTGTGAAGCGGTACTACATTTGCTACTTTCCAATCTTCTGGAACTATTCCTATCAACAGTGACTGAATCATTCTGTTAAAGTTTTTGCCAGAACACTCTTAAGTTCTTTTAATAACTTTGGGTGCATCCCATCTGTTCCCATTTATTTATCTGTTTTTACCTTAGAAAGTTGAAGTAGAATTTCTTCCTCTGTAAACATGCATGTTTCCCATATCTTACCCTTTCTTGCCCTTCCCTTCATCTTCCTCTGTAAAAACTGAACAGAAATATTCATTGAAACAGTCAGCTAGCCCTTTATTCTCATTTACATAGTTTCCATTTTTTGTTTTCAGTCTAACTATTCCTTGTTTCATTTTCCTCCTTTCACTTGTATATCTAAAAATGTTTTATTACCCCTTTTTATTGACTGGGCAATTTTCTCCTCAGTGTGTGCTTTGGCACATCTAATAATTTATTTGGCCTCCTTCAGCCTTTCTTGTACCGATATCTATCTTCTTCCTTCTGCGTCTTCTTATATTTCTTAAATGCTTCTTTTTTTCTCCTTTACTATATTTGCAACTTCTGTGGAGCACCACTGTGGTTTTTTTTTTCTTTTTGTTTTTTTTTTTTACCCTTGCTGACATGTCTAATGCAATGCTCTGTTGCGTTTAGTAAAACACATTTCAGATAATCCCATTTCTCCTGGATCTAAATATCTCCAAGCTGTTAAAGACTGACATAAATATGTTTCCATTTTACAAAAATCAGCCTTTCTAAAGTCTAGAGCCTTTGTTTTTGTGTGGCGCAACTCAGCCTCTGTTTTTATATTTAACCACACAGATTGATTATCACTGGAGCCCAAACACTCTCCTACAGCTACATCTGACTCCAAGTATCCATTAGTAAATAATAAATCTAGTGTGACTTCCTTCTTTGGCTCTTCTACTTATTGCTAGTAGCTAATCCTTGTAAAGAATTTAGGATATCTCTACTGCTGGCTGAACCTGCTGCTTGGTTTTTCCAGTCCACATCAGAAAGATTAAAGTCCCCCATAATAATAACTCACCTTTCACTGCCATCTTAGTTACTTCCTTGACCAGCAGTTGATCCAACTCCTCTGCTTGTCCTGGGGGTCTATAGATCACACCTATACGAATAACCATCTTATTCCCGTATTCTAAAGTTATCCACACAGTCTCTGTGTTCTCCTCCGTACCATGTATAAGATTAACCTTTAAGCTATTTTTGACATACTGTAGTTGATCCAAATATTACTGTTATGAATGACCAGATTTTGTGTTTTCTGAGTGTATTGATAACTTTTTAGCATTTGGTTGTTTTGATATGTTTTGGGTCTCTGTGTTTAGTTTGCCATGTATTGTATGCTGTTTCTTAGTGACTTGCATTCTTGCTTTATCCATTTGTGCTCAGTATTGTTTATTTTTGGGATTTGGTTTATAGAGATTGGATGAGTTATAATGAGATGAGTTTCATTTCTTTGATGCGTTAATGTATGTAGAAGGATTTCATTGTGATCTGACAGATAAGATTAGGGTGACTATGAATTAACTTATATCTCGTGGGTCAATGTGAGTGATTGCATAGTCCACTACATTACTGCCATTGGCCTAGAGAGTCTTCCATGGTTCATCCATCTACGAAGTACAGTCCTCTAAATAAGTTCTGCAGGTTCCTGCCACTTGAGTTAACTGTTCTGTTATAGCTGTTTGAGGAGGTACTTGGCTGTGATACCTTGTGCTATTTCCAAATATGCAAGTTTTCCCATTTGTGTTTATGTAGTCCCCTTCTCAGCTTGTTGTAGCATTGAGGTCTTCAGATATTGCTTCTGTCCCTTTGCTCTGGAAAGGAGATGCTTTTCTCTGGTGGATCTTAAATCAGTCTAGCAAGAAATAGAGGGAGTCTTCAAGTGGATTTGTCACCTTAAATTATTATACATATTTGAAAACCTCATTCAGAATTGCATATGTGTCATGTTAACCCAAAGTCCAGCACATGTATAGTTTAGGAAATATTCACACTTTCATTTCTACTAAAACTGAAATTCTGCTTATGCAGCGCATCATTAGCATATAAAGCATCACTGAAAACCTTCATTAGCATATGGAACAGAACTGACCACCTTCATTAGCATATGAAATGTCCAAGACAAGCGTAATTAGCATTTGAAAAGTCACTGGTACCGCATGGGTTCTGCAGTTAGCAAACATTAGCATTTGGAACCAAGTATAAATATCTCTTTAACTGTACATTTGCTGATCATTTGGCTAACAAGACACATAGGCAGTTTTTATGATGTTTTCAAATATGCAAACTTCAATCAAGGTGACAGATCCACTTTAAGGGGCAATATAGACTGCACATGTATATGTCAGACTGATGGGTTAATACAGATACTTTTAATTATATCCACATTTGGCTTCTTCTTTCTTTAATGGTTGTAAACTACCCTTAACAAATTATCTACAAATTTTCTATATAGCAGTCCACGGCCAGTAAAGGGTGCTTAATATACATTTACATAATGTTAACTGGTGTGGTTACTTCATACTGACTGTCACTGTCACCGTGATGGTGCCTTGTGTGAAACACAATATTTTTACTGGGTGTTGAGGAGAATTGACTCGCTTCTTTTATTCACTCCCATTTTTTTCCTGGGTTTTGTACATGGATACTGTCTATGTTTTACACAGACTAGAGTGACATCTATGTTGTACAGATGTTTCTACTTTCAGATGTTAAGGAAGCTAACTTTATCTTCAACACTGTCAAAAAAAATCATACGTATCACAACTACATCAGTGGACAAACCTGCTAAGAATCCTTTGTACAACAAAGAGGAACAAATGAGTAGCATTTCAGTTCCACATTTCTAACGTGCTTACATTCATCTAGAATGGCATAAGACTAAGGGACAATTTACCTTTCTCCGTCATCCAATATAGGTTACTGGTAACATTGTGAAGGCGAACATCCCTTTAAGTAGGCAGGAACAGTTGTTATAGAGAAGTGCAGTGTAGAGCCTTCCTCCTCTCCTTAGCTGCTTCCCAGCCAATCCCCTCCAGTAAGATTTGGATTTGGATTTGGCATGAGAACCGTTCGTCTAAAGTTTTAGTTTTATTGTTTTCTGTTAGATATGGAATACCAACCATTAGACGGAATACCATTACTGACATTCCCTAGTTGGATAGCTCAGTTTCCAGGTGCTGTTGTGGACCTGTCAGCCCTGAAGGGGAAATCTTGTATAGCATGCTTTTCCCTAGGAATTGCCCACTGAGGCTTCTTCTTTCTCAATGGTAATCTGAAGACAGAAGACCTGCTAAAAAGGTGAGCAACCCTTTGAGTGCTGAGGTCCACATGACCCACGCTTCCCCTCCGCACAGGAGTCTCCTTTGGAGTTCCTAATGCATACTCTTGCACTCATTGGGTTTATCTGTATGTCTATGGGGTTTGGAGCACTTGGGTTTCTTTGGTAAATGTACCCTTTGTTTGGCGTTTTGGGGGTTCCTCACACTTTCCCTACTGTGTCTAGTTTTCTTTATTGATTTTAGTGTTTTGTGATATGTTTTTACACTGTTCAAATACTTTTTGAAATTTTCGAATTATTTGAGTTCCTCCACATAGATGCCATGCTCCATTTGCTTCTATGGGACTTTACAGTTTGGGACATATCTCTGCAACCGCTCAACATAGCGACTTCAAAGATGGCTCATTTTGGTTGTCTGACCTTGTTCTATCATCCGGTTTACGTTCTGAGTGTTTTGGGGGGCTCAGGGGCTTCGAGCACTGTTTCGGGTACTTTGAATGGAAAACTACATTTCACTATCGTCCAATACAAGTTACTGGTACATTGGGAGGCGATCCGCCCCTTTAAGTAGGCAGGAACATTTCTCTAAATGTATGCAGGGGGTGGAGCCTCCCCTCCCTCTTAAGCTGCCCTCAGCCAGAACAAGCTAGAATGATTTGTTCCTGCGTGCTGTGCACACCAGGTGGAGAACATCTCTCAATCAACTTTAGTTTTTTTTTATTGTTTTCTTCAAATATGGAATATCACCATTAGGCGGGTGACCATGGCTGACAATTGCCCTCTCCAAAGTGGCTAGTGCAGCTTCCAGGGATTTTCTGGTGGACCTTATGCCCTGAAGAGGGAACAGCTTGAGTCAAGTAGCTTCCCTGGTGGGGATTTTGCTTTGGTTAATTCCCTTTTCACATGGTTACCTGAAGACAGAAGTCCTGCAGAAAGGTGAGCCACCCTTTGAGTGCTGAAGGTCCACTTGTCCCACAGTGTCCCTTCATTGGGCTTGTATTTGGGAGTTCTCATTATGCACTCCAGCACTCATTGGGTGTTTTTCTTTATTTGCACTGTATGTACAATGCCTGTGTGTATTCTCTGGGTTTTGGAGCATTTTATGGGGGTTTTAACCTTTTCCCTGCTGTTTTCCTCATTGGGGTATGGTTTTCTCATATTTTGCATGTGTTTTATATGTGTTTGGTAACTTTTTCCTGTCAGGGTAACTTTATTAAAAGTTAATGTTCCACGCCTTTAAGTGCGCTTTTCCGGCATAGACGCCATTGCTCCTTTACTCTCTATGGGTTTACACAGTGTGGGACGTATCTCTGGAACCACTTGTCACAGCGACTTCAGAGTGGGCTCATTTTGTTGGTCTTCCCTTGCTCTATCATCCGGTTGCATGATTCGGTGTGTTAGAGGTCTTGGGGGGCTTTGGGCACTGTTTTGGGGTACTTCTGAGAAAAACTACGTTTCCCATGAGCGCTTGTTTCGCGCCCGTTTTCTGATTGGCTCCCGTTGCGGCAGCCATTTTGTGAGTTCTTCTCAGCGAGTATACTACGCAGGGACCGAGCCTTCTCTCTCTCTCCTCCGCAGATTAACCCTTCGCTTGCCAGATAAGTTTCATTTTAAGCATTTCTGAGGTGAATATTTAATCTTTCACACTTCAATTGGGTGATTCTTGTCAGTAGAGTATATCTGACGCTGTGAGCATGTCTACTTCACTGGAGTCAGGGGCTAGACCCAAGACTAAGGAGGCTGAGGTGTCAGTTTCCCCCATTGCGTTTTGCTCCTCTTGTCACTCTGGGCTGCCTAGAGAATTTTCTGGTCATTTATGCCCAAAATGTGCGGAAGGCCTTGACAGCAACCCAGGGCTTTCCAGTCACGCCATTGAGCCAACATGGGTGAAAGAGTTCAAGGCTGCCACTAGGGATCTCAGATCCACTCTTCAGCTCTTTCCCTCTCAGGTTCAGGGGGCTCTTCAGGTTTGGCATACCCCCTCCACTGTCAGGACCACCCTGCCCAAGCCACAGGGTGCTCCTGATATGTCTGATTCTTCTGAGGAAGAACTATTACAGGTTTCTGATGTTGAGGAAGGCACTGTTATTGAGTCTACCAGGTCTATTGGTGACCCTTTTGAATGTGACCCTGAACTCTCTGCTGAGGGTTTGATCAGGGCTGTGCTAACCACCCTCAACCTTCCCTTGAGTCAGGAATCTACTCATGATCCAACGGATGTTTTTCAGAAACCTTCTAAGGCTGTTATATGTTTTCCTACTAATCCTACTCTTGCACATTTGGTCTCTGATGCGTGGAGAAATCCTGATAAATCCTCTTCTGTATCCAAAAAGTTTGCTAATCTTTACCCTTTTCCTGAGACTGAACTGGCTAAATGGGTTCATCCTCCTAAAGTTGATGCTCCAGTTTCTAGGTTGTCTAAATCTACTGCCTTGGCTGTCTCTGACGCTTCTGCCCTACAAGATTGGACGGATGAAAAGTTAGAAACTTGTCTTAAGTCTATTTTTGCCTCTATTGGCACTGCCATGCGTCCAACCTTTGCAGTGGCGTGGGTTAACCGGGCCATTGCGGTCTGGACTGAACAGCTTACTGAGGCGGTTCGCCAGGATGCGCCAGTGTCTGAGCAGTTACAGCTTCTTGCTAATATATCCAAAGCTCAAAATTATGTTTCTGACGCTGCTTTTGATGCTGTGCGCATGATGGCGAGGGCCTCCACTTCCTCTGTGGTGGCTAGACGTGCTCTTTGGCTGAAAATTTGGTCTGCTGACACTGCTTCTAAGAAAGCCTTGCTTTCTTTACCCTTCCAAGGGACTTCACTGTTTGGATCTGAACTTAAGGAGATTATTAGTGAGGCTACTGGCGGTAAAAGTACTCTTCTACCATCAGTCTTCAAAAAGAAGTTTCCAGCCAAACGCAATTGGTCCTTTCGTTCCTTCCAAACTGAGGCACGCTCTGCGTCCCAGGCGGGTCCGTCCTCTGCGCGCTCCTCCTCCAAGCCCAAACAGTCCTGGAAGCCTAAAGTTGCCCCCAAGGCCAAGACCTCCAAGACTGCTTCGGCATGACTCACCGAACCCGGGTCCGCATCCGGCTGTAGGTGGACGTCTTTCGCCGGGTTTGGGAGGAATCAGTGGCGGACCCTTGGGTTATTCAGGTGGTATCAGAGCGATACAGGATCCCTTTCTCTTCCCTTTCTCCCTTTCGGTTCCACTTTACTCGTCCTTCTCAGGAGCCTACAAAAAGACGTCTGTTCGACGACGCTATTCAGGATCTTTTGGACAAAGTAGTCCTTCAGAGGACACAGGTTCAGGATTTTATTCAGAGGACACAGGTTCAGGATTTTATTCCAACCTGTTCGTTGTGGCCAAAAAGGACGGGGACGCCCGTCCTATTCTGGACCTCAAGGATCTCAATTCCTTTGTTGTGAGTTCCCACTATCGTCAAGAATCACTGCGTACTGTGATAGCCGCAATGTCTCCAGGGGAGTTCCTTGCCTCCCTGGACCTTCAGGATGCATATCTACACATACCTATTCATCCAGAGAGCAGGCGGTATCTCAGGTTTGCCTGTCACAGAGGCCACTTTCAGTTTTTAGCTCTTCCCTTTGGACTGACTTCAGCTCCTCAGGTTTTTCAGAGAGTCTTGGGAGCTTTGATAGCTGTGCTTCATCGAGATGGTGTCAGAGTGACTCCCTACATGGACGATCTGCTCCTGAAAGCTTCATCTGTGGAGATCCTTCACCAGCAGGTTCAGACGTTCATCCAGACACTCAATCGCCACGGGTGGATCGTGAATCTGGACAAGTCAGACTTGATCCCATCTCAAAAGATTCTTTTCTTGGGTCTCCTGTTCGACACTCAGCAGGCATGGTGTTTTTACCGGAAGAAGTGGCTCATCAGATTGCTCTCCGTGTATCCAAGATCCTCGAGCTCGAGAGGGTTCCAGTGCCGAAGTTGACTTCTCTGGTGGGGAAATTCATTTCCACAATAGAGGCAGTACCATTTGCCATGGCACACACCAGGGAGCTTCAGAGATTTGTGATCCAGACGTGCAAGAATCATACAGATCATCTGCATCTGTCAGTCTCTCTACCTCCTCATGTCGAGCTGAGCTTGGAATGGTGGTTGGACCTGTCTCATCTCCTGAAAGGGAGGTCATTTCAGGTTCCCTATTGGACCACAGTCACGACGGATGCCAGCCTCCGGGGTTGGGGGGCAGTGTTGGGTCGTTTCAGTGCTCAGGGGAAATGGGGACTGGAAGAATCTCTCCTCTCCATCAATGTTCTGGAACTTCGTGCCATCTTTCTTGCCCTGAGACACTGGGAATCTCAGCTGGAAGGTTGTCCAGTCAGAGTGGAGTCTGACAACGCCACCGCAGTGGCCTACATCAACAGATAAGGTGGCACAAGAAGTCTCACCGCTTGGTTAGAAGTCAAGGCCATCTTATCTTGGGCGGAAGCACATGTTCCCGTCATTTCAGCGGTACACATTCCAGGCGTAGACAACGTCATGGCAGACTTTCCCAGTCGTCACACAGTCGACAGCGGAGAGTGGGCGCTTCATCCAGAGGTGTTTCACCTTCTAACCCAGATGTGGGGGGTACCTGTAGTGGATCTGATGGCTCCAGACACATCAGGAAGGTGCCAGTGTTTTGCTCTCGATGGAGGGACCCTCTTGCTCTAGCAGTGGACGCTTTGTCAATCCCTTGGGAGTTCTCCCTAGCATACATCTTCCCTCCTCTCCCTCTGTTGATCAGAGTCATCCAGAAGCTGAAGATGGAGCGTTGTCCTGTCATCCTAATCACCCCGAATTGACCTCGTCAGTCCTGGCATCAGGACCTGCTGGCCATGTCAGTGGCGGATCCCTTCCCGCTTCCTGCCCGTCCAGATCTGCTTCTTCAAGGCTATCTGTGGAAGGAGGATGTTCAGCATCTCCATTTGATGGCTTGGAGGTTGAATCCTCAATTTTGAGGAAGAAAGGGTTTTCCTCTTCTGTGGTGTCTACGATGCTTAGGGCTCGCAAGCCTGTGTCCTCCAAGATCTATCATCGCATATGGTCAACTTTTGTTGCATGGTGTGCTGATAAGGATCTATCGCTTGATTTCCATCTTCCCACAGTCCTGGCCTTTTTGCAGGATGGGGTTGAGAAGGGACTCAGCCTGAGTTCTCTCAAGGTTCAGACTTCTGCTCTGTCTGTATTTTTCCAGGAACGCATTGCTGTTCTTCCTGATGTTAAAGTTTTCTTCCAAGGTGTGGCTCATGTTCGGCCTGCCTTCAAGAGTCCAACTCCCCAGTGGGACCTCAATTTGGTGCTGGGGGTTCTTCAGAGACCTCCGTTTGAATCCTTGGCTTCCATTCCTTTACGTCTTTTGACCTGGAAAATTGCCTTTCTCTTGGCTATTGTATCAGTTCGCCGGGTAGCGGAGTTACAAGCTCTGTCTTGTAAACCTCCTTACCTGGTATTCCACAAGGATAAGGCTGTACTCCGCACTTCCAAGGAGTTCTTACCCAAGGTTGTCTCCGAGTTTCAAATCAATCAGGATATTGTGGTGCCCTCTTTCTGCCCTAACCCTTCCTCTGACAAGGAGAGGGATCTTCATTTGTTGGATGTGGTGTGTTGTCTCAAGTTTTATGTTCATCGCACTGAGTCTATCAGGAAGTCTGACGCTCTGTTTGTCATTCCTGAGGGGCCTAGGGCAGGGAGACCGGCATCCAAGGTGACTATTGCATCTTGGATAAAATCTACCATTCGTGAAGCCTACAAGTTGCGGAATAACCATGTTCCCTTTAGGGTTACTGCTCATTCCACCAGATCAATTGGGGCCTCTTGGGCCTATAAAAATCAGGCGTCTGCTGATCAACTGTGCTGGGCAGCCACTTGGTCTTCTGTGCACACATTCTCGAAGCACTATCGTGTGGATGTACTGGCCTCAGCTGATGCCAGTTTTGGGAGAAAGGTCCTGGAGGATTTTCTTCTTCTGTGGTTCTCAGTGCTTCCTTACTGTTGAGCCCTATTGGCTCTAGTTCATTGTGCTGTGATAATTCAGGGGGTTCATTTTTACCCCTGGTTGGTGTCCGTTGACACTTCTGTTGTTGGGGTCTATGATTAATTGGTTCATAGGAGTTCTGGTGACTTTGGGGCCTTGCACTTGGTCCTTGCCTTCTTCCCGCCTCTGGGAAAGCTCAATGTTTGTACATCCCAATGTACCAGTAACCTGTATTGGACGACAGTGAAAATAGGATTTTAGTCTTACCTGTTAAATCCTTTTCACTTAGTCCATACAGGTTACTGGTCTCCCACCCTGTCAAGGGACCATGCTTGGCTCTCCTGTGGCATTCAGTGGGAGACCTCTGGGGCATGCTCACAGGAGTCTTCCTTTTCCTTCTGATCTCTGGTCAGTATCTGTGTCTCAAATCATTCTGGCTTGTTCTGGCTGAGGGCAGCTTAAGAGGGAGGGGAGGCTCCACCCCCTGCATACATTTAGAGAAATGTTCCTGCCTACTTAAAGGGGCGGATCGCCTCCCAATGTATCAGTAACCTGTATGGACTAAGTGAAAAGGATTTAACAGGTAAGACTAAAATCCTATTTTCCCATGAGCGAGCTCGTTTCTGATTGGCTGCCATCATGGATGCCATTTTCTGCCTCCCCTTCATGAGTATTCTACACAGGGCTTGGACTCTCCTTCTCTCCTCAGCAGATTAACCCTTTGCATGCCAGATAAGTGCAATTTAGCTATTTCTGGGATGAAATAATCTTAAACACTGTATTTGGGTATACCTTATATTTTCAGAATTTCGACACTGTGAGGATGTCAACTCTGTTGGAACTTTGGGCTAGGCCTAAGATTAAGGATACTGGGGTGTCTGTGAACTCCATTGTGCATTGCTCCTCATGTCAGTTAGGGTTACCTAGAGAATTCTCAGGTCATTTATGCCCTTCATGCGCTGCTGCCCCTGAGTCTCCCCCAGGGACCTCCAGCCATGCAGTAGAGCCTCTGGGGATGTAAGAGTTTAAGGCCACTGGAGACCTAAGGTCTACCTTACAGCTCCTTCCATCCCAATTACAGGGGGTCTTCTAGTCCTGGAAGCCCCCTACTTCTATCAGGTCTTCCCTACCTAAGCCGCAGGGTGTACCTGATGTATCAGACTCCTCTGAGGAGGAACTGTTGGTAGACTCAGATGAGGGTAGATGTTGCACAGTGGTATCCTCACAATTCTTTGGAGCTGACCCTGATCATTCAGCTGAGGGCCTGATCAGGGCAGTACTCACTATTCTGAACATTCCCCTGGTTTCTGAGATTCCTAAGGACCCTTCTGATGTTTTCATGAACCTGAGAAGCAGAGTACCTTCTTTCTACCTAATCCCACTCTTGACCAACTTGTATTAGATGAATGGAAGTCCCCTGATAAGAAATCTACTGTGTCTAGAAAGTTTCCTAAGCTGTATCCCTTCTCCGAAGCGGCCCTAGCACAGTGGGCTCACCCCCCCTAAGGTGGATGCCCCAGTTTCTAGACTTTCTAAGTTCACTGATCTGCCTGTTGTGGACGCATCTGTCCTTAGGGACTGGACTGACAGGAAACTTGAGGCCTTTCAAAGGCCATCTTCGCTATTGCAGACACCTCATTGAATCCCTCATTTGCTGCTGCTTGGGTGAACAGGGCCATTGCAGTTTGGACTGGACATTTAACAGTGGCTGTCCACCAGGGCACTCCCACTGCTGACCTGTTACGGCTTCTGGCCAACATCTCTGAAGCTCAGCATTATGTTTCTGCATTATGTTTCTGTAGCTGTCTTTGATGCCATCCGGTTGGTTGCTAGAGTTTCTACCATGTCTGTGGTAGCCAGACGGGCTCTTTGGCTCAAGATCTGGTCTGCAGATACTACCTCTAAGAAAGCCTTACTTTCGTTACCCTTTCAGGGAACTTCCTTGTTTGGGCCAGAGCTTAAGGACCTCATCAGTGAGGCCACTGGGGATAAGAGTACCCTGTTGCCTTTAGTTCCCAAGAAAACGCCTCTGGCAAAAAACGGAATTGGCTTTTTCGTCCCTTTCATGCTGAGGCGTGTGCCATGGCCTAGGCGGTTTCCCAGGCTCTGCGTTCCTCCTCCAAGCCCAAACAATAATGGAGGTCAAATCAGTTCTCAGCCAAGCCCAAGAATTCCAAACCTTTTTTGACATGACTCGCCGAACCCTGGGCCGAATTGCCAGACACCGTGGCAGATCCGTGGGTTTTGCAGGTGGTTTCGAAGGGGTACAGGATCCCTTTCACCTCTCTTCCTCCATTCAGGTTCTTTCCTTCAGGGAGTGGAGAGGCGCCATCTCTTCAACAGAGCCATCCAGAACCTTTTAATTAAGGAAGTTCTGGAACTGGTTCCCGAGCTGGAACAGGGCTTGGGCTTCTATTCCAACCTGTTTGTGGTCTCCAAAAAGGACGGCGGCTGTTGTCCGATTTTAGACCTCAAGAATCTCAATTCCTTCATGTTCAGGACGCGTTGTCACCAGGAGTCCCTAAGGACAGTGATTGTGGCCATGTCTCTTGGGGAAATTCTCACCTCTCTGGACCTTTAGGATGCCTACCTGCCTATAGCCATCCATCCAGAGAGCAGGCAGTACCTCAGTTTTGCTTGCGACCAAGAGCATTTTCAGTTTTCTGCTCTTCCCTTTGGTCTGACTACAGCTCCCCAGGTCTTCAATTGAGTCCTGGGTGCTGATGCTATTTGCACCTTTTACAACTGGACCTTTATCAGATGTGGAGTAAGAAGTACTCTCTTGCTTGGTGACTACATTAGCATCCAGACCACTTCATTCCACATTTGTGGTCTAAGCCAAAACAGATGCGTTATCCATGTTCTTGTATTTACTGTAATCTACAAAGCTCTCAACGTCCAATGTGAAACACAGGTGGGTAAAGTTCCTTCCACCAGAGGGCAGAGTATTTAAAAAAAAAAAAAAAGGCAGGGTCTTTGAGGTGGATACTCCCCTTTTCCCTCTAGCTTTATTCCCTGCCTCCTCAGGTTCTGGATTTAAAAATGGGAATCTGAAAACTGCTAGAGTCCCATCTCTTATGTCCCTGGGATATGGTGTTCTTGCATATTTTGAACTTAATCCTTCTAATTTTACTTGAATCATATGTTTCTAAAGGTGGGTGTATGTTTCAATCTTATTTCTCTACGGTCTTTACTTTTGGTTTTATTGAGTGTTGCTCCTTTAAGAACGGGTGCCTGTGGGTTGTGGCCATCTTTGTTTCATAGAACTGCATGGAAAATCTTTATGGGGCATAGCTCTGCACCCGTTTCATTTACAAGGGCCAGAGAGGGCTCCAGATGAATCGATGGGCCTGCTATATCTCATGGTCAGCATGGGGCAATGTTCAGACCACTTACATTTGTAGTTTTTGCTTGGCTGGAGAGACACCTTTTACAGGGCATATGCAATCAGAAACTACATTTCCCAGAATACCCCATTTCCCAGACTTTCTGGATTGGGCAGGGTGGTGCTTTTGCAGCTATCTTACTCTATTCATTGCATAGGCTACACAGAGGCTGGGTTCTCTTCTCCACCTTACCAGTTTAACACGTTGCAGTCAGATAAGTAACTTTTTTTGCTATTTCTTTGAATTTTCTCATACCTTTCTACTACTTTGAAAAATGTTGTCCTGTTTTGGGTGGCGAGGGTGTCTGAACATGTCAGATTCCGAGAAACATGAGGAAATCCAAGCCTAAGAATTCAGGGGTCCCTTTAACCCCTTTAGCACACTGTTCTTCATGCCAAACTGGGCTTACTCAGGAATAATCATGTACCTTATGTCCCATTGTGCTGTGGCCCCTACCCCCTCTTCCACTGCAGAACAAGAGCCAGTTTGGATTAAGACTTCAGTTGCTTATATTCCTTACGTCTATTCAAGGGGTTCTTGTCACCCCATAATATTTGTCAGGCATATTGATCCTGTATTTAGGGGCCATTCTCAGTTGGAGATTTATCTGCAGAGAAAGAAGACACTGATGGGGAGGATATGAATTTGTCCTTGTCATTTAGGGATGCCTATGAGGAAAACCCTTGTCCTTCAACTGAGGGACTCATCAGAGCGGTATTAGAGACTTTCCAGGTTTCTGAGGCCTCTGATGCAAGGTCTTCTTCATCGGGCATCTTCCAACTGAGCAAAAAGGATTTACCCAGTTTTCTTCTCCATCATTCTCTGGACTAGGTTATCCTGGAAGAGATCAAGATGCCTGATAAGAGGCTCTTCCATAACAAATGCATTTCCAACCTCCATCCTTTCTTGGCCAAGGGTTTGTAGAAGTGGGCTTCACTACTAGCAGTTGATTCCCCTATTCCCCTTACTAAAAACACAGCTCTACCTTTTTCAGATGCCATGGCTCTTAAGGATCAGACTGATAAACGCTTAGACTCCATGTTGAAGGCAAATTTTGTGACCGCTCTGTGACCCATTTGTACTATGGCTTGGGTCACTACAGCCATGGCTATCTGGGGTGAACAGCTATCTGTTTCCATCTGTGGAGATGTTCCCAAAGTGAAACTATTAGTGATGCTGGCCAATAATGTGGAGGCCAGTGGATGCCTTACTGATGCAAACTTCAATGCTGCTAGGTTCTCTGGTAATGCCTCAGCCTTCTAGTTAGTGCTTTGTGGCTCAAGATTTGTTTAGGTGACCAAAGCTTTCTTTTGAGTTTTATCTCACAATTACTGGTGGCCATCTTACTTCTACTTTGCTTATCCTATGCAGAGGCTGATTCTCCTTTTTCTCATCTCCAGTTTAACCCTTTGCACACCAGATAAATTAATTTTGGTAGTTCTGGGGTCCTTTCTTTAAACTGGGGACATTTAATCTAGTTCCACTAGATTTAGACACTCTCTCAAGGATATGTCTGACATGCATATAGGGAAATCCAAGGCTTCCCTCATTCCGCTTACACAGGAGGGTATAGTTTGTGGAATTGGTCTGCCTTTCTATTCAGGACCCAGTTTGTCTGCCTCCCAGACCAGATCTGTTGCTCCAGGTTCACCTGTGGTACGAGGATGTAGAGAGGCTGGCCTTGACGATATGGCTCTTGAGACCACCATTCTGAAGAGGAAAGGCTTTTTCGATGATGTCATCTCCACCGATACAGTCTTGGAAGCTGGTTTCCTATAAGGCATACAGTAGTGTCTGGTCCATTTTCCCCTGGAGGTGTGTGGACAAGAATAGGTCCCTGCAGATCTTCGACCTGTCTCTAGAGTCACCTTTTTATCCAAATGTTGGGTCTTTTCTGAATTTTCTGGCTTTTCAGCATTGGTTCCATTTGCTTTTTCGGTCTTCCGGGTAAAGATCCATTTCAACATTGCAAACGCTGTAGCATAGATTAACTGCCAGGGTGAAACCACAGTTGTGGCCATGTGGTCCAAGGTTTGTTTGATGCTCAGGAGATTGTTACCTTCTCTTTGTCCTGACCTGTCCTGACATATCTCATAAGCAAGAACAGGACCTGTTCACCGCACTAAACCCTTTCACGAATTTGATATGCTGTGGGCCCTCCACCACGCCTATGCCATTAAAAAGAGGCCAATGCTTTTTGGGGTAACAGCAGTGGGTGCTTCCCAAGAACCAGGCCCCTGTGGAGCAGTTTTGCAACAGTAAACATTATTGAAACCTTAGAGTCCACATGCTGACCTCGGACAAGGCCAGTGTTGGGAGAAGAGTCCTCCAGTCAGTAGTGCCTGTGTGGGTGCATATTCTTTCCCCTCTAGAAACCTATCTTCTATTACTTCGTTTTTGTGCGGTGGTGTCCATTGACAATTCAGGTTCATGTTTGTGTTTGACTGTGTTAAATAAATAAAGTAAAATAAAATAATGTTATTTATTTTTGAAGGGAGGGCACCCCAGCCCCATGGAATTTTGGTTGGGACAGCTTTGGTATGTCCCCATGGTTTCTGTGTTCCCCAAAGGACGAAAAAGAAAAGGGGATTTTTGTGTACTTATTGATAAATCTTTCCTCTTATATTTTTTATGGAATACAAGACATCCCTCTCTGAGAAAAGCATGTAGTTTACATTCCAAGGAGCGGTGTCCTTGTTGTTCTCTGGTATGAGGACTACCTTCCTGCCCTGCTTCATTTTTTTTAATCTTTGGTAAATGTAAAACTAAATCTGTTGGTGAGTGGGAGGGATTCTCCTCCTCTAAAGAACTTTTGCCTGCAAGTGCCTCCTCAAAGACTAAAAGAAAAGTATTTATCCGTCATACAGAACCCCCCCCCCCCCTTTAAAGGGATAGTATTGTTTCACAAAAAAAAAAGCTTCAATTAATCTTCAAAGTATTTGGGCCGTGGAGTGTGTTATTTCAATACTGTCATAGTTCTAATTCAAAAGTAATTGAATGATAAAGTATCCCCCTCCCGCCACTTCTACTGATGTAACACTGTTCAGCTAAGAGCAGGAAGACTGTCCGGATGGATTGCAGAGAGGGACAATCTGCAGTGAGCATAAGAAAAAATATGAAAAACCTGTCAAAGGGGACAGGGTTTTCCTTATGCTCACAGTAAGAAGATTGTCCCTTGCTGAGACCTGTCTGGTCAAGAGACCAGATTCCACATCTGAGGGGAGGTGAATTACACTAGGTAAAAGGGGTGGGAGGGGATACTTTATCATTCAATTACTCTTGATCTCTGACAGTATTGAAATAACACTCTCCATGGCCCAAATACTATGAAGATTAATTGGAGCTGCTTTTTTGTGAACCATTACTATCCTTTTAAACCCCAATCACCAGGGAACAACATGAAATCAAGGTGGGATGTGGCTTGCGCATAGTTTACTGCATGCCATCAGTCACAAGTGCTTTGTATTGTGCTTTCAACCAGAATTGCTTATATGTTGTCACAGTAGATTATCTAGTAACCCGGGGATGTGTCCTGCACATACCAGGTATAATATTTGCCTTAGGAGGAAGCAGATTGAGGTCTATTTGTGTATAGAATGTAAAATATGTTCGCAGATCTTTAAACAGGGCCGATTTATATCCCAGGCTCCTCTAGACAAGGCACTCTGGGCACCCTTAACTTCTCCCATGGCCACACCCAATTCCTCACATGACTAATCCCATCCATTGTTTCCTGGCACAGAAAATACCTTTGGCCTGCAACAAGCAAGGACAACGAAGCTTTAACCCTTTGGTTGCTAGAAAGATCTCCAACATCCAAGGGGTTAAATAATAGCCTGTAAAGGGGTGTATAAGCTACTGAATGGATACAGAGATTGCTCTGGCCCCACCCACAATGCAGTATGTGGGTGTGGCCAACACAGCTGAGGCACCACTCAAAATTGGGAGATCTAGGCGGTGCCTAGTCTGCCTATTGGGAAATCCGGCCCTGTCTTTAAATGACTTTGAGAATCTTCAGTCGTGGCAGATCATCCTGTCATGTATCTGGATTCTCCACTGGATTTCTGCTAACAGTTCAGATGCTAGTGACCACTCCCTGTACTGTAAAATTAATCCATTGCAATCTATCAGATTACAATGGGGATTACGTGTGACTTCCTATCAGTACTGACAGTGCACTTTCATTCATGTGTATGCACTAGAACGTTCCCAAATTCGCCCCCTTGAAGCCAGGCTGCATACTGAAGGGGTCCCAGTCCCTGCAGTAAGAAGTGTCCTTAGGTGAATTTAGCAAATCTTTCAATGGGTTTGCCATTTAAAGGGATAGTAACACTTCGTTTTAACTTTATTTTATTTTGTAGGCATTAAAAAAACATGAAGAATGATATAAGTCTTATCTCTCAAACCTTTATGGTTTATGAGATATTCACAAGCAAAGTTCCCCTCCCCGCCCCTTTTTCCTAGTGTAAGCCATCTCTTCTCAGATGTGAGTCTGGTTGTATGACAGTACAGATAACAGAAGGGGACAATTTTCTTTGTATGAAAACAATGAAAGCCCTTCCCCCCTTGAAAAGTTTTTCAGCTTTTTCCATTATCTTAATTGAAGATTGTCCCTCTCTGCAGTCTACCTGGGCATCTCCCTTCTGATCTGGTTGAACAGGGGGGGATACTTTGTTTGTGAATATCTCTTAAACCATAAAGGTTTCAGAGATAAGACTTATATCATTCTTCATGTTTTTTTAATGCCTACAAAATAAAATAAAGTTAAAATGAAGTATTACTATCCCTTTAAGGGGACATGAAAATAGTCTTTATTTATTGCAGTTTTAACCCCATCATTGCCAAATAACATGAAAAACATACACATACAGGGATAACTAGTGGAGTTTGTTATTTTGTTGTTGTTTTTTGTGTTTTTTATGAATATTATCACTCTAAACATAATGGATATATATATATTTGTATATGGTAACAAATGAACGCTTATTCTGTCCTGAGATAAAAATAATAGTTTGCACAGTTAACTAAATATTAACTGGTGAACCTAATTTAATACACACAACACAAGAACCATTACATTTGAAGTAAAATAAGAGTTAAATTAGCCCCTATCTTTTATGGTTAATATATACTGTTTAACAGCTTTCACATGGTGTTACTGTCGTGATCTTTCTGTAATTGTCTGGATCAGTGATTCTCAACCAGGGTGCCGTGGCACTTTGGTGTGCCACAAACATCAGCTTAGGGTGCCCCATGTTTTCAATGAAGACTAACAAAAATGGACTTTTAAATAAAGATTCATAGAAATTGTTATGCACAATATGTTTAGTTTTGCTATTAAGATTATAAGACCTAATAATAACTGTACATTTATGTATTGTACCCTTCTTATGCCCTTGATAAAGTACATTAAATATGTTAGGGGTGCCCCGAATGTTCTAGATTGTGTGTTAGGGGTGCCCCGAACAAAAAAAGATTGAGAACCACTGGTCTGGATCCTTTTGATCACTGTTCTTGTGGATTGTCCCTGATTCCACAGCTGAAAAAGTATCCAGTCTTCAGGACCAAGCTGAACAAGTTGAGCAATGCCTCTTATATTGAAGAGCTACTGACCCATCTGGAGTTTAGTTTGATGATATTCTTTGGCTGTAATTGGTGTGTCCAGGGGGCTTTGGTTATCTGTAAAGGAACATTAACACCATCATATACATTTGTCCCAGTTATCTTTGCAATAAGCAAAACATCAGATAGCCCTTTAAAGTATTATTGGGGGCTCCATGAACCATGTAGAAAGCCCTGCAGGATTCCTGCAGCCACCTCTTTCCTTGGGAGACGAGGTTGGCATTTCAAAGACCACCCCTTTACTTTCTATAGGAAAATGGCATGCATATTCTGGAAACACAGCCATAGGGATCAATAGGTCAAGCAAGAGCTTGCCATGAATTATACTACAGACAAGGTACCCAGGACTCAGTCAAACAGGGGAAATGGTCACTGCTTTAGAGTTTCAGTGGGGGTCTCTCTCTGGAACACAGAGTCCACCAGAATACTTTAGGAGGCTCTATGATGCTTTACTTATTGTAAAGAGGAATAGGGACATTCTCTAGTGTGTATTTGTGAAGCTTCCTTCATATAAGCATCTGTTCTTGTGTCAGATCTCTCTGTCTCTCTCATGGTCTTACTCTTGCCTTCACAGTCTCGATGTCTCACTCTCTGTCTCTCATTCTGTCATGCTCTCCCTATGTGTGTCTCACTTTTTCTCTCACTTTCTGCCTCACTGTATTTGTGTGTGCTTTTTTTCTCTTGTTCTGTCTGTCTGTTTCTTTCTCTGTCATGCTTTCTGTTTGCTTCTTTTCTTGTCTGTCTTCCTCTATCTCTCTGCCTCTCTCTCTCTCTCTCTCTCTCTCTCTCTCATGCATTTCTCTTTGAAAGAAAATGTTTATTTATATAGCACCACAAGTGTATGCATTGCTTTACAATTTAAGGTTCAGACAATACAGGGTTAACAAATGCTTTGCAAAGTGAAACACTGAAAGTGAGGTTCCTGCCTGAAATGTGGTAATGTGAGACATACAGAATACATAAGGGTCAAGTGCTGAATACAGTGATAGAGTTCTGGTCAGGAAAGGGGAAAAATAAAGTATATCATTTATAAGAGACTTCGTGGAACTGACTCTCTCTGGGTGTGTGTCTTTGTGCCTCTGTGCCAGGTTGATACTCTCTGAGTGTAGTTCTCTGTAAGTGTTGCTCTCTCTTTGCCTCTGTGTCTACCTGAATTTGTTTCTTTCTATCAATCTCTGTCTCCCTTGGTGTGTCTTTCGGTGTGTCCCTCTGGGACTCTGGGAGATGCTCTCTGAGTGTGACTTTCTCTTACTTGATGTATATCACTTTCTGTCTCTCTGAGTGTGACTCAATCTCCATATGTCTCTTGCTCTGTCTCACTATTGCTCCCTCTCTTGCTCTGTCTCTCTATTGCACCCTCTCTTGCTCTGTCTCGCTAATGCTCCCTCTCTTGCCCTGTCTCACTATTGCACCCTCTCTTGCTCTGTCTCGCTAATGCTCCCTCTCTTGCCCTGTCTCACTATTGCTTCTTCTCTTGCTCTCTTGCTATTGCTCCCTCTCTTGCTTTGTCTCGTGATTGCTCCCTGTCTTGTTCTCTCTTGCTACTGCTCTCTCTCTTGCTCTCTCTTGCTATTGCTCCCTCTCTTCCTCTCTTGCTATTGCTCCCTCTTTTGCTCCCTCTCGCTATTGCTCTCTCTCTTGCTCTGTCTCGCTAATGCTCCCTCTCTTGCTTTGTCTCGCTAATGCTCCCTCTCTTGCTCTGTCTCGCTAATGCTCCCTCTCTTGCTCTGTCTCACTATTGTTCCCTCTCTTGCTCTCTTTCGCTATTGCTTCCTTTCTTGCTCTGTCCCTCTATTAGTCTTAATCGATCTGTCACTCACTCGCTCTGCTTCTCACTCTTTCCACTGTTTTCTTTCTTGTGTCTCTGTCATGCTCTGCTTTCCTCTCTCCATCTTTTGATCTCTGTCTCCTGTCTCTTTCTCCCTCTGTCTCTTTCTCACTCACTCACTCTGTCTACAACTGGACATTGTATATTAGTTTCCTAGCAAATTTACTTTAGTCTGAAGACAACAAGGTGTGGATTTACAACTGTTGGACTAGAACTAACACTATCCTCTCCAGACCATGATTTGTTGGTTATAACTAAAGATTAAGTCCAACAACAGCTCGAGGGGCTCAGGTTTCTCACCCCTACCTATTTAACTATATATAAATTCTAGCTGCAGACATTCTACTAACACTGTGGGACAACAACAGTGTTGTGTGTGTGTGTGGTGTTTTTTAAAGAAATTGTCACATTTTACTAAAGTTTG
Organism: Rhinophrynus dorsalis; assembly: GCA_037306005.1. Taxonomy (NCBI): domain Eukaryota; kingdom Metazoa; phylum Chordata; class Amphibia; order Anura; family Rhinophrynidae; genus Rhinophrynus; species Rhinophrynus dorsalis. The sequence continues at coordinate 271,931,317 of CM074719.1, forward strand.
CTCCTATGAGAGCTGATTTGGTTAAAATCCAGGGGATAAAATTACTTTTATCAGCCATTTTGAAATCCAAAAATCTGCCCCCTTTGTTGGTGAGGGGTTGGGATAAACAAGGAAGTCTGTGACTTACGCCACATGCTTCAGTTGCTTTTCATGCAGTTCCCAATAAAGAGCAAGCATCAGGGTTTAAAACCTATCACTTGCAGTTTATGGGAGCTACACGTGCAGACCCAGGAGATTATGCTGCAGTTCAGTTTCTCTCGCTGAATCGTGCCACAGACTTGCTTGGGCTCTTGATGCAGCCTTGGCACAGCAGGTCTTCTCCCATAGGATGCATTCTCTGTGATAGTTGCTCTTTCAGTCAGGAGGGATCAGTTTTGTTTTTTTTTGTTTTTTTTTTTAAATACAAAAGAAAGCCTATTACAAGAGGAGGTGATCTACAAACTGGAAAACTAAGAGGAAACACACAGTATGCATGTGTGTGTGTGTCTGTCTGTCTGTCTCTCTCTCTCTCTCTCTTTCTGTAGAGCTGTCACTCTGCATTACAGAAAGGGTGGTTAGATATGAAGAATACCAGTCTACTGGAAGTGGTATGGTCTAAAACAGTCAATTTGTAATCAATTGGCTATACATGTGTTTATTTTTAGGATTCAATAAGTGAGCTTTTTTAAATGGATAGGGAAATTGGAAGACTACATGGGCTAATTGGTTCCCATATGTTGAGAAATTCTTTGTTTCTATGATTGCAAGCTCTGTGGTTCACACTATGACTTATGAGATTTGTGTGTAACAACTTTGAGTGCAAGCTATGTGATTCATTTTCTCTGAATGCAAGCCCAGTAGGTCAATTTCTCCTGAATATAATCTCTACTGTTTACTGTTTTAGTAAACCTCTTGGTCATGAGTGCTTTTGACACTAAAGGACAAGTGCAGTTTTGGCCTTTTTAGTATGCCTTTGTGCAGCCATACTTTTCCTCTATTTCATTTAGTACACCCACACAAATTGTATGCCATAGTTTTAAGCATAAGAAGGGCTTTCTATTGATACCGGTTTCCTTTGATAATTTGTGCTCAGTTAGTTAATTTTAACAAACACTTGATAAAAGGTATTAATGCTCGTTCATACCTCCAAAGTGGAGTGCCAATGCTGGTACTGGTGTTCTTTTTAGGAGATCAGACTGTGTGGTATGTATATAAGTGTATCATGTTGCTTCAGAGTAATAAAACTCACATTGTATGTTTAATCTTCAGTACATGTGTTTATCAATTAGACCGCGTAAATAAAATACTTTGGTCTTGCTCATTTATTCAGTAATACAAAGAGGTGGCATTAGGCCATCAAGTGACCAAACCTGTTCTACCTCTAGTCCTCCCACAGCACCACCAATTAAAGCGAAACTACCACCTATTTTAAAGTTTGTTATCTAATTCCCCATCTGGCGACTAGCTGCTCAATAGTGCTATTTGCCAAAATAATTACCTGGTTAAATAGAATGAGACCCTGCTCCGGTGCTGACAGGCAGTAGAGCGCACAGACATATTTCCATAGTGACTTCTGCACGCCTGCGCTGTCAGTCCCTTTTGGAGCTGAACAGCTCCTAGCAATGCCTCCTAGCCTCCTAGAGCCTGCTGGGACTGACAGCGCAGGCGCGCAGACGTCACTATGGAAAAATGTCTGCGCACTCTACTGCCTGTCAGCCCTGGAGCAGGGTCTCATTCTGTTTAACCAGGTAATTATTCTGGCGACTAGCACTACTGAACAGCTATTCACCAGATGGTGAATTACTTGACAATAACTTTAAAACAGGTGGTAGTTCCGCTTTAAAATCAATATGCCCCACTTTGGTAATTATTTCTGTTGGAACCTCTGTTCTCTGCTTCTCTCTTCCTCATGATCACAATGAGGAGGAGAGAAACAGAGAACAGTGACAAAGGCAATGTTTACTTACATTGCCTTTGTAATGTGGCTCCATTGGAACATATGATCACTGTAGCAGAAAACACATATGTTAAGACACGAGGGAAAGGCTGAAACTGACTACTCCGGTTCTGGAGCAGTCAGTTACAGCCTCCCCACAATAATCACAGCACACCGAGACAAGCTAAGATCATTAACCCTTGATGTGCAAGGACTATCATCCGTTCTTAACAGATGGATTACTGTGACAGTCTGTACATTATGTGGTACAGGGAATTCTGGCATTCATATTTAGGACCAGACAAAATATTGTGAGATGATACATGACACATTGTGACTTGTTTTTGTCACTTTTCTAGAGACCACTATATTTAAAGAAAATGTCTTATTTATTTGACATGGTTGTTAAGATGTTTTAGTATTCTAACCCATGGAGTATATATTTTGAGTTAATAATGTATAAAAGACCATTTGCCATTCCAGGGGGCTATGGATGTATGTAAAACTATGCATAGTTTGCATTGGAATACCTTTGATGCTGAGTCTTTAAAATAATTTACATTTTAGCATCCTCTTTTATGAGATCAGATGTCACTTGTCTTAAAATTTATATCACGTAAGATATCAAAGTGTCAAACAGCAGTAGCAAAAGCAAATAAAATCCTGTCTTGCTTAAAAAGGGGAATTGAAGCAAGAGTGGGCAACATCATTTTACCATTGTACAAATCGTTGGTAAGACCTCACTTCGAATATGCATTACAGTCTTGGGCACCAGTTCTGAAAAAGGATATACTAGAACTGGAGAGGGTACAGTGAAGAGCAACAAAATGAATTAAAGGGATAGTAATACTTAAAATGTAAAAAAAAATATGTTGTAGAGTTTATCCCCCTGAGTAAAACAAGGGCACTCCCACTGCTGAAAGGTGTTTCATTCAAAAGTTATTAATTTTCAAAGTTGATTTTTTTAGGTGCAATATCACAGTGGCCTGAAATTGTACAGTGGCGCTGTTGCTACACCATCCTATGGAGATTTATGGTCAACTGACCAGAGCTGTCCATAGGATCGTGTAGCAACAGCGCCACTGTACAATTTCAGGCCACTGTTATATTGCACCTAAAAAATTCAACTTTCAAAATTAATAACTTTTGAATGAAACACCTTTCAGCAGTGGGAGTACTCTTGTTTTAGTCAGAGGGATAAACCCTACAACATATTTTTTTTTACATTTTAAGTATTACTATCCCTTTAAGGGAATGGTTGGCTTGACGTATGAGGAACAACTAGATAAACTTGGTTTATTTACTCTGGAGAAAAGACTACTAAGAGGGGTACTGTAAAGTCTGTTAAATTGTGGAATTCCTTGCACAAGGAGGTGGTTATGGCAGGTACAGTGGATAAATTTAAGAGAAGATTACATACATTTCTTTCAAAAGGGAACATATATAGTATAACCCTGTATTAGTAGGAAAATCAAGAAGGTCTGATAAATTACTAACTTATTTGGTAGCAGGAAAGCTTTACAATTCTCGTGTCACTGGGGTATGAGGCAAAGGTTGAACTTGATGACCTTGTGTCTTTATTCAACCTAATTTACTATGTATATCACATAACCATTTGACTGCCAGAGGGGAGTGCAATGCAGTTCTCTGAACACTACCTCTGGCACTTTGTCCATAGAAAGTGATTACTTATTTATTTTTAAATGCAGTTTTGCACATGCATCTAGATATTTACACATTTTGAATCCTCATCATACCTATACTGATGGATAGCAAAGTTTTGAAAGTAAGTCTGACCTCCATGACAGGAAAACATTGCCCCAGATGATCACAGAGTTAAATCTATACTCTTGATGTTTTAACCTGTTATTTCAGTTATTCTATCTACATCTGCCAGCATTTGAGGATTTCTAAAATCCGGTGTCTGAAACAAAATAGCACTGGAAACAGCATCAAAATGTCTGCCATCATCTTACAGATGTTAGATTTGGTTCACATTTAGAGATGTATTCGTAAACAAGGTTAATATTCACCGATTTTTGCCATTTTGGTCCTGGATAAGAATAAGCTGGTAGCATTGGATTCTTCATAGATGTAAAGAATATATATGGGTTTTGTAAAGCTCTGCACTTCATCTGGGAAGTAATATTATGTTAGTCCACTAAAAGCGATCATCAACTACAAGTATTTGACTGAGCAAAATATACTCTGCATATTAACTGACCCCCTCTTTCTTCCCAACTCCCCTCCTCTACCCTCAGAGCTTCTCATTAGCAATGTGCAAATATATAGCAGTACACTAGGGGTTAAGTGAAAGCCTGTTGCCATGACCACAGGATGCAGTATCAGTTCTGTGACACTGTTGCTATAGTTACATGACAATGATTCTCAGATTTAGCATCTTTTCTACCTCTCTGAAAAAAGCTGAATTTCCTTAAAGGGCCAACAACTCTACATCTGATGGTGTTTAAGGCCAGGGGAACAAACTACCTCACAAGTTAAATCAATTTTGTTGCACTGAAAATTATATTTCAAGGGAAGAACTTATTGCAAAGGTACCTAATAACTACATGGAATGATTACACAGATTAGTGTTTCCTTAACATGTATATCTTGGCACCATCATACACAACCGTTTGTTGTCAGTGAATAGGTAATAGCTATTTTTAGAAAGCATTATGTGTTCATTTTAATTGTATGGACAAATCATAATTAAAGAGTGCAGAATGTCTACTGCTGGGGTATTTATACTATGCATAAATATACAGTGCATGTGTTGTCACTCTAGTTTTTCATCTTGTTTAATACCAGTATAGCTATACTCCATATCCTTATACAGTGCAGTATGCTCCTTATCAGTGCATAGATACTCAGTATCATTGTACATCATATGGTGTTCATTGTCCATGTATATATAGCATTATTATACAATGTGCCATGTTCATTATCAGTGTATAGATCACAATGCGGTAGCTTTTCTTTTCAATGCATAGATACTCAGCATTGTTATATAATGTTCATTATCAGTACATAGATATTATTTATGATTATACAGTGCAGCATGCTCATTGTCCGTGCATAGATACTCCACATCATTACACAATTCAGCATATTTATTATCAATGTGCAGTATTTTCATTATCGGTGTATAGATACTCCATATCATAAAAGAGTATAATGTGTTTATTATCATTGTATACTCAGCATTATTATACAACAGTGCCGCATATTCATTATCTGTGTAGATACATGGCACCATCATATGCAGCAATATGTTCATTATCAGTGTTAAAATACTCAGTATCATTGTATAGCCCAGGTTGTTCATTATTAGGGTACACATACTTGACTGTGGTATATACATGGTTTTATGTTCACTGTGTTTAGATATTCATCTTCATTATATAGTGTGGTATTTTTAATATTGGTGTATAAACACTGCTCAGTACAATGCAGCATGTTTTGTAATTGATTTTCCAGCACTCAACACCATTATATAGCAAAGTGGTTTTTACACAAATCATCAGTGAGAAATTAATGATGAAACATGCTGGTGACCCCTGCAAGTATGTTTCTATTATTTTGTTATATATTCTGTCCCTTCCTCTCCCATCCCCTATTGGATCTCTATTTTCCTGTAGCTCTCTGTTTTCCTCTTCATACTTCATTGTATCAGAAGCAAGCTCTCGCTCCTCCCTCTTCCAACCTAGACAGACTTATCTCTCATGATATCCCTGACCTCCAGCAGTAAGAGGCATTTTTATCCCTCAGGATAATACATTTAATCCATCCGCCCCTCATGCCAGCCTTGGAGTTGGTCCAGCTGCATCGTGGCTAACTGAGGTACAAGTGAGAGAGAGAGCTTTGTTTGTAAACACTCTCCTCATGATATCATTGTATCCATACCTCTAGGACTAATATAGTGAGATCAGATCTTTAGGACTTGTACTTTGCATGGAATATCAAATATTTATGCATTTGACATTTGTTTATAGATAAACATGCACACTATATATATATATTATGAAGGGCTAGAGCACTCGCTGGGATGCATCAGTCTGATAAAAATTTAGTCTGGAAGGAAAAATATGCTAGTCCACCATATCTACATTTTATGTATGTCACTATGAGTTGAGAGGGGCCAAATACCATTATTTATTCTGTGGTTTCCTTTTGCAAAATAAACTATTTTTATTTTCTGAACTGAGAAAGTTTGTATTGCTGTCTTTTTTTTAGCAAATCTTTCTAAAAATATTTCCATAGCCTAGGACATGTTCATTGTGCAATAAACTAGCCCCTTTCACAGCAAGTGCTGGGCTGAACCTAGCGTGGTCACTAATAACATGTTTCTAGATATTTTGACTGGTGGTTTTCTGCAGTACTTGTCCTTAATTCACTCCCTACAGAACCTGCCAGGCACTGAGAGGGACATGCAGAGAGCTGACTAAATTATCCCAGAAACTGCAGGCACTGTGATGTTCTTTGAGTGTAGCTCTTTTGTATCCAGATTCTTTCCTTGCGACCAAAAATAGTTCAGGTTTTGAAGGCCTCTTCTCTTGAGCATTGGCGATTTTACCATTAGCAAAGGTTGAATCTGTCAGTGACTGTGCTTTTGATTGATCCACTTTGCATATGTGAGGTTGGCCGTAACCCTTTGAATGACAGAGTGGTATGCAATGTGGAGTGGTGATGGTTTGTAGTAGTATGCAATGTAGCATGTATTTTTGCATTCAAACCATCAACATTTGCACCAGTTGTGGTTCTGATGACCAAGTATTTAACCTTCTCAAAATAAAAAGGAACTTTGATACAGATGTTAAAAGCAAGTCTTCCTAAAACAAAATAAGTATCTGGTCTAATGTGTTTTATCCCTCTCTAAATGCTCCTGTCTTTCCATATAAACTTGCCTTATAATCCTTTTCTCAATCCTTGCCAAGTAACAAATCCTTGTAACCCCTCCTACCTTTCCATATAACTACTCCTTATAATAGCTCATTATAACTCCCCCCATCTCTCCATATAATCTCTTTCTATAATGCCTGCTCTCTACATATAGCTTCTCCCTATAACCCACCTAACTGTTCATATAATTTTTCTCCTACCTTTCTGTGTAAGCACCCCATGTAATTTCTCTCCATATAACCTTTCCTATAACTCCTCCTATAGACTTCAGTGGAAAACTGATAGATACAACTAGAGATGTACCGATACCACTTTTTTTAAGACCGAGTACGAGTACAGATGCTTTTTTCAAGTACTCACCGATACCAATTACCGATACTTTTTTTTTTTGCGGTCATTTGCCAGTTATATATATATGCTTTAGGTACTTGGAAAACTGGCAAATGACCGCAAAAAAAAGTATTGGTGAGTACTTGAAATATATACACACACACACACCACCTCTTGACTGTCCCCTTTTGCCTCTTTCTCCCCCTCTTGATTCCCACCTTTTGCCTCTTTCTCCCCCTCTTGATTCCCACCTTTTACTTCATTCTCCCCCTCTTGAGCTCCCTCCTTTTGCCTTGGCTTTTTCTCTCCCTTTTGATCCCCCTTTGTCCCCCTCCTTGACTCTTGATCCCACTCTTTTGCCTCTCTCGCTCTCTCCTGATCCCCCCTCCTTTTGCCTTTTCTTGTTTCCCCTCCTTTTGTCTCCTGATCTTTCCACCTTTAGCCTTTTTTTTTTCTTTTTCTTAGTCCCTTTTGCCTCTTTCTCCCTCTTGGCCCCCCTCTCTGCCTCTTTCATCACCCGCTCAATATCCCATCTTGCCTCCCTCACCCTCCTCTTCCGGGTGCTCACTGTTCTCTCGCGAGCCCCGGCAGAAGTCAGTGTCAGAGCGTTGCCATGGTAACCCGCGGCAACGCTCCGACGCTACAGGTGGGAGAGAGGCAACCAGGGAGCATTGTGAGCAGCTCTCCAGGCTCCCTCAATGCAGAACTGACCCCGACACAGGGTATCGGTGCTGGCATCGGCCTCATTTGCGCGAGTACAAGTACTCGCGCAAATGCTGGTATTGACACCTATACCGATACCAGTATCGGTATCGGTGCAACCCTAGATACAACTGTGTGTGTTTTTTCCATCTAAGTATAGCAAGGGCTCTGTCACTGCTGGAAATTTTTGTTTCAGAAGTTATTACAGCTCATCTTATGTTTGAGTTGTAATCTCAGCGGTGGGAGTACATTATTTAATGTTCCTTTAGGTTCACAGTGGCATTATACAGTTAAAACATATTCACTATACTGGTTCTCCCTCATGAAGGTCTCAGGGGGGAAGCCAGTTCACCCCAGGATCCAAAGGAAACTGTTTCCTTACCTCTCTACAACTCTCTAGATTTAACATTATTCTGCATGCACACAACCCTTGATGCGCACTACACTGTACCTCTGGTTGACCTTTTCAGGTACAGGGGTCTGTCCAGAGTCATCATCCACTTCATGCAGGTGAGACCAGCGGCACTGAAAATTGTGTGCAAGCATCTAAAGTTATAGGGAGCTGTAGAAAGTGATGTAAGGGCTTTCTGGATGTTATGTGGCAGCTGGAGAGAATTGTTTATCCCCAAGCAACCATCACTGTGGAGCTGCCACGAGCATTAACACTTTGAGTACCTAAAAGGTGTGCCATACATTACAATGCATCTGACTCCACACTAGCACTCAAAGGTTTTAATTAAATAACAAGGGGGGAGTCCAGGATGCTATGTGTGCATTTAAATTACATTTTTTATTAATTTTTGTCAAATGCCAAAAAAGTGGTGATTTATAATATAGTAAATTAGGTTGAATAAAGACACAAGTCCATCAAGTTCAACCTCCTCCTCATACCCCAGTAACTGAAAATGTTATAGCTTTCCTGCTACAAATTAAGACTCAATATACAGCATCAATAGAATAGACATTTCAAAGCTCACTAATACTTTTTGTGTATTAAACTATAGAAAAGCTTCATAACAATACACATAATCCACACATAGTACTATGTTAGCCGCATACTGTGGCCTTCAAACAATCAACGTGTTTACCAAAGCAGAGATAATATTCTAAAGATAGGAAATAAGATATTTGAATTTGTAGGCAAAAATCATCTTAGTAAGCAGAGTAGCGTTTAAGAACTTGGAGCGAACGGAGGGGGAGGAAGAGAGAAGAGAAGAAAGAAGGGGAGAAAGGAAGGAAGGGTAGGAAAGTGGAGCACCATCAGGGCACCGCAGCATTCAAATCCCGAGATGCCTGCATAGGGGAGTCTAAGAAAACATACCAAGCCAAGAACCTATCCTGAAATGAGGAGAAGCGTCTTATGGAGTAGGAGTGTAAACGCTCCATCTCTAGAATGGAGTCGTGTCTTCCATTCTTGAATGGTTGGCGGAGTGACGAGAGCCAGAGTCTTGGGATGCAAGTCCATGCCGCTGTAACCAACAGCTGCCAGTTACGCATAACCTCTGGGGAGACAAATTTTCCTGCCGCATCTTTAGGAGCTACCAGGAAAACACCCAACAAGAGAGCAATGGGAGTGCATGGGACCAGCATTCCAGACCTTGCAAAGAAACATGAACCTCTGACCAATAAGGATGAATAAGCGCACATGTCCATCAGAGATGGAGCAACGAACCATCCTCACCGCCACATCTCCAACAGGTACCAGAGTGCTCATCCCCAAACCTTGCCAGTTGCCGAGGTGAGCGGTACCAATGCGTCATAAGTTTATAGTTAGTTTCTCTGTGAGGGACACAAGGAACAAATCTCCTGTTTCTTTAAGCTGCATGCCACAAAGAGGTGGTTATATCCAAGTTTAAATCTTTCTTCCAAGCGGCCCAATGGGGATTAACATCATCAGAGGCGGAGGAACGAAGTAAATCATACAGTTTAGAAAGATCCTTTTTCAAGGGTTTCGAGTTTGAAAGCATAGTTTCAAATTGGGAAAGTGGCCTAGTATGATAATTGGACAAATCGGAGGATAACAAAAGATGCCTAACCTGCAAATATCTCCAGTATTCAGACCTTGGCAAGCCATAAGTAGTGCACATATGCTCAAACGAAGGAAGTTGTGAGTCTTGTAGTAAGTGCACTAGATCAGTTAGCTCTAGGCTGGACCATGCAGTGAATGCCCTGTTACATAGTCCTGGGAGAAAGTCAGGATTACCCATTATAGTGTATAAAGGAGAAGGAGGATCAGATAAGCTATACTGCATCCTTCATCGCCTCCAAACTTCCAAAAGATGTTTGATTACCAAATTTTGACTAAGTGTAGGAGGGATGGCACCCCAAGATGCCCACAAAAGTTGTTGAAAATCCACTGTAGGTGCGAGTTGCCTAAACAATCTAACCCAAGATCTCTGAGGCGACCGTCCACAAAGTTCCGGTACAGCATAAAGCATGGTTGAGCTCCAATATTCCCAAACACAGGGAAGCCCCAAACCTCCTTTGTCCCAGGGCTAAGACAGAATTTTCATCCCCACACGCGGCCGTTTATATTTCCAAACAAACTCATTTAGTAGCCTCTGAAGACGGCGTTAAGCATACCACCGGTACATGCAGAGGAAGTGATCTGAACAAATAAAGCAATTTTGGCAGTAGAACCATTTTCACCAGATTTACTCTCCCTATCCAAGACACAAAGATATTGTCCCAAGAGGATAATAAAGCCCGTAGTTCTGATTCTAATCTGGTTAAATTAGTGCCAATGACCTCTCCCACTGAAAGAGTTAAAGTGATCCCAAGGTACTTTATCCCTTCGTTTTGTCACTTAAAAGGAAAGGAAGTTTGCAGGGATCGCTTGGTATCAGAATCTATATTGAGGGGCAAAATCTCTGATTTCCCAAAATTAATCTTCAACCCAGATAACGAGCCATAAAAAGCAAGAAGAGAAGTTAGATGGGTCAGAGATTTCTGGGGAGCAGATAAAAAAAACAGCATATCATCAGCAAAGCATGCCAGTGTGACATCTCTGCCTCAAAAAGAAATTCCAGCTTTATCTGGATGTTTCCTTATTGAACATAGATAACAGGAGACAGAGGACACCCCTGGCGGGTACCATTATTAATTTGAAAATAGGAAGACAGGGTCACATTCACCGAGATTCTACCGGAGGGGTCTGAATACAAGGAGAGAATAGCATGTAAGAATCTAGGACCCAAATCTAACCATTGCAGCACCGCCTCCATATATTCCCAGTCCACCCAGTCAAAGGCTTTTTCCACATCCAGCGAGAGCAATAGGGATGGAGCGGATTGGGAAGTAGCCTTCTGGATCAGTGCCACCACACGGATGATATTATCTCTTGTCTCCCTACCTGAAACAAACCCAGATTGATCCAGTTGCATTGTGGTAGCAAGCACCTTAGCATACAGTTTGACATCATTATTTAATAGGGAGATCGGTCTATAACTCCCACATACCTCGGGATCTTTGCCCTGTTTTGGCAAGACTGTAATGTGAGCTGCAAGTGCATGGGTCGGCCAACGACCTCCCGACAAACTGTTGTTGAAAAGGGACTAGAGGTGCGGAAGTAAGATATCTGAAAACATGGTATAATATTTAGCTGAGAAGCCATTATGGCCCGGGCTCCTCCCTGACGGCGTTGATCTGGGAGCTCTCGAGACCTCTTTCAAAGTCACCGGAGTCTCCAAACCAGCAACCTCACCCTCTGTAAGTCTAGGAGTATTAGCAGAAACCAAGAAGTCTTGTATCGTTGGTGATGAAGGTACAACTTTTGATAAAAGCTTTTAAAACCTTCCACTATACCCTCATTGGTAAGCACCCTCTCTCCACTTTGCAACTTAATGCCATGGACATGCGCTGCCGCTTTAACTTTCTGAATCATCTGACTCAATGTTTTCCCACACCTGTCACCATGTAGATAATGTTGGTACTTAACCCACATGTGGGATTTGATAGTGCGAGCTTTCAACAGTGTAACCAGTTCTGTAAATTTAGTGGTGAGCACGGCCAAAGTAGCTGGGGATGAATGAGCTGTATGATCCCTTTCCAAGGCAGCTATTGATCTTAATAGCATATCTACTGCTCTTTGTTGTTGCATCCTTTTCCAGCTGCCAGCGGAGATTAGTATTCCACGTACAAAGCATTTATGTGCCTCCCAGACAGATGGAACTTGAACATCAGTTGTAGAGTTACGAACAAAGTATTCCTGAAGGTCCTACCCAACGTGTTACCGAAGTGCAGCGTCTTCAAGTAAGGACTCATTGAGTCTCCAACACTGGGCACGTCCAGGAACATCACCCAGACTAAGAGTCAGAGATGGATTGCACCTAAATGGTAGAGGAGCCTCTATGCTAGGGGAGAGAATGCTAGGAAGCTTGGAGGAGCTTTTAAACTAGGAAAGGGGGGAAGGGTATTGATAGCAAAAATGGGGTAGATAGAGCAGATAGGAACCGGGTCCAAGTAAATGACCAGGGGGGTGGAGAAAGGGTGGAGATAAATTTAGTCAATAGGGATGAACTCCTGGTAAATGAAGGTGTAGAAAAAAGACATATAGGGATTAATATATGTAAAGACTTCAAAATTAATTGTATGCTACCAAATGCAAGAAGTATGGTAGATAAAATAGGAGAACTAGAATTGCTGGCGGTTAGTGAGCAATTGGACATAATTGGAATAACAGAAACATGGTGGAATGATGCACATGACTGGGCTGTAAATATAGAGGGCTATTCCCTGTTTAGAAGAGACAGGATTAATAGAGAAGTGGGATGAGTGTGCTTATATTTGAAAACAGAGCTAAATCCAGTTTTGTGGGGTGATATTAGTGAGGAAACTGGCCAAACTGTGGAGTCCATGTGGGTAGAAATCGAGACTAAATGTGGTGTAAAAGGTAAAAAAAAAAAAAAAAAAAAAAAAAAAAAAAATGGGCATATGCTACAAACCACCAAATATCGATGACAGTGTTGAGGCCCAACTGCTATTGCAAATGAGAAAAGCTGCCCAGTTTGGGCATACTATAATTATGGAAGATTTTAATTACCCAGATATCAGCTGTAAAAATGAGACCTATCAGAGTGCTAAGTGAGGCAGGTTTGTGAACACACTTCGTGAAAGCTACATGTCACAAATGGTGGAAGTGCACACAAGAAATAACAATGTATTGGACCTAGTGATAACTAATAACACAGAAATGGTATCCAGTATTAAGGTAAGAGAACATTTGGGAAACAGTGATCACAACATGGTTACTTTTGAGATTAGTCTGGCAAAGCAAAACTGTATAGGTTCAACCAAAACTCTTAATTTTAAAAAAGCTAACTTTAAATTATTAAGGGCTTCAATGCAACACATAGACTGGGATATTTTATGTAAAGGGATAGTAACACTTCGTTTTAACTTTATTTTATTTTGTAGGCATTAAAAAAACATGAAGAATGATATAAGTCTTATCTCTCAAACCTTTATGGTTTAAGAGATATTCACAAGCAAAGTTCCCCTCCCCGCCCCTTTTACCTAGTGTAAGCCATCTCTTCTCAGATGTGAGTCTGGTTGTATGACAGTACAGATAACAGAAGGGGACAATTTTCTTTGTATGAAAACAATGAAAGCCCTTCCCCCCTTGACAAGTTTTTCAGCTTTTTCCATTATCTTAATTGAAGATTGTCCCTCTCTGCAGTCTACCTGGGCATCTCCCTTCTGATCTGGTTGAACAGGGGGGGGGGATACTTTGTTTGTGAATATCTCTTAAACCATAAAGGTTTCAGAGATAAGACTTATATCATTCTTCATGTTTTTTTAATGCCTACAAAATAAAATAAAGTTAAAATGAAGTATTACTATCCCTTTAAAAGCAAAAATACTGAGGAAAAATGGTCAGAATTCAAAATTTAGGTTGCAGAAATGTACCCAACAGTATATACCAATGGGGAACAAATGCAAAAGAAGTAAGTCACAGCCAATGTGGTTAACTGCACATGTAAAGAAGGAAATGGCAAGGAAAAAAAAACGCATACAAATTATTTAAGTCTGAAGGAACTGAACAATCTTTCTTAAAATACAGGGAGTGCAACAAAGATTGCAAAAAAGCAATTAGGGTAGCAAAACTAGATAATGAAACTCGAATTGCAAGGGAAAGCAAGACTAATCCAAAAAAGTTTTTCAAATATATAAATAGCAAAAAACTTAAGAGGGGTTGCATTGGACCATTCAAAAATTAGATGGGTGAGTTGGTTAGTGAGGATAAGGAAAAGGCCACTTTTCATCACTTTCTTTTCATCAGTATATACAAAGGAGCAAGGAATGGTAGAAGAGCCTCCACAAGTAACAAATAAAACAATCCTATTAACAGATATTGGGTTAACTCAAGAAGATGTCATGGGAAGACTGAACAAAATTAAGACCGACAAAGCACCGGGTCCTGATGGTATACATCCAAGGGTTCTTCAGGAACTTAGTGCAGTGTTAGCAAAACCCCTATATTTACTCTTTACAGATTCTGTTACCATAAGCTCAGTGCCACAGGGTTGGCAAAGAGCTAACATAGTGCCTCTATTTAAGAAGGGAACTAAAACAGAACCTGGGAATTATAGACCAGTGAGTTTGACCTCTGTGGTGGGAAAACTGCTAGAAGGGACTATATTCAGGATTACAACACAAAAAATAAAATCATTAGCATGAATCAACATGGTTTTATGAAGAATAGATCATACCAAACTAATCTTTTCAGCTTCTATGAGGAAGTAAGCAGCAACCTTGACAATGGCAAGGCAGTATAGTATATCTAGACTTTGCAAAGGCATTTGATATAGTGCCACACAGAAGGCTGGTGTATAAAATAAGGAAATTGGGGCTAGGAGATAACCTTTGCAATTGGATACAAAACTGGCTGAAGGATAGGGAACAGTGTGTGGTTGTAAATGGAAAATTCTCCAATACAGTTAAAGTGGAGTACCTCAGGGTTTTGTATTAGGTCTGCTGCTTTTTAACATGTTTATAAATGACCTGGAAATAGATATAGAAAGCACAATATCATTATTTGCAGATGATACTAAATTATGCAAGGTCATTAATTCAGAACAGGATATTTTCTCTCTACAGAGGGATTTTCATACAATGTCAGATTGGGCAAACATATGGAATATGAAGTTTAATGTGGGGAAGTGTAAAGTCATGCATTTGGGAGGAAACAATCCCAAGGCTACTTATGAACTTAATGGAATCATTTTAGGGGACTCATTGCTAGAGAAAGACCTGGGTATCCTTGTCAACTAGAAACTTGGAAACAGTGACCAGTGTCAAACAGCAGTAGCAAAAGCAAACAAAATCCTGTCTTGCATAAAAAGAGGTATCGAAGCAAGAGTGGATAACATTATTTTGCCATTATACAAATCATTGGTAAGACCTCACCTTGAGTATGCAGTGCAATTTTGGGCACTGGTTCTGAAAAAGGATATACTAGAACTAGAGAGGGCACAGTGGAGAGCAACAAAATTAATTAAGGGAATGGAGGACTTGACATATGAGGAACGACTAAACAAACTTGGTTTATTTACTCTAGAGAAAAGACGACTAAGAGGAGACCTTATCACATTGTACAAGTATATGAGAGGTCAATATAAGAATCTCTGCGGTGAGCTATTTATTCCAAGACCTGATCAGGTGACCAGGGGACACCCCTTGAGATTAGAGGAAAGGAGGTTTAAACTTCAGCAGAGGAAGGGTTTTTTTAAGGTAATGTCTGTTAAATTGTGGAATTCATTGCCCAGGGTGGTGGTTATGGTAGATACAATGGATACATTTAAGAGAAGATTAGATACATTTCTTTCAAAAGGGAACATACAGAGTTATACTGTTTAACAGTAGGCTGATCAGGAAGGTCTGATAAAGACTAACTTAATTGGTAGCAGGAAAGCTATAAAATTCTCAGTTACTGGAGAAGGTTGAACTTGATGGACTTCTGTCTTTATTCAACCTAATTTACTATGTTACTATGTATATAGGCGCATGATCGGAAATCGTGATATTACCAATATTTGTTTTGATAACCAGTGACAAGTGATATTGACTCAAAAATCAGTAGTCCAACCTGGAATAGGATAAATGCGGGTGTGAAAAGGAGGAGAAATACCTCGAGGTAGGGTGCAAAGAACGCCATACGTCAACAGTTAACAGGTCATGAAATAAAGTCAATATTTGAGTCGTCGGTGTCAGACCTCGGGCCCGAGTCGGGTGAGAATGGTCCATGAGTGGGTCCATAACCACACTGAAATCCCCTCCAATAACCAACAAACCCTCCTGAAAATCTGCAAGGTGCTGACATGCCGCTCTGGAAAAAGACACCTGCCCAGTGTTGGGAGCATAGAAGTTGGCCAGTGTTATCTGTGTATTTGCTATTTTGCCTTTTCAATAACAAAAATCTGACCTGAGCATCTGCCGGCACTCCCATACACTCCCATGGCACCGAGCGACCAATAAGTATAGCCACTCCCCTCTTTTTCTCAGTAAACGATGCACTCCATACAGCCAGAAAATGTCTCATAATTAATTTAGGGTGAGCATCTCGAACCAAATGAGTCTCCTGTAAAAATACTTTGTCTGCCTGCATGCGTACTAGTTCTTGTATTACCATGGAATGTTTTTCAGGGCTATTATATCCTTTAACATTGTATGAGATGAGGTTAAGATTTGGCAATGGCAAATGAGGAGCAACTGCGACTATCCCCAAGAGCTCCCCACAAGATAAGGAGGGGGAAATATAGGAAGACAGTCAGGAATAAAGAGGGGAAGAGAGAACAGTAGCCCCCCTTAAGCTCAATATTGCCCTCACATTGCCCCCATCATCTCCATATTACCCTCACATTGCCCCAGTGTCTGTTTCCTACCTCTTCCCCGGTGGTCCAGCGGCAAGAGAGCTCTGTGCCTTCTCCTTCTGCACAGAGCTGTAGCTGCTGGATCTCCCACGCGGTTTTCAGTAATGCAGAGCGCTGGGAGATGATGTAATCTACTGGCGTTCTGTATTACTAAAAACCCGATGAGGAAGCACAGCAGCTACAGGTCTGTGTCGAAGGAGGAGGCACAGACCTGTCTTCATGGTGCCGGGCGGGGAGGCGAATAATAAAAAAAATCCCACCACACACGATTGGATGATCCCAGTGACAGGTGCCCCTCTGTTGGGTGCGCCTGTAGGCAGATGCTTCCTCTGCCTAATTATAAATTCGGCCCTGGGGATATGACTGAAACATTCAGATACATGAAGGGATTGAACAAAGTGCAGGATGGAAGTATATTTCAAATGAGTAAAGACATTAAGACGAGAGGCTATAGTCTAAAACTGGAGGGACACAGGTTTAGATATAATGTAAGAGAGTTTTACTTCACTGACAGGGTAATAGATAAGTGGAATAGCCTACCAGCAGAAGTGGCAGAAGTTAATACAGTGATGCAATTTAAGCATGCATGGGATAGGCATAAGGCTGTCCTTAATGTAAGAAAAGACCAAGGGCCAAAAAAGGTTTGAGGTTTTTACTGTAGGAAAATGGGCAGACTAGATGGGCCGAATGGTTCTTATCTGCCGTTGGATTCTATGTTTTTGTGTAAGAGTTCCACCGCACCAAGGTATCTCACTATAGGCAAGTCCTACTCTAATACACCTGTAAAGCCCGATCTAAAATTAAAATAAGAAAATCACTGAAGAGATGTTATAATGAATGCGTTGGAGAGGGAGGGATCCTGGAATTTGCTCTTTTTAATGCTTGTGGGTCCCAGTGTGGTGCAATTAAAAACAAATACATTATAATAAAAAATATGTAAATGGAGGACTTACCTAATGCAAAAAAACAGATGGGTCTGCATAGTGAGAATATGAGAGGGCTGTGGATCCAACAGTCCTGTCTATAAATTAACCTTTTTATCAACCCCCCCCCCCCCCCACAGGTCATGTGAGGGAAAAAATGAGTACAAACAAACTAGGTGCATGCAAGTTAGGACAGGCTTGAGTCCTAGTCCTTAAAGGCAAAGTGTGAAAAAAAGAAATTGGAAATAATGTAATAATCTAAGTGTTACTACATAAGTGGTTAAGCAGAATACATTATATTCACATTTAAATTATATTTATTATATGGATTTGTCATGGTGAGTTGGCAATGTGAGCTTTCGCCTTCGTTTTATATATATATATATATATATATATATATATATATATATATATATATATATATTTCACTGTCGTCCAATACAGGTTACTGGTACACTGGGAGGCGATCCGCCCCTTTAAGTAGGCAGGAACATTCATCTAAATGTATGCAGGGGGCGGAGCCTCCCCTCCCTCTTAGGCTGCACCTCAGTCAGAACAAGCCAGAATGATTTGTTCCTCGGTGTGTTCACACCAGGCAGAGAACAGCTCTCTTCAAGTTTTAGTTTCTTTGTTATTTTTACAAATATGGAATACCACCATTAGGCGGGTTACCAAGGCTGTCAAATGCCCTATTTAAAGTGGATAGCACAGCTTCCAGGGTACTTCTGTTGCATCTTTTGCCCTGAAGAGGGAATAACTTGATTTCAAGTAACTTACCTGGCGGGAATTATCCTCTGTGGTGATTCCTTGCTATCTTGGTAACCTGAAGACAGAAGTCCTGCAGAAAGGTGAGCCACCCTTTGAGTGCCGAAGGTCCACTTGTCCCTCAGTGTCCCTTCATTGGGATTGTGTTTGGGAGTTCTCACTGTGCACTCCAGCGCTCATTGGGTGTTTTTATATACTTTACTAATGCTAGTATTGGTGTCAGTCTGAGTTTTGGAGCAGTTTATGTGGGATTTAACCCTCTCTCTGCTGGGTTTGTCTCTTTTATGGGCATTTACATTGTTGGATAATGTTTTCTGTTATAGTATATCTGTTTGCTATATGTTATGGAACTTTTACTTTAAGGGTAAAATTTATTAGAATACCGTTCCGCGCCTTTAAGCGCGCTTTTCCCGCATAGACGCCATTGCTCCTTTACTCTCTATGGACTTACACTCTGTGGGACATATCTCTGGAACCGCTTCACATAGCGACTTCAGAGAGGGCTCATTTTAATTGTCTTCCCTTGCTCTATCATCCGGTTGTATGTTTGAGTGTGTTGGGGGACTGGGGGGTCTTCGGTCACTGTTTTGGGGTACTCTGTGAGGAAAACTATGTTTTCCATGAGCGCTCGGTTCGCGCCCTCCTTCTGATTGGCTCCCGTCGCGGCAGCCATTTTGTGAGTTCTTCTCATCGAGTATGCTACGCAGGGTCCGGACCTTCTCTCTCTCCTCTGCTGATTAACCTTTCGCTTGCCAGATAAGTTTAGTTTCAAACGTTTCTGGGGTGAATATTTAATCTTTCACACTTTAAAGGGGAACTACCACCCCGCAATAACTTAAGCTTCACTGATTGCTCATCTGGCGACTAGCTGCTTAGTAGTGCTAGTCGCCAGAAATATTACCCGGTTCAGCAGATATCGGCATTTTACCGATGGTGACAGGAGCAGGAAGCACGGACGTCTCTTCACAGTGACATCCGTGCGCCTGCGCTGTCAGTCCCTTTTGCACCGCGCGGTTCAAAAGGGACTGACAGCGCAGGCGCACGGACGTCACTGTGAAGAGACGTCCGTGCTTCCTGCTCCTGTCACCATCGGTAAAATGCCGATATCTGCTGAACCGGGTAATATTTCTGGCGACTAGCGCTACTAAGCAGCTAGTCGCCAGATGAGCAATCAGTAAAGCTTAAGTTATTGCGGGGTGGTAGTTCCCCTTTAATCGGGTGATTCCTGTCTGTGGGGTATATCTGACGCTGTGAGCATGTCTACTCCACTTGAGCCTGGGACTAGACCTAAGACGAAGGAGGCTGGGGTATCTGTTTCTCCCATTGCGTTTTGCTCCTCCTTTCACGCAAGGCTACCTAGAGAATTTTCTGGTCATCTGTGCCCAACTTGTGTGGAAGGTCATGGCAGCAACCCAGGGCCTTCCAGTCACGCTATTGAGCCAACATGGCTGAAAGAGTTCAAGGCTGCAACTAGGGATCTCAGATCTACTCTTCAGCTCTTTCCCTCTCAGGTTCAGGGGGCTCTTCAAGTATGGCAGACCCCCTCCACTGTCAGGACCTCCCTGCCCAAGCCACAGGGAGCCCCTGACGTCTCTGATTCTTCTGAGGAAGAATTGTTGCAGGATTCTGATGATGAGGATGGTGCTGTTATTGAGTCTACCAGATCCATTGGGGATCCTTATGAATGTGACCCTGAACTCTCTGCGGAGGGTTTGATCAGGGCTGTTTTGACCACCCTCAATCTTCCCTTGCCTCAGGAATCCACTCTTGACCCAACAAACGTGTTTCAGAAACCTTCTAAGGCTGTTACATGTTTTCCTACTAATCCTACTCTTGAACGCTTAGTCTCTGATGCGTGGAAAAATCCTGATAAGTCCTCTTCAGTCTCAAAAAAGTTTGCTAAACTTTATCCTTTTCCTGAGACTGAACTGGCTAAATGGGTTCATCCTCCTAAGGTGGATGCTCCAGTGTCTAGATTGTCTAAGTCTACTGCTTTGGCTGTATCTGATGCTTCTGCCTTACAGGATTGGACGGACAAAAAGTTAGAAACTTGCCTTAAGTCCATTTTTGCTTCCATTGGTACTGCCATGCGTCCAGCTTTTGCTGTGGCATGGGTTAACCGGGCCATTGCGGTCTGGACTGAACAGCTTACTGTGGCGGTTCGCCAGGATGCGCCAGTGTCAGAGCAGTTGCAACTCCTTGCTAACATTTCTGAAGCTCAGAATGATGTTTCTGATGCTGCTTTTGACGCAGTTCGCATGATGGCGAGGGCCTCCACTTCTTCTGTGGTGGCTAGACGCGCCCTTTGGCTAAAAATCTGGTCTGCTGACACCGCTTCCAAGAAAGTTTTGCTTTCTTTTCCATTTCAAGGGACTTCCCTTTTTGGATCTGAATGAAAGGAGCTGATTAGCGAGGCTACTGGAGGTAAAAGTACTCTTCTACCCTCAGTATTTAAAAAGAAGTTTCCAGCCAAACGCAATCGGTCCTTTCGTTCCTTCCAAACTGAGATACGTTCTGCATCCCAGGCGGTTCCGCCTGCTTCGCGTTCCTCCTCCAAGCCCAAACAGTCCTGGAAGCCCAAAGTTGCCCCCAAGGCCAAGACCTCCAAGACTGCTTCGGCATGACTCGCCGAACCCGGGTCCGTATCCGGCTGTAGGTGGGCGCCTTCACATCTTTCGCCGGATTTGGGAGGAGTCAGTGGCGGACCCTTGGGTTCTTCAGGTGGTGTCAGAGGGATACAGGATCCCTTTCTCCTCTCTCCCTTCTTTTCGGTTCTATTTTACTCGTCCTTCTCAGGAACCTACAAAAAGGCGTCTCTTCGACGACGCTATTCAGGATCCTTTGGACAAAGAGGTCCTGGAACCAGTTTCTTCAGAGGACACAGGTTCAGGATTCTATTCCAACCTGTTCATGGTAGCCAAAAAGGACGGTGGCGCTCGTCCTATTTTGGACCTCAAAGATCTCAATTCATTTGTTGTGAGTACCCACTATAGCCAGGAATCCCTGCGCTCTGTGATAGCTGCTATGTCCCCGGGGGAGTTCTTTGCCTCCCTGGATCTTCAGGATGCTTATCTGCACATCCCTATCCATCTGGAGAGCAGGCGGTACCTCAGGTTTGCCTGCCACAAAGGTCACTTTCAATTTTCGGCTCTTCCCTTTGGACTGACTACAGCCCCGCAGGTGTTTCAGAGAGTCCTGGGTGCTTTGAAAGCGGTGATCCATCAAGATGGCATCAAGGTGACTCCCTACATGGACGATTTACTCTTGAAAGCTTCATCTGCGGAGATCCTTCACCAGCAGGTTCAGGCTTGCTTTCAGACACTCACTCGACACGCTGGATTGTGAATCTGGACAAGTCGGACTTGGTCCCACCTCAGCAGATACTCTTCCTGGGTCTCCTGTTCGACACTCAGAAGTGCATGGTGTTTCTCCCAGAAGAGGTGGCTCATCAGATTGCTCTCCGAGTATCAAGGATTTTGGCTCTCGAGCGGATTCCAGTTCCGAAGTTAACATCTCTGGTGGGGAAGTTCATTTCCACCATAGAGGCGGTGCCATTTGCCATGGCACACACCAGGGAACTTCAGAGGTTTGTGATCCAGACGTGCAGGAATCATCCAGACCATCTGCACCTGTCAGTCTCTCTGCCTCCTCATGTCGAGTTGAGCTTGGAGTGATGGTTGGACCTGTCTCATCTCCTGAAAGGAAGATCCTTCCAGATTCCATATTGGACCACAGTCACGACGGATGCCAGCCTCCTGGGATGGGGGGCAGTGTTGGGTCGTTTCAGTGCTCAGGGGAAATGGGGATTGGAGGAGTCTCTCCTCTCCATCAATGTTCTGGAGCTACGTGCCATTTTCCTTGCCCTGAGGCATTGGGAGTCTCAACTGGAGGGTTGTCCAGTCAGAGTGGTGTCCGACAACGCCACTGCAGTGGCCTACATCAACAGACAAGGCGGAACAAGAGGTCTCGCCGCTTGGTTAGAGGTCAAGGCCATTTTATCTTGGGCAGAGGCACATGTTCCCGTCATTTCAGCGGAACACATTCCAGGCGTAGACAACGTCATGGCAGACTTTCTCAGTCGTCACACAGTCGACAGCGGAGAGTGGGCTCTTCATCCAGAGATGTTTCACCTTCTAACCCAAATGTGGGGGGTTCCTGTAGTGGATCTGATGGCTACCAGGCACAACAGGAAGGTGTCAGTGTTCTGCTCCCGGTGGAGAGATTCACTGGCCCTGGCAGTAGACGCCCTGTCCATACCTTGGGATTTCCCCCTAGTCTACATCTTTCCTCCTCTTCCTCTGCTGATCAGAGTCATCCAGAAGCTGAAGGTGGAGCGTTGTCCGGTCATCCTCATCGCTCCAAACTGGCCTCGTCAGTCCTGGTATCCGGACCTGATGGAAATGTCTGTAGCGGAACCCTTTCTGCTTCCTGCTTGTCCGGATCTCCTACTACAAGGGTACCTGTGGAAGGAGGATGTTCATCGTCTTCATTTGATGGCCTGGAGGTTGAATCCTCAATTCTGAAGAAAAAGGGGTTTTCCTCTTCTGTGGTGTCTACGATGCTTAAAGCTCGCAAACCAGTGTCTTCCAAGATTTATCATCGAGTCTGGTCAACTTTTGTTGCGTGGTGTGCTGACAGGGATCTGTCACTTGATTTCCATTTTCCTACTGTCCTGGCCTTTCTACAGGACGGTGTAGAGAAAGGGCTCAGCCTTAGTTCTCTCAAGGTTCAGACGTCTGCTCTGTCTGTCTTTTTTTATGAGCGCATTGCAATTATCCCCGATGTCAAAGTTTTTCTTCCAGGGTGTGGCTCATGTTCGGCCCGCTTTCAGGAGTCCAGCTCCTCAGTGGGACCTCAATCTGGTTCTGGGGGTTCTTCAGCGTCCCCCATTTGAGTCCTTAGCTACTATTCCTTTTCGCCTTTTGACTTGGAAGATGGCCTTCCTTTTGGCCATTGTCTCAGTTCGCTGGGTGGCAGAGTTACAAGCCTTGTCTTGTAAACCTCCTTACCTGGTGTTCCACAAGGATAAGGCTGTGCTTCGCACTTCCAAGGAATTCTTACCTAAGGTTGTCTCCGAATTTCACATCAATCAGGAGATTGTGGTGCCCTCTTTCTGCCCTAACCCTTCCTCTGACAAGGAGAGGGATCTTCATTTGTTGGATGTAGTGCGTTGTCTCAAATTTTATGTGCATCGCACTGAGTCTATCAGGAAGTCCGACGCTCTGTTTGTCATTCCTGAGGGACCTAGGGCAGGGAGACAGGCATCCAAGGTGACTATTGCATCTTGGATAAAGTCTACTATTCGTAAGGCTTACGAATTGTGGAAAAAACATGTGCCTTTTCGGGTCACTGCTCATTCCACCAGATCAATTGGGGCCTCTTGGGCCTATAAAAATCAAGCGTCTGCTGATCAGCTGTGCCGGTCGGCCTCTGTGCACACGTTCTCAAAACACTACCGTGTGGATGTGCTGGCCTCGACTGATGCCAGCTTTGGGAGGAAGGTCCTGGAGGCAGTTTTGCCTGTCTAGGATCTTCTTCTTCTGAGATTCTTAGTGCTTCCTTACTGTTGAGCCCTGTTGGCTCGGTTCAGTGTGCTGTGTTTTGTTCTTGGGGTTTGTTCTTACCCCTAGTTGGTGTCCGTTGACACTTCTGCTAGTTGGGATCTGTGACCGGTTGGTTCATAGAGGTTCTGTGACTCTAGGGGCCTTGCACCTGGTCCTTGCCTCCTTCCCGCCTCTGGGAAAACTCAATGTTTGGACATCCCAGTGTACCAGTAACCTGTATTGGACGACAGTGAAAATAGGATTTTAGTCTTACCTGTCAAATCCTTTTCACTTAGTCCATACAGGTTACTGGTCTCCCACCCTGTGAAGGGACCATGCTTGGCTCTCCTGTGGCACGCTGTGGGAGTCCTTGGGGCATGCTCACAGGGGTCTTCTTCTTCTCTCCTATCTCTGGTCAGTGTTAGTGTCTCAAATCATTCTGGCTTGTTCTGACTGAGGTGCAGCCTAAAAGGGAGGGGAGGCTCCGCCCCCTGCATACATTTAGATGAATGTTCCTGCCTACTTAAAGGGGCGGATCGCCTCCCCAGTGTACCAGTAACCTGTATGGACTAAGTGAAAAGGATTTAACAGGTAAGACTAAAATCCTATTATATATATATATATATATATATATATATATATATATGTATACACACACACACATATACACACACTAGCAGTGTGGGATGGCGTTGCCCGTCTGTTTTTGTTGATGAAAGTTCTGTAAAATGCATGTGATCACGTTCTGTTTTAGCTCTCTGCCCCCCCCCCAGCTGATTTGAACTGCCTTAGTGTCCCCATAGTGAGAGATGCACACATCCCATACTGAGACACACTTACACCTATAGTGAGACACACACACACATCCCATACTGAGACACACTTACACCTATAGTGAGACACACACACACATCCCATGGTGAGACACACATGCCATAGTGACACACATATACACATCACGTAGTGAGACACACACATGCCATGGTGAGACACACATATACACATCCTATACATAGACACACACACACGCCATAAAGAGACACACACACACATACACATCCCATACAGAGACACACATGTCATAGTTAGACACACACATATGCACATCCCATAGTGAGACACACAGACACATCCCATAGTGAGACACACAGACACATCCCATACAGAGGCAGACACACACATCCGATACAGAGACATGCACACTCCATAGTGAGCACACACATACACAGCCCATACAGACACACACACACACACACACACACACACACACACACACACACACACACACATGCCTATGTGAGACACACACATATACACATCCCATGCAGACCCCCCCCCCCCATAGTGAGACACACACATATACTCCTCCCATACACAGGCACACACATCCCATAGTGAGAGACACACATGCACATCCTATAGTGAGACAGAGAGCTACACATGCCATGCAGAGACACATACCCATACACATGGCATAGTGATATACACACACACACATATACACATCTCATAGTGAGGCATACACACACATATAACCATATAACCATCCATAAGTGTATATTTGTTATTAATTAGCAATGCAGTGCCTACCCCTCTGGCAGTGAAACAGTTAATGCAATGTACTCCCCCCCTCCCCCCCACTGGGCTTCAAGGGTTAATATGAGATCTGTGAGTTCCCAGCTATGGCCATAGTGAGAGACACACACAGCCACACAAACATACATACATACAGATCTGATAGTGAGACACACACACACATATTCCATACTGAGACACACATACAGATTTCATAATGAGACACACATACACATCATACTTAGACACACATACACAACCCATAGAGACACACACGTACACATTACATACTGAGACTTACACAGTGTCCCCATAATGTGAGACATACATACACAACTAGGGTTGCCACCTTTTCAAAAAAAAAAAAAATACCGGCCATGGCATTCCCTCCATAAACTTAACATTGGACAGAAGCCAATTTTTTACCGGCCGGGTGGCAACACTATACACAACAGTGGTCTTGAGTCCTATGTGATGACACACAGAGCAGGTCAGGGTATTTGTCCCAGCAGCAAAAACAGGTTTTGGTTCCTCCCAACTTCCTGTATAGTGGAGGAGGTGGGGTGGTTGCTAGGCAACCAGCAGACATGGCTCTGTGCATGTAGGAAAGTTTGTAAGGAGGGGCAATCAAGTGAAGTAAGAGTTATTTGGCTGTTATTTTGTTGGAAGAAATCACACTGTGTGGTGTAAACCTGTAGTCATTAGTACGAGTGCAGCTGTGTGTCAGTAGGGAAGCAGAAACACAGTCTTAACCCTTTGACTGCCAGAAAGGAATCCCGTGCATTGGGTTGCAATGTATGGGATCCCTTTATGGCACTGTGTGTGTGTGTGTGTGTGTGTTTGGGGTGTGTGTGTTTGGTGCTGTGTGTGTGTTTGGTGCTGTGTGTGTGTTTGATGCTGTGTGTGTGTTTGATGCTGTGTGTGTGTTTGATGCTGTGTGTGTTTGGTGGTGTGTGTATTTGTTTGGTGCTGTGTGAGTGGAGCATGTGTGTATTAGGGTGGTGTAGGAGCAAGTAGCAGCCATTTTGTTTTTGTCCTCAGTTGAATAGTAGTGGACGGGCTGGAGAGTGGGGGCGGGCCAACTCCCTGCAGTATTGCAACTCCTGTGAAAATCACGCCCCCATTGAATTACCCAATGGGAACTGTAACTCCTTATTGCCACCCCTGGGTGTGTGTGTCTCCTGAGGAGACATAAATTATGCAGTGAGCCTTTCTCTTTTATATATATATATCATTTATATATATAAACAATACAAAAGGATCTTTCGTTAGGACCTAAATATAATGTATCCTACTTAACCACGTATGTAATAACACTTACATTATCTATCAAATTCCTGAGAGTACTACCACATCCTTTTGTATTTGCATTTATACCTCCCAAGTGCTGAAAGCGGAACTAACACCCCTACAAGATGTAGCCTCAATTAGAGTGCTATAATCCATTATAACTCGTTGTCTATTTTTTTTTTTTTTTTTTTTTTAAACGTGTTATTAAAGAATAATCCATAATTCCAAAAATTACCTGGTGATGTCTTCCCCCCAGAAAAGCGCATTTTGCATGTCAGCACAGAGTCAATCGGCTCTCTTGTAACTCCCCCCGACTACACGAAAACACCTACGTCATCAGCTTTAGATTCTCGGACCAGCAGGAGAATCTAAAGCTGATGATGTAGGTGTTTTCGTGTAGCCGGGGGGAGTTACAAGAGAGCTGACATGCGCAATGCGCTTTTCTGGGGGGAAGACGTCACTAGGTACTTTTTGGAATTACTGATTATTCTTTAATAACACATTTAAAAAAAAAAAAATTACAGAGCGAGTTGTAACGGATTATAGCACTCTAATTGAGGCTACATCTTGTAGGTGTGTTAGTTCCGCTTGAAGCACCCAGGTCATTGGGTCTTTTTTGTTGGAGTGCTTCCCAATTGGTTACACACATATATATGTATATGTTTATAATGGAGAAGCTATGCTTACTTACTGCTTCTATAGGAATTAAGATGTTAAGAAGCAGACATGTACTGCTAATCAAATGCCCTTGATTGATTGATCATCACCTCTTTAAAAGCCAAAGTTTTAGCAGTTTGCTGGTCTGGAGCATTCACGTGTGTGTTAACACAATGCCAAGGAGGAAAGACATCAGCAGTGATCTTAGAGAAGCAATTGTTGCTTCCCATCAAACTGGGAAGGGTTAAAAGGCCATTTCCAAACAATTTAAAGTCCATCATTCTACAGTGAGAAAGATTATTCGAAAGTGGAAAACATTCAAGACAGTTGCCAATCTTCCCAGGAGTGAACGTCCTAGCAAATTCACCCCAAGGTCAGACCGTGCAATGCTCAGAGAAATTGCAAAACACCCAAGAGTTACATTTCAGACTCTACAGGCCTCAGTTAGCATGTTAAAGTTCATGACAGTACAATCAGAAAAAGACTGAACAGGTTTGGTTTGTTTGGAAGGGTTGCCCGGAGAAAGTCTCTTCTCTCTAAAAATAACATGGCAGCACGGCTTAGGTTTCCAAAGTTGCATCTGAACAAACCACAAGACTTCTGGATCAATATCCTTTGGATATGTTTGGCCATAATGCATAGCACCACGTTTGACGAAAACCAAACACAGCATATCAGAGCAAACACCTCATACCAACTGTCATGCACGGTGGTGGAGGGGTGATGATTTGGGCTTGTTTTGTAGCCACAGGTCCTGGGCACCTTGCAGTCATTGAGTCGACCATGAACTACTCTGCATACCAAAGTATTCTAGAGTCAAATGAGAGGCCCTCTGTCCGACAGCTAAAGCTTGGCTGAAATTGGGTCATACAACAGGACAATGATCCCAAGCACACCAGCAAATCTCCGACAGAATGGCTGAAAAAGAAAAGAATCAAGGTGTTGCAATGGCCCAGTTAAAGTTCAGACCTCAACCCGATTGAAATGCTGTGGCGGAACCTTAAGAGACTGTGCATAAACAAATGCCTGCAAACCTCAATGAACTGAAGCAACTTTTTAAAGAAGAGTGTGCCAGAATTCCTCCACAGCAATGTGAGAGACTGATAAAGTCATACAGAAAACGAATATCAGAATATCATTAGCAATAGCCAACATGGCTTTGTGAAAGACAGGTCTTGTCAAACTAACTTGATCGCATTTTATGAAAAAGTGAGTAATAATATAGATGCGGGAGCGGCGGTTGATGTGATCTATTTAGACTTTGCCAAGGCATTTGATACAGTTCCACACAAGAGGTTACTGTACAAATTGAGTGAAATAGGCCTAGGGGAAAATGTTTGTGTGTGGATTGGAAATTGGCTGAAAGATAGAATGCAAAGAGTGGTAGTAAATGGCAAGTTCTCCAGTTGGATAAATGTGATAAGTGGAGTACCTCAGGGATCTGTCCTGGGTCCTCTTCTTTTTAGTTTGTTTATTAATGACCTCCCAGAGGGCATAGGGCGCCATGTATCAGTGTTTGCCGATGTCACAAAATTAAGTAAGGTAATGAAGTCTGAACTGGATGTGTCTTCATTACAAGAGGATTTGGACAAATTGAGTAACTGGTCAGGCAAATGGCAAGTGAGATTCAATATAGACAAGTGTAAAGTTATGCATTTTGGGTATAATAATAAAAATGCAACAAATCGTTTAAATGATGTTTCTCTGGGGAAATCTACAAAAGAAAAGGATTTGGGAGTAATGGTAGACAATAGACTTAGCAGTAGCATGCAGTGCCAGCTGGAAGCTGCAAAGGCCAATAAGATATTTTCATGTATTAAAAGGGGTATTGACTCAAGGGAGGAAGATATAATTATGCCCCTTTACAGGTCCATGGTAAGACCCCACCTAGAATATGCTGTTCAATTCTGGGCGCCCTTTCTGAAAAAGGACATTATGGAACTAGAAAGAGTGCAGAGGAGGGCTACAAAACTAGTAAGGGGAATGGAAAGTTTTAGTTATGAAGAAAGGCTAGAAAAGTTAAACTTGTATACACTAGAGAAACGGCATCTTAGAGGGGATATGATAACACTATATAAATATGTTCAGGGCCCATACAAAGGGCTCTCCAAAGACCTGTTCATTAACAGAACAGTACACAGGACAAGGGACCACCCGCTTAGACTTGAGGAAAGGAGATTTAATCTACAACAGCGGAACGGTTTCTTTACAGTAAGGACAATAAAGGTATGGAATTCACTGCCTGAGGAGGCGGTGCTATCGAATACATTAGATGCCTTTAAAAGGGGCCGGGATACTTATTTAAAAGAGCATAACATAGAGGGCTATTTACGTTAGTATTGGGATTAATATTTAGTTAGGGCTTGTTGATCCAGGGAGATATCTGATTGCCATTTGGAATCAAGAAGGAATTTTTTTCCCCCCATTCAAGGCAGAATTTTAAATTGCTATTTCACTGTCGTCCAATACAGGTTACTGGTAACTCTGGGAGGTGATCCGCCCCTTCAAGTAGGCAGGAACATTTCTCCAAATGTATGCAGGGCGTGGAGCCTCCCCTCCCTCCTCAGCTGCATCCTAGTCAGCTAACACCAGAATGATTTATTCCTGGGTGTGAACACACCAGGTGGAGAACATCTCTCATTAGTTTTAGTTTCTTTATTCTTTTTCTGTCAGATATGGAATACCACCATTAGGCGGGTTACCATGACTGACAAATGCCCTCTCCAAAGTGGCTAGCTCAGTGTCCAGGGCCTTTTGGTGGACCTTAAGCCCTGATGGGGGAATATCTTGTTTTCAAGTGCTTCCCCGGGGATTACCCACTGAGGTAATCCTCTCTTTACATGGTGACCTGAAGACAGAAGTTCTGCAGGAAAGGTGAGCCACCCTTTGAGTGCTGAAGGTCCACTTGTCCCACAGTGTCCCTTAACTGGGCTTGTATTTGGGAGTTCTCATTACGCACTCTGGCACTCATTGGTTGTTTATGTATATATATCATTGTATATATGTGTATGTCTGTGAGTTTTGGAGTAGTCTATGTGGTATTTTAACCCTTTGTCTGCTGGTTTGACTTGTTTATTGGGGGTGTTGTTACACTTTCTTTATGAGTTAGTGTTTTCTCATCATGTACATGTGTTGCATATGTATTTTTAACCTTTTTATTATTGGGGTTAATGTTCTTAAAACTTATGTACCTTTTACCGCATAGACGCCATTGCTCCTTTACTCTCTATGGGCTTACACTGTGTGGGACGTATCTCTGGAACCGCTTCGCATAGCTACTTCAGTGTGGGCTCATTTTGTTTGTCTACCCTTGCTCTTTCATCCGGTTTCATGTTCAAGTGTGTTGGGGGGCTTCGGGCACTGCTTTGGGGTACTTTTTGGGAAAAACTACATTTCCCATGAGCGCTCGTTTCGCGCCTCTTTTCCTATTGGCTCCCGTCACGGCAGCCATTTTGTGACCTTTTCTCGGCGAGTATCCTACACAGGGACCAGACTCTCTCTCTCTCTCCTCCGTTGATTAACCCTTCGCTTGCCAGATAAGTTTAGATTTAACGTTTCTGGGGTGAATCTTTAATCTCTCACACTTAAATTGGGTGATTTCTTGAAAGTGGGTTATTTTGACACTGTGAGTATGTCTATACCGCTGGAGCTTGGGACTACACCTAAGGCTAAGGAGGCTGGGGTATCAGTATCCCCCATTGCACATTGCTCTTCCTGTCATTCAGGGCTGCCTAGGGAATTCTCTGGTCATTTATGCCCAGCATGCTCAGAAGGTCCTGACAGCAACCCAGGGCCTTCCAGCCATGCTATTGAGCCAGCTTGGGTTAAAGAGTTTAAGGCTGCAAATAGGGACCTCAGCTCCACTCTTCAACTCTTTCCCTCTCAGGTACAGGGGGAACTGCAGTTATGGCAGTCTCCCTCTACTATCAGGACCTCCCTGCCTAAACCACAGGGAGCACCTGATGTATCTGATTTTTCTGAGGAAGAATTGTTGCAGGATTCTGATGTAGAGGATGGTACAGTTATTGAGTCTTCCAGGTCTGTTGGGCACCCTTTTGAATGTGACCCTGAACTCTCTGCTGAGGGTTTAATTAGAGCTGTACTGACCACTCTCAACCTTCCCTTGAGTCAAGAGGTTCCCTCTGACCCAACTGATGTTTTTCAGAAACCTGCAAAGGCTGTTACTTGTTTCCCTCCTAATCCTACTCTTGACCGTTTGGTTTCTGATGCTTCGAAAAATCCTGATAAGTCCTATTCAGTCTCAAAAAAGTTTGCTAAACTTTATCCCTTTTCTGAGGCTGAACTGGCTAAATGGGTTCATCCCCCCAAGGTGGATGCTCCTGTTTCTAGACTGTCTAAATCTACTGCTTTACCTGTATCTGATGCTTCTGCTTTACAGGATTGGACTGACAAAAAGTTGGAGGTTTGCCTCAAGTCTATTTTTGCCTCTATTGGCACTGCTATGCGCCCAGCCTTTGCTGTGGCATGGGTTAACCGGGCCATTGCGGTCTGGACTTAGCAACTCACCACGGCGGTCCGTGAGGATGCGCCGGTTTTGGAACAGCTGCATCTACTTGCTAATATCTCTGAGGCTCAGAACTATGTTTCTGACACTGCCTTTGATGCCGTCCGCATGATTGCAAGGGCCTCCACTTCTTCTGTGGTGGCCAGGCGTGCGCTTTGGCTTAAAATTTGGTCTGCTGACACTGCTTCCAAGAAAGTTTTGCTTTCTTTGCCCTTTCAGAGGACTGATTAGCGAGGCTACTGGGGGTAAGAGTACTCTTCTGCCCTTGGTCTTTAAGAAAAAGTTACCGGCTAAGAGCAACCGGTCCTTTTGTTTCTTTCAAACTGAGACACGTTCGACGAACCAGGCAGTTCCATCTACTCTGCACTCCACCTCCAAGCCCAAACAGTCCTGGAAGCCCAAGGTTGCCTACAAGCCCAAGACTTCCAAGACTGCTTCATCATGACTCGCCGAACCCGGGTCCACATCCTGCTGTGGGTGGACGTCTCCACCTCTTTCGCAGGGTTTGGGAGGATTCTGTGACGGACCCATGGGTTTTACAGGTGGTGTCGGAAGGATACAAGATCCCTTTCTTTTCTCTTCCTGCCTTTCAATTTCATCTCACTCGTTCACCGCAGGATGCCGAGAGAAAGTGTCTGGTCGACGATGCTATTCAGGCTCTCTTGGACAAAGACGTCCTGGAGCCGGTGCCTCCTTTGGACATAGGTTCGGGATTTTATTCTAACCTTTTTGTAGTGACCAAGAAGGACGGCGGAGGTCTCAACTCCTTTGTGGTGAAGACTCACTATCGACAGGAGTCTCTGCGCACTGTGATCGCTGCCATGTCTCCAGGGCAGTTTCTTGCTTCTCTGGATCTTCAGGATGCGTATCTGTACATCCCAATTCATCTAGAGAGCAGGCAGTATCTGAGGTTTTCCTGCGCCAGAGGTCATTTTCAGTTTTCAGCTCTTCCATTTGGTCTGACAACAGCTCCCCAGGTTTTCCAACGGGTTCTGGGTGCATTGATATCTGTCCTCCATCGGGATGGCATCAGAGTGACTCCGTACATGGACGACTTGCTTTTGAAGGTGGCGTCTGCGGACCTTCTTCATCAGCAGGTCCAGACCTGCATTCAAGCTCTCACTCATCACGGGTGGATTGTGAACTTGGACAAGTCGGACTTGGTTCCATCCCAGCGTCTCATTTTCCTGGGTCTTCTGTTCGACACTCAGAGGTGCATGGTGTTTCTACCGGAGGAGGTAGCTCATCAGATTGCTCAACGGGTCTCCAAGATCCTGGCCCATGATCAGTTTCCAGTGCCGAAGTTGTCTTATCTGGTGGGGAAGTTCATCTCTACGATAGAGGCGGTGCCGTTTGCCAAAGGTTTGTGATCCAGACGTGCAGAGACCGACCGGATCATCTGAAGCTGTCAGCATCTCTTCCTCCTCATGTCGAGTTGAGCTTGGAGTGGTGGTTGGACCTTTCCCATCTCCTGAAGGGGAGATCCTTCCGGATCCTCTACTGGACCAAGGTCACGATGGGCGCCAGCCTCTCGGGTTGGGGTGCTGTCTTGGGTTGCATCAGCGCTCAGGGGAAGTGGTCTTTGGAGGAGTGTCTTCTTCCCATCAACATTCTGGAACTTCGAGTGATTTTTCATGCTCTGCGCCATTGGGAATCTCAGCTGGAGGGCTGTCTGGTCAAGGTGGAATCCGACAACGCCACCGCCGTGGCTTACATCAACAGGCAGGGCGGGACAAGAAGTCTTGCCCCGTGGCTGGAGGTCAAGGCCATTCTGTCCTGGGCGGAGGTTCACGTTCCTGTCATTTCAGTGGTGCACATTCCAGGTGTAGACAACGTCATGGCAGACTTTCTCAGTCGTCACACAGTCGACAGTGGAGAGTGGGAACTCCATCCGGAGGTGTTTCAGCTTCTAACTCAGAGGTGGGGAGTACCCCTAGTGGATCGGGTGGCAACCAGGCACAACAAGAAGGTTCCGATGTTCTGCTCCCGGTGGAGAGACTTGCTGGCCCTGGTGGTCGATGCCATGTCAATTCCCTGGGCGTTCTTTCCTCCCCTTCTAATGTTGATCAGTGTGATTCAGAAGTTGAATGTGGAGCGTTGTCCGGTCATCCTGATCGTTCCGAATTGGCCTCGTCAGTCCTGGTATCCGGACCTTCTGGCCCTGTCTGTGGCGGAGCCCTTTCCGCTTCCCTCGCGTACAGATCTTCTGCTCGAAGGTTATCTGTGGAAGGAGGATGTTCATCGTCTCAATTTGACGGCCTGGAGGTTGAATCCTTGATTTTGAAGAAGAAAGGGTTTTCTTCTTCTGTGGTGTCTACCATGCTACGTGCTCGTAAGCCTGTTTCTTCCAAGATCTATCACCGGGTCTGGTCGACCTTTGTGTCTTGGTGTGATGACAGGGATCTGTCTCATGACTTTCATCTTCCCACTGTCCTGGCCTTTTTGCAGGACGGTGTGGATAAGGGGCTCAGTCTGAGTTCTCTTAAGGTTCAAACTTCGGCGCTCTCTGTCTTTTTCCAGGAGCATATTGCTGTTCTTACTGATGTCAAGATTTTCTTCCAAGGCGTTGCTCATGTGCGTCCTGCCTTTCGGAGTCCGGCTCCTCAGTGGGACCTTAATCTGGTTTTGGGGGTTCTCCAGCGTCCTCCCTTTGAGTCCTTGGCTATTATTCCTTTACGCCTTTTGTCGTGGAAGATGGCCTTCCTTCTGGCAATTGTGTCAGTTCGCCATATGGTGGAGTTGCAAGCTCTGTCCTGTAAACCACCTTATCTGGTGTTTCATAAGGATAAAGCTGTGCTTCGCACCTCTAAGGAGTTCTTGCCTAAAGTAGTCTCCGAGTTTCACATCAATCAGAAGATCATGGTGCCCTCTTTCTGCCCTAACCCATCCTCTGACAAGGAGAGGGATCTCCACTTTTTGGATGTAGTGCGTTGTCTCAAGTTTTATGTTCATCGTACTGAGTCTGTCAGGAGGTCTGACGCCTTTTTTCATCATTCCTGAGGGTCCTAGGGCTGGGAGACCAGCATCCAAAGTGACTATTGCGTCATGGATTAAGTCTACTATTCGTAAGGCTTACGTATTGAGGAATAAGCATGTTCCCTTTCGGGTCACGGCCCATTCCACCAGTTCCATTGGGGCCTCTTGGGCCTACAAGAATCAAACGTCTGCTGATCAGCTGTGCCGGGCGGCCACTTGGTCCTCTGTGCACACCTTCTCGAAGCACTACCGTGTGGATGTGCTGGCTTCGGCTGATGCCAGCTTTGGGAGGAAGGTCTTGGAGGCAGTTTTGCCTTTCTAGGATCTTCTTTTGAGGTTTGTGTGCTTCCTTACTGTTGAGCCCTGTTGGCTCTAGTTTAGTGTGCTGTGTAACAGTTCCTGGGGTCTGTTTTTACCCCTAGTTGGTGTCCGTTGACACTTCTGTTTTGTTGGGATCTCTGACCGGTAGGTTCATGGAGGTCCTGGTGACTTTGGGGGGCCTTGCGCATGGTCCTTGCCTTCTTCCCGCTTCTGGGGAACTCAATGGTTGGACATCCCAGAGTTACCAGTAACCTGTATTGGACGACAGTGAAAATAGGATTTTAGTCTTACCTGTTAAATCCTTTTCACTTAGTCCATACAGGTTACTGGTCTCCCACCCTGTCAAGAGACCATGCTTGGCTCTTCTGTGGCAATCTATGGGAGTCCTTTGGGGCATGCTCACAGGAGTCTTCTTCTCTCCTGTTTCTGGTCAGTTAGTAGTGTCTCAAATCATTCTGGTGTTAGCTGACTGGGATGCAGCTGAGGAGGGAGGGGAGGCTCCACCCCCTGCATATATTTGGAGAAATGTTCCTGTCTACTTAAAGGGACGGATCACCTCCCAGGGTTATCAGTAACCTGTATGGACTAAGTGAAAAGGATTTAACAGGTAAGACTAAAATCCTATTATTGAGGGGGTTTTTTGCCTTCTTTTGGATCAACGATGGTAAACAGGAATAGGAAAAGGGTTGAACTAGATGGACGCAAGTCTTTTTTCAACCTAAATTACTATGTTACTATGATTACTTAAAGTTATCTACAACAAACTGTATGTATCTTTGCTATTTTGCTGTGCACCCAGGTCTAATAACAGTGTAACAGAGAGTGCATTTTACCACCTTTCAAATATATACACACATATAAAATCAGATAGTGTAAAATGCTGTTTTTGTATTGCTTGTATCTTTTGAACAGATTGATAAAGTATCAGTTCTAAGTCCCACAAACACTGCAAGATTCATCCAATGCTGATTGTCAAAAAAAAAAAAAAAACGTCCACAGTCTCTTCAGCCAATCCCAGGGCAGCCTACCTTTTGAAAACGAAAGTTGGCACTTTCCTTTATTTCTTGTGTGTACACAGTCCTTTTGGCACAATAAATTCCTAGGCCTGAAAAGGCCTCCCAATAACGGCCTATGGCCCATTATATTACCCCCCTTTCAAGTCCCAAGCCAGTGGCAACACTGTTGACCACTGTTGGTGGTAGGAGGGGTCTTCCACTCTTTGGGGCCAGAGTCTGTAATATGCCCAGACATTCCTAGACAGGGTGGGCAAGGTCGGAGCTGGAGCTCTGGATAAAACTGGGAGTTTGTTCCCGTATTCTCGCTCTTGCCCAATTTCATAACAGTTCGTATGGGCTGCTGGGTCCAGCTACCCAGTCATAGCTTGTGTCAGTTCGTACTGGATCTGGGGTCAGTGGCTCTGGATCCAGGACACGTCTGTAGGTGGAAGTCCTGTTAGGTCTTGGACACTCAGGATATCAGGAGGGCTGGAGGGACCCTGGTTCCATTCCCCTTTCTCCCAGCAGTAACAATCCGGGTGCCAGATCACATCAGAGTCAAAATCCAGTCTGGCGTGGGCCTCCATCACAACCCTCAGGGCAGGGGTGACAAGGCAGCTGGTGGGGAAATTAGTCCTGTTCCTCAGGGCAGGGGTAACAGAACCACTGGAGAGAATGTTGGGCCCACTCCCCAGGGCAGGGGCAACAGAGCCACTGGAAAGGATGTTCATCCCATTGCCCAGGGAAGGGGCAACAGAGGTGGTGGGGAGACCACTGGTCCCATTCCTCAGGGCAGGGGGCAACAAATCCACTGCAGAGAACGGTTGACCCACTTTCCAGGGCAGGGGCAACAGAGAGGCTGGGGAGGACGTTGGTTCCACTCACCAGAACGGGGCAACAGAGGGTCTGGTGAGTATCGCACTCCCCCCCCCTCACTAGGCCAGGGGCGTCAGAGCCGCTGTAGATGATCTCAATCCCACTCACCAGGGCGGGGGCAACAA
This sequence comes from Rhinophrynus dorsalis, assembly GCA_037306005.1. Classification (NCBI taxonomy): domain Eukaryota; kingdom Metazoa; phylum Chordata; class Amphibia; order Anura; family Rhinophrynidae; genus Rhinophrynus; species Rhinophrynus dorsalis. The sequence goes on from CM074719.1 coordinate 271,968,607, forward strand.
AGCCGCCGGTGAGAATCACACTCCTGCCCACTGGGCTAGAGGTATCAGAGCCACTGGGAAGGATCTCGGTCCGACTCACCATGGCAGGGGCAACAGAGCCACTGGGAAGAACCTTGGTCCCATTCCCCAGGGAAGGGGCAACAGAGACGCTGGAGAGGACTTCGGTCCCACTTTCCAGAGCAGGGGCAACACAGGGACTGGTGAGGACTTTGGCCTCGCTCACCAGGCCAGGGGTATCAGAGCTGCTGGGGAGGATCTTGATCCCACTCCCCAGGGCAGGGGCGATAGAGCCACTGGGGAGGACGTTGGTCCCACTCTCCAGGGCAGGAGCAACACAGTGACTGGAAAGGACCTTGGTCTCGCTCACCAGGCCAGGGTCAACATAGCTATGGGGAGCACCTCGGTCCCACTCCCCAGGGCAGGGGCAACAGAGCAGCTGGAGAGGACATTGGTCCCACTCCCCTGGGCAGGGGTAATAGAGTCCCTGGTGAGGACCTCAATACCACTCAACAGAGCAGGGGCAATGAAGTAGTGGTTGAGGATCTCGTTGAGGCGTTACTCTTTCACGCTTTGTAACAGAGTTGCGTACCTCTGCTCGACAGTCCATTCACTCTCACCTAGCCACAACTCCTTCTGTAGGTCTGGGAGATCCCATTGACCCAGTATACAATACATCTGCCAGCTTTGGCTGTAAAATCGGACAGCCAAACTTGACATCCTGGCACAACGCCTCCCCTGCCATCCCACGACTGCCATATCCCAGGATGGCCAGCCAGGGGGCTGGTGCTGGGTGACCAGTGGAAAAATTCCTCATCTGCTTTTCGGCAAAGAGCCCAGTAACCATCTTTTACCGCCATCTCTGTTTGGATGCAGCTGTCCAGCTGGTCCTCCCATTCCGAATGCGTCCACCTAGTAGGAGCTCTCACCATCTCCTTAATTTCATATAGCACCGCAGCTCCAATGCTGCGGAGCTCAGTGTATCTGGGTGTGCCTCTGCCATGTCCTTTGCTGGTGAGTTGGATCCCAGAATAGAGAGGATCCCACCACTGCCACCAGTGTAACAGGAACCCAAGACGCCGTGCTGTCTTGGGCCGTCGTTCCGGGTTTCTCCCTCCTGGATGTGGCTACAAGGGTTTAGCCAAGCCGGTCTTCGTGAATCAAAGTTCCTGTGAATGGGGGTCAAAAGGAGACCCTTTAGACCATTCTGTGACAAAAGGACAGGACACACTTCTAGTTCAAGAACAAACTCAGTTTATTATAACACGCAGGGTTATTTATAGTGAAACATCACTTAATAGGACAATGTGGCTAGTAGGGATGCACCGATACCAGTATCGGTGCCGATATCATGCATTGAGCGAGTACTTGTACTCGATGAAATGCAACTGATCCTAAAGCCGATACCGCCGCTGTGCAAATATTCTTCAGCGGCTACACGGGTGACGTGGGTGGACAGCTTCCGCATTGTGAATTAGCCAATCGGCGCTGGGTGTGGGCGGGGGCGTAAAACGTCATCCGCCAATGTTAGAGGCTGGGGATGTGGCTTGCGGGACCGGAGCCGAAATGAGTCTCCCCAGATCACTGGGCGTTGTTTGGTCTGAGGTCCTGCCCTTCCCTCATAGTGCTGAAAGCCGCAATTTGAGGACAAATTGTACTTCAGTAGGCTGTTACTGTGAAATCTGTTCACGGTGTCTTGTCCTGAGAGTGACACGGTAAGCAATGCATCCAAACTTTAACTTGCAGACGATTAATGTCCCTTGTCCCCCAGGCTCTGAGTGCCCCCAACTCGCTGTGAGAAACATTTTTCAAACTTTTTTCAAGCCAGAACTAAGGGTCTGAGAGGGAATTGGCTCTGCACAATTATACTGAGCATATATCAACAAATTCCCATTATCATAATAATCATCGTCCTCACTGTCCTCAACTTACAACTAATAATGCATTATTAAAAATAAAGTGATTTCATTTTTGTCAGCTTATTTTAGCTTGCCCTTATTCCCTTATTTTTGCCCTATTTTCCCTTATATTTCAATTTTATTTTATTATTTATTAAAATAAAAAAAAAAATTTGCAAAAAAGTATCTGTAATTGGTATCGGTGAGTACTTGAAAAAACTATCGGTACTTGTACTCAGTCCTAAAAAATTGATATCTGTGCATCCCTAGTGGCCAGGGCATGGAAAGAATGTCTGTGTCAAAATAGTAGGGGCACACAATGGGACAGGAACATGGGGACAATAGAACCATAAACAGTGGAACAATGGTAATATAATTTAATCTTGCCGCTCCAATTTCCAGCCAATGGTAGTTGGAGCAGGAAGCAGCAACTAACAATCAGGATTCGGGCCATTGTTCTCCATAGGAGATGAAATTACCCGGGTCTGACAGATGTTCAACTAATGCAATTATGTCACTCCGGTTCCTCAACCAATAGGAACTGGAGCTACATACTAGATGGACAGGTGGCAACCAATCAGGATGACACCTACCAGTCCAGTGTATCTTCTATGCAACAGTATTTAACATGGTAGGCGGCTAATCAGGAAACTGCCTACTTTCAGCCCACAGTCTGTTCAGCCTAATCTCAGGGCCACCTACATTTTGAAAAGGAAAGGTGACTCTTTGCTTTAGTTCTTGCGTGATCACAGTCCTTTTGGCACAGTAAATTCTTAGGCCTGAAAAGTCCTCCAAGTAACGGCCTATGGTCTGTTACAAGAATGAACACTAAAATAATTTGTGCAGATTTGTGTATGCTCAGTAGACACTTGTTATTTGAACTCCAAGGTGGTTATACACTAAAATGTGATGAAGTGGTGATACAGTGGAGATGACTTCTTCAGTGATATCACTTCTCAAGTTCCTATGTATTCTATAAAACCTATGCACTAAGTTGGAGAAATTTTATTGCATTACTGGAGAGGTGATATCACTGGAGAAGCCATCTCCACTTTATCACCTCTTTATCACGCCTTAATGCCTACCCCCCCCCCCCCCCAAATCTTTTAAAATGTTCTTGATCGATCAAAGAAAAATATAAAATTAAAAGGGCAAAAAAGATAATTCTAAGCATTTGTCTTTCATGCATGTGAAGCATGCTTGATTGAACAAAATATTTAACATACATACGTGAAAAGTCAATCGTGAGTACACAATTCAAATGAAGAGGCCAAAATCTAACATTGAAGCCAACGTTAGAATTCTCACTCATGCCATCAGAAGTTTTGGAAATGATGGTTGAAGTCCAGACGGGATAATTTTTGTCATTTGCTCACTTCAGTTATATATTAAATAACAAAGACAACACACGGGAGGGTCATTTAGTTAAAGATATCTTCTCCAAACCATAACCCTTTGAGTGCCAGAGACATATGCAACACGTTGCATACCCCCCTCTGGCATTTAAAGGGTTAACAGTCACTGTCAGTACTTTTGATGGCATAAGTGAAACCTTTAACTTGGACTTTATGGTTTGTTTTTGGCATATGTATATATGTAACCATTTGTTACCTGCCTTATACATAGTTTTGCTTATAGAGACAAGCAGTACTAATTATCTGTTATGACAGGAATAATTGCAGTATCAAGCAGACCGATAGGTAAAATGTGCCATGAGGGCCAATTTTATCTGGCCCTTGGATCTAGCTGGTTGTACAAATACAACACTTCTAACTTTCCCTACAAAGGAAGAACGATACATTTAATACAAAGCATAAAACTGATACAAATGTATAATTCTTCATTGTGGAGGGAAGCTATAAATTATGTGTTGTCTCTCTACTAGCACGGCTGTTAACCAGACGCAGAAGAAACAGCCAGACATAATCACACTACCTTGTCTGCTAGCCCAGCCTTGTTTCACTGGTATGAGAGAAAACATACTGTAATGCTCTTCAACACACAGGTCACTTAAATGGCATACAAATGCAGTATTATTGCAGTAGTATGCAAAACAAAGGTCAGAGATGCTCAACTAGGCTCATGAGCCTGCACGGGTGCTTACTAAGACAGCGTCCTGCGCCCACGGTGTGATCTTTTTTAGCTCACAAGTGCCATACACAGAGAAGAAATATTATGAAGCATATCATACTGGTCATGCACAAATGACAACTCAGTCACTAACCACAGACATACATTTGCATTTTGCATTACTACAGTAGTAATAACAACAATTAGGCAGTATTCATCCCACGGCAATGTTCTTCATCAATTAGAAAAATATGATATCATTTGAAATGAACCAGTGGACTGCTGTTGTGTGAAATGTCTGGTCAAACGTATATTAAAAAGACGGTAAAGAAAATAAAAACAACACAGCACATGCACACATCTGAGAGTCTCTGTAATAACTATCAGTTATCTTCATCCCTTAATGCTCCAGAGAAAGATGTTTTAACCCCTTAAGGACCAGCGGTCCCGGGATGTGCCGTGCCTTAAGGACCACATAGGAAACTTTGACATGCCATCCCACGTGACTGATCACATGGGGCGGCACGCCAAACGGGGCACTGGAAGAGATCTCTCCGGTCTTGGAGCAATCAACTTCAGTGCCCGGTATTACTCGCCGCGCTCCTACAGGAGCGCGGTCAGTAAAAGTACGTGACGGTCCTGCCACGTCAATGGTCCTTAAGGGGTTAATGAAAAGCTTTGAGTATTTTTTTTTTTTTTTTTTTTTACTGCTACCCTATTTCATTAAAAACTTGGTGTTTATTAATATTATGTTTTAATGGCGTAGCCTGTGCTTGCTTTTACTCTATCCATTTTTGGTTTTTGTCTATATCTGAGTTCTTTTTTTTCCTTTCTCACTTTACCTTTTGTATTGGTGACATCTCTTTGGAAGAGCATGAGTAAGCCATTGGAAATTGTGACACAATGCTGTGTTCCCTTAGAGGCAAGTTAAGCCTCTCTTTCTTGTGAGTACACACACACATTGGGAGCTATTGATATTACAGACGTGCTGAAATATGAGCATGCACTGTGTTTCTTGTATTTTCTGTAGTTGTTCCACTGGTAGCCACAGAACCACAATATACCATCTGGAAGCACAGCCTTGTTACTTTGGTAGCCAAAGAACCACACTACACTGTGTACCACCCATCCTTACTCCAACGGTAGCTACAGAACCACAGTAGACTGTCTGCTAGCCCAGTTCTATTGGTAGACACAGAATCACAGTGCACTGCTAGCTCAGCCTTGTAGACATAGAACCATACTACTGTCTGCAAGGTAAACAATGCATTGGAAACCCTTTGACACACAAGGAGTTGATATCATGTCTGGTGTCTTTACATTCTTCATTTGTTGCCCCCACATGGTCTTTCTCTTTCTCTCTCTCTCTCTCTCTCTCTCTCTCTCTTTCTCTCACATCCTCTCTTCCCTGGTTCTGCTGTACGTTGCTCTGATAGGATACACCATCTAGTTCTGGGACCGTTGCAATAGTAAACTGCTTCAGGCAGCAAGGCAGGAAGTAGTTTATTTTTGCCACAGACCCAGACTGAGATTGTACCTCCTCGTGGTGCAAAGCAGAACTGCACCAGGAGAAAAAGAGACCATGTGGGAACACAGTGGAAGGTGATGTTGCTGAACAGGAAAGCGTACCCAGAGTGCTGTCATACATTATCCCTTTTATGCAGAGATGGATAGTTGTTTTTGAGATATTTTCTAGGTGTAGGCTGGAGGAGACTATCAGAGGAATACACTAAGTAAAGAAGCTAGTAAAACATCTTTCTCTGTTGTCCAATATTACATACAGGTACCATGGGGAGGCGACAGCTCCTCCCTGTAGGCTGGAACATTTCTAGAAAAAAGTTTTAGGTGGAGCCTTCCCTCCTCCTTATCAGGCTATCCCACTAGCCCTGCCCCAATTAGATTTGTTTCAGTAACCTGGATGAGAGCTTTTTTTCTTAGTTTTAGATTTCTTTATTATTTTCCATTATAGATATGGCGTTTCACAATCCCCCATTAGGTGTATTACCATTCCTGGCTTCCTCTGGAGTATTGTCCAGCTAGCAGGTGCTGATATGGATGCTTGCAGCCCTCTGGAGAGAATAATGCAAACAATGTTTCTCTCTCCTGGCTGGGTCTCTCTGAGGCTCTGTTCGTACAGTGGTAATCTGAAGACAGAAGTCAAGTTTGGTGAGTAACTCTTTGAGTGCTATGGTCCACTTGTCCCAGTGTCCCCCTCCATACAGGGGGTCTTCTTGAAGTCCAGAACTCCTGCACTCATGTTTGGTATCTTATTTGGTTTGATCCCAGGGTTTTTGGAGCTTGGATGGCTGCATTTATGTATTTAACTCCTTCTCTCCTAGTTTCTCTGGGTTCTGGGGCTTATTTTGACTTTTCTTTTTAGGATTATCTGTTTTTACTGATCCCAACAGGTTTCCTTGGGTATTTGGGTAAAGGTACTCACTTTTGAAAAATTTATCATTTTTGAATTCCGCACCTTTAATGCGAGCTTACTGCAAGGCCGCACTTGCTCCATCAACTTCTATGGGACAATCTGTTTTGCGACATAGCTCTGCCACCTATTGAGATCATTCTTCTTGTCTCCTTTTGCCCTACTATATGGTTCACATCCCTAGTGTCTTGGGGGCCCCGCGAGTGCAAGTTCAGGTGTTGCTAGGTAATATCAAAGAGAAAAGACTACAATTACCAGAATGCCCAGTTTGCGAGCTTTCTTACGGTTGGCTGATGGTTTTACAGACACCATTTTCTCTCTTTGCTGGAGTATCCTACGTATAGGTAGGGTTGCCACCCGGCCGGTATTTTACCGGCACAGCCGGTAATTAGCACTGCTGAGCCGGTGCCGGTATAACCTCTATACCGGCCATTGAAAAGCCGGTATTACTGCTTTGCCCGGTTGCCCCGCTTCCCAGACCACTTTGCCAGCCTTTAATGATGTTGCCGAAAAGGGCTGCAACAACTAATCGATTCGTTGAGCACCGATTAGTTGTGCAGCCCCACAGCCGCCGGATACTGCTGTCTTCCTGCACTGATGACATCCGGAGCGCAACCACTACAAATGCGGAGACGCCGCGTGGAGCGTGCAGGTATTTTCTTCCTCTGTTCTGAGGCCAGTTTAAAACTGGCGCCCAGACAGAGGAAGAAAACCCCTGCACACTCCATGCGGCGTCTCCGCGTTTGGAGTGGTTGCGCTCCGGATGTCATCAGTGCAGGAAAGTGAAAGAGGTACGGGGGAGAGAGAGAGAGAGGGGCACAAGGGGAGAAAGAGAGATAAGTACATGGGGGTGAAAGAGGCACAAGGGGGAGAGAGATAAGTACATGGGGGTGAAAGAGGCACAAGGGGGAGAGAGAGATAAGTACATGGGGGTGAAAGAGGCACAAGGGGGAGAGAGATAAGTACATGGGGGTGAAAGAGGCACAAGGGGGAGAGAGAGAGAGAAGTACATGGGGGAGAAAGAGGCAAAAGGGAGAGAGAGAGAGAAGTACATGGGGGAGAAAGAGGCAAAAGGGGGAGAGAGAGAGAGAAGTACATGGGGGAGAAAGAGGCAAAAGGGGGAGAGAGAGAGAGAAGTACATGGGGGAGAAAGAGGCAAAAGGGGGAGAGAGAGAGAGAAGTACATGGGGGAGAAAGAGGCAAAAGGGGGAGAGAGAGAGAGAAGTACATGGGGGAGAAAGAGGCAAAAGGGGGAGAGAGAGAGAGAAGTACATGGGGGAGAAAGAGGCAAAAGGGGGAGAGAGAGAGAGAAGTACATGGGGGAGAAAGAGGCAAAAGGGGGAGAGAGAGAGAGAAGTACATGGGGGAGAAAGAGGCAAAAGGGGGAGAGAGAGAGAGAAGTACATGGGGGAGAAAGAGGCAAAAGGGGGAGAGAGAGAGAGAAGTACATGGGGGAGAAAGAGGCAAAAGGGGGAGAGAGAGAGAGAAGTACATGGGGGAGAAAGAGGCAAAAGGGGGAGAGAGAGAGAGAAGTACATGGGGGAGAAAGAGGCAAAAGGGGGAGAGAGAGAGAGAGAAGTACATGGGGGAGAAAGAGGCAAAAGGGGGAGAGAGAAGTACATGGGGGAGAAAGAGGCAAAAGGGGGAGAGAGAGAGAGAGAAGTACATGGGGGAGAAAGAGGCAAAAGGGGGAGAGAGAGAGAGAAGTACATGGGGGAGAAAGAGGCAAAAGGGGGAGAGAGAGAGAGAAGTACATGGGGGAGAAAGGCAAAAGGGGGAGAGAGAGAGAGAAGTACATGGGGGAGAAAGAGGCAAAAGGGGGGGGAGAGAGAGAAGTACATGGGGGAGAAAGAGAGAGAAGTACATGGGGGAGAAAGAGGCACAAGGGAGAGAGAGAAGTACATGGGGGAGAAAGAGGCACAAGGGGGAGAGAGAGAAGTACATGGTGTGAAAGAGGCACAAGGGGGAGTGAGAAGTACATGGGGTGAAAGAGGCACAAGGGGGAGAGAGAAGTACATGGGGGAGAGAGAGGCACAAGGGGGAGAGAGAGAAGTACATGGGGGAGAGAGAAGTACATGGGGGAGAGAGAAGTACATGGGGGAGAGAGAGAAGTACATGGGGGAGAGAGAGGCACAAGGGGGAGAGAGAGAAGTACATGGGGGGGGAGAGGCACAAGGGGGAGAGAGAGATGTACATGGGGGAGAGAGAGGCACAAGGGGGAGAGAAGTATTTACTCAGTAGGAAATACTCTTGTGGGTTCTTCTTTGGTTCTAGGGCATCTGCCAGCCTTTATGACATTATTACAAAGGGATTCTGCATTAACCTCCTTGGGAACCAGAGAGGTTAATGTTTGGAAATGTGTTTCATTCCCATCTAGGCCTCAAAGGCTTAACTGTGAGGTCTGATCACCTTTGTGTGTAGGGGATCCTTCACCACACTGGTCTGGGAGAGCATAGTCTGAGAGAGAGAGAGTGTGTGAGTGCTTAGTCTGAGAGAGAGTGTGTGAGTGCTTAGTCTGAGAGAGAGTGTGTGAGTGCTTAGTCTGAGAGAGAGTGTGAGTGCTTAGTCTGAGAGAGAGATTGCTTAGTCTGAGAGAGAGAGAGTATGTGTGCTTAGTCAGAGAGAGTGTGTGTATGTGCTTAGTCTGAGAGAGAGACTGCTTAGTCTGAGAGTGGTCATGCAACATTCTGCCCCTTTTGTGGCTCCTCCCTTTTGTAGCTCCTCCCTTTTGTGACTCCGCCCTCACCGACCCACAGCTATGGCCGGTATTTTTTTTAGGAAAAGGTGGCAACCCTACGTATAGGCTTGTCTCTCCTTGCTCTTCTTCTCAGGTTAACCATTTGCCTGCCAGAAAAGTACTTTCTTGGGCTTTCTGAGGTAATATTTTAATGTGGGTCACAGTATTTGGGTTTCTTATACTGTTTAGACAATTCTCCTGTTAGGATGTTGGATACAAAGGGACATGGGTCTAGACCTAAGGCAAAGGACTCAGGTGCGTCTCTGAACCCCCTTGCTTACTGTTCCTTGTGCCAAATGGAGCTCCCTAGAGAGAACTCAGGACACTTATGCCCCTCATGTGCTGTGGCCCCTACTACACCTCCTGGGCCCTCCAGCCTTGAACAAGAATCACTATGGGTCAAGGACTTAAAGTCCTCTATGGCACAGTTTCCTCTTTCCCTCCAGGGGGTCCTCGATTCTTGAACCCCCCCCCCCCCCACTACCTTCAGATTTGTGGCCCGTAAGGATCCAGGCATTCCTGAGCTCACTGAAACCTCTGAGGAGGATTCTTTTGAGGGTGATACGGAGGAAGGGGAGTGTGAGAAAGGGGACTCTACATATGCTATTAGTGATCTCTTTGAGGCTGACCCCATGCCGTCCACTGAGGGCCTCATTAAAGCGGTTTAGACAACCCTGCAGGTTACTACTACCCCTGATGAGGGCCAGTCATCTTCTGACGTCTTTCAAAGGCGCAAGAAGTCCTACATTATGTTTCCACCCAATCCCACTATGGACCAGGTTATCCTGGATGAGTGGAAGACGCCAGACGGGCGTCTTTCTCTTTCCAAGAGATTCTCAAAGCTGTACACCTTTTCTGAGGCAGCTTTAGCTCAGTGAGCTTCATCTTCTACAGTTGACCTTCCCCACCTATTTCCAAACTTTCCAAGTCTACTGTTCTGTCTTTGGCTGACACTTTGGCTCTCAAAGATATGACTGATAAAAAAGCTGGAGGCTATCCTAAAGTCTAATTTTAATGCCATCGGTGCTGCCCTGCGGCCTACCTTGGCTTCTGTTTGGGTCGCTACAGCTGTCACTATGTGGGGCGAACAACTTACTGAGGCTGTCAGAAATGGCACCTGTATGTTTGGGGTTGTTGATGCAGCAGAATAAATTTGGGGCCAATCAGACGCCTCCCTGATGGTATTGCATGATGGCTAGGTATCTGCCTGTTCTTCTCAGCATTGAGGATACCATTAATTCTGACCAAATCCCCAACTCCATTTGCAGAAATGCATCCCCAAACTTGCAAGGAACCTCCACTATGTTACACTGTTGCCTCCAGACTCTCGTTCTTGCATGTAAAAAAAGCTGTCTATGGTAGAGATTCCCAGCATTCACCACTTGACCCTGCCTAAATATGTTCATTTTGAAAGTGTTCGTCAGGAAAAGAAGGTCAAAGCTCTCTTAGCTGGTTCTTCTTTTATATTTATTTTTTCTTCTTTAGGTTATGGGGCTGTATAATCCCCCATTAGGTGGAATTCTATTCCTGGTTCCCTTTTACAGGACTGCACAGTGTGCAGAATTATCAGGGGCGATTTTGTGGAGGATGGCTTTTTTCTATGGCCTGTTTCCCTCCTAGCTTCTATAAGTCCTAACTATTCTTAATGAGAGTTTGGAGACTGAAGAAAGGCTTCTAAGTTGAGTGCACAGGCCCTGTAAGTATGTCCCTGTTTCTCTATATGGCTGCCACTTGGTCTGTGACCCTTGCCTATAGTGCACTTGGTGGCTGGCTGGGATTCCAGCAGAGCATGATTTATATTGTACTTCTATGTTCTCTATGACATTGATAGGTTGTATAACGCTTGCACTGATGGGTTTTGAGTTCTTTGCTCTTCTACCCTATTCCGGGTTCAGTCCATTTCTGTCAGTTTCTTATTTATTTCAGAAAAATACCTTAGCACCAAAATAACGTAAACAACGGTTACCAATCAATATAATGATGGTAAAAACACTTTTCTCTTTTTTCCAATATGAAATACAGGTACCATTGGAGGAGACTTCCTTCCTTAGTAGGGCTGGAACATTTCAAAGACAAGGTCTTGGAGATTAAGCCTTCCCTTCTCCTTATCAGGTTACCCTAGCCCCACCTTTCCAGTTTTGATTTGTTCCAGTACAGTGAAGAGGCTAGGAACACTTCTGCTTAGTTTTTAGCTTAGTTTTTATTTAATGCTTAGATATGGGGATGTCACAATTTCCCCATTAGTTGGGTTACCATTCCTGACTTCCCCTGGAGGACTGCCCAGTATATAGGTGGGGTTGTGGATCCTTGCACCCATATGGAGAGAATATTGCAGCCCAAGTTTCTCTCTCCTGACTGGGTCTCTCTGAGGCTCTGGTTCTTCATAGTGGTAACCTGAAGACAGAAGTTGATGATTGTTGAGTAACCCTTTGAGTGCCATGGTCCATTTGTCCCTCTTGGTCCCCTTCCTTCAGTCTGGAGTCTTTAACTCCTGCATTCATGTTGGGAATTTTATTCTGGTTTGTTCCTGGGTTTTTGGCGCATGTATGGCTGTTTTTTGAGGTAGTTAACCCCTTCTCTGCTAGTTTCACTGGGTTTGGGGCTTTTTCATAGCTTTTCCTTTTAGAGTTAATCATTTTTATTACCTCCCACATGTTCCCTTGGGTCTTTGGGTGTTTTGGTAACTTTTTAGAAAATGTAGATATGTTGTGTGTGGCACCTTTAAGGCACGCTTCCCACACAACCGCACTTGCTCCATTGATTTCTATGGGACCAACTGCTTTGGGACGTATCTCTGCAATCGTTTGTCGGACAGAGCTGAGAGAGGGCGCATTCTTCTTATCGCCTCATGCCCTAGCATCCGGGTTACATCCCCAGTGTCTCAGGGGCCTCTGGGGCCATGCGAGTGCAATTTTAGGCATTGCTAGGATACAGCAAATGATACAGCAAATGGGAAAGACTACAACTCCCAGAATGCACCTTTTTCTGGGCTTTCTTCTGATTGGCTGATGGTTTTAAGGACTCAGTTTTATTCCTTTTTACTTATCATTCACAGAGGTTGCCTCTTCTTGCTCTCCTTCTGAGATTACTTCACCTGCCAGATAAGTACCTTTTGGGTACTTTTCTAGGGTGAATTATTATTCTGGGTACAGTATTTGGTGTATTATACTGTTGTAGATACTACTCCTGTTAGGATGTTGGCTCCAAAGGGACATGGGGCTAGACCTAAGAAAAAGGACTCAGGGGCATCTCTGACCCCCCTTGCTTACTGTTCCTCATGCCAAGCGGGGCTCCCTAGAGAGTATTCAGGACCTATATGCCTCTCCTCTAAGAAGTCACTGGTTTCACTCCTGTTTCAGGGCAAATCTCTTTTTGGTCCTGACCTAATGCAGATCATCATTGCCACTACTGGGGGAAAGCGCACCCTATTACTTCAGGTCTTCAAAAGCCCTAACTTTGTGAGGAAACAGAGCCTTTTTTCATCCCCGCCAAACAGAGGCGCAAAGGTCGAATCCAAGCATGTCTCAGATTTTCACCCTGCTCCCCTTCACCAAGCCCAAGCAGCAGTGGCACTACAAGATTGCCGCTGCTAAACCCAAGCCTGTCAAGTCTGCCTCTACATGACTTGCAAGATCCTGGTCCGCAGTTGCCTGTTGGTGAGTGCCTGCTTGATTTTTAAAACTCGCAGGCAGAGTCCACTGTGTACTAGTGGGTTTTTCAGGTTGTTTTGGAAGTGTACAGAATAGGGTTCAATCCCTTCCTCCCTTCCAGTTCTTCCAGTCCAGGGTTCCCCTGGCCCAGGAAAAGTTGCTTCACTTCAATGAAGCAGTTCACTCTCTTTTGGACAAGTGAGTTCTTGTTTCAGTTCCAACCCAGAGAGAGGTTCAGGTTTTTATTGAAACCTTTTTGTGGTGTCCAAGAGGGGGAAGGCAGGAACCGGCTTATTTTGGACCTCAGTTCTTTTGTGGAGAATGCTCACTTGAAGATGGAGTCCTTGTGCTCTGTCATTGCAGTTATGTGCCCTAGAGAATTCCTACTTACACATCCCTATTCACCTGGAAAGTCAGACGTACCTCTGTTTTGCCTGCGGATCGGATACTACCAGTTCACAGCTCTGCCCTTTGAACTTTCCTCCACTCCTCTGGTGTTAGCTAGAGTTCTGGGGGCCCTGATTGCCTTCATTCACACCCAGGGGATTCAGGTGACTCCCTACATGGATAACCTCCTGCTGAACGATCCATCAAGGGAAATCCTGGACTGGCATGTCCAGCACTGTGCTCAGATTCTGCTCCACCATGGGTGGATTCTCAACATATCAAAGTCTTCTCCGGTTCCCTCTCAGGACTTGGTCTTACTTGGACTCAGGATCGATTTCTGCCTGGGGAATGTCTTTTTATGGAGGATTCTATTCAGCAAATTATGCATATGGTGTGTCAAGCTCTGGAGTGGCCCTCAACACTGATCCGGAAGTTCATGACTCTTGCGGGTTTGCATGGTATCCACCATGGAGGCAGTATCTTACTCTATGGCCCACACCAGGGAGCTCCAGATACTCATCATCTGCTCTTGGCAGGGAAATCTGGATCTCCTGTCCAGAGGTCTGACAGGATCTCCATTGGTGGTTGAACAGGAGCAACCTGGAGCAGGGGAAACTATTTGTGTTCCCAGAGTGGAGTTTTGTCACACCAGATGCCAGCCTGAGGGACTGGGGTGCAGTTCTGGGTCACTTGGGGATCCAGGGCAGATGGACCTTGAAGGAGTCCCTTCAGTCCATCAATGTTCCGGAGCTCAGAGCGATGCGGCTCGCACTTGAGTACTGGTCCTTTCTGCTGAGGGGTCATCCAGCATGCGTCCAGTCGGCCAATGCCACAGCCGTGGCCTACATGAACAAGCAAGGAGGCACTCGAAGTGCTTCCGCTTGGTCAGAGGTCAAGTCTATCTTGGCTTGGGCATAAGATTCCAGGTGTAGACAGTGTCCTAGCAGACTTCCTCAGTTGCCAAATGGTGGACCCCAGAGAGTGTGTAACGGTTTGTTCAACACTCAGACACAGTGGGTTAGGATAAAACACAGTTTTATTGAAATCGTAAATAATAAGATAACCTTCACAGGCCCTGTAGTACTTCAGCAGAATAATACAGACACAAGACAGGTTATATATACATATGCCTACACAGGTTCAGTATAACTTGAAAGTCCAGAGTGGTCTTATACTGACACAGGTCAGGCAGGAAAGGGTGTATACCCAGAGCAACAGTTCAGCATGGGTTAAAGTTCTCCAATGGGTGTAATCAGTCTCTGTGCAGAGAAGTCTGTGGTGAGTTCTCTTAGTAACGCCCAGTATGGTAGAATAGCGCAACGTAGGAGACTGCCAAGCAGTAACGGAGACCAGAGTACTTGCACTCCGCCAGAGCGGTAACTGAGACTAAGGATTACTGCCGTAGCAGTAAAGGAGGCAACATTGAGACTCTGCAAGAGCTTAACGGATAGTTCAGCCAATGGCACACTGCTGTAGCAGTAACGGAGGCAACACTGAGACTCTGCAAGAGCTAAACGGATAGTTCAGCCAATGGCACACTGCCGTAGCAGTAACGGAGTCAGCACTGAGACTCTGCAAGAGCTTAACGGATAGTTCAGCCAATGGCACACTGCCGTAGCAGTAACGGAGGCAACACAGAGGCTCTGCAAGAGTAAACTGAGGATACAGCCAATGGCACACTGCCGTAGCAGTCACGGAGGCTCTGCAAGAGTTAACGGAGGATACAGCCAATGGCACACTGCTGTAGCAGTAATGGAGGCAACAAGGAGGCTCTGCAAGAGTTAACGGATGATACAGCCAATGGCACACTGCCGTAGCAGTAACGGAGGCAACACGGAGGCTCTGCAAGAGTTAACGGAGGACACAGCCAATGGCTTACTGCTTGTAGCAGTAATGGACACTAGGCCCCCAAGCACAGCGGTAGTCAGAATGTCGCCCAAGCGACACAGCGAACACTGGAACAGGAGAACCGGGTCGAGACACGGAGCAGGAACGTCAGCCAGGCCGGGTCGAATCACGGAGCAGGAATGTCAGACAAGCCGGGTCAGATCACGGAGCAGAAACGTCAGCCAGGCCGGGTCGAATCACGGAGCAGGAATGTCAGACAAGCCGGGTCAGATCACGGAGCAGGAACGTCAGCCAAGCCGGGTCAGATCACGGATCAGGAACGTCAGCCAGGCCGAGTCGAATCACTGAGCAGGAACGTCAGACAAGCCGGGTCAGATCACGGAGCAGGAACATCAGCCAGGCCGGGTCGAATCACGGGAGCAGGAGACAAGAAGCAGAGTCATCAAACGAGGCCAAGTCGGTACACTGGAATCCACGAAGCTCAAGTAGGCACTGGTACAGGAACCCCACGAAAGGGCACCGGATAGGTGCCAGAGCCCAGTATATAAAGGCCATACTGGGCAGGCCAACTGCAGATCAACCAGTGGGAGCATTGCACAGCCAAAACTGACAGATGGCAACACAGGGAGCACGGGCATCGTGATAGAGTAGGAGCTCCGCCCAGACATTTTCGACCTGTTGGTGCAGCAGTGAGGTCTTCCTCAGATAGATCTGATTGTCACCAGGAACAACAGGGAAGTTCCAGTGTTTTATTCTCATTGGGGGATCCTCTGGCCTTTGCCATGGATGCCTTGTCAATTCTGTGGTGCTTACATCTTCCCTCCAATTCCTCTCATCCCCAGGGTTTTCGGAAGATACAGAGGACCGGTCCAGCAGTCATAATGTTTCCCCCTATTGAAAAAGTAAAAGAGCAACAAAAGGCTTAGTGCTCTAATCCCACACTATTCAGCAGACAGCTGAAGGCAGTCTCTTCTATAGCAGGGAGAACGACCCTTACATGTAAATAGTTATAAACTCTTCTCCAGCTTCTTTGAGTGTCCACAGAGGCACTTCCACATGTAAATCTAATACAATAAAGAGAAAAGAAGTGCAAAAACCCTTGAGAGTAGCATCTGAAAGTATATATGAGTCGCTTCTATCTAGAGTACTTACATTCACACAAAAGATAGTAACATCGGTTCAGTTTTGAAAGGTCGCACGCAAAAGATCATGTGACCTTTTAACTAATTCACCACGTCGTCATGATCAAAATGGCGACATGACAATCTCACACTGCATGACAGAGCGAGATTGCCATGTCGCCTACTTAATGGTCACCTACATTTTAACCTGTTCACAGGAGATCATCATACACCAATATACAGAAATCAAACTGCCCTCTTTGAAGATCCTTATTTACAGCATTTTATGGACATTACGCACGGTCAAAGGAAAAGTGTTATTTGCAGCACACGGAGGCTCTCCAGCTAAAAGTGTCCCTTACTTACGCTGGAGCGCCCCATGTTCTGCAGATAATACTTTTCCTTTGATCGTGCTCCTTGTCATGATGAAAGGGATCCCCCCAATCTGTGGTTAATTGACAAAGTAGCGACCTGTGTCCTCATGTAACTCGTGTCCTCAATTAACCTCAGATTGAGGGGATCCCATTCATCATGACAAGGAGCGCTATCAAAGAAAAAGTATTATGTATGCAGCACACGGAGGCGCTTCAGCTGTTAAAATTAAGGTAGTTCATGCCCCCCCCCCAATGGTTTAATATATGAAGCAAGCGATTCAAAACAGGGAGAGTGAAGTCTGTCTGCATGGCACAATAACAAGCCGGAGCAGGTAGAGAGAGAGCTGGGTGACGTTTTACAAGGCGCCGTAAGAATCTTGCCCTTTTGATTCATTTGAGATTCTTATATGGCCATCTTGAAGCCGGAGACATGGTTATAATGGCTAAATGTCACACTCTTTTAACCCTTTGAGTGCCAGAGGGGTACGCAATGCATTGCTTTGCATTGCATTGCGTACCCCTCTGGCACTCAAAGGGTTAAGCGTGCAACATTTTAAAAGGATACTGTAACATCAGGATGCAAAATTTTTTGTTTTATTGGCTAACTAAACAGATTTAAAATGGAAGCTTAAAAGACTTCTTAGGTCTCTTCCTCAGGCATGTTATACAGATAAATATGAAAACTTCTCTCTTAAATACAAGTACACATTACATTGTTTATAATGGAAATCAGATAAGAACGTTAGTCCAGATACCAATTCCTTGATCAGTCAATCGTAGAGGATGTGATTTTAAAAGGATACTGTAACATCAGGCTCCAAAAGTCTAATATGGCAGTCAAATCCCAGGGCAATCTCCAACAAACCGGACTTTATGCCTCAGAGGTATTCTCTAATATACTCCTTATGGCCAGGAGAGCTTAAAGGGGATCTATCACCCCTATACATGTTGGTGCAAATAGTTTATGTAGCAACTAGATGTTATAATATTTTTTAAATAAAATCGCTGTTTTGCTGAATTTCATCAATTAAATATTGCCCTGCGTCCTACTTCCGGACAGACTGCGGTTACCAGCACTGTACCGCAGTCTGTCACTCTGCCACTGCTCCCCTCACTTGATCCAGCATCACCTGCACGTAAGCTGGAACACTCTCTGGCCATTTAAAAATGAAAATATAACATCTATTCACTACATAAATACACTTTTTGAGCCAGCATGTATAGGGGTGATATATCTCCTTTAAGATATAAAGGAACACACCAGGCAACAAGCCCTCTAAGGGTAACACTGTGAGGATAGAATATAATAACCCTGCTCCATATATATATCGTGCTTACTGTGTGTATGATCAGTCAATGCCTTAAGCAAGGTAAGAAGTCTGGAAGCCTGTTGTCCTTATATGCATAGATGTAGCAGGAGAATGTTATCACAAAGATGTTCTTATTGACATACAAAGGATAAATGTGTCCAACTAATATTGGTTGATCGTATAAAAAACTGACATAAAATATACATATGCCAATCTACAATAATGTTCAATCCCTACGCGTTTCGTAATAACTTATTACTTCATCAGGGGATCAATTGAATGCCGAACATACATTTCATTTATACTAATCAGGCATATAGAATTAATCTTATCCAAAAGACATACTTCTGTATGGTTTTTCCAGTGTGCCACCTCCGTAGTTTGTGGCCACGAGCTGCCGGAACTCTACCTGCGTTCTATTCAGACCTCGTTGCTATGTATGTGAACGAAACAAGATATATTCCTTGTTACATACATCCATCTGATCTTAATTCATTTGTTTCTCTTAGCACCACTTGACCATCTTTGCACAATTTCGGCAAATAGTACAGAGTGAATGTCCTGGCTTTGCATGGAAGGATCTTAAGGCTGTGGTGCTTGTATAAAAGTCCTTCTAATTACTTTTTCTCTATAGAGTTCAGAAACCTGTTGGTTTCCTGTTTGTTTACAGTTAGTTATGTCCATTGGCACCCACGTTTCATGTTGCACCACTTAACCCCTTAAAGGGATAGTAATACTTCTTTTAACTTTATTTTATTTTGTAGGCATTAAAAAACATGAAGAATGATTCTTATCTCTCAAACCTTTATGGTTTATGAGATATTCACAAGCAAAATTTCCCCCTCCCGCCCCTTTTACCTAGTGTAAGCAATCTCTTCTCAGATGTGGAATGCAGTCCATAGACCAGACAGATAACAGAAGGGGACACTCTTATTCCTATGAAAACAATGAAATCCCTGCCCCCCTTGACAAGCTTTTCAGGTTTTTCCCTTATCTTAATTGAAGATTGTCCCTCTCTGCAGTCTACCTGGGCACCTCCCTTCTGCTCTGGCTGAACAGTGTGGCATCAGTAAAAGGGGTGGGAGGGGGACACTTTGTCATTGAATTACTCTGAAACTACAACTCTGACAGAATTGAAATAACACTCTCCAAAGTCCAAATACTATGATGATTAATTAGAGCTGCTTTTATTATGAAACATTACTATCCCTTTAAGGACCCTTGACTGTCATAGTATGTCATGGGTCGATCTGGGTTAACAACCCATGACGTACTATGACCGTCATGAAATTCCGGGCTCCCCCCGCGGCTGCATGCCGTTCAGGGAGTCCGAAACAGGAATCTGAAAAAAAAAAAAAAAAAAGCTCTGTGGTCCTTAACTGGCCGCGCCGATCAGCCAGTCGTTAAGGGGTTAAGTTCTTTGAAACTGGACTTCAGTGGAGGTTTTTTTCTCTTTTTACCTTCCAGGAGTCTTGCTGGATAGCTTTGGTATATACCCATGGTTCCTTTGTTCCACAATGGATGACACAGATAAGATGATTTTAGTGAAAATTACTATTAACCCTTTGAGTGCCAGAGGGGTACGCAGTGCATTGCAAAGTCTGGCACACAAAGGGTTAAGTCACTTTCTGCTCATGTGGAACACAGGACTCACTCCCAGAGGGGTCCTTCGGGGTCATGCTCACAGGAGTCTTCTTCCCTTCTACTATCTAGTCATAGTTAGTATCTCAAATCTTTCTGGAGCTGATTGGCTAGCTGCAGCCAAGGAGGGAAGGGAGGCTCCACCCCCTGCATACACTTTGAGAATTTTTCCTGCCTGCTAAGGGGGCGGATCGCCTCCCAGAGTTACCAGTAACCTGTATGGACTAAGAGAAAAGGATTTAACAGGTAAGACTAAAATCCTCTATTCTGCAATCTCCTGATTGATGTGGACAAGTATCGAACCCTGTGTTTGTTGTTAGGTAAAAAATATTCTGGTGAAAATGGGTAATATGTCAGGAAGAAGTGAATAAGCAAACGCCTTTTCAAGGTGGCTTCCTGTACGTTTTACTCCAGAACAGTCATAACCAGACCATTAGCCCTCATTCAGAGTAATGAGTTTCATTTTTACCATTACCACACCCTACAGATTCTGAATGGGAGTTGTGATTGCAGGTTATGTATTATGTAATGACATATTACTTGTACCATAGCTAATAAAGATTATTGTCTAAGTAGTAGGCAACCCGATGCCCTCCAGCTGTTTATTACTACAAATCCCATCATCACCAGCCAGCCTCTCTTTGGCTGCAGATGATAGAAATTGTAGTCCTGAACAGCTTTGAGGGACTTGGGTTATACACCACTAATCTAAGCACTGCAGTGTCTTAAAGTAGAATTATCACTTTGTAATAAGAACATAATTTTGAAATCACCTGAATGCTGACAGCAGATACTTTTTTAAATGGTTTTTAGGGGATAAAACTATCTTAAAGGACAAGGATACTATAAAAAACATTCCTAGTATACTGTGTTGTTTGAAACTGTTTAAATTAATTCCCACACATGTGCTTTGTTTAGTTATAGCTTTTCTGCATCTTTGTGTTTTTGTTCATTTCAGCTATGTGCTGCATTTCATAGGTCTGTGTTGGGTTGGTCTGCTCTCTCTCCAGCAGTCTGATTATTGACCTCAGTTGGGTAGTCATTGTAAACTGTAAAATGAAGATTGACAGTAGACTACCAGAAATTCGGCCAGAACATAATGTTTGGCGTTACTGGCGAATAGATGCATTATTTCACTTATTCTAGTTCTAGGTGAGTTTAACACCTTCATTGCCACAAAGGCCTGCAAGTCAATTTGGACTCATTTTCTCCCAGAAACCAAAACATTATTGGTTAACCCCTTTCCTGCAAGAGACCTTCCTATAATTTGTTAGCCATTTTCCTTGCTAGATACTAGCGTTTAACATCTTCCCTGCTAGAGACTTTCAGGTAAGGGATTGCCCACTTACCTGCTTGAATCCTGTTGATATTAACACTGTCACACAGACTGGTGCACTTGCTCAGACTTTCATTCATACACTCACACTTTCACACAGATTCAATCGTCAATTGTAATCACCAATGCTCAGTGCTAATTCACTCATATGCTCACTCTCCCAGACTCCCTTGCACTTTGGCTCCCTACCTGATGCAAATCGTTATAGCCTTCCTTATTAGAGGTCTGCAGAATAGCTATTAACTCTGTTAGTTGGAAAAGATGTACTAAAAAATGACCTCTGTATTGTGTGGCATGGAAAGAATCTGTTTTGAGAATCTTGCCTTAAAGTGACAGGTCTCACCTCACTTATGCCGTTACATTTGTGTTTGGTAGCCATGGTACATACTTGTTCATGACACATGATCGTTCAAAGCATAATAAGCCATCACAGAGTTGACCATCTAGAAGGAAAATGGACTGCATGGCTAACTGTGGAATGAGAATCTAAACCTCAGAGCTCATTAGCCATATTTAACCCCTTAGACTCTAAGCTATGACAACCAGCACTTTAATTTCTTGGAGAACATTATGGTATTGCACACATGCATACAAACACTCAAATATGGCAATCCCAGGAGTTTTTATTGTCCCTACAAAACACATCTCCATACCACAGGTCTCTCTACCCCCAACAGGTCTTTTCCACCCAAGCACCTTCCAAAGATGTTTCTCTCTTTCCTCCAAACACAGGCATCTCTCCTTTCCCCAGATTCCACACCCCCCCCAGCCAGATATCACTCCCTCTCGCAGGTCTTGCACCTAACCTTGAAGACTAGCACACTCAAAACAGCACCTGTGCCTGCCTGTTACTCACTGTGACTGGCTGATGCGATCATAGCAACATTGGCCAATCACAGCAATATATAATGTACTCAAGATTTTTGAATACTCACAAATTATTTGCTGTCCCTTAAAGTAACATCACCACACTGGCTGCAGCTGGGTTGCCAGAACAAAATGGATGCTCAGTATTGAAGAAGGGATACTTTCAGCATTCAAGGACATTTGCACAGGCCGATATTGGCCAGAGACCTTAATCTTGGATTTCTAGTTGCCATACCATACACAGTGGTGAAGGCTTAGAATTACTTTAAACAAAGCTTTAGAAACCTCTATGGCAGTAAAGGGGTTAAGTGCCATAGTGCTATCAGAAACCGTGCATTGTTTTGGATACCACCCTGGCACGTATGAGTTAAGTTTCTAACTCAGGTAGATATAGCACAGGCTTTCTTGATGGGGTGATCATTCAGCTCAGCTATTTCATCTACTATTTTGTCTCCTGTGGAAGCCAATGAGGTGCCTCAATGAAAATCAATGCCAGCACCAGCCCTTCTCTTTCAGCTCAGACAGTGTTAGCCTACATAGGACTCTATTCTGTCAGGGCTGTTAAATCTTTTGTTTGCTCCAAAATTAGTCCAGTCTACTGTCGGATTTCTCTGCAATGGCTAGCATTCTCTGCAACAAGCATTTGCTGCCTAATGCTCTTTCTGTTCTCCCAACTCACATTAAATAGCATGAGTAGTGGAAATATCAAAGAAAACTAGCCAACGCTAAATGTGAGCTAGTTACTCAGTCATCCTCCCCAACAATAACCGTAAAAGTATCATACTGGCCCTCCACTACACCTAACATTAGCAATATCCTAAAATAACCTATGGCTCATGCCCACTCCTGTAACAATAACACACTTCTCTTGAATTCTGAGATCTAGTGGTCTTCATTGCCCTTTGTCCTTACATGTCTTCTACTGGAAAAAAAGAAAAAAAATATATATATATATATATATTCTCCCTACCACCACTTCCAATAATTAAAAAAAAAAAAAAACCTTGCTGGTCCTGCTTGGGCCATTTTCCTGAGCCAGTGTGAAGGATGAGACTGGTTTTCATATGACCAATATTTGTTCATATTGGTTCCCACTCTCCCATATTTATTTTCCCGTTTTATGCAGTGTGTTGCATAGTCTTCTGGAACTCAGAGTTATTACATTTTTTGTTTTAATTATGTTTTTTTTCAGCTTGGGTGTATTGATATGAGGGCTTACAGCTCCATATCAATTAATCTGCTCTGTTTTATAGGTGCTGAATCACTGGCAGAAATGGCAGTCTGTAAACGCATGTGAATTTTTGTCTCCAAAAAACAATCGTAGGAATTTGTTTTTTCCATAATCTAAGTCAGAGGTTGGAAGCATGGGGCCCTACAGCTCTTTTTGGACTGCACGTTATGATGTTAGTTATAGTCCAATCAAAGCTGGTAGGCCACATTATGCTAAACCTTGGTATAGAGGGTTACACAACGCAAAAGTTTTTATGTACATACATGATGAGTCTTGCTGGAGCTACACTTGAAAGTGAGATAGGATACCTCCCATCTCCTCACCCTCAGTAACTAGCCCTAAAAAACAAACTGTGGAGGTTCATTGTCTCTAACGATCTAAGTAAACAGATGGGGCTGGAGATAAAAAATATATATATATATATATATATATTTAGACCCCCGGAGGAAGTGGCTAGTAATAAGCCACGATACATGTTGGGACTATTTAAAGATCACCCTGAGAATTCTGTGAACCTGCCGGTCACACCCACTTTGTTTGACTGCTTTCCTGTGAAGAGGACACTGAGGAGTGTGCCGGTCCACCAGTATTGGTCTTTCTTCTATTACATGATTCCACTTGGACAAATTTGGAGAGAAAAGGTTTACACGGATGATGATCAGCAGCAAGAGGATGGAATAGAGGATCCTAGAGAAAACGGAGTTGCATATTCTTCTACATTTCCAGATAACTGAGACCCAAGGGAGGAGGGCAGACAGTACATGGCTATCAGGACCTTCAGGCAGATGTGCACTTTGCTTGGGAGGTCTGTTGAGGGTAATGGCTTATGTATCTTACCAAATATATATAAATAGTACTTTTAAACGTGCCTTTTTGTGCTCCTTTTAAGAGAATCTGTAAATGAGTTCCAGTTGTTCATGGATTATGACTCGCCTTTTTGAGGTTTCAAAGAATTTTGTATTGATTATTTAGGTCAGTCATGGAAACTCAGGCTACTGAAATGTTAGTTCTGGCTTATAATGCTGTTGAAGAAGAAAATTCATAATGCATAACATTTGTTGTTTTTGATCATGCATGTCATACTTGACCATATCCAAAGACCACATTCTCAAAATATCGCTCTTGAGGCCAGCAAAACTTGTCTCTTGCCATTTGACCTATTTAAACCATAAAGTATGGACAAATATAACTATATACAAACAAGTAACTTTAACAGATAAATAGAAAACAAATCTACAGCATACAAATCACACAGTGCATACAACTAACATATAATTTGTGTCATATACAACACTACTGACAATGAAAACATACCCCAATACCTTGTATATACTTCCTTATGTATTTGCTTACATATTTGTGATACTGCAGAACTGATGTGGATGTACCCTCTAGGGACTTTCACGTTAATATATATTATGGCAGTGCTGCCACATTAAACACGATTCACGTAGTAAAGAATATTATTTAATAAATAAAACCTTCCCTTTTTGCACTTTTCTCTAGCTCACAATTTGATCTACACTTTCTATTCTATTAAAATCTACACAACTTGCAGTTAAGCCATGTATTGAGACCCCCACCCCAACACACACACACACACACACACACACACACATTCACTTTTTAGTATATGTTTGGATTAAAATGAATATATAGAGAGGACCGTTCTCTGTAAATTAGGTGACACTGTAATAATGGAGAGGGGGTGATCACCTGTTCTCCATCGTGTCAAAAATATATTTATAGTTTAATCCACTAAAGAGAGACAAGTTCTATGTATCTCTTCCCATTTACTAAACATTTACTTAAATGAGCAGTACACTCTTTTTATGAATATATATTGTAGGGCTTTTCCTGTCTATTAAATTAAGTATACTCCCACTGCTGAGAGATGTATATTTCCTGCGGCATTACAGTTTAAACCTGTGGTTTTTTTTTACATTTGCAATGCCCTCTAGTAGTCACATTTCTATTAGTAATTCTGTTACATTCGAATGGCGAGGAAAGTCAGTGACTTACAGTTCTCCATAGAACGTGATAGGAACTGCTGAGTCATGCTGTCAGTTAGAAGTTCCAGGAAGTAACACCGTAAATTCACATCCTGATTATTTGAACTGTTATAAATGTAGAATAAACAATGGACATCCCTTAGAGTGCTTTTGTTTTACTCAGCATAAAAAGCTCTATAACATAAATGTTTTTATAAAAAGTTTAGTGCTCCTTTAAAGAGATGGAAAGGAGCAGGGAAGGGGAGTTGCATTAGAATAAGAGGGGCTATTTTTTTTTTTTTGTTTTTTTTTTGCTCCTCTTACCATAAAATAAAAATAAAACCTCAAACACCTACAACATGGAGATTTTGAAAGCTCCTTTAAATTGCATAAGGTGACAGGTTCCCTTTAATAACATAAAGTCCCTAATTTTATGATCATTGCTCCCCCTGCAACTACCTCAAGTGATGTTATGAGGTTCAACTTTTTCATCCAGTATAACCCTTTGAATACCAGAGGAGTACTCAATGCATTGCACTCCACAACTGGCATTCAAAGAGTTAACCCTCTGAGTGCCGTAAAGGCGTCCAATGCATTGCACTGCAATGCACTAGATACCTCTCTGGCACTAAAAGGGGATAAGTAAGCATTTCCATTGACAAAACTTTTTTTTTTTCCTTCGCTACTTGTTACAAAATAAGTTTCTGTTATAGTGGTTGTGTTTTGCTTTTCTAAATAGTAAACAGAGCTCTATTATTTGGTTATATTACTGCACATAATACTGATGTGTGCCATATATTTAACTCTTTTGTTTGACGAATGGTTAAAAACTACCTACACAGGATCAAATAAGAAGTGATGACCCAGCAGTAGAACTTCCTCTTCTTCCTTCCACCCCTTCTCTCATTAGTTTCTGTCCAATTTCCTCACTCCCTCCGTCTTTTCCCAGTGTTACTTTTCCTTGGTCTCTTCAGATTCCTTTCCTTCGTAGTCTCTTTCTTCTTCTTTCTCAAGAATCCCCTTATTTTTCAGCAGCGTCTCAGGGGCAGCTGCCCTGACAGCAGGAAATTGTGTAAATTGAATGGAAAAAGAGAGAGAGGGGAAGAAATAGAGATAGGAGAGGAAGAGGATAAAGCGAGAGGGAGGGGGGAGAGTTGTGGGCGGCTCTCAGATTAGCAATTTCCCCCCTGACATCACGGCCCAAATAAGGAGCTTTGAAATAAACGTGTGTTATTTTCTTTCATGCTTTCCTCTTGCCACTGAAGATACACTGAGCACAGACCAGGCACAGACAGGGTGCAGGTGAGATATACCCATTTACACATCCTGAAATGCTCATTTAAAATGGCTTTGAAAGGGTTAAACCAATGAGCTCTTGCAGACAGCTAAAAGATCTTTAAAGAGAGGTTCTCTGTGAGCTCAGACTATTGAGGAAGGTGGAGGGCATCTGAGGATAACACCCCCCCCCAAGCTACAGAAGGGATGCAGTGGGGTCAGCAGGAATTGGATAGGGTTCTTTCTAGCTTCCACACCATTCTTTCCCTTTATCATTGTCTCTGTATATTTTCAGTATTTTAATATCAGTCTTTCCTTTCCTTATCTCCACAGCTCTTTCTCTTTTCTTACTGTATCTCCCTCTATTCCTCTCCCTGTTGCGGGGTTTCTGTAGCTCCCGTCTGTGTTTGCAGTGCTTCCTCCTGTGTATGGCAGGGGGTTCATAAGCCTTTTAAGGACCAGCATTGCACACTAACCCCCTTAAAGACGAGAGATTTATATGCTTTCATTGTATTTCTGTTTTTCTACTTGTGATTATCCCATTCAATTATATTTTAAACCTTTAATTTAACCCTTTAGTTTTCATCAGGGTACAATCAATACTCTCCTCTGGTCCTTAAAGGGTTTTGTGTCTTCGTATATATTTCTATTTTTATTGCAGTGTATATAGTCTGTGACACTTAGCCTGTGTATTGTTTCTGAATACCTCTGTATTAATGTGAGCTGTTCAGGGAAGGATCTCAGTCTGTCTGTTTTGTATGTCTCCCTATCTATTATGCACTTGTATGCCTCCCTATCTATTATGTAGTTCCATATTTGTATGGGGCAGAATCCCACTCTTTGTATTGTAAATGTATCTGCAATTTAAGTTGTATGGTACAGGCTTCTATTCTCTCTATAGTATACCTGTATCTTTCTGTCTATTGCAGTAAGCTATGCACGGCAAGGTCATGTTCTCTCTGTTTTGTACTTATTTTTTCCTGTATATTACAGTGCAAAGCACTCTCTGTACATAACACTCTGTACGTAACACTTGTGTTGGGGCAGGATCCCACTTTCTCTGTATTATTCCTGGACCATACTTGCTACCATTTAAAATAAACCGATCCTGAGATATTTGAAATATTTACCTTAGAAGTTCTCCATAACATAGAATGTAGGTGATATGTCTTTCTGTAATACATTTGTGTTCCAATCATAGCTCAAGGAATTAACTGACTTCTCCCTCTGCTTTTCTGGTAGAAATGGCACCAATTTAGAAAGAAGCAGCTTTGTGTAGGCAACACCTGACTGTCTCACACAGAAAATGTGGCCCTTCACCCTGAGACCATGACTACTGGGTCCAAACTCTGAGTCTCAGGGACAAACTCTTAAGAGAGGCCAGGTGTACCTGTACGTCTCTTTGTTAAGCAGTGTAAGTGGTGTGGTGCAGAATAACCTCAGAATTGTACCCCTATGTATGTGTATCATTTATGTGGGCCAGGATCCTATTCTTTGTTTTATACGCATATGCCTTTGTATTGCAGTCATATATATTTGTATAAAATAGACTTAATTATGTGGGGCTGGATCCCCTTTTCTGTATTGTTGCCAAATATATTTTTATATAAGTGTAAATTGTGTGGTGCTGGGTCCCCTACTCATATCTCTGTATAGAACAGTGTAATGTGTGGTGGCAGGGAACAGTGTAAGTTATTTGTGTCATACACATATCTCTGTATATAACACCATAGAGCAGGAGCCCCTTCTCTGTATTTTAACCATATCTCTCTGTATTGTACTTATATCTGTGTAGACAAATGTAAATAATGTGAGGCGGGATCCCTCCCTATTGTACCCATAGCTCTCTGTATATTGCGATGTAAGTTATGTGGGGCAAGATCCCCTTCTCTGTATTGTACCCATATCTTTGTATATAATAACACATGTTGTGTGGGGCAAGATCCCCTTCTCTGTATTGTACCCATATCTTTGTATATAATAACACATGTTGTGTGGGGCAAGATCCCCTTCTCTGTACCTCTCTGTATTTTACTTATATCTCTGTTTAACAGGTTATGTGAGACAGGATCCCCTTCTCCCTATTTTACCTCTCTCTCTGTATATAACAGTACACATTGTGTGGGGCAATACCCCTTTCTTTCTATTGCACCCATATCACTTTTTATGTAAGTTACATGGAAACATAGAATTTGAAGACAGTAAAGAACCATTCTGCCCATTTTTCCTATTGTAAAAACCTCAAATCTTATTTGGTCCTTGGTCTTGTCTTTTGTTCAGGATCGCCTTATGTCTATCCCATGCATGCTAAAATTCCGTCATTGTATTAACCTCTAACACTTCTGCTGGTAGACTATTCCACTTATGTGCCACACTCTCAGTGAAATAAAACTTTCTTACATTACATCTAAGCCTATGTCCTTCTAGTTTTGTTCCATGCCCTCTTGTCCTAACATTTCTGTTCCTTTGAGATGTACTTTGCTCCTGTACTGTTGAATCCCTTCATGTATGTGAATGTTTCTATCATGTCCCTTTTCTCCTCCAAGCTATACGTTTAGATCTTTAGTCTATACTGATATTTCTTATCCTGTAAACCATTCACCATTTTAAAAACCCATCTCTGCATTCTGTCCACAATATCTCTATCCTTCTGGAGTTGTGGTCTCCAGTACAGTACACAATGCTCTAGGTGAGGTGTAACCAGATATCTGT
Source organism: Rhinophrynus dorsalis (assembly GCA_037306005.1). Classification (NCBI taxonomy): domain Eukaryota; kingdom Metazoa; phylum Chordata; class Amphibia; order Anura; family Rhinophrynidae; genus Rhinophrynus; species Rhinophrynus dorsalis. The sequence goes on from CM074719.1 coordinate 271,997,480, forward strand.
AGAGTGACATGAAATCTTCCCTCTTTCTGCTACTAATGCCCCTAGCTATACAACCTAGCACCCTGCTTGTATTTCCCACTTCTTTGTTACATTGCCTGCCTACTTTCCTTTAAGTCGTAAGGAATAATTGCTGACAGCACAGTACCCTTAATTTAACATTCTGTTGTTGGATTTTTACATCCCAAGTGCATTATTTTACATTTATAAATAGTAAACTGCAGTTGCCACACTCGTGTCCATTCCTCTAATTTACCTAAATAAGTTGTCCATTGGGTTATTTCCCCAGGAATGTCTACAATATTGCAGATCTTTGTATCATTTGGAAAATTACCTTAACCCGAAGATCTTTTGCAATATCGCTAATAACATTTAAAAAAAAAAAAGTGCCCTGGTAGTTATCCTTTAGGTACCCCACTAGTAACACAACCTTCCTCTGAATATTCTCCATTGACTACAACCCTCTGTCTCCTGTCACTCAGCCATTGCCTTATCTATCCATGGAACAGGATCCCCTTCTCTGTGTTGTGCCAGTTTCTCTGTTTATAACAGTGTAAGTTTTGTGGGGCTGGGTCCCCTTATATGTATTGTAACCATATATCTGTGTATAACAGTGTAATTTGAATGGGATAAGATCAGCTTATCTGTATTGTACATGTTTCTCTGTATATAACATTGTAAGTTGGGGGGAGCAGGATCACCTCTTTGTATATAACTTTGGAAGTCAAGGGTGTACAGACCTCTCCTTAAGGGCTGTACATGGTTCAGGATTATGGACATCCCTTACTGATCACAGGTGGGTTTTTAACAGTGTAATTTGTGTGGGATAGACTGTCCCTCTCTATTGTACACATATCTGTGTACGCAACTGTTTACATTGTGTGAGGCAGGATTCCCTTCTCTGTTATTTCACCCTTAGCTCTGTAAATAACAGCGTAAGTTGTATGGGACAGGACCCCTTTCTCTGAATTATACCTGCTTCTCTATCTATAATAGTGGGGTTTGTGGGAGACAGGATCCCCTTCTCTGTAATGTGCTGTGTTCATAGTATCCTAAATGATATAATTATTACAATAAAGGCATAGTAATGTTTACTGTGGAAAAAATATATGTATTGTAAGTTTTATCCTGCAAAGTATGGGAACACTCGCTAGGAAATGTTTTATTCAAAAGTTATTGAAGCTCAGTCTTGCATTGATTTGGATACAGTACAAACAGGGCCTGAAATTGTATGGCGGAACTGTTGCTACAGCATTCTATGCACAGCTATGGTGAGCTTACCATGAACCTGTATATAACAGTGTGTGGTACATGATCCTATTTTCTTTGTGGTGCATGATCCTCTTCTCTCTATGATTTTCATGGTGCACTTTCTGAAGTAAATCAACTTCAACATAGGGCACAAATAGATATTCACTGAATTCCCATTGTATAAATGGGCCTTTTAACACTTGGACTTCTAGATCGAGTGCTCCAGTGCACTGTAAAGGGATGCACTGGAGACCTTGCTAGCATTTATAGTGTTATAAGAGCCATTTAAATAATGGGTAAGTTGTATATGTTCCCTCTGGTGTACTTAGTTTGTCCTAGAATTGCACAATTTTCTTAGTACATCAGCCTCTTTGTGTGGGACAGGATCTCCTTCTGTATAGTAACCATGTCTCTGTGTCTAACAGTGTGCGTTGGGGCAGGATCCCCTTTTGTATTGTACATATGTGTGTGTGTGTGTGTGTGTGTGTGTGTGTGTGTGTGTGTGTGTGTGTAATTTACATGGAGGATGGTCCCTTTCTTTCTGTATTGTACCCATATCTCTCTGTATAGCAATGTTAGTTGTGTGGGCAGGATCCCCTTCTCTGTGTTGTATATGTAAGTTGTGTGGTGCAAGATGTCCTACTTTCTATTGCATCCATATCGCTGTGTATAACAATGTCACTTGTGTGGGGAAGGATCCGCTTCTATGTATTGCACGTATATCTCTCTGTGTATAATCACGTAAGTTGCATGGTGCAGGATCTATGTATCGTACTCCTATTTCTCTGTGTATACGGATATAAGTTGTATGAGGCAGGATCCCAGTCTATGTATTTTACGCATATTTCCCAGTGTATATATGGATTAAGTTGTGTGGGGCAGGATCTCCTTCTGTGGATTGTACCCATAGTTGTCTGTTTATAACAGTGTAAGTTATATTGAGTCAGGATCCTGTTCTCTAATACGTACACTTATATCTCTCTGTTACTGTGCAATGGTGCTTCTATCTCACTGTATATTTCAGAATTAGCTGTGTTTTTGAAATCCCTCCCTCTTTGTATTGTGTGTCTAAGGCATTGTATTACAATGTAAGTTGTGTGTGTGGTAGACTTTATTCTTTTACTTCTGTGTTCCACTGAATATTAGTCGTCCTGATTCTGTGATTACCATATCAACCATTGCTGTGACACAATATTATCGTGAGCTCTTGAAAACATAGCAGCCCTATATCTCATATAAAGGAGGAGGTGTATTTGGGAAGGACTCTTGTTTGGTGGTCTGTCCTGAGATGAGATGTTCCCTTGTCACTTTGCAGCTCTGCTGGGACTAGCAGATTGTGTTAAATTATAGGGGAGACCTCAATACTCCCTCCCCATGCCTCCCACATAAACAGTCTACACCATTTGGGGAGTGGGGGAACTATTCATGCATCTGCAGAATGTTTCTTCTAATGCTGGGCTGAAAAAGGATGAATGAGTGGAGAGGGCAGATACTATTAAATATTGTATTAAAGGACTAGTAAACCTTTATTATAAAACAAAAAGGAATTTTCCTGTTGAGTAAAAGAAGGGCACTCTTATTGCTTATATTTGTTTTATTCAAAAGTTAGAACATTTCAGGCTGCCAGGGAGTGAGTAATAGGAAATGATAAAGCTGTTACTATCACATTCTATGGAGAACTGTAGCCAGAGGCTCACCTCTTCCTTAGAATGCAACAGAATACCTGTCATGACACCAGATGCACTGTATGTGAGCTCTCTAGACAACAGGGGGCACAGTTAATGTGAAAAAAAGAAACATTAACTGCAAACATGCTTGTGTATACAAAATAATTATACAGGCTTCTTTATGCAATCTGTATCTGGGCTAACAAGCTATTTAACATTTTGAACCATAAATGTGCATATACAGAAATTAAAGAAGAACTAATACCTCTTAATTACCCCCTCCCACACACTTCCCTTTCTATGACCAGGAAATGCTAATTGTCCCAGGGACTTTGGACATTCCTGGTATACAGCATATTGGCCTTTTGTGGGCCATATGGTTGTCCACAGCACTGCTTCTTTATTAAACCACTTTCTTTTCATCTTATTGTCTTTTTACTCACTGTAGGTTTATTTAATGTACCTAGGGCCATATTCAGGAAACAAAAAAGGTGCCGTTCTAGGGCAAATCAACTATACCATAGGAGTAAAATAAATTGTCCGTCTTATAAACTTTTAACTCATTGAATACAAAGCAATACATTGGAGACCTCTCTAACATTCAAAGGGATCCAATTACATCAATTGTTCGCTATGGTGCAGTTGGATTACCCCAGAATTTCTCCTCCTAATGTGTTTTATCTGCAGAATACTGTTTGTCTTTATGGTGCACATCAGATATCCTGACCACAATTTTACACTTGGATACTGTCAGTAAAAGGGAGACCAAGGGACTTTATTCATTAATCTAAAGAGGTGCTGTACTGAGCAAACCAACTGCTCCACCGAGTTAAAAAAAAAAAATGCTGCACATTTTCATTCCTTTTAACGGGGCTTTTATCCCCTTGAATACTAAAAAGGTAGCTAACATATTACAAGATGTCTATAGCATGCATTGAAAGGGTTAAAAACTCCCTTTTCTCTGTCATCCAATACAGGTTGCTGGTAACTCTGGGTAGCCGATCCACCCCTTTAATTTAGGCAGGAACAATTCTAGAATTGTATGCAGGGGGTGGAGCCTATCTTCCCTCCTTGGCTGCTGCTAGCCAACCAGCTCCAGTAAGAGAACAGCAAGAGAACAGTTCTGCTATAGTTTTAGAATTTTTTTTATTTTTCTGTTAGAAATGGAATACCACCATTAAGCGGATTACCATAGCTGACAATGCCCTTAGGTGTGGCTAGCTCAGTAACCAGGTGCTTTTTGTGGACCTTAAGCCCTGGGGGGGAAATCTTGGATTCAAGTTCCTTCTTCAGGAGTTGCCCACCGAGTCTCCTTCTTAATACATGGTAGTCTGAAGACAGAAAATTTGCAGGAAAGGTGACCAACCCTTTGAGTGCTGCTGGTCCACTTGTCCCACAGTGCCCTTCCGCACAGGGGTCTTCCTTTGGAGTTCTTATTGCACACTTCTGCACTCATTGGGTTTATCTGTATGTCTGTTGGGTGTTTTGGAGCAGGTTTATGTGGTACTTAACCCTTTAGCTGCTGGTTTTGCATCTTTGGGGGGTTATTGACACTTTACCTACTGGGTTGAGTGTTTTTTTGGGTCTCCTAACATGTTCTAGTGATGTTTCATGTACTTTTATTTAACTTTTTTAACTTTGCAAAATTTGAGTTAAAGGCACACTTTCCATCCCAGTTACAGGGGGTCTTCCATTCTTGGAAGACCCCCTCTTCAGTCAAATCTTCCCTGTCTAAACTGCAGGGAGCACCTGACGTGTCAGATTCCTCTGAGGAGGAACTGTTAGTGGATTCAGATGTTGAGGAATGTTCTGCTGTGGGCTCCTCTCAGTTTTTCGGGACCCCTTTGAGGCTGATCCTGAGCCCCCGGCTGAGGGCCTGATCAGGGCTGTCTTGACTACCCTAAATATTACCTTAGTTCAGCAGGTTTCTGCAGATCCCTCTGATGTGTTTCAGGTGCCTAAAAAGCCCCTTACTTGTTTTCCACCTAATCCCGCTCTTGACCGCCTTGTGTCTGAGTGGAAATCTCCGGACAGGAAACCTTCTGTTTCCAAGAAATTTACCAAGCTTTACCCCTTTTCTGAGGCGGCGCTTGCTTAGTGGGTTCATCCTCCCAAAGTGGATGCTCCTATTTCTAGGCTATCTATGTCTACTGCCTTGCCAGTTTCTGATGTCTCCGCTCTGAAAGACTGGACTGACAAGAAACTTGTGGTTTCCTTCAAGTCCATTTTTGTCACTGCTGGTACCGCCATGTGTCCAGGATTCGCTGCGGCATGGGTTAACCAGGCCATTGCATTCTGGACTGAACAACTCACCCTGGCTGTCCATCAGGGTGCCCCTACTTCGGATATGTTGCATCTTCTTGCCAGCTATGTTTCTGCTGCCTTATTTGATGCCATCTGTTTGGTGGCTAGGGTTTCCACCATGTCTGTGGTTTGCCAGAAGAGCTCTTTGGCTCAAGATCTGACACCGCTTCCAAGAAAGCCTTGCTCTCCTTGCCTTTTCAAAGCACTTCATTGTTTTGGCCAGATCTTAAAGATCTGATTAGTGAGGCCACAGGGGGTAAAAGTACACTTCTACCTTTGGTCCCCAGGAAGAAAACGCCTCTCAAGCGTAATAATTTTTTTCATCCCTTTCAGACTGAGACACGTCCGGCAAACCAGGCAGTTCCCTCAGCTCCACGTGCCTCCTCCAAGCCCAGACAGAAATGGAAGCCCAAGGTTTCCTCCAAGCCCAACGCTTCCAAACCTTCTTAGGCATGACTCACCGAACCCAGGTCCCCCACTCTGCTGTGGGTGGCCATCTGCATCACTACCACAACGTCTGGAAGTATTCAGTGGCGGACCCGTGGGTTTTACAGGTGGTGGTGGAAGGATACAGGATCCCTTTCGTCTCTCTTCCTCCCTTCGCTTTTTCCTTCTCATACGCCCAAGGGCGCTGAGAAATGCCGTCTGTTCATTGGAGCTATCCAGGCCCTTCTGGACAATGATGTTCTAGAGCCGGTTCCAGTTCAGGACAGAGGTATGGGTTTTTACTCAAACCTCTTTTTTGATCTCCAAGAAGGACGGCAGTTGTCGTCCCATTTTGGATTTGAAGGATCTCAATTCCTTTGTGATCAGGACCCATTGTCACCCGGAGTCCCTAAGGACGGTGATTGCTGCTATGTCCCCGGGGGGAATTCCTTGCCTCTCTGGATCTTCAGGACACGTATCTACACATTGCCATTCATCCAGAGAGCCGGCAGCATCTCAGATTTGCCTGCGACCAAGGGCACTTTCAGTTTTCATATCTTCCCTTTGGTCTGACTACAGCTCCTCAAGTCTTCAGCCATGTCCTGGGAGCTTTAATATCCGTCCTCCATCAGGACGGCATCAAAGTTACTCCATACATGGATAATCTGCTTCTGAAGGCCCCCTCTGCGTAACTTCTTCATCAGCAGGTTCAGGACTGCATTCATTCTCTCACCTATCACGGGCGAATCATCAACATGGACAAGTCAGATTTTGTCCCATCCCAGTGTCTGGTTTTCCTAGGCCTTCTCTTCAACACTCAGCGGAGCATGGTGTTTCTCACAGATGAGGTGTAGCTCACCTGATCACTGTTACGGTTCAGTACACTCAGACACGGTAGATGATGGTAAAAACACACTTTTATTAAGGCACACAAGGAATGTGTACCTAAAAGGGTTAATGTGCGATGGTATAAATGGATGGCAATCGGAAGCGCACAGCGGAACCAAATGGAGACTAATCGCACACTGAAACGGAGCACCAACAAAACCCAGAGTGGTAGTAATATAACGAGGCGCTTCCCCTGAAGGGGTTAATAGCGATATGGTCTGGATAACGGCAACCACCGGAGGCGCTCAACTGAACCACAAAGACCAAGCGAATGCAACACGTTGTGGAGGCACAATGAGGCTCTTGACCACTGGCAGAGTATACTGGCAACCGGAATAACGGATACAAGGAGGTCCAGTAAGCTGTAACGTGCCAGACAGGCAGCAGCAGGAACAGTTCGGAGGAGCCCAACCGGGCACAGCAGAAGCAGGAATCACCACCAAGTCGAGTCGGTACACAGTGCAGGAACGTCAGCCAAGCCGGGTCAGTACACGGAGCAGGATCCTCAGACGCGCCGGGTCGGTACACAAAGCCGGGTCGTCAATCTCGCCGGGTCGGTACACGGGGCAAGAACGTCAGCCAGGCCGGGTCAGAACAGGAAGCAGGAACGTCGGCCAATACAAGTTGGTACACAGTATCAGGAACGAGACAATGGCGTGGTCAAGCAGTCCGGGGTCATACACTGGATCAGAACAACAACAACTAGCGCCAGGCATCAGGTACACCACGAAAGGGCACTAGCAGAGTGACAGCCCAGGGTATAAAAAGGCTGTCACTAAGAGGAGCAGTACAGAGCAGCCAATAGGAGACCAGTATCAGCGAGATGGACAGAATGTCGCCCAGATCACGGGCGCCTTGACAATCGCCCACAGGGTTTCTGCTGTTCTGGCTCAGCATCCGTTTCCAGCCAAGAAGCTGTCCTCTCTAGTGGGGAAATGCATCTCCACCATAGAAGCGGTCCCATTTGCCATGGCTCACACCAGGGAGCTCCAGAGGTTTGTGATCCAGGTGTGCAGGGGTCAGCCGAACCTCCTGAAGATGTCAGTATCCCTTCCTCTTCATGTGGAACTGAGTTTGTTGTGGTGGCTTGACCTCTCCAATCTGCTGAAGAGCAAATCCTTCCTGGTATCCTTCTGGACCATGGTGACTACGGATGCCAGCCTCTCCGGCTGGGGATCGGTCCTGGGTCGCCTGAGCACTCAGGGTCGGTGGTCTCTGGAGGAATCTCTCCTTCCCATCAATGTGTTGGAGCTTCAGGCGATATTTCATGCCCTTCATCATTGGACACTCCAGCTGGAAGACTGTCCAGTCCGGGTACAGTCCGACAACGCCGCGGCCATGGCTTACATAAACAAGCAGTGGGGAACAAGGAGTCTCGCCGCTTGGTTAGAGGTCAAGGCTATTTTGTCCTGGGCAGAAGAACACATTCCTGCCATATCCGCAGTGCACATTCCTGGCGTAGACAACGTTATGGCGGACTTCCTCAGTCGACACACTGTGGACAGCAGCGAGTGGGAGCTGCACCCAAAGGTGTTCAACCTCATCGTTCAGAAGTGGGGTCTTCCTTACAACGACCTGATGGTGACAAGACACAACCGGAAGGTTACGATGTTCTGCTCTCTCTGGAGGGATCCTCTAGCTGTAGCAGTGGATGCCATGTCCATTCTTTGGTTATTTTCTCTGGCATCCCCATGTTGCACAGGGTGTTGCGGAAATTGAGACTGGAACGCTATCCATTAATTCTGATTGCTCAGTACTGGCCTCGACAGGCTTGGTTTCCAGAGCTTCTGGATCTGTGTGTGGTGGAGCCATTCCGGCTCCCTTGCCATACGGATCTTCTTCTACAGGGTTACCTGTAAAAGGAGGATCTTCATTGTCTAGCTTTAATGGATTGGAAATTGAATCCTCAATATTGAGGAAGAAGGGTTTTTCTTCTGGTGTGGTGGCTACTATGCTTAGTGCCCGTAAACCTGTTTCTTCTAAGGCCTACCATTGTGTCTGGGCGACCTTTCTATCTTGGTGTGCTATTAGGGACCTGTCTCAGGAATTTGATCTGCCAGTGGTCCTGGCCTTCTTGCAGGACGGTGTGGACAAGGTCCTCAATTTGAGTTCCCTTAAGGTTCAGACTTCTGCTCTCTCGGTTTTCTTTCAGAGGCGCATTGCCATTCTTCCGGATGTCAAAGTTTTCTTTCAGGGTGTTGCTCATACTCTTCCTGTCTTTAAGAATCCCGCTCCTCCGTGGGATCTTAACTTGGTTTTGGGCGGTCTTCAGCGCCCTCCCTTTGAGTCCTTGGCTATCATTCCTCTACGTATGTTGATGTGGAAAATGGCCTTTCTGCTGGCAATTGTGTCCGTTCGCCATGTCGCGGAGTTACATGCTCTGTCCTGTAAACCATCCTTTTTGGAAGGCGGTGCTTCGCACTTCTCAGTAGTTTCTCCCGAAGGTGGTTTTGGAGTTCCACATCAATCGGGAGATTGTGGTGCCTTCTTTCTGCCCTGACCCTACCTCTGACAAGGAGAGGAATCTCCACTTGTTAGAAGTGGTGCTTTGTCTCAAGTTTTATGTACAGCGCACTGAGTCCATTAGACAATCTGACGTGCTGTTCGTCATTCCTGAGGGCCCCAGGGCAGGGAGATGTGCATCCCAAGTGACTATTGCATCTTGGATCAAGTCCACTATTCGTAAGGCTTACGACATAAGGGAGAAAGCTGTTCCCTTTCGAGTCACGGCTCATTCTACTAGATCTATTTGGGCTTCTTGGGCTTACAAGAATCAGGCCTCCGCTGATCAGTTGTACAAGGCTGCCACTTGGTTGTCTGTAAACACCTTTTCAAAGCATTACCATGTGTCACCCAATTGCAGGAATCCTGCAAGAGAGGGAGTGCTGGGGAGCGTCGCTAGGGTGCGTGGCTGGTCGAGCATGGGCTTCCTATTGTCAGGCTTTGCTGCGGCTACGGCCGGTTACAGATGCCAGCCGCAAGGCTGGATGACTCACCCCAGAGGAGCCGGAAGTAAACCCAGGATAGCCTGGCAATAAACAGCACAATCTCTCCTGCAGGGGAAAGTGCAGGCTGGAGAACGCAGAGTAGGGTTCGTCGCTGGGGAGCGTAGGCCACAAGAGTGGCTGAAACTCTCCAGAGAAGAAAAGCAGGCTGATAAGACTAGGTGGGTGGTCTAGGACAAGTAGGGACATGCGCTGCCAGGCCAGAAGTGGCTGGGTCATACACAGTCAGGCTAGGAGAATACACAAATCAGCAGACAAGGAGTGGTCCAGGACTAGCAGGGTCATACACAGCAGGGCAAGAAGGAATCAAGGCTAGACAAGAATAAAGAAGAACTGGCAAACTCTAAAGGAGAACTGGCAAGTTCACAGGCAGCTAACACAGGTCTAGCTGGCTTCAGAAACACTATAACAGTGCACTGAAGCCAGGGACCTGCAAGCTGATATAGGCGTCACGTGCTACGTAATCCGCACGCGACGCGGAATGCGGAAACACAAAAGGAATCCAACAGATGCCCGCGCGTGCACACAAGGCGGCATCCGCCACAGGAGTGCACGGCTGAAAGGAACCGGCAAGCGCCGACTGGACCCGTGCAAGGACTGGGGAGAAGCGGTGAAGCAGGAGGAACTTGGCAGAAAGGTGACACCGTGTTGATGTGCTGGCATCGGCTGACGCCAGCTTTGGGAAGAAGATCCTGGAGCCAGTCTTGCCTGTCTAGGATCTTCTTCGGTTCTTGTTGCTTCCTTCACTTTTGAGACCTGTTGGCTCTAGTTCAGTGTGCTGTGTAACAGTTTGGGGTGTTGTACCCCTGTTCAGTATCCATTGACACTCCCTTGTTGTTGGGCTATCTCTGATCTGATGGTTCATTTCTGCTCTGGTGACTTTGGGGGCCTTGCACCTGGTCCTTGCCTTACTTCCCACCTCTGGGAAACTCAATTGTTTGACATCCCAGAGTTACCAATAACCTGTATTGGATGACAGAGAAAAGAGGATTTTAGTCTTACCTGTTAAATCCTTTTCTCTTAATCCATGCAGATTACTGGTCTCCCACCCTGTCAAGGGACCATGCTTGGCTCTCCTGTGGCAGACTGTGGGGGTCTTTCGGGGGTCATGCTCGCAGGAGTCTTCTTTCCCTTCTATTATCAAGTCATAGTTAGTGTCTCAAATCTTTTTTGGAGCTGGTTGACTAGCTGCAGCGAAGGAGGGAAGGTAGGCTCCACCCCCTGCATACAATTATGGAATTGTTCCTGCCTAAATTAAAGGTGTGTAACCTGTATGGACTAAGAGACAAGGATTTAACAGGTAAGAGTAAAATCCTCTTTTCCTTTACTCCCTATGGTACATTTAGTTTGCTCCAGCATTGCACCTCTTTAGCTCGAAGAACAAGACCTCTCTTTATTAGTGATCTCCACTAGGCTCACTTTTCACAAAGGCCTTGCCACAGCTACAGAATGAAAGGAAATGCATCAGGTTCAAATTGTTGTGTCTTATGGGGCAGTTCACACCCATTTATTGCAGAGAGAGACAACATGCTGCAAATTTGCTCCAACAGTATGATAATGCATCTAAAAATTTGTAGTATGGGTTTCAACTGAACCATATACAGCAGGTAACTGTATAATCTGCATATTTTTGTCACTTTTGTTTTTATTGAAGATTGGGATGCGGGAAGAACCATAGTACTATTGCACTAAAAGTGTACTAAAAGTACACAAACATTTTCAGTTGCTACAAAAAGTAGTTGTACAAAAATGTTGTGCTACAAAACTAACTCATGTTAAAGAGCCTTAATGCTTTCAGTGCTAGGACATTATGCAATACGATTTGGGAAAATGTTCCCCTGGATAAGTCTAAGAACACCGGGGCTTCAGGGAGTTCCTCATGAACTCTTTGCTTCTGTCAGAATGGTCTCCTTAGGGACTTTATTGCTACATTATGTCCCTCTTATTCTGTGCCTCCTACACAGCAACATCTGGGACCCACTTCTCCTGATCATTAGCCTGCATGGGTTAAAGCCTTTATTTCTATTATGAATAATATTCCTTCCTCTATTAAGTGTGTCCTTGAGTCCTGGCAACAGGACCACTCCGTTCCCCCAAAAGACCATGTGGGTGGGGGGCTCCTTCTGTTAAGAATGGGGAATCTGATGAAGGCACGTTGTATTCCTCATTTACACCCAGGGATTCATTTGAGGAAGATACTAAGTATCATTTTGAGGATCTTATTAGGGCAGTTTTGGAGACCCATGTCTCTGAGGCCTTTGATTCCTGTTTTTCATCCCCAGATACTTTCAAGAGATGCAATGGAGATGCTACGCTTTTCTCTCCCAATCATTTGTTGAACCAGATGATTCTGGAGGAATGGATATATCCTGAAATTAATGAAATCTTTATCTACAGGTTGATTTTCTCTCTTATATCTCTTCTCTCCTGCTGCACTACAGCAATTGGCTACCCCATTCCCTAGCAGTTGACCCTCCTATTTTTCGTCTTTTTAAGCATACAGCTTTACCACTTGCAGATGCCTTGGCACTTATCGACCAAACAGGGAAATGCTTGGCTTCTCTTCTTGATGCAAATCTAGTGCTCTCTGTTGCCTCTTGAAACACTCTTTATCTAAAAATGTGATTGGTAGACCAGTTCACTGAGAAATCCTTAGTCTGTCTCCCATTTATGGGCAAGCTGCTGTTTAGTCCAGAATTGGAAAAAAGTCATTAGCTATGCCACTGGGGCAAGAGTATTCTGTTCCACAGGTCACCCCCAAGTGTTCCTTCTATCAGGCAAGATGCATGTATTTCATTACCACTGCCAGCATGGATATGTTCCCAGGACATCTACTCCTTCAGCAATCTAGACCTGCTCTTCCTCAAAACCCAAACAGTCCTGGTCAGACAAGAAGCCTACCCAAGAACCCTCAGCTGATAAGTTGACCTCTGCATGACTCACAGGGATCATCTCTGCTCCAGGCAATTGGTGGTTGATTCTTTCATGATATGTGGAGTTTCTCTGTGGCAAACCAGTGGTTCTTACAGGTGATCTTGAGAGTTTATCACATAGATTTCAAATCCATTCCTCCTCATCACTTCTTTCAGTCCAGATTCTCTTAAATCAAGTGTAGAGCCATTTATTCTTGGAAGTGGTTTCTTCCAGAGTGATCATGCAATTCCTAGTGCTTCTTCCTCCTCATGACAGAATCATGGGTTTCTATTCCAACCTTTTCACAGTTCCCTGGATTTGCGTCTCAATCACTTTGTTCATACTGCTCTGTTAAGATGAGGTGTGTATGCTCACTCATCCCTGCTATGTGTCCAGGGTAGTTTTTAGCTTAATTTGACATAAAGAACACTTTTCTGCATATTCTCATTCATGCAGAATGTCAGTGCTTTGTTTTGCCTTCCAGCACCAGCATTTTCAGTTCACTGCCCGCCCTCTTGGGCTGGCAGTGAGTTTTCACAAAGGTCACTGCAGCATTGGCTGCCCACATTCATTCTCTGGGGATTTCTCTTCCCATATGGACTACCTTTTACTTAAAGCTGCCTCCTTTGAGGCTCTACGTCTTTGCTATCAGACATCCGTGTCCATACTGGAGCAGAACTTTGGATGATCAATTTAAAAAAATCCTCTCTGATTCAATCCCAGATTCTAGTCCAGACAGCACTGTCATCTCTCCCTTGTCATATCTCTTTCCAGCTGGACAAAGTCAGATCTTTATTGGTAGCTTCAGGTGTTACATCTGATTCTGGGTGGAACATTGGTCGTTCTGATTTTTGCCAAAATGGACAGTGTCAGGGACTTTGAACTGCCTGTATTGATGGGACTGTTTTGCACTCAGAGGGAGAGAAAAATATGAGCATATGAACATAAACGGAGCTCCGATTCATCAGTATAGTTTTTTCACCATGTAGAGCGTTATGTCAGTCGTATTCGACTTGTAGTTCGAGTTATTAAGTTATAAAGAGTCCCCCTCCTGCCCCTTTTACCTATGTTATGCAGCCTCCCCTTAGATGTGGAATCCAGTCACTTGACCACACAGCTGACAGCAAGGGACAATCTTTATGTAATAAGCTTAAGGAAAAGCCTAACCTCCTTGGCAAAGAGGGCAGGATTTTCCTTATGCTCATTGAAGATCGTTCTTCTCTGCGCTCCATCTGGACCAGCATGAGAGGCATCAGTAAGTAAGTAAATGGGTAGGAGGGGGATCCCTTACAACTCTTGAATTACAAGTCAGATATGATTGACATACAGCTCTATGTGGAGAAAAAACTGTCCTGATGAATAGGAGCTCTGTTTATGTTCATATATGACTATCCCTTTAGACTCTCATATTTTTCTTTCCCTCTGAGTGTGAAACAGTCCCATCAATACAGTCAGTTTAATGTCCCTGACATTGTGTCCATTTTGGCAAAAATGTTCTCCCGCTGGTGTCTGTCTTTTTGTTGTTAACACTGGATCTGTGGGAATTAAAAGCTTTATGTAATGGTCGGCCTGATTCACATAGAGAGCTGTTGGGTATTTTGCACATATGATTACATTGGATGATATGCAGGTGAAGGTACCATTGATCTTATGGTGTAACTGTGAATTTGGTATGGGTACCTTGTCTGTGCTATAAATGTGTTCACAGGATTCACACCTCATTTGTAGGCAGAGAGATGTGCCATTTCTTGTATTTTTATTCAGGGCATTTCCTACCATCAGTTGTTTTAAAGTGGAACTACCACCCAATAAAAATATTGCCCCACATAATTGCCCATCTGGCGACTAGCTGCTCAGTTGCTAGTGGCCAGATGTGCGACTAGCTGCTCAGTAGCGCCAGTCACCAGAATTATTACCAGATTAAAGAGAAATCGCTATTCTTCCAGGACTGACATCAGGACAGTGTGCGGACATATTGCCATAGTGACTTCCGCGCGCCTGCGCTGTCAGTCCCAGCTGGGTCTAGGAGGCATTCCTAGGAGCCAGCTGGCTCCAAAAGGGACTGACAGTGCAGGTACGCAGACGTCACTATGGCAAGATGTCCGCGCTCCGTCCTCTGTCAGTCCTGGAAGAATACCAATTTCTCTTTAATCTGATAATAATTCTAGCGACTAGCGCTACTGAGCAGCTAGTCACCAGATGGGCAATTATGTGGGGCAATATTTTAATTGGGTGGTAGATCCACTTTAAATTGAGAGGTTGTCTGAAGGAGTGTAGGGGAGGCTGTGGGAATACATTCTTAAGTATTTCATCCATATGTAATGTTGTTTGAAGTTCTCTTGGTGTTTTGCGTAGAACTTCAACTTGGAGGTGGTAACCACCAGTGGTGCCCTGGTTTCCCTTATTTTGCTCATTGTAGCTCAAAAGATTTGTTCTTGGTGTGGGTAGCTTTCTTTATCTGAGTGTCAGTAATTCTGACACTGTAACCCTGTTTCTCCTCTGAGTTTCTGGAGGTGCTCATCACGTTCCTCCATGACAGAACAGATGTGGTTGTATCTGATGGCCTGTCTGTATATGAAGCAGGTTTTTGTGTGTTTTGGGTGGAATCTTTTGTTTTTTAGGTAGGTTGGTCTGTTAGTTGATTTGCAGTACAGGGATGTGTGGATGGAGTTCTTAATACTGATAGTACTGTCAAGGAAGTTAACGTTTGTGCGTGAGTAACTGAATGTTAGGTTGATTCTGGGGTGGAATGCATTGTAGTTTTCATGGAATTTGAGATGTTCCTCTTCACTGGTAGTCCAGATGATAAGAATATAATCTATGTATCGGAGATAGACAAGGGGTTTTGGCTAGCAGGGGGGCAGGAAGTCGTCTTCTAATTTTGCCTTATCCTGGTTGGCATATTGTGATACCATTTGGGTACCAATTGCAGTCCTGATTTTCTGAAAGTGATACATTTGTGGTTTCAAGTTACACTCTTTATTATAAGTACACTGTTTATATCAAATGTAGTTTGTCACTGTACATGTTTGTCACATTGGTCATTTTGAAATCACGTTATTATCAATTTATCTATGCAATATTTTATTGTCTTAATATTTCAATTTGAGTGCCTCTGATCACTATTTATTTGATTATATTTTGATTCACCATTTTGGTGTTTAGGAGTAGCGGCACATTTTCAATTTTACCTTTAGGTGGTCACTATTACTTATACAACCACATTAGGTTCTAGATATCTTGGGCTCCCCTGTATTTTGTACGATTTATCCAATACTGAATACTGCTTGGAGGCAGTAAGCGTGGCAGTGACAGTAGGCCCTGGCGAGCCGAGGATGGAAAGGTCAGCCGTAGCTGAGTAAGCCAGAACGGAAAGTCAACCAAAGCCAGGAGCGCAGCGGAGCGAGAGGCAACCAAAGCAAAAAGGAGTGGTCATATGCAGCCAGGGGTCTTAGCCGGATCGGGAAGTCAGACGAGCCAGGGGTCTCAGCTGGATCGGGTAGTCAGACGAAGCCAGGAGTCTCAGCCGGATCAGGTAGTCAGACAAAACCAGGAGTCAAGCTGGAACGGAAGTCAGGCGAAGCCAGGAGTCATACACAGGAATCTGCAATTGGAACACAGAAGCAGCAACGCTCAGGTACACCACTAAAGGGCAAGGGTGTATGGTGAGGCTGAGGCCTATAAGGCCTAGCATGTGGGCGGAGACGCCAGTGGCCTATAAGAATAGCGATTAGATCAGAGTGACAACCCGAAGGATAACAAGGTCGCCTGTACCACAGAGCACAGGTGGAGGCAATCACGGGCACTGTGATAGTACCCACCTCTCAATGATCTCCCCCCAGAGGGAGAGATCCTACTTTATTGAGAAATTTCACTTGAAATCTACGTAGCAGAATAGGAGCGTGAATATCAGACTGATCAACCCAGGAACGCTCCTCAGGACCATATCCCTTCCAAAGTACAAAGTATTGAATGCATCCACGGACTCTACAGGAGTTCAAGATAGTTTGGATTTCATATTCCTCATGGTCTTGATTGCGCACCGGACCTGGCACCACAGGATCCGAAGAGTATTGATTACAGACCAAAGGCTTCAGGAGTGAGATATGGAACACGTTGTGAATGCACACGTTCCTAGGAAGGTCTAAAGCATAAGAAACAGGGTTCACTCTGCGGAGCACCTGGAAAGGCCCTATGAAACGTGGAGCTAGCTTATTACAAGGAACTTGCATGTGCAGGTTTCTGAAAGACAGCCAGACTCTATACCCAACTTGAAAGACAGGAGCAGGTCACCTCCTGCGGTCTGCATGTTTCTGGTAGCAGTCTGAGGACCTTCGTAAGGCATTCTGATCCTGTGCCCATGTGGAGCGGAGCTGCCGAATATGCTTGTCCAGAGCCGGAATATCTTGAGCCTGAAATGAGTCCGGGAGCAAGGATGGTTGGAACCCATAGTTAATCAGAAAAGGAGAACTCCTGGATGAGGAGTTTATGGCACAATTCCTGGCAACAGGTCAGCCCAATTATCGTGATTGTCAGAGGTAAAGCAACCCTTGGTTGGATCTTTCAGCAGCATCATTCGTCTGGGGATAGTAGGCAGAGGAAAATGACAGTTTGATGCCCATCTGTTCACAGAAGGCCCTCCAGAACTGTGACACGAACTGACTCCCACGGTCAGAGACCAAAACTTTGGGCACTCCGTGGAGTCTGAACACCTCTTTAGCAAACACCATGGCCAACTCTCTTGAGGAAGGCAGTCCCTGGAGCAGAACAAAATGCGCCATTTTAGAAAATCGGTCCACTATCATCAGTATGACCGTACAGCCATTGGATCTGGGCAGCTCCACCATAAAATCCAGGGATACGTGTGACCATGGATGCTCACCATTCAGAACTGACTGGAGCAATCCCAGGGGAAGGTGCCTAGGGGTCTTTTCACAAGCGCAAATGGAACAAGCCTCCATAAAGGCTGCACAATCTGGTCTTAAGCTAAGCCACCAAAAGAGCTGTGAGATTGACCAAATCAGGTGGTCCCGACCAATGTGTCCAGCTGCCTTGGACGAGTGATAAGTTTCCAGTAGCTTGGTACGGAGATTGTCAGCTACAAAACATTTACCACTTGGTTTGTCCAGTGGAGCACTACCTTGAGAAGCCAAGATCTCCTTGCTCAAAGGAGATGTAATGCTAGTGCGTATGGTGGCCAAAATGCGATCTGGAGGAATAATAGAAACGGGTTCGCTTTCTGTCTCATGGTCCAGCCCAAATTGTCTAGATAGAACGTCAGCTCGAACATTCTTGGACCCAGGAAGATAGGAGACCACAAAATTGAATCTGGACAGAAATAGTCACGTTCGTATGATCGGTTAAGATCAGGATAGGTACCTTCGTCCCCTCCAGGAGATGACACCATTCACAAAGAGCGAGAATAATGGCCAGTAACTTACGATTGCCTATGTCGTATAGGCTCTGGGATTAGTTATCTTTTTAGAAGAGAGCCCACAGGGCATCAGGGTCTTTGAGACAGGACTGCCTCTACACCTGTCTCAGATTCATCCACCTCCAGGGTAAAGGGCAATACAGGTTTATAATGTGACAATACTTGAGCCTCGGCAAAAGCAGACTTCAATGCTTCAAAAGCCCTGTTGGCCTCAGGGAACCATGCCAAGGGATTAGCGCCCTTATGTGTCAAATCAAGTCAAGGGTTTGACTACTGTAGAAAAATTTCATATGAATTTTCTATAATAATTAGCGAATCCTAAGAATCGTTCTATGGCCTTCAAACCCACTGGACGTGGCCATTGCAGGACTACTGCCAAGAGTTTCTCTGTATACATAGCAATACCTTCAGCAGAGATAACATATCCCAGGAACAGCACTCGTTCTTTATGGAATTCGCATATCTAGTTTAGTAAAGACAGAGGACCCCTTCAAGCGGTCGAACAATTCTGTAATCAACAGAATGAGGTATGCATTTTTCGCCATCAGCTTATTCAGACCTCTGTAATCGATACAAGGTCTAAGCTCCCCATCTTTTTTCTTAACAAAGAAAAATCCTACCCCCGTGGGTGAGGAAAATTTTCTGATTACGCCTCTGACCAGGGAATCAGCAACGCATTCCTCCATGGCCCGGTTCTCTTCTATCGACAGGGGGTAGGTACGGCCTTTGGGAGGTATCATGCCTGGCGTTAAATCAATAGCACAGTTGTACGCCCTATGCTTCAGCAAAGTGCTAACCTCCTCCTTACTGAATACCTCACTGAACGACTGATACTCTGAGGTTATAGAGGGGGAGGTACACAAAATCTTGACAGGTTGTTGTAGACAGGCCTCTTTACAATAGTCAGACCAAGATTGCATGTCACAAGTCTCCCAGTTCACTCTGGGGTTATGTCGCTGGAGCCAAGGGAACCCCAGAATGACAGCATAGTGTGGAGACTGAATAATCTGGAATTGTAGGGTGTCGACATGGAGAACTCCTACCCTCAGAGACAGCTGACAAGTCTCATGTGTGACATGGGAAGGTTCTAATGGTCATCCATCAATGGTCTCTACAGCCAACGGAGTATCACGAGGCACTAAGGGAATATTGTGTAATTTAGCAAATTCGCTATCCATAAAATAGCCTGCTGCTCCAGTATCGATCAGGGCTGGTGTAGCCACAGAGGAATTTGCCCAAGATATAGCCACCTGAAAGATAGTCTTACTCTGTTCCTGGTCTGGGGACCGAGTTACTCCACCTAGGATCTCTCCCCTCAGGGATCCTAGGTGCATGCGTTTCCCAGACGTACCGGACAAGCCGTAACATATGTCCAGTCTTACCACAGTATAGGCATAGACCTTCTTTGCGATGGAAGGACAGCTCCTCCCTGGACAACCGTGTAAACCCAACCTGCATAGGTTCGGGCTTACTAACCTCCACGTTAGGTGGCATGGGAGGCGAGAGAGGCATGGGTGGGAACTCCCAGTTTGATACCAATCGAGACTCAGGCCTTTGCTTGTGTTTTTTTTTTACTGCGGATCTTTCTCTTATGCAGGTGTCGATCAGAATATTAAAGGAGATAAACTTATCTAGATCCACTGGCAGCTCCTGGGCTGCCGTCTCATCTTTAATAATGTCATTGAGCCCCTGAGAGAAGGCCACTACCAGTCCTCATAGTTCCAGCCTACCTCTGCCGCTAGTGTGCGAAATTCAATAGCATTTTCTGCTACTGTACAGGCTCCCTGGCGAATATTCATCAATGTTTTTGCGGCAGAGGTTGACCAACCTGGAACGTCAAATACTTTACTGAAGGCCTCAACAAACTCAGTAAAATTCGAAGTTATGGGTTTGGCCGCCTCCATAACTGATTGATCCACGCCAAAGCTTTGCTGGTCAACAATGAAATCATAAAGCCCACCTTGCTTCTTTCACTTTGGAACGCATTTGGCACTAGTTCCAAAAAAATTCTGAGTTGGTTTATGAACCCACAACACAATGTCGGTTCCCCATCGTATCTTAGAGGGAGTGGAGCAGCTCCTGACAACCCTCTATAACTCGTATTTTCCATCTGAGTGATTATTACTGATGCCAATACAGAGGACGTCACCAGTGGTTGCGCTGGTTGCACAGGCTAATGCACAGTGCGGTCTAGAAGCATCTGCAACACTACAGACAACTGGTCAAGGCGTTGTTCCTGCAAATCCATCCTGGCAAGGATGTTAGACAACTGTTGCCAACCAGTATCTGTCCTGTCAGAATTCATGGCTGTTTCGTACTGTCATGGAGAGACTTGTGAAATAATGACACTTGACAAGTACAGATACAATAAAATGAAAATGTATTAAGAAAAATAAATAGGAAGTAAACTACCTCTCCTTCCTTCACTAGACCAGGTATGGAGACAGTGCAACGGCACTTCCCGACCCTTCACTAGACAGGTGGTAAGATAGTCTATAGACAGTACCCCAGAATGCTGGAGTACCTACAAGGAGTGAAAGCACCTCTCCAACCTTCACTAGACCAGGTATGGGAACAGTGTAAAGGCACTTTCCAACCCTTCACTGAACAGGTGTGAAGATAGTACATGGACACTACCTCAGAACGCTAGCGCACCTACAAGGAGAGAGAATCCCCAGAACGCTCTGGAGATAACCAGGCAACAGGACAGACCCTAGAATGCTAGGGAGACAACAGACTACCAAGACAATAGGCTGACAATGTTGAATACTGCCCAGAGGCAGTAAGCTTGGCAGTGACAGTAGGCCCGAGCAGGCCGAGGATGGAACGGTCAGCCGGAGCTGGGTAAGCCGGAGCAGAAAGTCAGCCTCCTTTACCATTGACTAATCAAAGATCTGGGTCTGGACTGAGCTGATCTTATCTGCTTTCTATTCTAAACAATGCAATTCAATATTTATTTCAATAACATGTCTGAGGAAGAGACCTGAGAGGTTTTGAAAGCTTGCATCCTAAGTCTTCTTAGTTAACCAATAAAGGTACTTGATTATATTTGCCTACTGTATTTCTACAGCTAGCACAGTACCAACTCTCATCTTTCTTTTTAATTAAAGGCACTGTATACGCTTTTCGACAATCTTGTGGCACCGAGTCCACTTTGGGTCTTTATTCAGGAGTTCTTTCTTTTTTCTTTCGACTTTTGGTAATTTCTTTGTACCACTTTGCAATATGTAAATCTGGAAAGGTCGGGGCTTAAGCTGGAAGAAGAGTATGGCGTCTTCATTATGTGAATTAATTTATGTCAGTCTGAGAACAAACACACCCAAGGGCGGCAGTAGGGAGGAGTTATGCATATCTTCTCTATACCACCTGTCCGAAGTAGATGCAGGGGCTACAATGAACATACACTCAATAAAAACACACACACATACATATAATATGTTAAATGCTATACACAAAGCACAATACTCCAAATGCAATACATTATATGCAAAATTTGCCAAACACAATACACAAAATGCTATGCACAGTACACAAAACACTGCAAAAAAACCCCATGTGCCAAAAGCTACAGTATATGCACAACGCTATACACAAAATGCTTTACACCAAATGCCATACACTAACCTCTATAAGCAATACTCCAAACACGATATGCCAAAAGCTGTATGCCAAACGCCATATACCAAGAGCTATCTCACAACTCTGTATGCCAAACACTGTACTCAAAAGGCAATACGATGTACCCCCAAAAGCAATACGATATATGACAGATGCCAAACACTATCCGAAAAATGCTGTATGCAAAACACCAATTACTATATGCTATACACAAAACTCCATTTTAAAACAATATACTCCAAAAACATTTTATTCAAAACGCTATGCGCAATACTCAAAATGTTATATGCACAACGCTATATGCTGAACACTGTAAACAAAATGTTAAAGGTAAAATGCTATAAAATGGATCCACAGCAAGCATTAGTGCTAACACGCCAAGTCACAAACCACGCCAGCAGTTTTCTTGACACTCACTGACAAACAGCAGGGTGCCTGGCCATCACGGTCATCCCATGACCGGTATTTCAATAAGGCAATCAGACGATTACAGCCACACTCTAGAAGTATAAATAATCATCCATGAAAGGCAACGGATAATACCACTCTTCCTTTATTAGTAAAGTTTAAAACATCATGATGAACAGCATGGATTGGCAAGTCTGTAGCGATACATAGGCGGAGGAGTTCTGTTGGACGTTGGGGGTCTTTGAACTCCACCCCCATGTTCATAGTCTGTTTGCCTTTTTAAAATGCCATATGCTCAATGCTTTACTCACAAAACGCTATATACAATATGCTATACACAAAACACCATCCACAAGATGCTATAAGCAATGCGCAAAATTCTATACTCCCAACACCCTATGCCAATAGCTATATGCACAATGCCATATGCTATACGCAAAAGGAAATTTGCTGTTTGCCAAACGCAGTTCTCATAAGCTGTATGCAAAATGCCAAAAGCACAATGCTATTCGCAAAATGCCATGTGCCAAACACCATATGCTATACGCCAAATGCTATAAACAAAATGTCATACTCAAAACAATATGTGCAATACTCTGAACACCAAACACTATACTCAAAGCATTATATGCAAAACGATATACACAATACTCAAATTGCTATATGCAATACACCAAACACCATACGACAAACCTATATGCACAGCACCATAAGCCAAACACCAAATGCCAAAAGCAATACACAAAACGCTATACATAGTATCCCAAACGCTATACACAATAACCAAATGTTGTGAGACAAACACTATACGCCAAACGCTATAAACAAAGTGCTATACACAAAAAGCTATGAGCAAAATTCCACACATAAGACAATATATGCCATACGCAAAACGCTGTGCAACAAACACCATATGCCAAGAGCTAAATGCAAAATGCTAGACACTATACGCAAAATGCCAAACACCATACATAATACACAAATCACTATATGCACAACACCCAAAGCTATATGCAAAACACCATACACAGAAATCAAAACACACAACAGCATATACCAAACATTATACAAAATACTCCTAATGTAATATGAAAAATGCAATACGCCAAACGCAGTACAAAAACACAAACACCAAATGCAAAACACAGTAAGCAAACCACAATATGTAATACGCCAAATGCAAAACACAACACACCGAATGTTGTAGTCACAGTTCTATTTGCCAGATGCTAAATGCACAACGCTGTACACTATACGCAAAACCATATACGCTATAGGCTGTGCACTATACTCAATATGCAAAATTTTATATTCAAAATGCTATTAGCAAAACGCTATACACAACTCTATAGGCAGTACACTTCTTAATACGTAAAATGCAAAACTCATTACAAGCAAAATACACATTCTCGGGGGGCGTGGCCTGACTGTGTTTCCGGACGGACGTGTGAAAGACTAGCTCTGACACCGAGAGGCTTTCCAGCTGATATTACAGGCGATATACGAGTTTGTTTTTTCCTACGCACCTGATTGTACATTCTGCACTCTAACACGTCTAGGTAATGAAATCCTAAAAAAAAGGATGGATGTGCAGGAATATTTCTTTAAAAAACTGGATAGCGCGGCCCCTTCAAGTCGATCCAATATGGCCGCTGTACCTGCATCTTCTAATAAGGGCGTAGACTCAGAACCTTCCCGCAATCATCTTCCTCTACCACCTATCCACAGCAGCTCAGAAGACGAATCGGATAACAAAGATATGGATACACCTTCAACCAAAAAAGATATCAACAATCTATTTGCAAACCTGAAACTATTTATAAGGGATGAACTGGCGGATATAAAACAAGATATTTGCCATCTAGGTGATAGGATTTAGGCCCTTGAGGATGACAGGGACACTCTCTTTTCTTGTTAAAACAAGAAGTGGTTTCCAAAACCAACTCCCTTTATGATCAACACAAAGATCTGATGCTTAAAATCGATGACCTAGAAAATAGGCAGAGGCGCAATAATTTAAGCCTTCGTGGCATATCTGAGGAGACCGGGCCTGACACTTTACCCTACTTTATACAACGTCTCTTCCACTCGAATGCCTCTCCTGAGACACACTTCATTGTTGAATGGGCACATCGTTCGCTTAGGCAGAAATCGGCTTCACAGGACTTTCCCAGAGACGTAATTCTTCGTCTTCAAACATATTTGGACAAAGAGAGAATTACTACCTGTCCAGTAACATGTCCACCATCACCTCTGAGAATCAAGATATCTTGATTTTTTTGGGGACCTTTCTCCTTTGACGGTAAAATTGCGCTGTGATTTAAAACCTGTTACTCAGGTGCTCCATCAACATAATATTTGCTGTAGATGGGGATTCCCCCTGATGCTTATAGCTACCAAGGATGGTCAGTCCCATAACTTAAAATATCATGGCAATTATAAATAGTTTCTAATGGCCCTACAGCTCCAGCTTGCGGAGGACTCACCTTCTCCAAGAACTAAATACCTGGGACTCAAGTATGGAGGTTCAGCCTGTTTGGAATGCTGTCCCCAAGAAACAGAGTTCCTAGATCCCCTCCTTCCCCATTCGTGGCGGCAAAACATGTTCATCAATCTGCTGGCTGAACTTTTACTGCTAGTCTTCCTAAGTTTCAAGAATCTGGATTCTCCCCAGTGGAATCTTACCTTTCCGGTAGTTTATGGCATGACTATCTGCCCATTGAACTCTCGGATATATAGTTTTGTTCTGACTTTGCCTGTTGTTACTTTATGGTCTGTGTAATGTATGATTCTTTATCTTTCTCATACTGTATTGCTTATCTTGCAACAGCTGGTATATTTGCTGTTTGTACTATTGTATTCCCATTACATCATACACTTCTGTTACTATAATGATTTGCTGATTCTATTTGCTTGGTACACTTGGCTCTTGGCGGTCTGTGAGTGGTCCTCTCCCCTCACTGTTTGGGTTTGTGGGAGTGTGGGAACTGACTTGATTCCCTCAAGTGCTCGGGCTTGCCCACTACATAGCGGAGTCTGAACTCTGCTCTGTGTGTTGCGATTTATACCCTATAGGATTCTGGGTGTTTTACGGTATACAGCCTAGTCCATTCATTACCATAGATTGCTCCCATACTCTGGTTTCTGGCATGTAACTGGTTCTCCATCTCTTCTTTATCTTACTTCCGCGCATGCATTCAGATTTTCACCTAACTCTTCTTTTTTACATACACACACCTTTTCCCGCACTTCCAGAATGAATGGTGACATTGTGTTACAATAGGAGACTCACTTCAAACACTCGCGAGAAATGCGTTTGACTAATAAGTTCTACTCGACAGCCTATTTAAGCTCCGCATTGGTTAAAAAATGTGGGGTAGCTATATTGATACATAAGCATATACCTTTCATTCTGTCTGCCGATAAAAAGGATCCCCTGGGAAGATATATCTTCATTACGGGTTCCATCCACTCCCATAGTTTCACATTTGCCTCTCTTTACGCCCCTAATATAGATCAGCACACATTCCTTTCAACCACTCTCGATAAATTAGCTTCTTTTCAAGAAGGAACACTCTTGATAAGAGGGGATTTTAACCTGCCTTTATTGCCGTCCATGGATTGTTCCTCCAAAACCTCCTCTTACCCAAAAAAGACTATAGATTATTTTCGCAATACTCTTCACTCTTTTCGACTTGTTGATATCTGGAGGATCCTACATCCTGATGAGAGGGACTATACTTTTTACTCAAATCCCCATAAGCAATATTCCAGAATAGACTATATTTTTACTTCACATCTTTCCACTACCCTGTTCAGAAGTGCTGAAATAGGTTTGATAACTTGGTCTGATCATTCCCCTGTTATGGCTTCTGTGCAATACTCTACACTTCCTAATCCCGGGAGGATCTGGAGATTGGAT
Organism: Rhinophrynus dorsalis; assembly: GCA_037306005.1. Classification (NCBI taxonomy): domain Eukaryota; kingdom Metazoa; phylum Chordata; class Amphibia; order Anura; family Rhinophrynidae; genus Rhinophrynus; species Rhinophrynus dorsalis. The sequence continues at coordinate 272,023,313 of CM074719.1, forward strand.
GAACATCTACTGACTGACCCCAAGATTCGGGCCCATAGGCATGACTCCATCATGAGATATGTAACTGAAAATGACACGGGTGACTTTTCACCGAAATTCCTATGGGAAGCCCATAAATGCGTGATTAGCGGGACTTTATAAAGCTCGCTGCTCATTCAAAAAAAACGCCTCCTGCAGATTGAGAATACCATACATGAAATCCACACCTTAGAATCTTCTCACAAGTCTTCCCTAGATGATTTGGATCTCCTCCGCTTAGTACAACTGCGCACAGCTCTACAGTCTCTTCTATTTCTGAAGGTGGACAAAGCTTTCTTCCGTTCCCGTCAAAAAATTTTTGAGCATGGGGACAAATCAGGAGCGTTATTAGCGAAGCCCTTGCTTTCTCTTGCATGTCCAATCACTTTACTCCACCCCTACAGCTAGTATTAGAGTTAATGGGTACTTGTCTTCTTTATTATCTATAACGAACGGTACCAGAAAGGGATGCCCACTTTCACCCCTACTATTTGTCCTTGTTATGGAGACTCTGGCGCAACATGTGTATTAAAGTTCCATGTCAAATCCATAAACTCGCTGTTTTCGCAGACGATGTTCTTTTGACGACCTATGACCAGAAACATCCATCCCCGCCTTCCTCTCAGAACTCGACCTGTTCTCAAAATTATGCAGCTTCAAAATTAACCTTCAAAAGACTGAAGCCCTTCATCTGTTTCTTTCTCATGAGGCCCACAACCGTCTTCCCTCTCACTTGCCTTTTCACTGGTCTACCACCTCCATTAAGTATTTAGGGGTACATTTAACACTATCTTTTGAGTCCTTATTCAGGACGAACTATCTACCCTTGCTGCGAGATGTCCAATAGGACTTATGTAAATGGTCTTCCCTACATTTTTCTTGGATTGGTAAAATGCATGCCCTCAAGATGATGATACTTACACGCTTTCTCTACCTCTTCCAGACACTTCCTATTTCTGTTCCTACTTCCTTTTTTGACTCATAACATAGGATCTTCTCTTCCTTTCTGTGGGGCAATAAAAAACCTAGATTGAGTAGACCTGTTGTTTGTAGACCCAAAAAAATAGGGGGTTTACACGTCCCAGATCTTAAGCAATATTATGGAGTTGTGGTTTAGTCTTCCATCCCTGACTGGCTACACAATAAGAATCACAAATTATGGGTACATCTGGAACGATCCTTTTACAACTTCTTTGATCCTCTAGTGGAAATTTTACTCCGTCACTCCGTTACTCCATTTACTCCGTCATAACAGAAACTCAACAAAGTATCTCACCCTGTAATTCATAATGTGGTCACGGTATGGTCCAAAGTAAATATCAAGGGGATGTTGATCCTTCTACCTTCCCCTTTTACTAGGATATTCTCGTCCTGCCAAACCCTTTGCTCCCTCCCTTCCACTCAGTTTTCCTGATGGAAGCAAGACCCTGAAATTGCACTTAGAGATGTCCGAACCCAAACTGCTGTTGTCCCTTTTGATACTCTTCGAGAAACATACTTCCTCCAACCTGGAGAAATTTGGAATTATTTACGAGTTAAGCATTTTCTGATGAACCCCAATTTTTCTGAATGCCCTAGTAGACCTCTCTCTCACTTCAAATGCTCTTTCCTATCTCCCAGTACTTGGAGACAGAATTAAATCTGATCCTTTCCTTTGACGACTGGTAAAATATTAACGCTTCCATATTTAATTCTTCCATTTCGACCAATTTGGTTGAACTGAAGTGAAAATTCTTACAAGATGGTACTACACTCCAGTGCTACTCCACGCATTCTCACCCTCATATTCCACTGCTTGTTGGAGATGTAAACGTGGAAAAGGCACACTCTCTCATATTTGGTGGTTCTGCCCATTACTTACGAATTTCTGGTCCTCTTGTCTCTCACATATTGAAAGGGTGTTGGGTACACTTCGTATAGATGACCCTTGGCAGATTCTCCTATACCATAATCTCCCCTCCACTTCAGTCCCTCAAAAAATACTTCTGCTCACTCTGCTTAACACTGCGAAAGCTTTGTTTCCTACTAAATGGAAGTCCACTTTGCTACCGATATTTGAGAATGGTTAAATAAAGTGGATGATTATTTGCTCTTTAATAAATTAACATGGGTCCACAGGCATCAAGATTCCACAAAGCTATAGCTAGCTAAATTGCTAGATGGTTTGAAGCAAAAAACTCCATTTTGACTGGTGCAACTTCTCCTGCCTGACCTCTGAATTTTGTACCATACCTATCCAGCATCCTCCGGTCCCACAGAGACCTTTTTCAGCCTTATTTCCCTTGATCTCTAATCTCCATTTCCGTACATAGTTCCCACTATCCATACCATCCCACCTTTCCCTCAATCCCTACTCCTGACAAGCACTCTTTTCTTTCCTCTTTTTTCCTCTACTTTAATACTCTTTACTCCTTTCGTTTCTCTCTCCTTACTACTCTCCCTTCTTTTTCAGAGACAAGGTTGTTGTGAGTACTCCAACATTATCACAGGACATTATATTGTTTAACCTTTTATTGACTTTACCTGTCCTGATTACTCCGTTATATTACTGTAATTTGTCCCTAATTAAGCTGTTTCTACACTACCTCATGCAGTTGTTTAGGGTACTGTTCTATACCGTTCTACTGCATTTGTATAACATTTGAAGTTGTAATGTTGGTACATTCTTCTGTCTGCTGTATTTGACAACCTAATAAAAATCTTTTCAATTAAAATAAAAAAAAAACACGTTCTCTCTCACACACGTTGCTCTTTCACAAACACGCTTTCACAGACTCTCACATGTTCACCGATGGAGAGTTGTTTAATGCAGTGCTTTGCAATGCGTTGCACACTTTTTTTGAGCTGAAAGGACTAAGCACTGAAAATTCAACAAGTCAGTCATTGTTTTTTTAAACGCACTGGCAAAGCCATGCCAATATTTGTAGTATAATAATAACTAGTATTTATATAGTGCCTTTCTCCCATTGGGATTCAAAATGCTGTCAGCACACGCTCTTGGAATTAGCCAGATCAGCAGCTGAATATTAGGTGTTATTATTACCTAATCAATGGTACTCATTTTTCGACCTCGGAAGGATGAAGGGCTGAGTTGACCCTGCCGTGAATCGAACCTGGAACCTTGTGGTTTCAGCAGGCTCTACAGTCAGGGCATTTACCACTGAACTATCTCATACACTAAATGGGACATTGGGGAGTCTTTGTTATACCAAGATTTAGAGATACTTGTAGACTATGTATTTTGCAACAGTATATAATGTCAGTCAGCTGACTTTGTGGTGGTAGATACTGTAGATGTGTTAAAAAAAAAAGTGCTCTGTCTACATGTGACATTTTAAAGTGACTGATTATAGATTAGACAGAGATCTTCCTCAAAGCGGCTAGTAGCTGGAGATACAAATCATTTACCTTTGTGTTTGTAGACTTACAGGGAAGAATCACCTTGAGGAAAATGTGCCCTAAACTGGTTTGCCAACTGCCAGTAAATTTAATGTTGCAGATAAAAGAAAGGTATTAGTAAAATGAACATACTCAGGCATTTTGTTGTTAAAGTCCAACTTTATTTTGTTTCCTGGTTACAATAGCTGTGCTTGTGATACTGGTAAGCAGAGGACAAAAAAAAAAAAAAAACATAGGAAGATTGGAGGTTTGAGATAAAATTTACAAGTTCCATAACGAAATGAAAAAGAAGGGGCGAAGAGACCTAGACCCCTCTAAATGAATTTAGGTACATAACTAAGGCTGGCATGCTTGCTGAGAAAAAATACAGTGCTATTCTATTTTAGAATATCCATGATTAAGATTGCTGGAGTCAGTCCATTTCTCCATCATTCTGACCCACCTAGACATCTTTAACCTCTGGCTGGTTGTCTGTTCTTTAGAACTGCTGGTAATATCAATAAATCTGCATTTGTGTACTGTATGTATCTGCTTTCAGATGTAATGAAAATAACCTCTGTATGCTGTAATATAGAAAATGTTGGGAGATGATATAAACAGTTGCCCTCCCTTCCTAATCTGATTCCAGATTTCTCTCCTCTAATTTACACTGAATATTTCAGCTATCCTTACCCAACAGTGTACTAATTAGCATCTACCAGTGATCAGATGCACGTGCTGTGAATTATTAACCCATTGAGCCCTGGCACAGCTCATCTTCATAGAGAAATTAAACTTTATAAACTGAATATCCCGTTTATTAGGTACAATCCCATTTCCAAGTAAACAACTACAGATAAACGTACCCATGCCAGGCTGAATAAAATGGGTAGTCCTGTGTGTGCGTGCGCGAGCACACGTGTGTGCTTTTCAGAGGGAGAATAGACCAACTGTGGGCCTAAAATAGTTTTAAATATGGTATTATAGATGGGTAAGACTGCCCATTCCTGGGTGTCATGGACACTATCCCTCTTCTCAGGAATCCGTGGACGGCAGTGTCTAGACAATACAGGGAATGATCCAAAAACTATCAAGTATCCCGTCTGATTGTTAGGTGACCAGTAACAGCTTGTTGATGCGATAGACCATTGGAGGGTGGCAAGAAATGTGTAGTTTAACAGATGGCTCACAGTTTGTGAAATGGCAGTGCAGCATCAGCCAAGCTAGTCAGAATGGAAGTACCACAGGTATTTACAAATGGTATAAAGGAGGTGCTAGAGAGCATTTACTGCAGATGCTGTTTCAGACACAAACTGGGGGTAACTGCAGGCTCTGGGGTGCTTGATCTGCAGAAGCTGAGGGAATTGAGGGCAGACATAAATTCTGGGTGTATGCATGTCAACTAGACTACAAAGCCTATCAACAGGACATTCGGTCACTCAAAATAATGAAGTCATTTTGGCAGATGGCAAGAGGTAGGCTCAGTACAGGAGACAAAGAGGTGGTTTTTGGGCAGGGCAGTGGGGTCTGTTGGTTGGTAGCAGTGAAAGCTGTAGTCTTAGGAAAATTTAGATTATTAATGATGATTTTACCATACTTCACTGGCCTGCACAATCATCGGATATAATTCTAGGGCCAGATCGATTAAGGATGATATACAATGTATTTTATTATATTAACCTTGTTTTGGTGCTTTTCTTTGCCTTCACTACCTACAGTAGTTGCTGCAATAACTAACCCATTTTCTCCTCATATACATGATCTCCCATCCTCTCCTCTCTAATTTTTTCTCTCCCGTGCCTTCTATTTTCACATCCCTTCAATAATAAAACCCCATTTCAGTCCTATCTTGTATTCCTGTCTCTTTACTCATATCATCAGCACCCTTCAAACGTCAACACTCTCATCATAAACTATTCCCTATCTACTCTTTAACTTCTTCCCTCCTGTCTTCTTTTACCCACCTACCATCTCATCATTTTCTTATCCCGCTTTCTCAGTACCCCTTTACGTCTCATTCCAATTGTCCCATTCCTTTTTTTTACACTTATTTCTCCCCCACTTCATAGTAAACCCCCCATATATTTTCTGTTCCATTTGTCACACTTCCCAGTTCCTCCTAGCGGGTGCTTCTTCTTTTACATCTTCTTTCAGAGGGATGGCTGCCTAGTGTGTTTTCTGCAGTCAGTCTTGTTAAAACAGTGTTCTTACTTAGCTCAGCATTTGTCTCCACACTTGTTATCCTTCATCTGGCTGTGTGCTTTGTTCTTCAAACCAATCCACTCATTTGCATCTGAACAATATTCATTAATTACTTTTCTGCCAAAGAAGTGAAGCATGTATCATAAAATGAGAAATACTAGAAGTCGGCTCATGTTGTAAATCTGGGAATGACAAGCTCAGCATCAGGAAGTACTACTTTGTATTAATGGAATAGTCTTCATGAATTGGTGGTAGATGCTAAAGTATCTAATTTAAAAGTATTTATTTATTTAAATAGTGACTTATTGAGGCAGTGGTCCTGTGTATAGTAATGAGGTAAATTAAAATATTTTTTCTTTTATTGAAACTGCTTACACAGTTCTAAGCTGGTACCTACATAACACAGTAACATAGTTGATGAGGCTGAAAAAATACATGTGTCCATCAAGACCCCATTCAAGCCATTTCCAGTTAATCCCCAGATGGGCAAAAAATTACTTCCTGACTTCAAATGTCAGTCAGATAATTTCTTGGATTAACAGCCAACTGTAATAATTCTTAATAATGTCCTGTGCTAGATAGATATCCATTACTTTACTGTAAATATTGTCTCATTCAGACTGTTACACTTTCCCACAATAGACAAAATTAGTCAAAAATGGATTTCGGAATAGAATAAGTACTACTACATTTCTGAGGTAAATGGGCAGTAAACTTTTTTTTTTTAATGAAAAAAAAAACATGTTGTAGGACTTTTCCTTATAAGTAAAAAGGGTTCTCACACTGCTGTCTAAAGCAAATTTCCAGAGTTATTACAGTTTAAGGTCTTGGATTTTTACATTAATGGTGCCCTCTGGTAGTCAGATTATAATTAATTATTGTGTTGCATTCTATGGGAGAGGTGAGTCGCTGACAAACAGTTCTTCATAGAATGTGATAGAAGTTGTTGAGTCATGTTGTCTGCTTTAACTTTCAAGAAGTAACCACAATAATTAACTTCTTGATAATTTGAAATGTTATAAAAATTTGAAGGAAAAAACAACTTACAGTGACGGGAGTGTCTGTGTTTCATTTAGCAGGAAAAGCCCTATATCATATAGCTTTTAATTAAAAAAGTGTATTACTCCTTTATACTAAGCTCTAGAACTGATTTCTTAGTGCTTTGCTTGCCTGCCACCAGTTTACCAAGCTACTTATGGTACTTTCACCAAGGGATCGGCAATGAGGAATATAAGTTTTGGGGCATTAGCAGTGGCAGAGTGTATCAGTCAGCACTAAAAGATCATATACTCTTACATTGTTTATTATTCTTTTTCGACTCAGGGTCCCCCAGATGCAGACTAGAATTCTCATGGCACACCTCATTTTATATGTACTTTGTCAATTGCTTAATTAAGCATACAAGTACAGTTAGTTTCTGTCTGTGAGACCTCAGATTATTAGATTCCCTAATAGTATTTGGCCTAACCTAATCTGCTGGGAGGCTGTTCAATTAGTCTGTCACCCTTTCTGTAAAGTAGACCTCACCAAATTACTTTTGAATTTTCCACCCTCTAACGTTAGATTGTGACCTCTTTTCCTAGTATTTCTCTCTCTTTGTGAATAATGCTTTTTCCTGAATTATATCAAACACTTAACCCCTTAAGGACTGGCCACGAGCACACGCGGCTGGCACTTAAGGACCACAGACCTTTTTTTTTTTTTCTTTTTTTTTTCTTCTTTCAGGTTCCGAACTCACAGAATGGCGTGCAGCCGCAGGGGGAGCCAGGAATTCCATGACGGTCATAGTACGTCATGGGTCGTTAAGTCAGATCTACCCATGACGTACCATAACCGTCAAGGGTCATTAAGGGGTTAATATATATTTAAATGTTTGTCATATCACCCTATCCCGCCTTTCTTCCAAGCTGTATATATTATGTTCTTTGAGTCTTTTCTGCACCATTTTGGTGGATCTTCTTTGAACTGCCTTCAGCACTTCATATGAAAAGTCATAAAAGTGATCTACAGAGTGGCATTAGTACCTTTTTTCCTGCTGTTAATGCCTTGTCTTATACAACCAAGAACCTGGTTTACTTGCATACCTTCAACTCATCTGAAATAATAACATCAACATTCCTTTCCTCTGATGTTTTTGACAGCACAGTACTGTTAAACGTGTATTCCACATCTGTGTTTCTGTGTCCTAAATGCATTACTTTACACTTTTCAGTATTACATTTTATATTCCATATCTTTGACCATTCCTCCAGTTTTCCTAAAACCTCATGTATTTGGTTTATCCTTCCTGAAGAGTAAACCCTGTTGCAGATTTTTGTATCATATGAAAAAATGCACACCTTACCCTGAATACTACAGTAATGTTACTAATGAAGATATTGAAGAGAGCACTCCAATAGTAACCATTACTTCATCTGAATTAACCATTGATTATGACATGCTGTGTCCTGTTGTTCAACCAGTTACTTATCCAGTCAGCTACCTTTGAGTCATTGACTATGACATACTGTTTCTGCCTGTTATTTTTCCAGTCAACTACCTTTAAGTCCAGTCCCAAATTATGAATCGGTTTCCTTTGTGGTACAGTATCAAAAGCTTTACTAAAATCCAAATATTCAATATCTACTGCTCCACACTTGTTATCATTTGTCTAACACTAAATTCTATAGGACAGGGGTGCTCAAACCTTTTTCTGTATCGAACACAGGTACCATGGGATTGAGTTCCTCCTTGGCAGAACACATCTCAAAAAACAGTGTCTTGTGGGTGGAAACTCACAACCTCTTCTCCTGATCAACCCTTGCTGCACCTTCCATCTCCAGTTATGATGTGTTCTCTGAGGTGAAAACATGGACAGGACACTTCTTCATTTTTAGAAATTTTTTTATTGTTTTCTGATACATATGGGGCTGTCAAAATTCCTCCATTAGGCAGGTTACTATTACTGGGATTCCCCTGGAGTGGATTGACCAGAGTGCAGGTGCTGTGAGGACCTTGCAGCCGTGTGGAGAGAATCCTGCAACCCAAGTTTTCCCTCCCAGCAGAGTCCTTTTTTGGGCTTTATTCACTTCACAATGGTATCCTAAAGAAACTGAAGATTGTTGAGTAACCCTTTGAATGCCTTGGTTCACTTTGTCCCTACGTTGTACCTCACCATAAAATGGCTTTCTCTGAGCCCTTGGGCTCTTGCATTCATGTTTGGCATTTTATTATATGTATTCTGTTCTTTCCCTGAGTTATGGAGCAAGGATGGATGGATTTCTTATAGTTAACCCCTTGTTCTATCTGGGTTGGGGACTTTTCCAGGGTTTTTTCCTTTTGGGGCCTGTCTTTTAAGTGTTCCCCACGTTCCCTGGGGTCATTGTTTTTTTTTTGGTATCTCTAAATGTAGTCCGTTTTCGGATACATGGCTCGTTTAAGAATGTTTCCAGTCCTACCGTCATCTTTGCTTCATTGACTTCTATGGACGAACTTTATTGGGACGTAACTCTGCAACTATTTGTCATTCAGAAGTCCGAGTGGGCTCTTTCTTCTTGTATCCTAATGCCCTTTCATCCGGTTCACTCCCTGAGTGCTTTGAGAGTCCGTGGCGATTGCATGAATGGTGTGTAGGCATTGCTAGGCAACAGCGAAGACTACATTTCCAAGAATGCTTGTTTCTCAGTCCTTCCAATTGGCTTCCAGTTTTGCAGTTACCGTTTTACTTCTCTCTTGCTTATTGTAACGGGGTTCACCTTCCCCGGAAAATCCCAGACCTGATGCCGGCTAGTAGCCTACTGATGCCGCCTGAAGTCAGCAGAACCCTCGGTCGCCTCCACAGCTTCTCTGCCAAGGATGGGGGTCACAAGAAGACCCTTGATACCACCCCTCAAGAAATGGACAGGACACGCTTCTTGGTCAACCAAGAACACACGCTTTATTCCACGCAAATTCAGCACTTTTATGTACAGTTAAACACATTATGATAACTTAATCAAAAGACTGAATTCACAGAACAATAACATTATGGTAACTTCATTAACAAATACAAAGGGAAGGTCGTGGGAACTTAGTGACACAATTGGTGTTTGCGGCATACAATGGGCCAGGGTGATTGATTGGAACAATGGGTAGCAGACTTGGGGACGCCAGGGTCTGAGCTCTGCTTCTGGGCCTCAGCCAATGGGAGACCGAGCTATGGTGTCTTCGCAGCCAATCCCAGGGCCGCCGACATTTTCCCATGTTAAGTCAATGGTGTCCCTTTAACTCAGTCTCTGGGTCGACGGCCAATCAGGGGGCGAGTGACGGCCCCATTCTATGTCAATGGGGAAATTCTCCTTAGGCTCGATGTTCGACAGCCAATGGGAACGGGGCCGACCATTCGCCATGTTAACCCTATGGCGTCCCTTTAACTCCCATTCCTCCAGTCAGAGGGTGGCCGACCATTCGCCATGTTATCCTTATGGCGTCCCTTTAACTCCATCTCCACCAATGGAACGTAGGACGGCCGCACAAAGTCCCACTGTAAGGTGTCTGCCCCTTGCCCCTGTGAATCCCACTCCTCCGCTGAACAGGTTTCCCTGGATGTTTCCAAGGCTAAGTTCCAGTAACGGGTTCCTACCCGTTACACTTATCCTATGCAGAGGCAGACTCTCCTTGCTCTCCTTCTCCAGATTAATTCTTCGTCTGCCAGATAAGTACTTTCTGGACTTTTCATGGGTGAATTATTAGTCTGGGATACTGTTATTGTTACTAAAACAAAGGTAGGGATGTTGTATTTGCAGATAATGCAACTCTTTCAAAAAAAAGCAATGGATGCCTACCTAGCAATCTATCTAGCAACCTATTGAAAATTATGACAGATGGCTTCAAAGCAGAAAGGATGTTGATCCAGGGAACTATCTGACTGCCATTTGGCGTCAGGAAGGAATTTTTTTACTCATTTGGGGCTAAATTGGAATTTGCTCCAGGGGGCTTTTTTTGCCTTCCTCTGGATCAACAGGGGTGTTTTTGGCACGGGCTGGACTTCATGGACTTTTTCAGCCTCATCAACTATGTTGCTATGTTAATATTGGTTTTAGACACTACTCCTGTCAGGATGTCAGATTCTAAGGGACATGGGGCTAGACCTAAGGCTAAGGACTCAGGGGCATCACTGACCCCCTTGCTTACTGTTCCTCATGTCAAATGGGCCTCAATAGAGAGTATTCTGGATCTCTCTGCCCCTCCTGTGCTGTGGACCCTACTAGTCCACCGGACCCCTCCAGCACTGAACAAGAGCCAGCTTGGGTGAAATCAGTGTTGTCCACAGTGGCCCAGCTCCCTCTTTCCCTTCAGGGGGTTCTTCAGTCCTGGAAGACCCCTACTACCTTCAACTATGTGGCCCCCAGATCTCAGAGTATGCCTGCACTCATAAGTGCCTCCTCTGAGGAGGAGATTTCGGAAGGGGAATATGAGGAAGGGGAATATGAGGATAAGGATTTTTCCTTCTACTATGGAGAATCTTATGAGGCTGGCCCCATTCCCTTGGCTAAGGGAATTATTGGGGCTGTTTTGGAGACCATTCAGGTGTCTGACACCCCTGATGAGGGGCCTTCCTCTGCAGATGTCTTCCAGAGGCGTATGAAATCTTCTACTGTATACCCCCCTAATGCCACTCTTGATCAGATCCTTCTGTATGAGTGGAAGACCCTGATAAGAGGTTGTCTTTGGTGCAGTGGGCCTCTCCTCCTACTATGGATACCCCAGTATCCAGGCTAGCCAAGTATACTGTCCTGCCTTTGAAGGATCAGCAGGAATAAAGGATATGGCAGATAATAAACTTTATTCTATCCTCAGGGCTAATTTTGTGGCCACTGGGGCTGCGTTGAGGCCTATTTTTGCCTCTGCCTGGGTTAACAGGGCTGTTATCGTGTGGGGTGAACAGATGATGGAAGCTGTCCCGAGCTGGTGCTTCCAAGGAGGATCTGTTGGACTTTAAAGCCAACATGAAGGAGGCCAACACTTATATTTCGGAGGCTCTTTTTAGGCAGTCAGGCTGTTTGCTAAATCCTCAGCTTTTTCAATTACTGCGCAATGCACCTTGTGGCTTAGGATTTGGTCTGTGGACCAATCTTCTGAGAAGTCACTGGTTTCCTTACCTTCTCAGGGCAAATCCCTGTTTGGACCTGTACTGAAACAGATCATTAGTGATGCTACTGAGGGCAAGAACACTCTGTTACCTCAGATGCTCACCAAACGTCCTAATATGGCAAGGAAACTGTGTCTTTTTCTTCCCCACCAAACAGAGTTGCAAAGGCCGCAAACTTCACAGGCCTCCCACTCACTCCCTTCCTCCAAGCCCAGACAGCAGACAGCATTCCTGAGGGTCCTGTGGAAGGTTAGGTGGCTTCCAAGATCATGTGGCATCATGGATCAAGTCTATATATAGCAAGCATGCAAACTCAGGAAGAAACCTGTTCCCTTCAAGGTCACAGCGCATTCCACTAGATCTGTGGGGGCCTCAAGGGCCTACAAGAATCAGGCCTCAGATGAGCAGTTGTACAAGGCAGTGAATTGATTTCTTTGCATACTTTTGCAAAGCACTATCATGTGATTTTCCAGACTTCAGCAGAAGCCAGCTTTATCTGGAAAGTCCTACAGGCAGTTCTGCCTGTCTAGGAACCTGTTTTTTTTCTTGTTCCTTACTGTTGTTCAGAGCCCTGTTGGCTCTGTTATTTGTGCTATGCAAGTTTGAGCCCCGCTGGCTCTTGTTATTTGCTTTATGCAAGTTTTCGTGCTCCTTGACACTTAATGTGGTTTGGACTGTTCCGGTTCTGGATAGTCCTAGGGAGCTCTGTTATCATGGGGACAGGCGTGAAATCCTTTCTCCTTTTTTTTTCTCTGGGAGCCTACTGTTGGTATATCCCCATAGTACCTATGTTCCATATTGGACGATAAAGAAAATAGGATTTTAGTCTTACCTGTTAATTCCTTTTCTCTTAGTACATATGGAACACAGGTCTCCCACCCAGAGAAAGGGACCTCTATTGGCCTTGCCTGTCTGGACATGGGAGTCCTTGTTTAGAGTCTTTATTCTCACAGGAGCTTCCTTCTTCTCTCTCTGTCCTTGTGTCACGGTAATCAGGCAAATAAGGACAGACACAAAGATAAAATTTAACCACCTTTATTTATTATAACAACAATAATGGTAGAACCCACACAGAACCTCAGACATATGTAATTAAAACCCAAGGTCCCTCTGGAGCTACACACTGTGCTGTGCACTGCACTACTCAAGATCTCGAGACTAGGGAAGAGGCTCAAGTGGGACAACAGAAGTATGGTAGAATATGTGTAAGTCACCACTTGGTCTGCGAACGGAGGCAACAGAGAGCGACAGCAGATCAGAACCAGGAGGCACCGAGACTACATGTCAGGCAAGCAGGTAGTGTAGGGAGAGAGAAGGCAGCCAGAGTCACAGGTCAGACAAGCCGGGGACTACATGAAGCGAATAGTAACCAGGCCACTGGTCAGGCAACCGGATACTATGCTGAGCGAGTAGGAGCCAGGGCCACTGGTCAGGCAAACTGAAGACTACAAGGAGCGAAAGTAACCAGGCCCTCAGAAAAGGCAACCGGAGGCTGCACTGAGCAGGTAGTAACTAGGGCCACTGGTCAGGCAAACCAGGGTCATACACAGAGCGAGTAGTCAGCCAGAGCCACAGGTCAGAACCAATGTGGGTAGTCAGACATGCCGGGGTCATACACAGAGCGAGATTCTCAGGCAAACACCAGTCACAATGGAGAGCAAAGAATAACGAACAGGAACACCACGTAAGGGCAATGACTTCTAGACCCAAGGAGGATTATAAAGGCGCAGAAGGAGGCGGGACCCAATTAGGCCACCCAGAATAGGCCCATAAACAGGAGTACGACCCAGTGCCTGTAACAGACATAGTAATGCAGAGGTGGCTGCAAGGATGCTGGCCCACACACCACAGTGGAAGGAAGCACAAGCTAACTAGGCCTCAAAGGTAGACTGTGATACCTTGTTAGTGTGGTTTTGATCACATCATAACTGGACATGGAAGGCGGTGCAAGGGTTGAGCTGGAGGAGAGGCTAGGAGTCTCCACCCACAAGACTCTGTCTTTTGAAATGTGTTCTGCCCTCCAAGGAGGAACTCAACCCCATGGTACCTGTGTTCCATATGGACTAAGAGAAAAGGATTTAACAGGTAAGACTAAAATCCTACTTTCACCCCCTCCCTCCCCAACAGTGCAGGATCTCCTCACATAAACACAGTTGTATCAGTCAGTGGTTAATTTATTCTGAAATATCAGCCTGAGTTAACAATATTCACTTGTGTTTAATTGAGGATACCCTGAAAACATGTACTGTTGGGTGGTCTTGAACAGGTTTGAACTGCCCTGCTTATATAGGTTATATGTCTCAATGTGTCACTGAGAAGTCTCTATACATACTCGCATTACATTTTACAGTACATGACTGTGAGTAGCCTTGGCTGTTTTCATTTTAGTTAACAAAATCTATTTGTATGTTTGCTGTTTTGTCTCTGTTTCTTGTAAATTATTTGAAACATAAGTCGCTAAGGGCCACTATAGAAATTCCTGTAAGATCACTTTTGGTCACTAATTTTACATGTCTTTTTCTGTTTTGTTTATCTGTGTGCACATCTTTCTAAATATTTCTCTTTCTCTCTCCCCTCCAGTGCACATGTGGATGTCAGGACAATTGTGAGTGAAGAAATTCCTGGAGGCGTGGGTAATAGTGCTAGTTTATACTTCTTTTGCATAGAGATCAGATGCATATCACAGTTACTTATTTTAATCCACTGATACACATGCATTTAAAAATAAAAGAATATTTATTGTGATGAATAAAGATAAAATGGAGCAATTCTGAGACAAATCAATGACACTATGGTTTCTAATTTAAAATGGGCCTTTTAACGCCTTGAGGGCCAGAGATTATCCAGAGAACACTGTGTTGGAGATCTAGTTAACGTCCATGGGGTTAAACTCAATTTAAAGGAACACTAACACCTAAAAATGATCTAGGGTCAATATACACACTTAAATACTTTGTATTCCATGCTAGTCTGTGCACAAAATCTCTTATTTGTGTTCTGAGACCTAAAATCTACACTTAAATATGCTGTATGTGGGCTCCCATTTCAATAGCAATCTTAACAGGCATCTCAGAACTAGGGGGAGATTCACTAAGCGTGATAAAGTGGAGATAACCTCTCCAGTTTATCACTTCTCCAATTCCTATGTTATTCTGTGGAGCCTATGCTGTAATATTTCTTCAAATTTGGAGATCATAGTGCATGGGATATAGTGAATAACACAGGAACTGGAGAAGTCATGTCCACTTTATCACCTCTTTATCACCACTTTCTGAATCTCCCCCCTGATGTTTTATTGTCTGTTAATGGGTCTGACGTTGGAGATTAGCCTGTTTGAATGGACTAGCTGTCAGCACTAAGATCAATAAGTTAATATCATTTGTTTTCCACAATTAAACTGGAACTATCACCTTGAAGTGTTTTACAAATTTGAAAACTTTATTCAAAACTTCCTATGTTTCATGTTAGGTGGAATCCCAGCAGATAGTTTTATAGATATTCACATTTATTTCTGGAAAAAGTGAGTTTCTCAGTGCAGCCCAGAACTTAATTACATTGTGGCATGTCACTGAAAAGGTTCATTACCATATGAAACTGCACAGAAGGCTTAATTAGCATATGGTACCAAGTATGAATATCTCATAAACTGTAAATTAGCTCATCTTTTGGATAACATGACACAGGCAGTTTTAATGAAGTTTTCAGATATGCAAGGTGACAGGTCCACTGGAACCAGTTTGCTTATATATATTATAGTCAATACGTGCATTAAATGTATGTTTATGAATAGACTATATGGATCACACATAAAATAATTAAATTTTACAGATGTTATTTAGAAGTGCATAATATTTCACCCATTTAATTTTTGGTGTTAGTGTTCCTTTAAATCAATGGGAATTGTGGGAAATAATTGTTATTTGTCCCCTACAATGCATTTTGCCTCAGAATCCTTTAACTTTGTATTTTATAGCCTATTGTTTTCAATTGCTGGTGTGTTCCTAAGCCTGTGCATTAGGCTCATCACCAAGAATTTCCACATATCACCAGCCTTCACTGGACAATGGGGAACTGGTGTGTTATGTGTTAAATCCTCCTGGTGCAAAACAGGGGCAAATTCAGGACAAAAAAAAACAATCTTTTTGTATCAGTATTAAAGTACAGTAATTATTGGACAAAAACAATCTGATAAAAACTCCTTTGTTTTTCCTTTGATACAAAAGCAGCTGTGTGTTGCCCGGAAATGCTTTTCTTTTGCCATTATAACTATACTGCTATTTATTGTCTTTGCAAAGAATTTGGTTTTAATAATTGACTATATGTCACGCTAGCCATTTGTAATCTAATATATTTGTAATATAATTGTTTTTGAGAAAATAACCTTTACAGCTTGGTGGCACAGTGTGGCACTTTGTGCTAATGTCCGTATGTGCTGGACCCATATTACCACACACTGTACTATGAATAAAGCTTGAGGCCATTTCTAACAGTACAGTCAGTGAGTGTGCAGGAAATTAGCATAAAGTTCCACACAGTGCCACTAAAATATAAAGGTTAATTTATTTAAACTATTTATTTTACAGAAATATAGCGAGCTCTTTATTTTATTATTTAACTATTGTTAGAGTAACAAAACTAAAATTTACTTTTACTATCTGCCCAACTAAAGTGCAGTCTCATTCTTTATTACAGGTAGTAAAATATATTGAAAAGATCCTGACTATGTTGGTTTCCATATCTCCTCCCTCATATAACTCAGGGGTATCCGGCCTTTTGCACTCCAGCTGTTGGGGACTACTACTCCCATCATCACCATCCAGCCAATCTCTTGTTGGGGATGATGGGAGTTGTGCTGTCCAATGCTGGAGCACCAATTGTTGCCTATCCCTGATATAACTGTTGTAATAAAATCTGTACTACAATTGGAAAGTTCTCAACCATGATATGGCTACAGTCAGCTTTTCAGGTACCAAGGGTCACTGGTTCTCACCACTGCCGAATAACCCACACATATAAAAGTGCTGTGGACTAGCTAACTGACCTACTGCAAGATCAATATTTATTAGTGATTACCAAATAGCTCTAAATGGTCTATATTTTAGAATATTTTGGAAAAGCTTGCTAATAGGGTAATTATACCATTGGAATGTAACTGTTAATGTTTTAAACAGATTAATTTACTTAGTAGGTTTACGTCATACAGGAATCTGATAAATTCCTGGGAACTCTCTATATCTCTGGAGATTCCAGTTTTCAGACTTAAAGGGACAGTAATGTCCCATAAACAATTATGCTTGTTTTGTAGAGGTTAAAAAAGAAGTTATTTTGCACAAATCCTATCTCTCAAACCGCTATGGTTTGAGACATATTCGCCTGTAAAGTTTCCCTTAACAACTGACAGCAGGAGATTCAAGTCATTCAACTCGCAGAGGCTCTTCAGCAGAGCCGAAATCACTTTGTTTAAAAAGAACTACTTAATGGGAACAGTCTACAAAACATACTTGCAAACCAGGCACACTTTGTAGACCTTTCCAATGAAGAAATTATTTTTAAATAACACAATTTTGGCTCTGCTGCAGAGCCAACAGCTGGTCCCCAGACCGGGGTCTCCTGCTGTTAGATAGACGCTGATGTCAGGAGAAAGGGAGGGAGGAACTTTACATACGAATATTCCTCAAATGGTAAAGGTTTGAGAGATAGGATTTGTGCCAGATAACTTATTTTTTAAACCTCTATGAAACAAGTATAATTTTTTATGGGACATTAATGTCCCTTTAAATTCTGAGGCTTGAGAACTGAGGATGATTCTCTGGTTTTCAGAGTTCACTGGTAACCTTTCCCACTCCCAGCCAGGTCCCACCCACTTGTCTGCCCATTTCAAGGAAAATTCAGGCTTTCTACCTCCAAAGCCCACCCACCTTGATTAAGACCCACCCACTTTTTGACATCATGTGATTTGGTCACTCCCATCTCCAACCTTCATTAATACACTGTGGGAGCTTGAAGGTTCCCAGGTATGGTCAGGAATATGTGTCATTTAATTTTTCATAATCTCCACAGTTTCCTGTATATAGTGACCTCTGAAGTATGCCTCTAGGTCACACCTTAAAACAAAGCACAGGCTTCCATAGGCCTTATGGATTAGTAAGAGACACAAGCTATCAGACTGTGTACAGAAAACATTAACATGGAACTACAAATAAAAACAACCATAAAATAATATTTCCCTTATGTCCAGTACTGAAATCAGGAACCATAAGGAGGGCACAGCACTTCAAAAAAAACAGGGTTTTTTGGGCAGAGACTCCCTCTTCCTGCAGCTCAACACCCTTCTTCAAACCCCTAGATTCTGTGCTCTGCAAAGAAATGGAGGCGCTGAAGCAGTTATCTTAGTTTTTGAGTTATTTTATTGTTTTTTCTTTAGATATGGAGCTATATACCATAATCCCCATTAGGTGCATTTCCATCACTGGCTTCCCCCAGAAGTTTGATTTCCCAGTTCACAGGAGTTTCTATGGAGCATTTCCCTGTGGAGGTTGACTTTATAAGTCTGTTCCTCATACCTGAATCTCTCCGAAGACTAAAGCTTGTGAGTAACCCTTTGAGTGCCATGGTGCTATTCTATGTCCCACTATGCTCACTTCTACACTCTGTATGGTGTTTAGGTACTCATCCTTCTTTCTCTCTTTTCCCCTCACATGTCTGAGTAGCAGAGATGACTGCATTAATCTTTCCTTCCCATATAACCCTTTCAGTACCCTTCTGTGCATTAATAGCAATTACACTTATTATTTATGCTTCTAGAATCACCAGAGTCATTGTAACCTTTATTATTTTAATTTCTCTGGTCTGTGGACCAATCTTCCAAGAAATCACTATTTTCCTTGCCATTTGTGTATAGACCCCTGTTTGGGCTAGACCTAAAACAGATCATTAGGGATTTGACTAATGGGAAAAGTACCCTCTTACCTTAGATATTTTCTAAAGGTTCTGGTAAGGAAGAAGTGTGGATTTCATTCCTCCCGCCAGTCTGTGGCACAGAGGGTTCAAGCCCCTCAGAGTTCCCAATTGCTCCCTACCGCAAAGCCCATAAAGACATGTCAGCATAAGAAATCTGCTTGAAAATTTAAGTCTGCATGACTCCCTGAGTCCTTGTCCATCATTGCCTGTAGGGGGTTATATCTGCCTTTTTCAAGACGCCTGGGCGTCTTTCATGATGGACCAAGTGGTTTTGGAAGGGTACCACATAGATTCTAGTCCTTTCCTCCTCATAGTTTCTTTTTTGTTAAAGGTCTTCTGGATCCTGAATGAGTGCATCTCCTTAGTTTTTATTTAAATCTTTTTGTAGTTCTCAAGAAGGTCGGCAGATACCGACCTATTCTGGACCTTAAACGTCTCAACCAACTTGCCACAACAGATGCCAGCCTGAGAGTCTGGGGTGCAACCCTGGGTCACTTGGCATTGCAGAGACGTTGGACTGGACAGTAGAGTCTTCTGTCAGTCAACATCACGGAGATCCGTGCCTTCCATCTGGCGTTTCCTCACTGGGTTCCGGTATTGATGGGGACCCCAGTATGGGTGCAGTCAATCTCTTACACCAACAGTCAGAGAGAAACCCGAGGTGAATTGGCATGGAAGGCAGTGCGGGAGCTTCTCAATTGGGCAGAAACTCATGTTCCAGCCACCTGATGGGTGGGAGGGCGCTTTAGCCGCTACCTTTCCATCTGTGAAAAATCTGTGGCGGACCCATGGGTTTTGCAGGTGGTGGCGGAAGGGTACAAGATTCCTTTTACCTCTGTCGCCTATATGAGGGTGCTATCCAAACCCTTCTAGACAATGGGGTCTTGGGGCCGGTCCCTTTTCTGGAGATAGGGTTAGGGTTCTATTCCAACCTCTTTGTGGTCTCCAGTAAAGGCAGAGGTTGTTGTCCTATTCTGAATCTGAAAGATATCAACCAATTTGTGTTCAGATCTCACTTTCGTCAGAAGTGATTGCGGCCGCGTCTCCTGGGGAGTTCCTAGCATCGCTGGATCTTCTAGATGTGTATTTGCACTTCTCCATTCATCCAGATTTGCCTGCGACAGGGGTCACTTTCAGTTTTCTGCCCTGCCATTTGGCCTGACCACCGCTCATCAAGTCTTCAGTCGAGTTCTGGGAGCTTTAGTTTCTGCTTTCCATCGAGATGGCATCAGGGTTACTCCATACATGAACAACCTTCTTCTGAAGGCCTCTTTTCCAGAACTTCTTTACCAGCAGGCTCAAGCCTGCATTCAGATACTATCCACTCACGGGTGGATTATCAACCTGGACAAGTCGGACCTTGTTCCTTCCCCAGAAGATGGTTTTCCTGGGCCTTCTCTTCGACTCTCGGAGTGGGATCGTTTTTCTCACAGAGGAGGTGGCTGATCAGCTGGCTCAGAAGGTCTGTACTGTTCTGAGACAGGATCCAATTCCTGCCAAGATATTGTCCTCTCTAGTGGGGAAGTTCATCTCCACATTAGAAGCAGTCCCATTCACCATGGCTCGTGCCAGGTAGCTTAGGAGGTTTCTGATCTTGGTATGCAAGGTCAACTGGATCATCAAGATCCCGCTTCTTGTTGAGTTGAATCGTTCATGATGGTTCAACCTGGACAATTTCCTCATGGGCAAGCCCTTCCTGTTACTGTTCTGGATGATGGTGACTACGGACGCCAGCCTTTCAGGATGGGGGGGCTGTTCTGGGGCATCTGAAAGCTCAGGGCCGGTGGTCTATGGAAGAATCTCTCCTTCCCATCGACGTCTTGGAATATCAGGCGTTATTTCATGCCCTGCGCCATGGGACACTTTAGTTGGAGGACTGTCCAGTCAGAGTCCAGTCAGACAATGCCACGGCGGTGGCTTACGTTAACAACCAAGAAGCCTCACAGCTTGGTTTGAGGTCAAGGCTATTTTGTCCTGGGCAGAGGACCATGTCCCTGCCATCTCTGCAGTTTATATTCCGGGCATCGTCAACGTCTTGGCAGACTTCCTCAGTCAACATACAGTGGCCAGCGGAGAGTGGGAACTTCATCCAGAGGTGTTCAATCTGGTAGTTCAGAAGATGGGTATCCCATGCATTGATCTGATGGCAGCAGGACACAACAGGAAGGTTCCAACATTCTGCTCTCACTGGGTGGATCCCATGGCTCTGGCAGTGGATGCCTTCTCGATCCTGTGGATGTTTCCTCTGGCTTACATCTTCCCTCCTGTTCCCCTGTTGAACAGAGTTCTTTGGAAGCTGAGACTGGAGCGCTGCCCAGTCATTCTGACTGCTCCATACTGGCCCTGACAGGCTTGGTTTCCGGAGCTTCTGGACCTCTCAGTGGCGGAACCTCTTCGACTTCCCCCCCGTCCAGACCTCCTTCTACAGGGTTACATCTGGAAGGAAGACGTTCATCTTCTGGCTTTGACGGCGTGGAGATTGAATCCTCAATTTTGAAGAAGAAAGGATTTTCTTCTGGTGTTGTGGCTACTATGCTTAGTACCCGCAAGCCTGTTTCCTCTAAGGCCTACCTTCCTGGCTTGGTGTGCTGACAAAGACCTATCTCAGGATTTTGACCTCCCTACAGTTCTTTCCTTCCTCCAGGTTGGTGTGGATAAGGGTCTCAGTCTGAGTTCTCTCAAGGTTCAGACTTCTGCGCTCTCTGTCTTTTTTTCAGAGGCATCTTGCTATCATTCTTGGTGTCAAGGTTTTCTTCCAGGGTGATGCTCATACGCGTCCAGTGTTTAAGTCCCCTGCTCCTCAGTGGGATCTTAACCTGGTCTTGGGAGCAGGCATGTGCACACATAGAGCCAAGGGGGGCTTGAGCAGTTGCCCTTTTTGTCCAAAGTGCCCTCGTTCCCTTTTAACAAAAAAAAAATAAAAAATTATATGAAGTGCCCTTTTTTTCATTTGAGCCCCTGCCCCCCAAAATGTCTGTGCACGCCCCTGCTTGGGAGTGCCCATGCGTCCTACCTTTGAATCTTTGGCTACCTTTCGTCTACGTATGCTGATGTGGAAGATGGCCTTTCTCCTGGCAATTGTTTCCATTCGCCGAGTTGTGGAGCTGCATGCCCTGTCCTATAAACCATCCTTTTTTGGCCTTTCACAAGGACAAGGCAGTGCTTCGCACCTCACGAGAGTTTCTTCTGAAGGTTGTGTCTGAATTCCACATCAATCAGGAGATTGTGGTTCCTTCCTTCTGTCCTAACCCTACTTCTGACAAAGAGAGGGATCTTCACCTGTTGGATGTTGTGCGTTGTCTCAAGTTCTGTGTGCATCGCACTGAGTCCTTGAGGCAGTCTGACACTCTGTTTGTCATTCCTGAGGGTCCTAGGGTAGGGAAGCCTGCTTCCAAGGTTACCATTGCTTCTTGGATCAAATCCACGATTCGTAAGGCTTACAAACTTCGGAAGACGCCTTTTCCCTTCAGGGTTACAGCTCATTCTGCAAGGTCTATTGGGGCTTCTTGGACCTACAAGAACCAGGCCTCAGCTGATTAGTTGTGCAAGGCGGCTACTTCGTCATCTGTGCACGCTTTTTCTAAACACTATCGTGTGGATGTGCTGGCATCAGTTTTGCGAGGAAGATCCTGGAGGCAGCCCTGCCTGTCTAGGATCTCTTAGTCTCTCAGTACTCTTCACTGTTGAGCCCTGTTGGCTCTGGTTCACTGTGCTGTGTACAATTCCTGGGGTTTGTTTTACCCCTGTTCAATGTCCTTTGACACTTTGCGGTTAGCATTGAGCTATTTATTATCTGTAGGTTCATTGGTGCTCTGGTAACTTTGGGGGCCTGCGCCTGGTCCTTGCCTTTCTTCCTACCCTGGGGAAATTAGTGGTTGGACAACCCAAAGTTACTAGTAACCTGTATTGGACGACAGAGAAAATAGGATTTTAGTCTTACCTGTTAAATCCTTTTCTCTTAGCCCTGTGGAACACTGGTATCCTATGTAGAGAGTGAGTTTTTTTTCTCTCATTTCCCTCCTCAAAATCTTTTGGGATGTTTTGGTATATCCCCATGGTTCCTGTGTTCCATATTGGATGTTAGAGAAACCAGGATTTTAGTGACTTTACCATTAAATGCTTTTCAATTTAGTCTATGTAGAACACAGAACTCCCAACTGGAGAAAAACATGCCTGGAAGAGGAGTCATCTTAGGGTCTTAGTTCAGGGGTTTTCTTTTCTTCTTCCCTCTTTGGTTGTCTTTTTCTGTGGTACTGATTCACACATGAATCTGGGAATTTGAAGGCTGGAGGTGGACTAGAGGCAGAGGCGGAGGAGGTCTCAGAAGAAAAGACCTTGTTTTTTTAAGTGCTCTGCCCTCCTGGATGAGGGAGCTGATCAACTCTATTGTTCCTGTGTTCCATATGGACTAAAGAGAAAAGGTTTTAACTGTAATTTCACTAAAATCGTATTGTAGATATATAACTGACTGCTGTTTCATGTGCATCTAACAAGTAAGTATTTTGGATAAACAAAATAAGAGATTATTATTAGAGTACAGTTTCCCTTAGTAGAGAGCAAAGCATTTGCGTTTGATTGTAGTGGTAAAATTCTCACTGCTACGCATTTGTTTGTGTGGTTATTTTTTTTATAATTTGCTATGCTGCAAATGGAGCCATGGAGCAGTTCTGAAAAATGCTCTTAGGGACCACTAATAGACCATGGGGGTTATGGGTATCCTTTTAAAATGTTGCACTGAAAAGTGAGCGCAACAAAACAGCACGTTCACAAAGTCGCAGTGAATAAAAGGCCTCCCAGCTCGTTGGCCGAGTACACTCAGAGCAGGACAGATGCCGCCATGCAATGCAGTGGAGCGGCCGCACACTCAATGAGGGCCCAGGGGTAGAACACAGGAGCGAGGGCTATGTGTACTGCCTCGGTCAATGAGCTCCAAGATCCACCACCACCTATATATCTCCTGCGGGCTGCTGACATGGAGAAACCACAGACTTGGGTAGACTAAGGGTATAACACTGATTCAGGCTGTTAATGTTGTGAAATGTTACAAAGCCAAATACTACAATAGCAAATGCGAGCTGAAGCGAGGTTTAAGCCGGCAACATGAGAATCTCGCTC
Source organism: Rhinophrynus dorsalis (assembly GCA_037306005.1). Classification (NCBI taxonomy): domain Eukaryota; kingdom Metazoa; phylum Chordata; class Amphibia; order Anura; family Rhinophrynidae; genus Rhinophrynus; species Rhinophrynus dorsalis. Next base: position 272,047,095 of record CM074719.1, read on the forward strand.
TTTTGATGGATTCCTAGGGCGGTATTTGTACATAAAGCTAGTACCATGGAATCCAGCCCTTTATTAAAGGGATAGTAATACTTAAATATTACTATCCCCCATCTTGTAGCCCTTCAAAAACTAAGTAAAATGAGCCCTGCGGCATCTCTCAAACCTTTATGGTTTGAGAGATCCGCTTTCAAAGTTCCCTCCTTTTGCCTTTCCCCTGATGTCAGCATTCTAGCTGAGATCAGGGGAATCCTCTCCTGGGAAGAGCCAGTGGCTTTGCAGCAGTGCCAAGGTCACGGTAATAAAAAAAGAAATCCTTCACTAAAAAGGTCTTCTACGTGTGCTTGGTTTGCAAGCACTCATAGAAGACCTTTTAAGTTAAGGATTTATTTTTTATTACCACAATCTCGGTTCTGCTGCAGAGCCTCTGCCAGTCCCGGGACCGGATTCCCCTGCTGTCAGCTAGAATGCTGATGTCAAGGGAGAGCTAACTTTGAAAGCGGATTTCTCTGTCATCCAGTACAGGTTACTGGTAACTCTGGGAGGCGATCCGCCCCTTTAAGTAGGCAGGAACATTTCGCTAAGTGTATGCAGGGGGTGGAGCCTCCCTTCACTTCTTGGCTGCAGCTAGCCAACCAGCTCCAGAATGATTTGTTCCTTTGGTGCGACACCAGGTGGAAAACAGTTCTGCTATAGTTTTAGTTTCTTTTTTATTTTCAGTCAGATATGGAATACCACCATTAGGCGGATTACCATGACTGACAAGTGCTCTTCAATGTGGCTAGCTCAGTATCCAGGTGCTTTTTTTGTGGACCTTAAGCCCTGAGGGGAAAAATCTTGATTCCAAGTGCTTTCCCAGGAGTTACCCACTGAGGTACTTCTTGTTGCATGGTAATCTGAAGACAGAAGATCTGCAGGAAAGGTGAGCTACCCTTTGAGTGCTGCAGGTCCACTTGTCCCACAGTGCCCCTTCACACAGGGGTATATTCTGGAGTTCCTATTGTACACTCCAGCACTCATTGGGTATATCTGTATGTCTGTTGGATGTTTGGAGCAGGTTTATGAGGTAACTTAACCCTTTCACTGGCGATTTGGCATTTTATTGGGGGTTTTATGGCACTTTTCCTACTGGACTAGTGTTTTCTGAGTGTCTACACATGTTACCATGATGTTTTACACCTTTTCATGGTTTACTTTAATTTGGGTAAAAATTGTGTACTGCGCCTTTAAGTCGCGCTTTACCGCATAGACGCCATTGCTCCATTCACCTCTATGGGACTGTACTGTTTGGGACTTCTGTGCAACCGTTTAATCTAGCGACTTCAGAGATGGCTCATTTTACTTGTCTACTCTTGCTCTATCATCCGGTTTATAGTTCAAGGGTGTTTGGGGGCTCAGGGGCCTTCGGGCACTGTTATACTTTTTTGGGAAAAACTACATTTCCCATGAGCAATTGCTTCGCGCCTAAATTCTGATTGGCTTCCGTCACAGCAGCCATTTTGTGAGCATTTCTAGCGAATATCTTACGCAGGGCTTGGACTCTCCTTCTCTCCTCTGCAGATTAACCCTTTGCCTGCCAGATAAGTCTGTATTTAGCATTTCTGGGTTGAAATGTTAATCTTACAAACTATAATTGTGTGATTTACTGTACAGTTGTTTATTTTGACACTGTGAGTATGTCTATACCGCTGGAGCTAGGGGCTAGACCTAAGACTAAGGAGGCTGGGGTCTCAGTATCCCCCATTGCGCATTGCCCTTCCTGTCACTCAGGTCTACCTAGAGAGTTCTCTGGTAACTTATGCCCAGCATGTTCTGAAGTTCCTGACAGCAACCCAGGGACCTCCAGCCATGCTATTGAGCCAGCTCGGGTACAAGAGTTTAAGGCTGCGACTAGGGACCTTAGATCCACATTACAACTCTTTCCATCCCAGATACAGGGGGCCCTTCAGACATGGCAGGCCCCCTCTAATATCAGATCTTCCCTGCCTAAACCTCAGGGGGCACCTGATGTCTCAGATTCCTCTGAGGAGGGTTTGGTTCTGGAGCCTTCTCGGTGTCTTGGGGACCTGTTTGAAGCTGATCCTGACCTCTCTGCTAAGGGTCTGATCAGAGCCGTATTAACCACCCTCAACATTCCCTTGGTTCAAGAGGTTCCTTCTAATCCCTCTGATGTTTTTCAGGAGCCCGCAAAGCCCCTTACTTAATTTCCTCCTAACCCCACTCTTGACTGTCTGGTTTCTGAGGAGTGGAAATCACCGGACAAGACTGCTTCTGTGTCCAGGAAATTTGCCAAGCTTTACCCATTTTCTGAAGCTGTGCTTGCTAAGTGGGTTCATCCCCCCAAGGTGGATACGCCTATCTCCAGGTTATCTAAGTCTACTGCCTTGCCAGTCTCTGATGCTTCTGCTCTGAAAGACTGGACTGACAAGAAACTTGAGATTTCTCTCAAGTCCATTTTTGCCACTGTTGGTACCGCTATGCGCCCAGCGTTTGCTATTGGGTGGGTCAACCGGGCTATTGCAGTTTGGACTGAGCAACTCACTAAGGCTGTCCGTCAGGATGCGCCTACTTCAGAGAAATTGCGTCTTCTTGCCAATATCTCTGAAGCGTAACACTATGTTTCTGCTGCTGCCTTTGATGCCGTCTGCATGATGGCTAGGGTTTCTACAATGTCTGTGGTGGCCAGGAGAGCTCACTTCTCCTCTCCTCCTGTGTTAGTTCTAGTTTTGTGCTTGTTCCAACTCGAACAATGTCTTCTTTGGCGTCTCCTTCCAGCTCGTATCAGCTTACACGTTTCAGCGCTAAACTGCTCAAGAGGAAGGTGCAGTTTAGCGCCGAAACGCGTAAGCTGACGTGAGGTGGAAGGAGACGCCAAGGAAGACATTGTTTGAGTTGGAACAAGCACAAAACTGGAACTAACCCCGGAGGAGAGGAGAAGTGAATCTATGAGTCTGGAGGAGGAAAAAGAATGGGAGGAGATAGGAGGAATGAACACTGGTTTAGCAGTGTGTTTCTTCACCGCCACGGGAGGCAAACACTCAAGAAGATCAAGTACCAAGGCTCGATGAACGCTCATTAACATTGGAGGTCCAGTAAGCATACAACTATTAAGTTTAAGGATACTGTATATACGCTTTGATCACACTGCCATCTAGTAAGCCTCCAATCTATACAACTAATTGATTTATGTATGCAGAACGGACTACATATCCTGTCTATACCGTCACCTTTTTTTTCCAGTCAATATAGATCACATATAGACTCCCATACTTGTTATTGGATCACAAGTTTATGTGGTCTATTTCAAGTATATACTGTTATACACGATTATATGTAAGTGGATTGCTCCACATCGCTTTGTCTTTAATAGTGATAGAGGATTCCTATATTGATACTTGCATTTATTTGACTCTGGTTTTACTTCATTTGTTAGACTTTATCAAAAGCTTTGTTTTTCAATATATTATCCACTACTTTACTATATTGAGATCTGGTCTTTTTCACATTGCATTTCACATTGCAGTTCGCTGATTGATGCAATATTTACCAATTATTTTTATTTATATATGTGATATTTATGATTTAATACTACACTTAGAGGGAACAATTTGCACTGTCCCCCCTCCACCCTTTTCTTTTCTTCCTTTTCATGTGTTACCATGGATCTTCAATGAGAATGGGACTCATGTAATTTGAAACAAAGGACACGCTGCAAAAGACAGGGTATTTTGATCTTAATCTTGTTTCTATTCTTATTATACAATTTTCTCTGACTCCATATTGTGTATCAATTGGAAGGATTGTTTATTACTCATATTATATATTATTTGTTAACATCTAATCCCTCTCTTATCCCACCCACGGGGTTACCTGATTCCCTTTGAGCTCTGTGTCACTTTTTTCCTTTTCTACTGGACAAGTATGTCCTGGAGTCGGTGCCTCTTCCAGACAGGGGTTCGAGGTTCTATTCGAACCTCTTTGTGGACGCCAAAAAGGACGGCGGATGTCGCCCTATTTTGGATTTGGAGGATCTCAACTCCTTTGTTACCAGGACTCACTATGGCCAGGAATCTCTACGTACAATGATTGCTGCCATGTCTCTGGGGGAGTTCCTTGCTTCTCTGGATCAACAGGATGCATATTTACACATCTCAATTCATCCAGAGAGCAGGCAGTACCTTCGGTTTGACTGCGACAGAGGGCATTTTTCAGTTCTCAGCTCTTCCATTTGGTCTGACGACGGCTCCTCAGGTGTTCCAACTGGTTCTGGGGGCCTTGATATCCGTCCTCCACCGGGACGGCATCAGAGTGACTCCATATATTGACGTGTGGATGTGCTGGTTTCGGCTGATGCCAGCTTTGGGAGGAAGGTTCTGGAGGCAGTTTTGCCTGTCTAGGATCTTCTTCTTCTTAGGTTCTTGGTACTTCGTTACTGTTGAGCCCTGTTGGCTCTAGTTCAGTGTGCTGTGTTACAGTTCCTGGTGTGTTTTTACCTCTGTTGAGTGTCCGTTGACACTTCAGTTTTGTTGGGCTACATCTGACCTGTTGGTTCATAGCTGCACTGGTGACTCTGGGGGCCTTGCGCCTGGTCCTTGTCTTCTTCCCACCTCTGGGGAACTCAATGGTTGGACATCCCAGAGTTACCAGTAACCTGAATTGGACGACAGAGAAAAGAGGATTTTAGCCTTACCTGTTAAATCCTTTTCTCTTAGTCCATACAGGTTACTGGTCTCCCACCCTGTCAAGAGACCATGCTTGGCTCTCCTGTGACAGACCATGGGGGTCCTTCGGAGTCATGCTCACAGGAGTCTTCTTCCCTTCTACTATCTAGTCCTAGTTATCTAGTCCTAGTTAGTGTCTCAAATCATTCTGGAGCTGGTTGGCTAGCTGCAGCCAAGGAGGGAAGGGAGGCTTCACCCCCTGCATACATTTAGAGAAATGTTCCTACCTACTTAAAGGGGTGGATCACCTCCCAGAGTTACCAGTAACCTGTATGGACTAATAGAAAAGGATTTAACAGGTAAGACTAAAATCCTCTTATCTTTCAAACCATAAAGGTTTGAGAGATGCAGCTGGGCTCATTTCACTTTTTGAAGGGCTGCAAGATGAGGGACAGTAATTTTAAGTATTACTATCCCTTTAACCACATGGAAAGAATATTTCTCTTATACATGGAACACAGGTACCTTGGGGGTGAGTCCCTCCTCTTGGAGGGCAGAGCATATCATTAAAGACAGGATCTTTGGGGTGATCTCTCATACCTTTATGGTTTGAGAGAGATAAGCGCTTAAAGTTTCCCCCTTTTGCTGACGAGCTGTAAAGCTGTCAGCAGTGGATTTCCCTCCCGTTCCTCTCATTCCCAGGGTGCTTTGGAAGATACGGATGAACGGCTTGGCGGTAATCATGATTGCCCCCTATTGGCCAAGGAGTGCTGGTTCCCAGAACTTGTGGCTGCCTTCATTCGGGTCCGTTTCCACTGCCACTCAGACCGGATCTCCTTCTTCAGGGATACGTTTTGAAGGAGGATGTGGAGCTCATGGCTTTGACAGCATGGCTTCTTCATGCCTCCATCCAGAGGAGGAAAGGTTTCTCTCCCGAGGTGATCTCCACTATGTTCCAGGCTGGGAAACCTGTTTCTTCCAAGGCTTAACATAGGGCTTGGTCGATCTTCCATTCTTGGTGTGTAAAAAATTAGGAGATTGTTGTGCCTTCCTTTCGTCCTGACTCCAAATCTGACAAGGAGAGGGATCTCCACTTGTTAGATGTGATATGCTGCCTCAAGTTCTGTGTGTAGTGTACAGAGTCTTTCTGTAAGACTGATGCCTTATTTGACATCCCAGAGGGTCCTAGGGCAGGTATGGCTGTGCCCAAGGATAATATTGCTTTTTGGATTAAGTCTACCATTCGCAAAGCTTACAAGCTCATAAAGAAACCAGTTCCTTTCCATATTACAGCATACTCCACCAGGTCTGTTGGGGCCTCCTGGGCCTACAAGAATCAGGCCTCTGCGGAACAGCTGTGCAAGGTGGCCAATTGGTCCTCTGTGCACAACTTTGCAAAACACTGTCGTGTTGATGTTCTGGCTTCAGCTGAAGCCAGTTTTGGCAGGAAGGTCTTAGAGGCAGTTCTGCCTGTTTAGGACCTTTACTTTCCTGTGCGTTACCATTCTTTAACTTTTTGAACCCGGTTGGCTTTTGTTCTTGTGTGTGGTGTAATTGTTATTCAGTGTCCGTTGACATTTAGTTATGTTTGGGCTGTTCCTTGTCCTGGATAGTCCTTGGGAACTGAGGTATCCTGGGAAATGACACTTGGTCCTTTCCTGCTCTTCCCACCCTGGGAGCTTGATGTTGGTACATCCCCATGGTACCTGTATGTCATATTGGACAACAGAGAAGAGAGGATTTTAGTCTTACCTGTTAAATCCTTTTCTCTTAGTCTATGTCATATGGGTCTCCCACCCAATGAAAGGAACCATGCTTGGTCTCCAAGTGCTGGACATGGGAGTCCTCTTGGGTCTGCTGCGCACAGGGTTTTCCTTTTCTTCTTTCTTGTTGTCTCAGTTAGTAGGCTTGTCTCAAGTCTGTCTGGGGTGGGGCTAGTGGGATATCCTGATAAGGAGGAAGGGGAGGCTCCACACACAACTTCTTCTAGAACTGTTCTAGCCTACATGGAGGAGCTGTCTCCTCCCCATGGTACCTGTATGCCATATGGACTAAGAGAAAAGGATTTAACAGGTAAAACTAAAATCCTCTTTTCACTCTCTCTCACAAAGCTCTCTCCAGTACAGATGGCTGTATCTGTTTTTTCTTTTTTCTACAGCCAGTTATTCCGTAGTTTTTGAGCCTGGTTAGATCTTGACTGGTGTGCTGTGCTAGTTTGGTTTTCTTTAAATCTTTAAGGTAATTCAGATCCAGAATAGTCCTAGGGAACTCTGGTATCATGGGAATGTGTGGGAGGTTGTTTCTTCTTGCCCTCCCGGGAAATTTCAGCTTTGGTATATCCCCATGGTATCTGTGTTCCATATTGGAATTAAGAGAAAATAGGATTTTAGTGTACTTACCTGTTAAATCCTTTCCTCTATAGTCCATATGAACAATGATTTTCTACCTGGACAAAAACGTCACCTGTGTTGCTTTCCCAGGAAGAGAAGTCCTCTTAGTCCTGTGAGATTTTCTTTTAATTCTTACCCATTTATTTTCCTTTACTGTGGCTTTTTGTCACATGAATTCTGAGAATTTGTGGGTGGGGAGTTGAACTTGAGGTGGAAGAGGTAGTCTTCTTCCCCAAAAAATGTCTTTTGTGATGTGCCCTGCCTCCGGGAGGAGGGACTCAACCCCATGGTTCCTGTATTCCATATGGACTTTAAGAGAAAAGAATTTAACAAGTAAGAACTAACATTTCAATTTATCTTTATCCTCTCCTGTCTTTCCATATAACCTCCCTATAACACATCCTCACTCCATATTATCTCTTCCTATAACTCCTCTTCTCTCCTTATATAAAATATGGCTGTTATGCTGTGTATGTCTCCATATAAAGCTCCCTCTAACTCTTCTTGTCTCTCCATATGACTGCTGCTCATTTCTGTAGGACCACAGCTGTGGTTACAAAGTACTTGCTGACAGTATGTCTGAAATTCATCAGAATGCCAGTGGAACAGTGTATCCGATATTAAAGGGATAGTAATGTTTCATAATTAAAGCAGCTCTAATTAATCATCATAGTATTTGGACTTTGGAGAGTGTTATTTCAGTTCTCTCAGAGTTGTAGTTCAAGAGTAATTCAATGACAAAGTATCCCCCTCCAGCTCCTTTTACTGATGTAACACTGTTCAGCCATATCAGAAGGGAGGTGCCCAGGTAGACTACAGGGAGGGACAATCTTCAATTAAGATCAGGGAAAAACCTGAAAAACTTGTCAAGGTGGCAGGACCTTCATTGTTCTCATAGGAACAAGATTGTCCCCTTCTGTTATCTGTCTGGTCTTACAACCAGATTCCACATCTGAGAAGAGATGGCTTACACTATGTAAAAGGGGTGGGAGGGGAAACTTGTGAATATCTCTCAAACCATAAAGATAAGACTTATATCGTTCTTCATGTTTTTTAATGCCTACAAAATAAAATAAAGATAAAACAAAGTGTTACTATCTCTGTAAGTACTATTTTCTGTGATCATAGACAGATACCTTAGTGTATTTATCAATGATCGATCTTTAAATATGAGAAGTATGTGCAGCTCACAATGATGCAATGCTTTGCACACCCAGTCACTACTACTGCCCAATAATTTATACTTTCAAAGTTGTTGACCAGTATACTGAATTCCTGTAATTAAAATGAAACAATAACAACTAAAAATGAAATGTGGCTATATATATTTAAATACATATTTGGGGCTATATAAATTTAAATATCATATACTTCAAACAGAATCTATAACATAAATGTTTTCTTAACCCTTTGAATGCTAGATGAGCAAACTTTGCAGAGCAAAGTTTTGGGCACCTTTCACCCCAACAACAAAGGGAGTTAATTCTAGGTCCCTAAAATATCATTATAAAAATGGATTTCTAATGCATTTTTAGAATGCACTGTACAGTTGCTGTTTTCTTTTGTGTTATTATGGAATACAGGAACCATAGGGTTGAGCTCTCCTACTCCAGAGGGCACGATACTTCATAAAAGACAGGGTTTTTGAAGATGATACTGCCTCTTCTTCCTCCAGCTCAACCCCCCTATTACTGGCTTCCCTGGAGTTGGATTGCCCACTGGGTATTTCTGGACCATTTCCCTGTGGAGGCTAACTTTATGACAAGTTTGTTCCTTAAGTTCTGCTTTTTAAAAATTGGAGCCCGAAGAAAGAAGACTGGTAAGTTAACTCTTTGAGTGCCATGGTCCTATTCTATTATGCCCCACTATATTCTGGCATCCACTTATAGTGGAATTTATTGGCATTCTTCTCCTTCTTGAGTTTCCTTCTCTTCACATTTGTGTGTCATAAATGTGGCTGCTATCATTTATTCTTTATATTAACCGTGTTCTGTTTATACCATTTCAGGCTGTTTTATATCTTATTCTAGGCTGTATGGGACATATATCTACACCCATTTATGGCAGAATGGGCTCTTCACTTATAACCATGCTCTATCGCACGGCCAGCATGTTTTATGTCCAGTACACTATATTTCACCATGTTTCATGGCGAATCATCTGATGCGAGATAGACAGAAGAAGATATGGAATCTTCCTTTGGAGATCCCTACAAGGCTGACCCATAACACTCCGCAAAGGGGCACAGCAGAGTAGTGTTGGAGACCATTCAGGTCTCTGAGGCTTCTGATGGGGGGGGGATATGCCTCTCCAGATATCTTCCACAGACTTAAGAAAGACTCCCCAATCTTTCCTCCTAACAGCACCTTAGGTTATGGTCTACTGGAGGAATGGAAAACGCCAGACCCATAACTGCTGAGGCTCTAAAACAGTTGGCTTCACCTCCTGTGATTAATCCCCCTATTTCGCATTTGGACAAAAATACAGCTCTTGCATTGATGGATGCTGCGGGCCTCGAGGACCAGGCCGACACACGCCTTGACTCCTTGTTAAAGGCTAATTTTGTGGCCACAGGGGCAGCTCTACGACCCATTTTGCTTCAGCCTGGGTCAATACAGCAATAGCTGTCTGGGGTGAACAGCTATCAGAACCTATTCATGGTGATACTCCTAAGGAGGAAATCATGTTTATGCTTGCCATTAGTTTGGAAGCTAATGCTTAACTCTTTAAAGTGGCCTTTAATGGCGACAGATTTTCTTGTAAGTCCTCAGCATTATCTTTTGCTGTGTGTCATTCCTTATGGCTTGAGATTTGATTGGCGGACACATTTTCCACAAGATCCTTAGTTTCTGTCCCTTTTGCAGGCAAAAATCTCTTTGGATCTGACCTGAACAAGGTCAATAGTGATGCTACTGGAGGCGAGATCACCTTTTTCTTCCAAACATTACATTTTTTCCAGGAAGCTTCATGGATTTTGTCCTCCGACCCCCCCCCCACCCACACACACACACCAGTTCGGAGTGCAGAGTGGTTAATCTCTCTCTGGCCTCACAGGCCTGCCCTGCCCCAAAAACAAAACAGGCTTGGCAGAACAAGAAGTCTGCTCAAAAACCTAAGGCTGACCAGCCATCCTCTGCATGATTCGCTGGGAACTGGTCCATCCCTGCCAGCAGGTGGTCGCCTCTGTCTGTTTCAAGACCCCTGGGCATCTTCTGTGATGGACCAGTGGGACCTTTTTGGAAGGGTCCCTTCTGTCTTATCACTTCTTTTTGTCAAGGGTTTCTCAGAACCCAGAGTGAGCAGGTCTCTGCATAGAGTCAGTCTCATCCCTATTGGACAGGCAGGCCCAGTCAAAGAAGGCTTTTCAGATTTTTTACTCTAATCTTTTGTGGTTCCCAAATAGGATGGTGGTTACTTTCATATCTTAGACTTGAATTACCCCAGATCATCCAGACTACAAATGTTTCCTTTGCTTCAACTTTGCATACAGTCACTACCAGTTCACTGTCCTACGTTTTGGCCTGGTGTCAGTTACAAGAATCTTCATAAAGATCATGGCAGCTCTAGCAGAATACATTCACTCACAAGGGATTTCTCTATCTCCATATCTGGATGTTCTGTTCAAGGCATCTTTGAAAGATATTCTGCTTACCCACGTCCAGGAGCGATTCTGCATTCTGATTCATCGTGGTTGGGTCCTCATTCTCAAAAGGTCCTCTAAGATTCCTTCTCAGAACATGTATTTCTTGGAAATGAGATTTGACACTGCAAGCATGAGTGTTGTTGCCAGAAGACCAGATTTAAATGCTATTTTATGGCATGTTCCGAGCATTGGCCTGGCCCTTTGTTAGGGAGCAGGAACCAGACACACTCAAAAATGTAAAATGCAATACACCTTTATTAAAGTGACAAAAACAGAATCGTGATCCAGGAGCATGAACCAAAAGACAAGGAACCAAGACAGGTACTCAGCCAAGACAAAGTCAGAAACACAGAAGTCCGCAATGTCAGGAACAAGCCAAGGGTCAGAAACACAGAAGTCTGTGATGTCAGGAACAAGCCAAAGGTCTGGAACACAGCTAGGAGAATCCACAGCAGCCAGCAACAACAAACACAAGGAATTAAACCAGGAAGTCTTTGAACAGATGAACATATGGTGGATCTGATGGCATTTAGTGAGAACAGGAAGGTTCCAGTGGTCTACATCAAGACAGAACATCCCCTGGCCTTTGAGATAGGTGCAATGTCCATTCCATGTAACTTTCATGTGGCCTACATGTTTTCTTCATTGCCTCTGCATCCCAGGTTGATCAGGAAGATTAAGCTGGAGAATACTCTAGCCAACCTAACTGCACCTTTCTGGCCTGGTTTGCAGATCTTCTCAGTCTGTCCACCAAGGAACCATTCTGCCTTCCCTTGAGACAGGATCTTCTGACACAGGGCCCTCTCTATTACCAGCAGGTGGAAAGGCATGGCTCTTGAAGCCAACATATTCAAGAAAAAGGATTTCTCGGAGGATGTCATATCCACCATGATCCAAGCTTAGGAAGCCAGTTTCTTCCGAAGCATATCATAGGATCTGATCTATCTTTTACCAGTGTTGCATTGACTTTTAATCTCACTATACTCTTGGCATTCTTATAGGACGGCCTGAACAAAGGTCTCCGCCTAAGCTCTAGGAAGGTACACATCTCAGCTCTTTCAGTCCTCTTCCAGAAGCATATTGCTCTCTCACCAGATGTTAAGACCTTTGTTCAAGGGGTGACTCATACCTTCCCCTTCTTTAGGAATCCCACACCACTGTGGGACTTTAACTTGGTCTTGGGCATTCTTCAGAGCCCTCCTTTTGAACCACTTTCATCAGTTTCCTTGCCTTTTTGTGACACTTAAAATTTATTTTTTTAGCCATTGTTTCTGTAGGAATGGTTGCCAAGTTACAAGCCACCAGGCCATAGAGGTGCTTCATACTTCGCAAGGTTTCTTACCTAAAGTTGTTTCTGATTTTCACATCAACCAGGAAATTGTCATTCCTTCCATTTGTCCTGACCCATCCATCCAGCAGGCAAAGGATCTTCACCTGTTGTATGTAGATCAATGCATTAAGTATGTGCATCATACACAAGCTTTCAAAAAGGAAGACTCCCTCTTTGTCATCCTTGATTGTCCTAGAGTATATTAGGCTGTTGTATAGCTGTCCATTTGTCTTTGCAAAATGCCTCCAGAGTGGCTTGATGATATTAAGGTCAGGAGACTCTGATGGCCACTCCAAAACCATCACCTTTTTCTGCTGTAACCACTGGAGGATCAACTTGGCCTTGTGCTTAGGGTCATTGTCTTGCAGAAGAATGCAAATTGCCTGCCAGTATTTTCTGATACCCTGCTGCATTCACCTTGCTATCAATTTCACAAGATTCCCCGTGCCTTTAGGGATCCCCCCCCCCCCAAAACATCAGTGAGCCACCACCATGCTTCACAGTGGGGATGGTATTCTTTTCGCTATAGGCCTTATTGACCCCTCTCCAAACATATAGAACTTATGGCTGTGACCACAAAGCTCTATTTTGGTCTCGTCACTCCAAAATACAGTGTGCCAAAAGCTGTGAGGCGTGTCAAGGTGTTGTCGGGCATGTTGTAACCAGGCTTTTTTGTGGTATTGGCGCAGCAAAGGCTTCTTTCTGGCAACTCGACCATGCAGTTCATTTTTCTTCATTCTGTCAGCTAGACGCTGACGTCAGGAGAAATGGAGAGAGGGGCGAACTTTGAATCCTTATATATAACCACTATTGGACCATATTGATTTTTTTTTTTTAAAGGATACAAAACTGGATATATTTTTTTGGGACATTACTGTCCCTTTAATGGTAAGTTCACTAAAATCCCATAACATTACAGTGCGTTTTCTGCTAATAATACAAGGGTACTTCTGTTGTTAGGAGATTTTTCAGTCAAAAATAATTTTAGGGAGAATGACAGTATTAACTGTTCCACTAGGGGTGAGATGCACTAAACTTTGACGAGCATATTGCCAGACTGGACCCATGTCTTTGCCACGTTACTGATGTTGCAATGTCTCCACCAGTGGATCATTTGCATATTGAAATTTGTCTTATCGAGCCATTTTTGTATTCCTGAGGGTGTGTTTATCTAATGTGGCTATTCGCCTATGTGTTAATCTCCATAAGCTGGCAATGCTGTAGATGCTGACAGAAATAAATTTGTCTCCTGGATGTTTATACTGTGGATCTTGCCACAAACGCTGATCAGCTGAGCAATGTAAATAATACAAAGAGGACAATAAACTGATTAACGTGAACTGTGCAGTGATGTGCTGGCATCTGAGTGCTGTATTCAACTTACAGTGCTATTGTATAGTATGAGGTTGCATATGCCTCATACTAAGTATATCTCTGCCTGGACACATCACACAAGAGCACTGTAAGTTTTTCAGATACCAGCATACTGTAGCTCTGCACTGTTTACATCAATGGGCTGAATGTTGGCTCTGCACTGATTTTCAGCTCTGTACCAGCTGGGAGCCTTTGATGTGTCCTTGATCTTTAGATCCTCCTGGATGTGATTCCAAGCTTTGTCTTGAATTACAATAACCTTTAGATTTTCAAAAGATATACAATGTGTTACTCACCCCTCTGACACTCAATGTATTAACCCCTTAAGGACCACTGACGTGGCAGGACCGTCATGCTGGTCCGGCACTTAAGGACCAGTGATGGTCCTGGCACGTCACGTACTTTTACTCACCGCGCTCCTGTAGGAGCGCGGTGAGCAATACCGGGCACTGAAGTTGATCGCTGCAAGACCAGAGCGATCTCTTCCAGTGCCCCATTTGACGTGCCGCCCCACGTGATCAGTCACGTGGGACGGCACGTCAAAGATTCCTATGTGGTCCTTAAGGGACGGCACGCCCCGGGACCGCTGGTCCTTAAGGGGTTAAGGGAGTACTACTGCTGTTTTGGATACAGAAGTGTGAGGCAGAGCACATCTTCTCTGCCCCCCTTGCTTTACACCAACATAATATGCCTAATGATCAAGGTCTCTCCCCCTTCTATTACATATTTTAATCTTAGTTCATATGGCCAATTGTGTCATATTCTCCATGACGAAGTGATCTCTACACATCGCCAGACAAACTCTGCCATTGCATCTTCCCCTGGCAGCAAGATATTTTAAACTCAAGCTACCAGAAAGCTTTATAGCACTCAGTATTTAACCCTTTGAGTATCAGAGGAGTATCCAAAGCATTGTGATGCAATGTGTTGGATACACCTGTGACATTCAAAGTGTTAAAGGGGATGTATCACCTAAAAAAAAATGTTGTTAGTAAAGTATTACTAGGGAAGCTGTTTTATTTATGTAAATGCTTTTGCAGTTATTTAATTTTCTGTGCTGTGCACTTCCTCATAATGTGCACAGCACAGCTCGTCTGCATTTCCTATTTCTCCTCCCAACTGCCCCAGGGAGCAAGTTCACACTTCACTTCATTGTGCTGTGAACGTCTTCTAGCGTTACAGCAAGCTCCGGTTAGCATTATACTGAGGTTACAACCTCAGTATAATGCTTACCGGAGCTTGCTATAACGATAGCAGACATTCACAGCACATCAAAGGGAAGAGTGAACGTGCTCCCTGGGGCAGCTGGGAGGGACGTGGGAGGAGAATTAGGCAGTCAGGTAGAGCTGTGCTGGTCAGCATAATGCAGTACTCTGATTCTTCGGCGCAGCTCTATCTGACTTAAAGACTAAATAGCTGCAAAAGGATTTATATTAAAAAAAAAAAAAAACAGCTTCCCTAATAATACTTTACTAACAAAACCTATGGGCTACAATTTTTTTAGGTGATACATCCCCTTTAAGTATCTTATGTTTAACTTCAATCAAGCTAAAGAGGTGTACATCAGTATCAACTGCATCTTAAGGGGCTGTTGAACATTCACATTAATTTAAAGGGGATGTGTCACCTCATAATTTTTTTTAACCATAGGTTTTGTTAATAAAATAGTATTAGGAAAGCTTGTTTTTATTTATTTATTTATTTATTTATTTTTAATGTACCTAATTTTAAAAATATTGCCTCTTCAAGATTTGCCGGTCAGCATAATGTAGCACACTAATTCACTGGCAAAGCTCTTGTTCAGTGTCTAATTCTCCTCCCTCCCAGCTGCCCCAGGAAGCCCATTCATGCTTCCCTTCGGCGTGGTGCGAATGTCTTCTATCATTATATCAAGCTGCAGTTAGCATTATACTGAGGTTGCATCCTAAGTATAATGCTAACCATAGTTTAATGTAACAATAGAAGACATCCACACCACACTGAAGGGCAGTGTGAACACACTTCCTAGGGCAGCTGGAAGGGAGCTGTGAGGAGAAGAAGAGATGTGCTGTACCTATTATGCAGAAGTGCACAGCGCAGAAGATTGAAGGGGACAGTAATGTCCCAGAAAAAATCTTTATAGTTTTGTAGTGCTTAAAAATTAAACTAAATGCAACAAATCCTATCTCTCAAACCGCTATGGTTTGAGAGATATTCGGCACTAAAGTTCCTCCCTCCCTCCCCTTTCCCTGATGTCAGCACTGTGCTGACTGCAGGGGAATCCTGTCTGTTGACCATCCGGCGGCTCTGCAGCGGAGCCAAAATCACATTATTGGAAAATAATTACTTCATTGGAAAGGTCTACAAAGTGTGCCTGGTAGACCATTCCAGTGAAGTAATTTGTTTTAAATAATGCTATTTCTGCTCTGCTCCTCGAGTTGGCCGACACGGATCTCCTGCTGTCAGCTTTACAGCTGACATCAGGAGAAGGGGACGGAGGGGGAACTTTGAATGTGAATATCTCTCAAACCATAGTGGTTTGAGAGATAGGAATTGTTGCATATAGTTTCATTTTTTTAAGCACTACAAAACTATAAAACATTTCTGGGACATTACTGTCCCTTTAAATAACTTTAAAAGTGGTACATTGAAAAAAAAAAACAAGTTTTTCTGATACTATTTTATTAACAAAACCTATTGTAAAAAAATTATGAGGTGATGCATCCCCTTTAAATGTGACTTTCAACCCCTTGAATGCTATGGAGGTCTCTACCCAGTGCTTCACAATGCATTGAAAACCTCTTTAGCATTGAAGGGGTTATATTTTATTGAAAAAAATAAATATTTTATAGGGGCACTCCCAATTCTTCTAGATGTAGCATGCAAACGTTATTACAATATAAACAGTGCCCTCTGGTGCCCAGATAAATATTATTCTTTATTTATATTATGCCAACTTTTCCACAACTGTGTTCAAAGATTCCATTGTATTCTATGTGTGATAGAAAGTGGTAGAAACTGTTTCATCAATTTGTGACAGTTCGAATGTTTATACAATTTGAATAAAACAACTGCCAGCAGTGGTGGTACTGTTCTTTTACTCGGCAGGAAAAGGACTATAACATAAAAAAGTTTACTGCTTCTTTAAGTCAAAGGGTGTGTGTGGAATTGTAATTTTAGAGCTATGGTGCAGTTTGTTTTCTTCAAATTTACACCTCTTATTGTGATGAATAATGGCCCTTAACCCCTTAAAGGGATAGTAATGTTTCATAAAAAAGCAGCTCTAATTAATCATCATAGTATTTGGACTTTGGAAAGTGTTATTTCAATTCTGTCAGAGTTGTAGTTCCAGAGTAATTCAGTGACAAAGTGTCCCCCTCCTGCCCCTTTTACTGATGTCACACTGTTCAGCCAGAGCAGAAGGGAGGTGCCCAGGTAGACTGCAGAGAGGGACAATCTTCAATTAAGTTAAGGGGAAAAACCTGAAAAGCTTGTCAAGGGGGGCAGGAATTTCATTGTTTTCATAGGAATAAGAGTGTCCCCTTCTGTTATCTGGCTGGTCTATGGACTGCATTCCACATCTGATAAGAGATTGCGTACACTAAGTAAAAGGGGCGGGAGGGGGAAACTTTGCTTGTGAATATCTCATAAACCATAAAGGTTTGAGAAATAAGACTCATTCTTCATGTTTTTTAATGCCTACAAAATAAAATAAAGTTAAAACAAAGTATTACTATCCCTTTAAGTTCCAGAGAGGTATGCAACACATTGCAGAGCAATGCGTTGTGTACCTCTCTGGCACACAAAGAGTTAAATGCAAGAGAGGCATGCAGCATCACAATGAGTTTCACACCAATCTAAAACTTAGTGACATTAAAGGGGAAGGCAGAGGGGCTTACCCTTTGATTGCCAGATAGGTGTGCAGCTCATTCCTAATCCAATGCAAACCCTATTGTTACCCCATGTTTTATACAAGTTGGGCACAGTGTTCTTTCTATTGATGGCAGTTGGAGAATCATACTAGTTTCACCCCAAACTAACTACTTGTTATTAATATCAAACAGGGGTCCTCAGCTAGGGTTATGTGGGCACCAGCTTAAGGTGCCACTTTCAAGACTGACAGAGGGAATGTTTCAGATGTGTAGGAAGTGTTGTGTATTATATACATATTTTGTCATCTTGAATGCAGACCCAAACAGTTAATAAAGAATGATATAGTTAATTGTGCCCCTAACAAATGGCCTGTACCATGTTAGGGGTACCCTGCAAATTCCAGACTGCATGTTAAGGTTGTATAGAGCAGTGGTTCTCAACCTGTACCCTCAGTGACCACTTACAAACCAAGATATGAGGATTTTCTTTTTAAAGCACAAGTGAGTTAATAAAATTGACTGAGCCTCTGATAGCTACACCTGTGCTCTAGCAGGGTAATTCACAAGTCCTGGCTGGTTAGTAAGCCCTGAGGACACTGGCTGAGAACCACTGGTCTAGAGACTCACCTGTATAAATGAAGACAGGGGTGAGGGTTAATGCTTTCAGCCAGAGAAGTGGGCAGTATATTTGCAATGGGTTGCACATCTCTGTGACACTCAGAAGGTTAAACCTCTTGTCTTTTTTTTAATGACAGAGGCAGAGATTTGATGTAAAGGGAGCAACTTCTGGCTTGAGCTGTTATTGAACTACAACTTTCACTGTTATAACACTATTATCCAACCTCTTGTTACCTGGTCAATGAGCTTACAGTGCCATCCTCTCTTTTTGTGTGTATACATATAAGGATGGAAACTTCCTCTAGTCCAGGTTTGTCCAAGTCCAGTCATCAAGGGCCACCAACAGCCCAGGATTTAAGGATTTCCCTGATTAAGCACAGGTGAGTTAATCTGTGGCTCATTCATTTTGATTGTTCCACCTGTTCTTAAGCAGGGAAATCCTTAATTCCTGTACTTTTGGTGGCCCTTGAGGACTGAACTTGGACATCCTTGTTCTAGTCCATTCTTCTGTGAATGGCCCTTTACAACTCCAAGCATCTTCCCACCATAGTACTTCTTTTTATATAAGCATATATATGTGTAATAAAATATATTTACATGTTAGTGTGTTTTTACATAACTTATTTTTTCCCCCACAGGTCCATGTTTCCGTGTTATAACACAGCTTTTGAACAATCCATGGACAAGAGACACTTCTATGATGACTTTCAACACTGCTTTTCCCAAACATCATTTAAATAACATTCCATGTCTGACATGGGAGTGGAGACACTAAAAATGCATAAGTTCAAACCATCTTTATTATTATCAGGAACAATACTTGTCCTGTCCTTTCAATGACTAATCATGGATTACAAATGTTGATGCTGGGACCTCTTATTTATATTATTTCACCCCATATGTAGAGACTTAATGACCAAAAATCCTTAAACCAGCTTTCTACTCTTGAGAGTTGCTTCCTAGTGGTGCAATGCAGGTTCTTAACAGATCTTACCATGGTTGTTAATCAGTGCTGCCCCCCAGGACTATCCAAACTTACTACTGGAAGACCCTTGCATAGGTGATGGAGCCAGAGGAAGGCCAAAAGAGCACAAGGAAGTTGGAGGAAGGTGTAAAGAAAAGGCTGGCCAAAGGGGAGGCATTGCAAGGCAGGGTGTCTCCAACTGGAAGCTTCTCTACAAGTTCCCAGGGAGAACTAGTACAGCAGCAACACTTCCCTAGTTCCCTGAAAGTACCAAGAGAGGGTACACCAAGGAGAGTAGGGAGGCCGTGCAAAACAAAAGTTCCTCTTACTGAACCACATCTCGTTTCAAAGTCACTGCTCACATCACCAGCATTTATGGCCCCTCGGACTGCTGCAGAGAGCAAAGGGCCTGCGTGGCAAGTAGTGGATCCAATACAGCCAGGTCCGTCCAGGTCCTATTCTTCTTCACTGCATGCCAGGGTCACCCATACAACGGAAGACCCTTCTCAGAAAGCTTACGTCAGTCGGCCAACTCAGGTTTCCATAAAACAAGTGGAGGAGCCTCACAAGAAGGAGAAGAAGCCCCAAAAACCTGGCAAGTATATCTGCCAGTACTGCAGCCGGCCATGTGCCAAGCCAAGTGTTTTACAAAAACATATCAGATCTCATACAGGGGAGCGCCCCTACCCATGCATCCCTTGTGGGTTTTCATTCAAAACAAAAAGTAATCTGTACAAACACAGAAAGTCTCATGCTCACAGGATCAAAGCTGGACTAGCCTCAGAAATTGGGGTGGAGATGTATCCTTCTAGCCTAGAGATGGAACGGCTTGGTGGGGAGGAAATTGATGATCCAACTGAAGGCGAAAGCACAGACTCTGAGGAAGAGACAAGCACAATGTCAAACCCTGCAGAGTTATCCCCTCGGCAGAAGCATGGTCTGCCATCCTCTAAGCCACATTTTTTGGGGAGCCAGCAAGGTACAAGTCATGATCTTTTCTCTCTCACACAACCAAACCTGTCCCTCACAGCAGAAGAGAGCACTTCATTTGCAGATCCCCCAACAGATTTGGTTCAGAAATCAGAAGACACTCATACTATAAAACAGAAACTTGCTCTACGGCTAACTGAGAGAAAAAAGGCAAGTGAGGAACAGACATTCCTTAGCCCAGGGAGTAAAGGAAGCACAGAGTCAGGTTATTTTTCACGTTCAGAAAGTGCAGAACAGCAGATAACCCCACCCAACACCAATGCCAAGTCTTACGCAGAAATCATTCTTGGAAAATGTGGGAGGATTGGGCACAGGACATCCATGTTGGCCACACCTGCTCCTCAACAAGGATCCACAGAAGAAAAGCCAAGTACTGTGCCACTTTCTGTGCCCAGGACACAGGTCATTGAACATATTACTAAGCTTATTACCATTAATGAGGCTGTGGTAGATACCAGTGAGATAGACAGCGTAAAGCCAAGGCGAAGCTCATTATCAAGAAGGAGCAGTATAGAGTCTCCAAAAGCAGCACTGTACCGGGAGCCTTTCCAGTTTGATGTAAAATCTCCAGGATCCATTGCCCATCTAGATGCCAAGGGTATAGCTGAGAAAACAAAAGCTGAGCATTCATTTTTATCACTACAGCAATCCCACAGTGCCACAGAGGCAGTGCCTCTTCTTCGAAGCCACTCAATGCCTTCTTCAGCCTGCACTGTTAGCTCTCCACATCCTTTCAGAGCTAGCTACTCATTTGATGACAGGATTGTGGATTCTGAAGTCTCAAGCCACAGCCATGTGTTCTCCTCACATCCCCGGCTGTTAAAGAGACAACCAGCAATAGAGCTGCCTTTGGGAATGGAGTACTCTTCAGAGGAAGGTACCTCGACAGGTAAAGATGCTCCTTACAAACCAACTGATGAACTGGAAGCTAAAGAAAGTGATGTTTCAAAAAAATCTCGCAAAGGGGGAAGGGGGAAAGGTTTGATCTATGAATGTAACCTATGTGGTGCTCGTTACAAAAAAAAGGGCAACTATGAAACCCATAAAAAATATTACTGCTCTGACTTACAGACTTTAAAACCACAAACTGCTGTATCTCACAGCTCCTCAGAAACCAGAAAGGGACTTTCAGAGCATGAAACCTGGCCTCAAATGCTTTATCACAAATTAGAACCAAGTCTAGAGCTCTCTACCCTAAGGAAAAGACGGAAAGAGAAGAGTCTTGGTGATGATGAAGATCCTCAGTCGTTTGATGTACCAGAGTTCCAACCATCTGCTACAGCATCGGGATCTAACTTTGCTGTGTCCGATACACCTATGATTCTTAGGGATTCAGATAAGGCTCCTGCGGAATTTAGTGAATCTGTGTCATTGGTAGGCATCCACTGCAGATCACCAGCTTCAGAAAGTAAAGAGAAGTCAGTCATGTCCAAAGAGATCTCTGTCATACAGCATACCAGCTCCTTTGAAAAGTCAGAATCCATGGAACAGCTCAGCAGTTTTGAGGATGAAGATAAGCCAGCAGCACAAGCTTCTTCATGTACTTTAAGACCGCATCTGCACTCATTTCAGCCAAAACTTGTCCGCCAGCGTAACATTCAGGTACCAGAAATCTTAGTCACCGAGGAGCCAGACAAGCCAGAAGTGGAGCCCGAGCCTACTCCTAAGGAGCAAGAAAAAACAGAAGAGTTTCAGTGGCCACAGAGGAGTCAAACTCTTTCTCAACTTCCTGCAGAGAAACTCCCTCCAAAAAAGAAGAGGCTCCGATTAGCAGAGATGGCCCAATCCTCTGGAGATTCTAGTTTTGAATCAATGTCACTTTCCCGTAGCCCCAGTCAGGAAAGCAGCCTTTCCCTTCCCTCTAGTCATTCTGTTTCATTTGATCGAGAAGAGGGCTTCAAGACAGAGATGCCATTACCAACATCTGAGTCTTCTAAGTCCCATGGGCATCACATGCTGACAGTGCCTTCCCATCATCACCACACAAGAGAGATGAGAAGATCTGTCTCGGAACAGACACCAAATGTGTCTCATACATCTCAGATATCAGAAAACAGAAGCAAATCATTTGATTATGGCAGTTTGACTTCCTCTGGTTCAACATCCAGTCTTACTGCTCAGGAGCGGAGGAAGTGTTTTTCAGTCCGTCAGACTTCCCTCAGTAGACATGTAGAGTGTGATCCAGATGTAATTCCCGGAGACTGGAAAGAGGCAGAGCAGCCTTCTTCATCAAGCCATATGCCTGGTAAGAGTTTTCATCATCAATCTCCTGCTTCTTCTCATGGAGAGCAACATTGCATTTCTCCTCAACCAAAGCAAAGCCCTAAATCATCCCAGGGTTCATCTGAAGTACTGGAGAAGACCGGTTTACCTCAACAGCTTTCTCTCCTTCCAGTTCATCCCCTAATGCACCTGTCAGAGCACACTTCAGAGCGTTTCACATCTCAAGCACTTACTGAAATTCTTTCAGCTCCATTTTCTCTGCCTCAGATTACTCCAGCCATGTTTCACACACCACCACTTCCCCTGCAGCATGCACTTCTTCACCCAGATCATCTTCAGATAACCCAGCATCTATCTTCTCACATGGTGGACACCCATTTCAGACAACACTCTCCATTTTTACATTTGCCCTTTCCAGGGTCTTCGCCATTTCCCACAACCTTATTCATGCCAGTACAACCCCAGTTTGTATTACCAACCCCCACAGGAGTTGGTGGACACTATAAACAAATAAAACCAATAGCCTCTCCTCCTGCGGGCTCATCCAGCCTGTCTTCTCCAAAAGATTATTTCGCAGAAGGCACCCGTCCTCCCTGTCACAGTCCATTGGCTTTGGAGTCAACTTCCCAGGTGGTCACTCTAGGTTCAGATCCAGTGGTATCTCTAGTTGTCCCAGTGAGACTTCAGACACACATGCCCTCTTATGGTAGTGCAATGTATACCACTCTGTCCCAAATATTGGTTACTCAGCCACATTGCAGCCCCTCCTCCGTAGTTATGCGCAAGTTTAATGATAGCCGATCTAAAGGATTGCATGGCTATGACTTGTCACATATTTTACCCGAAGATCAGAGTAATCGTTGCCAAACACCCTATCTGCGGGTGCCATTTGCAAAATTAGAAACAAGCAACTATATAACATTTACATCTTCAGCTGAAAGTACGCTTGGGTTTGATGGAAGCTCATCATCAGTTGGGGGCAATAAACGTATGTTATCCCCTGCTGGCAGCTTGGAGCTTACCATGGAGACCCAACAGCAAAAGAGAGTGAAAGAGGAGGAAGTTTCTGAAGAAGAAGGTCAATTTGAGTTACTGAAGGCACAGCCCAAAATACAGCAAGAGATGAAAGAGTGTAGCACAGTAACTGAAGATCCTTTTGTCATCAGAACAGAAAGCAAAGTAGAACTGTTAACCTCTCCTCCTGCTATCCAAGAGCAGGCGTTACTACAGGAAAGGCTCAAAAGCTTTTCACCAACTGTTGCAGGGCCTTCACATAGTGACTCACCAGAGGATTATAAAAAGCAGACGTATACATGTAACATAACCGTGAAGACAGAGGATCCTGACGACGTGTTTGTACCTAGTTCCTCATACACCAGTTCTAGCTCCAAGGCACCACTTAGCCTCTGTGTTCTGGAAGGTATAGAAACTAATAAAGGACAAACATATCCAACCCTCCACACAACCACTAATGTCAGTTGGTGCTACTTGAACTATGTCAAGCCAAATCATGCCCAGCAAACTGACCGAAGGGCTTCTGTTTATAGTAGCTGGTGCATCAGTTTGTACAACCCCAATCTCCCTGGCATCTCCACCAGAGCAGCACTGTCCCTGCTAAGGTCCAAGCAGAAAACCAGCACTGAAATCTATACAACGGCCAATGCTCCACATTCTGACACAGACCTGCTGGTGCCATCAAGGACCCAGAACCCTAAAATGACAGAGGTGAGAAATGCTATTTTTTTGTACTAGAGTAATATTGTTTGAGGTATTGATGGTAAAGACCAAGAATCATTACTTTAGCAATGTCCTCTTTTGTGTCTTATCCTGAGTAATGTACATATCTCTGCGTCAGTGCATGATCAGACTCCTCTGACACTGAATATCATGATAAACTGTATAATGATGCTGATAGAGATTGCACTGTATAATGATTCTTTATTCACTCATAATAGACTTTCAGTTCTGTATAACATTGCCAACTATCTAAACAACATGAAAGAAAATAAAGGGAAAGAAACATGTTCATATAAAAGTTATATATAGAAGCACACAACAATTTATTATATAATCAGATCTTTGTATTTTTTTCATAGCTGGTAGCAGTGACATTAAAAAAGCAAAAGGATAAAATCATGAAGACTGGAGACACTAAAAATTAATTCATGTACATTAGGAAACCTTCTCCACTTCTGCATTTCCACCAACATTAACCATAAGAATTTGCAAATAGAGACAAACTACTCTTTATTGAAAGAGATGAATTAAAAAACAAGGGAACATCCATTAGCCAGATATTAGCTTTCAGCTATAGCAAAGTAAAGTTTGTATTGAATACTGTTTAGAAAAGAACTAAAAATTATAACAATTCAGGTCAATGTAGATAGGATATTGATTGAAGGACAAATTGGATTATCGTTTGGAGCCTGGAAGGATTTTTTTTACCCATTTGAAGCAAAATTGGAAATGGCTTCAATGGGATCTTGTTTGTTACACTGGATCAATAACGGAGATCTGGCAGAACTTGAACTTGATGGACTAACAAGTATGTGACCACTACTGAACAACTTCGGACTTTTAAGGATGAATTCTTAGTGATATCATTTGTAGTGTTTTCAAACCTACATGATATGGTCTAGTTTTGTGCAACTTCCCACCTTTGTGCTTATGAGTAGGACTATGTTTTCTAATCTTTGTCAAACCACTAAATCTTGACACAGTGCTTTTCATGATTTTGTTTTTAGGCATCCCTTCTCCCCCAGTATTGATGGTTCCCAGGACCACCCCTTTTTTGTGTGGCTTTTTTTTGTATTGTTTTGTTTTAGTAACTATATAACATAGCTTCTGAATGTTTTTACCATCGTTTTGTTTGGTATCCTATTGAAATGTCGCCCTCTAATTGGCAACCATCAAAAGGGGGAGATCATAATGCCGACCGAATCAAAAGGGCGACATCAGAATGTTGCCCACATCAAAAGGGCGACATTCTGATGTCTCTCACTTAAGGGTTGTCAACTAGAGGGTGACATTTCAATAGTAAACCATGTAAATAATTTAACTTTTATTCTGCTTTACATTGCATACTTGACATTGTGCCCTATGGCCCTCAAAGGGATAAACATTTCCTTCTTTTGTTTTATCCACTGGTTACCAATATTGTTGTATAGCAACAATAGCTTTAAAAACAACGAGTAAACCATTTTAATAGTAAACCATTTTGTATTTGTAACTATGAAAAATAATGAATGTTTACTTCTATAATTAGTTTATATTTTTGCACATCACCTTGTTTTACTTTTTTACATTTTAGTTGTGTTGAATGCACTATTGTTTTTTTATTGTTATTTCTCTGTGGTCCAGTGTGGAACCCACTGGGTAAAGTCTCCTCCTCCAGGAGGACAGGGCACTGAAGTGAAGACTGCCTCCTCCCTTCTACTTTTCCAACACCTGATTAGCTCAATTTTAAGTGACGTGGTCTGGAGGTAGCATGGGCACAGTTCTCCTTATTTTTTGCTTTTATTTCTTAGTATACAGTGCCATATAATAACCCATTAGGTGTGCTCCTATTCCTGTCTCTCTCCAGTGCAAAGGTTTATTTTCCAGGACCACAAACCATTGGTGGTTGGCATGTTGTTGTAGCCTTTACCTCACTATAGCTGCCTAAAAACTCTCTTCATTCATTCTAATGGGACCCTGAAGACTCATAATTACATGTAAGTTAACCCATTTAGTGCTTTGGCCCTATAAGTGTCTCCCTGTTCTCTGGCATCCACTTGTTTATTTGGATTGTTGCCTGGCTTGCATTCTCTACATTCTACTTGTACTGCTTGTATTTAAAGGGATAGTAACCTCCCAACAACTTGATGCGAAAATACAGCAAGCATACAAACATAATGAACGCACTTAGTCCCATCTTTCAAACCGTTATGGTTTGGGAGATGTAAGGCAAGACAGTCCTCCGGTCCCTCCCCCTTCTGCCTGACGAGCTGTAAATCTGTCAGAGGCAGAATCCGGTCGGCCGACTTTCGGCGGTTCTGCAGGAGTTCTGACATCTAGATATCTCCGTATAATTACTTCATAGGAATGGTCTACAACATGTGCTTGCAAGCCAGGCACATGTTTTAGACCATACCCATGAAGTAATAATAAGGAGGTATCTAGATGACAGCGCTCCTGCAGAGCCGTCTGGTGCTGGAAGCCGGATCTCATGACGTCTGCTATACAGCGGACGTATGAGAAGGGGGAGGGAGCAGAGGTCTGTCTTGCCTTACATCTCTCAAACCATAACGGTTTGAGAGATGGGACTAAGTGCGTTTAGTATGTTTGTATGCTTGCTGTGTTTTCGCATCAAGTTGTTGGGGGGGTTACTATCCCTTTAATATTTGGCTTCTATAAGGATGGAGGGGGGTTTAGTGCTTTTCTGTAACGTTGTAGGACTATTAACCCCTGCTCTACCTTCCTTCTTATATGGGCACATTTCCCCCCTTGAGGGACTCTGCCCTTAACCCTTTGCTTTGCAATGCATTCCGTACCCCTCTGGCACTCATAGGGTTAAGGCACTGGGCTTTTCTATTGATTCACTTTTGCTTAACCCTTTGATTGCCAGAGTGGTATGGAATGCATTGCTTTTCAATGCATTCCGTACCACTCTGGCACTCAAAGGGTTAATATTTGTTACCTTTTTAAGTTTATTCCTTAATTTTACACAATTTGGACATGGTACCTTTAAAATGGATGCCTGCGCAGTGGCCATTTTTGAATAGTACACAAAACTTATATGGAACATACATCGCCGGTTGCATCTAGGAGTCTGCTGGTCATCTCACTGTGCTCCTTATGAGGCTCACTATCTAGCAACCCCTTTGGGACTGCCTCCTGTTACCAGGGTCTGCTGTTTTTACACAGCTGGAGAGCCATAACACAATTTTAAAGGGAATTGACTAGGTTTCTTATAAATCTCTCTTTCCCGGGTTTTCTAGAATGGGAAGAGGTAGTCTTAGGATAATATTCTTCTTTGGATTCGACATGCTGTGCAGGGGCTAGTCTCGCCTTTCTTCTTGCCAGTTTAACCCCTTGCAGTCAGATAAGTACATTTGCATACTTTTAGGTACTTTTTTCTTGTCTTTTATACTATTTTGTGGAGTGTTCTATGTCAGAATCTAAGAGACACATGGGCAAGTCCAAGACTAAGGATTCTGGGGTTCCCCTACCTAACTCCTTAAACCCGTTGTTTCTCATGCCAGACTGGGCTCTCTAGAAAGCATTCTTCCAATTTTGTCCCTCTTGTTCTATTATTTATTTAGCCACCTCTATCCCTTCATCTAAGGAGTTCTCTGTCTTGGTCTGTGGGACACCCTGTCCCCCAGTAGGAGCTTGAGCCCTCTATTTTGTGGTGACACATACTGGAGATTCCTCTGCTGAGGTAGGGGAAACTGAAAGTGATGACATTGATTGTCTCTTTCCATGGTGGGGCCATTATGTGGATGACTTTAGCCCCTCCATAGAAGGACTTATTGAAATGGTATTTGAGACTTGTCATGTCTCAGAGGCCTCGGATCCCAGTTTCTTCTTCCCCTGGCAGTTTTAAAGGGATATTAATGTCCCCAAAAAACGATAAGCTAAATGGTAGATGGAATTAAAAAAGACTTAATGCGCTACTTCCTATCTCTCAAACCTTTATGGTTTGAGAGATATATGAAAATAAAGGTCTCCACTCCCTCACCCTTCTCATGCGTCAGCTGTATAGCTGATGGCATGAGATCCTGCTTCCGGGATCACACGGCGGCTCTTCAGGAGCACTGTCATCGAGATATCTATCTATAAGTACTTCATCAGTATGGTCTACAACGTGTGCCTGGTTTGCAAGCACACATTTTAGACCATTCCGACGAAGTATTTATAGTTAGATATCTCGGTGACAGTGCTCCCGAAGAGCCGCATCTGGTTGCTCGACCAGATTCTGCCTCTGACAGATTTACAGCTCGTCGGGCAGAAAGGGGAGGGAGCAGAGACCTTTATTTTCATATATATCTCAAACCATAGAGGTTTGAGAGATACAAAGAAGCGCATTAAGTCTTTTAATTGCATTAACCATTTTCTTTATAATTTTTTGGGGACCTTACTATCCCTTTAAGTGACATTCTTTAACTGTTGTTTTCTAATCTGTAGACCTTTTTGGCTGAGGCCTTAGTGCAGTAGGCTATGTGCTGCTGCTACTTCTGCTAGCAAATTCCACAGCTTTTAAGGATCAGGCCAAGAAGCACCTGGACTCCTTTCTGAAAGCAAATTTTGTGGCCTTTGGTGCCGCCTACTGTCCCATCTTTGCCATTGCTTGGATGACTAGGGCCATGGCTGAAGTGGCCTTTGATGCCTCTAGATTTCCTGCAGGGCCTATGCTTTTTCAGTAGCTGCACGTCATACTTTGTGGTTTAAGATCTGGATGGCTGACCAGTCCACTAAGAAGTCTCTGTTTTTTTTTTCCCTTTGTGGGCCACCAATTGTTTTTCCCTCGACTGGACAAGTTTATCAGCCATGCCTCTGCGGAGTAGGAGTACCGTGCTGTCTCAGTTCATGCCTAAGCATGCCTTTTTTTCCATAGGAAGATGTGTGACTTTCCTTACTCCCGCTAGTTTGGATATGTGCCTAGGTCACCAATTCCTCAGGCAGCACAGGTGCATCCCCCACAAACCCAAGCCAGCAAGGAGACTGTGTGGAGGAGACTTTTGGAGCCTATGTTTAGAGAGGACCTTATTAATAAAATCATTTTATAGGTGGTATTACTTGGTACTAGCCATTATTGACAAATATCTCTAGATATAAAAGCACAAAATAGTACAAAAAAGGAAAACAGGACAGAATAAAAGGACCTAATTGTAGTATTCAATATGAACAATAAAAAATAGCATCAATAGTTCCACTCACATGTAAACTATCTTTGGTAGAAAGTGTATCTTGGGTCATAACCCCTATAGTCAAAGAGCTGTACCTGTAGACTCCTCTGCTCTCATCAGAGATCATATGAATAGTCTGAGTAATGTGTTTGATGTAATAGTTTGTACTTTCTCCAGGAATATCACCGGGAATCAGAGTGTCTGCGTCATTTTCTGTTTACACCGGCAATCAAACAGGTATTACAGGTGTAAAGGTCCTTTACATGGAGGTAGAAAAACAGCTGGACAACATACACAGAAAAGCGACTCCGTCAGCAGCAGTGGTGGAAAAACACAGAGAGATGAGGAGCAGGGATTCATGGGGGACGTGGGAGGGACAGACAGCAAGGAGAGTGATAAATAAAAAGATAACAGGAACCCAACGCATATTGTGGAGTTCCGACTCCACTTCCTCATGGGAGCAACGTCAATAGCTGTTTTTATAAGGGACCATTTCATCTTTAATAACTGTTTGATTGGCAGTGGAAACAGAGGGAAATACTGATTCTCAGTGTTATCGATGGAGAAAGTACAAACTGTTACAACAGACACGTTACTCGGACTACGTGACTCATTGATAGCGGTTGGGACCCTAGATACGCAATCTACGCAAGATGAGTTACATGTGAGTGCAACTAGTGATTTTATCTTTTTTATTGTTCATATCAAATACTACACTTAGATCCTTTTATTCTGTCCTATTTACACTTTTTTGTGCTGTTTTGCACGTTTATATGTAGAGATATTTGTCTATTTCTGATGGACAAGGCCACCAATATATTCAGCAGCATTAGTACAGAATTTAGACTGGACCTAATATTTTGAGGCCTTCATCTATTCCGCTATCCCATAGTTTAATTTTCATCTCCATTTTCATTCATAATCTCAAGTACCATCTCTCAATAACTCATCACTGACATTGTGTACTTGAGACTAATATAATATATGATTGTGAGCCCGTTCTTTTATATTCCATGGAACTAAGGTACTGTTTTTTCTTTACATTGGGATTGTTTGGGATAGATACATTCCCTGAAATACCCGTTGACATGTTCTCTGCAGGACTATTTTATGTACTTACATTTATATATCCTTTGTTGTGTTGACTTCTTATATAGTTTTTACTAGTAGATAGACATGACATACTAGTACACAGTACTGTTTTGTGCTATTTTTTTTTTTTTTTTTTTTTTTACTGGTCATTATTGGTCTAATTTTGGAGTGCTGTACTAACATTTTTTCTTGTTTCTGTTCTTTTCATTAATATATTTAATTGGATGGCAAGCACCCATGTGTGATACATATGGATAACTTCCCTAGATTAATTTTTTGGTGTGCCAGACTTCAAATTATTAAGTTCCACAATTTGACAGACCAGGCTGTAAAAAAAAAACCTTCCTCTGCTGAACTTGAAACCCCCTTTTCTCTAATCTTAAAGGGTGGCCCCTAGTTATTTGATCCTTGTATCCACCTGGCATCTACTATAGAGTGTAACAAGATCTCCTCTTAATCGTCTTTTCTCTAGAGTAAATAAACCAGTTTGTCTAGACGTCCCTCATACTTCATGTCCTCCATTCCCTTAAAGGGATAGTAACACTTCGTTTTAACTTTATTTTATTTTGTAGGCATTAAAAAAACATGAAGAATGATATAAGTCTTATCTCTCAAACCTTTATGGTTTATGAGATATTCACAAGCAAAGTTCCCCTCCCTGCCCCTTTTTCCTAGTGTAAGCCATATCTTCTCAGATGTCAGTCTGGTTGTATGACAGTACAGATAACAGAAGGGGACAATCTTCTTTGTATTAAAACAATGAAAGCCCTTCCCCCCCTTGACAAGTTTTTCAGCTTTTTCCATTATCTTAATTGAAGATTGTCCCTCTCTGCAGTCTACCTGGGCATCTCCCTTCTTATCTGGCTGAACAGGGGGGGGATACTTTGTTTGTGAATATCTCTTAAACCATAAAGGTTTCAGAGATAAGACTTATATCATTCTTCATGTTTTTTTAATGCCTACAAAATAAAATAAAGTTAAAATGAAGTATTACTATCCCTTTAATTCGTTTTGTTGCTGTACTCTCTCCAGTTCACTGCATATTTGAGGTGAGGTCTCACCAACAATTTGTACAGTGGTAGTGTTTCAATTTCCCTTTTTATGCAGAATAGGATTTTGTTTGGTTTTGCTGCTGCTGTTTGACACTGATTACTTTTTACAAGTTTGTAGTTTACAAGGATGTATATAGATCCTTCTCTATAGAGTCTCCTAAAATAATTCCATGAAGTTCATAAGTAGCATTGGGATTTTTTATTCTGTAAATATTTGATTTTTGATTTCTATACCTATTTCCAGGTAATTTTTAAACTTGTTAAAAAGCAGTGTACCGAAGTTGCCTTGTTATCAAATTCACTGTTTAACTCTGTAAGGCTAAAATCGAATTGTTTCTTCTGTCCTATACTTTCTGCTTATCCCCCTTTACTGATCTTTATCATCTATTTTTCCTTTTCTCATTGCCCCATCTTGTGAGATTGTTAGAGTTTTCTCTTGAGACTTGAGGTAGGGGGCAGAGGGCATGGTTGCCGTACCTAATTCTCTTATATACCACTTCAGAGACCGTCCCCATAGGTAAAAATTCAGGATCTATATAGCCTGACACAGATCTTAATCTGTGATGGTGTATGTTCCTCTCAACATGCTTAACCAGGTATTCTGATACCTGAACACTCTATGACTTGCATTTGTTTATGTATCATACTGTGACTGTAACTGCTATGTGGTAGAGTATGTTTTATGCTTTTGACAATGAATAAGTTAAAAAATAAGTAGTGTACCAAGTACTGAACCCTGAGGTACTTCACTTTCAACGTAAACTAGTTACAAAACCACTCTAAATGAGCGCAGAATACCACAAGTTATATGGCAAGTATGGTCTTACCAGTCCCAAATAGAACCAAAAGAGTCTCTAAAACCGTATCCAACTCTTCACTGATGCGGTGCTGCCCCTTGGTTAGAACTGCTGTCAAAACGGTTCTTCATATACATGTAAAAACAAAAGCACACGTTCAAAGTGCAGACAGCTTGAACTATGATGACTACCACCGATGAAAATCACCTTCTTTTGTGCTCAGTTATCCTACTTCGATTTCCCAGAGGCAGAAACCAGCCTCATAATTGGCAAGCATTCACTGAATAAACTCCAGTGCCTGTATCTCTGCCAGTCTCTCCCCGTCCTTGTCCTTCTCCCCTCTGGATTTCTTCAATCCACTGACTTGGACTTCCAGCTTCACACCTCCCCTTGAATGCTCTTTAATCCCACAGGATTTGCCTATGCTTGGTACGTGACTAGTACTGGTGCTAATATAATATATGTTCTGGGGGACACTCTGGACTAACTTGGAAATATTAATGACAGATATGCCAATATAAAATAGTGCTAAAATTATTAGCAAATGAAATATATTTAATAACCAGTTTGTTACAATCAAGAACGCTACCACAATCTGTATATATTATCATAACGTAAAATTCATTGAACTCATCAAAGGGCATCCAGTCCGCAGACCCAGAGCACCTCCCAACATCCTCGGCCAAGACTCCAACAGACAAGACGACACAGAAGGGGAGAGCTTCTACGGGTCCACTGATCCCTAAACAGCCACAGACTCCAACGTGTGTAAAAAATCGGTTTTATTATATCAAAACATTAAAAACAAAAGCTGTAATTTGTAGCATATTGACACACTGGAGCAAGACACGGAGTACATGCTAGCCGCCTAACCCGTTTTGTGAGTCAGTCACTTGGGACATAGGACGATTCCAACTGAGGAAACCATTTTTCTCTGTCGTCCAATATAGGTTACTGGTAACGTTGGGTAGGAGATCACCCCTTTAAGTAGGCAGGAAGAATTCTTGAAGAGAATCCTGGGTGGAGCCTACTTCCTCTCCTTAGCTGCATCTAGCCACTTCCTCTCCAGAAAGATTTGTTCCTTGATGAAGATACAAGGCAAGAGAACAGTTCTGCTATAGTTTTAGCTTATAGTTTTGTTTTCTGTTAGATATGGAATACCACCATTAGGCAGATTACCATTACTGACATTCCCTAGTGGATAGTTCAGTTCCCAGGTGCTATGGTGGACCTCTTAGCCCTGGGGGCAAAATCTTGTTTGACAAGTTCTTTCCTTAGGAGTTGCCCACTGAGACTTCTTCTTTACACTTGGTAATCTGAAGACAGAAGACTTGATGAAAAGGTGAGCGACCCTTTGAGTGCTGAGGTCCACTTGTCCCACGTTTCCTCTCCGCATAGAGGTCCCCTTTGGAGTTCCTATTACATACTCCTGCACTCATTGGGTTTGGCTGTATGTCTGTTGGGCGTTTTGGAGCAGTGTTTCTGTGGTAAATGTAACCCTTTCTCTGCCAAATGGCATCTTTTTGGGGGGTTTCGCACTTTTCCCTTCAGGGTATGGTGTTTATTTGACTTTTAACTTGTTCTGTGGTGTTTTTACAACTTTTTTTTTACCTCAGTGTAAGATTTAGCAAACTTGAGTTTGCGCACTTTACCGCATAGATGCCATGGTCCATTCACCTCTATGGGACTTTACAGTTTGGGACATATCTCTGCAACCGCTCAACTGAGCAACGTCAGAGACTGCTTATTTTGTTTGTCTGCCATTGTTCTATCATCCGATCAATGTTCTGTGTATTTTGGGGGGCTAAGGGGGCTTCGGGCACTGTTGGGGTTCTTTTTTAGGAAAACTACATTTCCCATGAGAGCTTGCTTTGCGCACTCGTTTCTGATTGGCTCCTGTCGCGGCAGCCATTTTCTGCTTTACCTTCACGAGTATCCTACTCAGGGCTTGGACTCTCCTTCTCTCTTCAGCAGATTAACCCTTTGCTTGGCAGATAAGTGAAAATTAGCGATTTCTGGGGGGAAATTTTAATCTTATACACTGAATTGGGTTGTTTCCTTATACTTGGGAATTTTTGACACTGTGATGATGTCAACTCTGTTGTAGCTTGGGGCTAGACTTAAGACTAAGGATACTGGGGTGTCTGGGTCCTCTATTGCGCACTGCTTCTGATGTCAATCAGGGTTACCTAGAGAATACTCAGGTCATTTATGCCCAGCATGCACTGCTGCCCCTGCCTATCACCCAGGGACCTCCAGCCATTCACAAGAGCCAGTTTGGATGCAAGAGTTTAAGGCCACTACTAGAGAACAGGAGCCTAATAAGCAGTCTACCTGTTTTCCACCTATCCCCACTCTTGACCATCTGGTATCTGATGAGTGGAAAGCTCCTGACAAGAAGCCTTCTGTTTCTAAGAAGTTTGCTAAATTATACCCCTTTTCTGAAGGGGCATTAGCTGAATGGGCTCATCCACCTAAGGTGGACGCTCCAGTTTCTAGTCTTTCTAAATCCACTGCTTTAGCCATGGCAAATGCATCTGTCCTCAAGGACTGGACTGACAGGATGCTTGAGACATCCCTGAAGACCATGTTTGCTGTGGCCGGTACTTCCTTGCGCCCAGCTTTTGCTGCCGCTTGGGTGAATAGGGCCATTGCAGTTTGGGCTGAACAGCTCACTGTGGCTGGCAATCAGGGTGCTACTACTGCTGATATGTTGCAACTCCTTGACAACATTTCTGAGGCTCAGCATTATGTTTCTTCTGCTATTTTTGACTCCATCTGCTTGGTGGCTAGGGTTTCTACCATGTCTGTGGTAGCCAGACGGGCTCTTTGGCTCAAGATCTGGTCTGCAGACACTACCTCTGAGAAAGCCTTCCTCTCATTGCCTTTTCAGGGTACCTCCCTGCTTGGGACGGAGGTTAAGGACCTCATTAGTGAGGCCACAGGGGGTAATAGTACTTTGCTGCCTTTAATGCCTAGGAAGAAGCCTCCAGTGAAGTGGAATCAGCTTTTTCGTCTTTTTCAGGCTGAGGCGTGCACAGCAAACCCGGCGGTTCCCCAGGTTCCACGCTCCTCCTCCAAGGCCAAACAACAATGGAGGGCCAAGTAGTCCTCCACCAAGCCCAAGACTTCCAAACCTGCTTCGGCATGACTTGCCAAACCCCGGTCCCCACGTACCAGTGGGTGGTCTTCTGCACACTTCCTCAGTGTCTGGATAGACACCGTGGGGGATCCGTGGGTTTTGCAGGTTGTGCCAGAGGAGTACAGGATCCCTTTCATCTCTCTTCCCCATTAAGGTTTTTTCCTTCTCACACTCCTCAGGGAGCGTAGAAGTGCCATCTGTTCCACGGTGCTATCCAGACTCGCTTGGACAAGGATGTTCTGGAGCCAGTTCCAGGGCCGGAAATGGGTTTTATGTTTTTACTCCAAACTGTTAATGGTTTCCAAGAAAGACAGTGGCTGTCATCCAGTTTTGGACCTCAAGGAACTCAATTCCTTTGTGGTCAAGACTCATTACCACCAGGAGTCCCCGTGAACTGTGATCGTGGCCATGTCTCCAGGAGAATTCCTCGCTTCTCTGGACCTTCAGGATGCATACCTGCATATTGCCATCCATCTAGAGAGCCGGCAGTACCCTCCGGTTTGCTTGTGATCAAGGGCATTTTCAGTTTTCTGCTCTTCCCTTTGGTCTGACTACAGCTACCCAGGTCTTCAATCATGTCCTGGGTGCATTAGTGGCTGCTCTCCACTGGGATGGCATCAGAGTCACTCCATACATGGACAACTTGCTTCTAAAGGCCCCCTCTTCGGAACTCCTTCCTCAGCAGGTCAAGGACTGCATTCATGCACTGACCCATCACGGATGGATCCTCAACATGGACAAGTTGCACATTGTACCATCTCAGAGACTAGTCTTCCTGGGTCTCCTCTTCAACACCAAACAGGTTATGGTGTTTCTCATGGACGAGGTGGCTCACCAGATTGTCCACAAAGTGTCTGCTGTTCTGGCTTACGGCCAAGAAGTTGACCTCCCTAGTGGTCACAGCAGTGCCCAGGGTCGGTGGTTTCTGGAGGAATCTCTCCTTCCCATCAATGTGTTGGAGCTTCGGGGCTATATTTCATGCTCTTCGCCACTGGATAGTCATCTGGAGGGATGCCCAGTCAGAGTCCAGTCCGACAAAGCCACGGCCGTGGCTTACATCAATAAGTAAGGCAGTATAAGACGTCTCACTGCTTGGTTATAGGTCAAAGCTATTTAAACCTGGTCAGAGGAGCATGTTCCTGCCATATCCACAGTTCATATTCCCGGCTTAGACAACGTGCTGGCAGACTTCCTAAGTCAACACACAGTGGACAATGGAGAGTGGGAACTGAATCAAGAAGTGTTCAACCTCATTGTACAGAAGTGGCGACGAGGCAGAATCGGAAGGTTCCATTGTTCTGCTCTCGCTGGAGGGACCCTCTAGCTGTGGCAGTGGATGTTATGTCGATCTCATGGCACTTCCCTCTGGCGTACATCTTTCCTCCCATCCCAAGCTACACAGGGTGTTGTGGAAACTGCATCTGGAGGGCTCTCCAGTCTTTCTGATTGCTCCGTACTGGCCTTGTCAAGCTTGGTTTACGGAGCTCCTGAATCTCTCAGTGACAGAGCGCTTCAGCTTCCCCGCCGTCCATATCTCCTCCTGCAGGGGTACCTGTGGAAGGAGGATATGGAACGTCTGGGTTTGACGGCATGGAAATTGAATCCTCAATACTGAAGAAGAAGGGTTTCTCTTCTGGTGTGTTGGCCACTATGCTTAGTGCCTGTAAGCCTGTTTCCTCTAAGGCCTACCATATAGTCTGGTCCACCGTTCTCTCTTGGTGTGCTAACAAGAATCTTTCCTAGGACTTTGATCTTCCTACGGTCCTGTCCTTTCTGTAGGACGGAGTGGATAAGAGCCTCAGTATGAGTTCCGTTAAGGTTCAGACTTCTGCACTCTCTGTTTTCTTTCAGAGACGCATCACTATCCTTCCAGATGTCAAGGTTTTCTTTCAGGGCATTGCTCATGCTCGTCCTGCCTTTAAGAACCCTACTTAACTTGGTTTTGGGTGTTCTTCAGCTCCCTCCATTTGAGTCCTTGGCTACTATGGCCTTTCTCCTGGCGATTGTGTCTGTTCGCCGTGTTGCGGATTTGCATGCCCTGTCTTGTAAACCACCCTTTTTGGTGTTTCACAAGGACAAGGCTGTTCTTCACACTTCTCAGGAGTTTCTCCCAAAGGTGGTCTCGGAATTCCACATTAATTAGGAAATTGTGGTGCCCTCTTTCTGTCCTGACACTACATCCGACAAGGAAAGGGATCTTCACTTGTTGGATGTGGTGCAGTGTCTCAAGCTCTGTGTGCATCGCACTGAGTCTATTCGCCAGTGTGACTCCCTGTGTGTCATTCTCAAGGGTCTTAGGGCAGGGAGACCAGCATCCAAGGTGACCATAGCGTCTTGGATAAAGTCTACTATTCGTAAGACTTACGAACTGCAGAAGAAGCCTGTTCCATTTAGGGTTTCGCCTCATTCCACTAGATCCATTGGGGCATCTTGGGCTTACAAGAATCAAGCCTCAGCTGATCAGTTGTGCAAGGCTGCCACTTGGTTGTCTGTGCACACTTTTTCTAAGCACTACTGCGTTGATGTGCTGGCGTCGGCCGATGTCAGCTTGGGATGGAAGATCCTAGAGGTGGTTTTTGCCTGTCTAGGTTCTCCTTTCGTCTCTTCAATGCTCCTTCACTTTTGAGCCCAGTTGGCTCGAGTTTGTGTGCTGTGCTACGTTCCTGTGTGGTTATGCACTGGTTTTGTGTCCATTGACACTTCATTGTTATTGTTGGGCTTTCTATGATCTTATGGTTCATATAGGCTCTGCTGACTTTGGGGGCTCTGCGCCTGGTCCTTGCCGTACTTCCCTCCTCTGGGAAACTCAATGGTTGGACATCCAGAAGTTACCAGTAACCTATATTGGACGACAGAGAAAAGAGGATTTTATTCTTACCTGTTAAATCCTTTTCTTTTAGTCCATATAGGTTACTGGTCTCCCACCCAGTCAAGGGACGATGCTTGGCTCTCCTGTGACCGAACGTGGGAGTCCTTTCGGGTTCATGCTCTCAGGAGTCTTCTTTTCCCTTCTTACTACCTAGTTGCTAGTTAGTATCTCAAATCTTTCTGGAGATGGGTAGATGTAGCTAAGGAGAGGAGGTAGGCTCCACCCAGCATTCTTGTCAAGAATTGTTCCTGCCTACTTAAAGGGGCGGTCGCTCTCAGGAGTCTTCTTTTCCCTTCTTACTACCTAGTTGCTAGTTAGTATCTCAAATCTTTCTGGAGATGGGTAGATGTAGCTAAGGAGAGGAGGTAGACTCCACCCAGCATTCTTTTCAAGAATTGTTCCTGCCTACTTAAAGGGGCGGTCGCCTACCCAAAGTTACCAGTAACCTATATGGACTAAGAGAAAATGATTTAACAGGTAGGACTAAAATGCTCTTTTTGATAGCTCTAGTAGCTTCTCTTGCGGCCTAGAGCTGCTCACACATACAAATTTATGAAGTAGGGATAAGATGGAGTGGTGTGCTGTTCCTGTCTCCACAGCAACATCTCTTGTGCTCTATGGGGGTTTATATTTCCATGACTTGTGGGAGGTGTTGTTGTGGCAATGGGTAGTACATTTTATTTTATTTTTTTCTTGTTTTGTTTTTAACTTTGTGGATCTATGTGTGCAGGTGGGTTTGGACTATGGGAGAGGCTGCTTCAGAGCTTTGGAACGCATATGCATTCCAGAGATAGAGTTGGGGATTGTGTGCATGTTCGAACTGCCTGTAGGGCGTTGAAATGGCCGGAACGTGGATGCTATCCAGCGGCGTCATGTTGTATGCAGGGCAGGTCAAGACATGTGCACTGTTTCCTCAGTGGAGGAAGAGGAGATTGGAGACACATTACAAGTCAAGATTATGCGCTGTGGCGATTGGTTTTGGAGGTGGAATGCATATGCGTTCCAATGATGAAGAAATATGGCAAAGGAGGTGGAAATTCAGTGACAATATTAAAGTTTGGCACCAATTTGGATGGCGTTCTTGGATAAAAAGGTGGGTAGTGAAAGTGTCCACTTGATAAACTGCTGATGAAAAGTGATAGTAATGTAACGCATAGGGTAGAGAGTCGGTTTTTA
The DNA here is from genome assembly GCA_037306005.1 of Rhinophrynus dorsalis. Taxonomy (NCBI): domain Eukaryota; kingdom Metazoa; phylum Chordata; class Amphibia; order Anura; family Rhinophrynidae; genus Rhinophrynus; species Rhinophrynus dorsalis. The sequence continues at coordinate 272,086,145 of CM074719.1, forward strand.
TTTACCATGCATTGTATATACAGTTTTTATATTATTTTATTTGTTGTATAGTAAATATATTTCATTTGCTAATAAGTTTGGCACTATTTTATATTGGTATATCTGTCTTTAATATTCCCATGTGTGTCTAGAGGGTTCCCTATTGAAATGTAGCCCTTTATTGGGTGACCAATAAAAAGGCTCATTAAAAATGCCTCCCGGTGCAAAACAGCAAGATCAGAATGTTATCCTCAATGAAAGGGCAACATTCTGATATTGCAGGGTTACATTTCTGGGTCAAAATTGGACAAGCTGAGTGATTTCACAGTGCACAACACAATCTCCCTGCATTACTTCTGCACACAGAGCACTAAACCAGCATTCAACTCACATCCCGCAGCACACAGACCACAAATCCAATGTACTACATACATCCCACTGCACACAATCAACATCTAGCTCATACCTCACAGTGCACAGAGCACACAGCCATCACAGAGTGCATAGCCAGCATATACTGCATATACCTCCACAGAGCTGAGATTGGCCAGCACCCTGTAGCGCATGGAGAATGCAGCCAGCAATATGCACACAGCCAACGAACTGCATACTCCAAGCAGTGCACAGAGCATACAGTCAACACACACACACACACACACACACACACACACACACACAGCCAGCAAACTGCATACTCTCCAAGTAGTGCACAGAGCAATACAGTCAGCATAGTACATACATCCAGCAGCACCCGACCAGAGTACTACATATACCCAGCAGTTCACAGTGCACGCAGCCAGCTTACTACATACACTCTGAAATACACAGCCTGAGAATTATATACACCCACCAGCGACCCATCTCCCTGTGCACACGCACAGTACAGTGACCCATCTCAATGTGCGCCCATACATTGACACTAACTGGGGAGCAATGCCCAGCACAATGTCAGTACCAAGTGTGATGTTCAGGAGGATCAATTCCCAGGGCAGATTCAGTGACAAGTGCAGTGTCAATACCAGTAATGCATTGCGTACCCCTTTGGCACTCAAAGGGTTAAATCATTATGAATTTCGCTTCTCTGCATTGTTACAGTTCCAGGTCTCTATCCGTGTTATTCTACATGGTTCCGATAGTTTCAGTGAAGCATCAGTCTGTCCTGCATAGGCTGAGGAGGTTATTACTGATGTTCCACTGGGCAATACCAAGCAGTATGAACTAAACTCGTGGTGCAAGGGAAGAAAGATGAGCCAGAGTGGTGGAAGGTAGGGAGAGATGTGGGCATCCAGACCTTTAACCATTCGATATCAGAATGTCACTGTTTTCATTCGGACAACATTCTGATATCACTGTTTTCATTGAGGTGATATTTCATACCTGCCTTTTTGTATGTCACCCAGGAGATGGTGACATTTCAAAAGGATAGAGCCCAGAGTGTCCCCCAGAACATATATTATATTGGCACCAGTACTAGTCACCTACCAACCATAGGCAAATCCTGTGGGTTTAAAGTGGTGTGAACCTGGAAGTCCAAGTCAGTTGACTGAAGAAACCCAGAGGGGAGAAGGAAGAGGACGGGGAGAGACTGGCAGAGATATCTGCACTGGAGGTTACCTAGTGAACGCTTTCCAACTATGAGACTGGTTTATGCCTCTGGGAAATGTGAGTAGAATAACTGAGCACAAAAGAAGGTGATTGTCAACTGTGGTGATCATCAAAATTCAAGCTGTCTGCACTTTGAGCGTGTGCGCCCTTTGTTTATTATTATTATTAATCTTTATATAGCGCCAACAAATTCTGCAGTGCTTTACAGTAGGGAATGGACATACAGAGGTATTAAATAGTACAGTCAAATGTGGAGAACAGAAGGATCAGAGGACCCTGCTCGTGAGAGCTTACAGTCTAGAGGAAGGTAGGTTTGACACAGAAGGAGTAAGTGCTATTGAGTGTAAATGCCTCCTGCCACATGAACTGCTAGTCAGTGGGTGGAAGTGAGAAGTGCTGTTGAGTGCAGGTGTCCAGGCAAGGGGTGATGCTTAGCGATAATGTTTATGGAGGCAGTTGATAGGCTTCCCTGAAGAGGTGAGTTTTCAGGGAGCATCTGAAGATCTGAAGGCTAGGGGAGAGTCTGATTGGGCAGGAGAGGGAATTCCAGAGCTGAGGTGCAGCACGGGAGAAGTCCTGTAGGCGGGAGTGGAATGATGTGATAAGAGCTTTGGAGAGCAGAAGGTCGTGTGCAGAGCGAAGATGGCGAGAGGGAGTGTATTTGGAAATGAGAGATGAAATATAGAGTGGTGAGGGCTCTATAGGTAAGCACCAGAATTTTGAATTTAATTCTGTATGCTAATGGGAACCAGTGTAGGGATTGACAGAGGGGTTTGGTGTCAGAGAAGAGATGAATGAGGTAGATTAGTCTTGCAGCAGAGTTCATTATGGACTGTAGTGGGGTTAGCCGGGTGAGAGGAAGGCCAATGAGTAATGAGTTACAGTAGTCAAGACAGGACATGATGAGTGTTTGGATTAGAATTTTCATAGTGTCTTGTGTGAGAAAGGGTCGGATTCTAGAGATGTTGCGAAGGTGGAGGCAGCATGATTTGGAGATTGACTGGATGTGAGGAATGAAGGATAGGGCAGAGTCAAATTTGACCCCCAGGCAGCGAGCTGTAGGGGTCGGTGTGATGGTACCGTTGTTGATGGTGAGGGTAATATCTGGGGTAAGGCTGGTTGTAGTGGGAGGGAAGATGATTAGTTCAGTTTTGCCAAGGTTAAGTTTGAGTTGACAGGAGGACATCCAGGAAGACACAGCAGACAGTCAGATACTCGGGACAAGAGGGAAGGCAGAGGTCAGGGGAGGAAATATATATTTGAGTGTCATCAGCATAGAGATGATGGTGAAACCCAAGGGAGTTGATTAGTTTTCAAAGGGACACGGTGTAGACTGAGAAGAGCAAGGGTCCCAGGACTGATCCTTGAGGAACTCCAACAGACAGTGGGATGGGTGGAGAAGTGGAGCCAGAGTAGGAAACGATGAAGGAGCGGTTGCAGAGATAAGATGAAAACCAGGAGAGTGTAGTGTCACAGATACCTAGGGAGTGGAGGGCTTGGAGGAGGAGTGGGTGATCTGCTGTGTCAAAGGCGGCTGACAGGTCCAGGAGAATGAGTATGGAGTAGTGGCCTTTTGACTTGGCGGCGAGCAAGTCATTGGCCACTTTAGTGAGGGCAGTCTCAGTGGAGTGATGAGGGCGGAATCCAGATTGCAAGGGATCTAGCAGGGTGGGGCTGGGAGTGATGAAATGTCATGTCTGATATATTTAATCTTGTCCTTGAAGTGGGTGGCAAGATCTTTGGCAGAGAAGTTAGTGGAGGGTGTTTGTGTTGGTGGGTGTAGAAGAGATTTGAAGGTTGAAAAAAGGCATTTCGGGTTAGAGGAGAGATTAGAAATTAGAGAGGAAAAGTATAACTGTTTGGCCAGGGAGAGGGCAGAGCTATATGAACGGAGAATGAATTTCTCGTGTCTGAAGTCAGCTGTGGAGCGCGATTTTCCTCCAGTACCTTTTGGCAGTGCTTGAGCACCTTTGGAGGTATCGTGTTTGTCTTGTTTGCCAGGGTTGTAGTGGGGTTGTGCATGGGTGACGTGGAGTTGCAGGTGCCGCTGTGTCGTGGGCTGTTGTGAGAGTGCTGTTGTACAGAGCAGTAGTTTGTTCTGGGCAAGTAAGTGTGAGGATGGGGTTGAGAAGAGGTTACAGGGATGTGGAGAATTGTTGCGGATCAAGAATATGTAGATTTCTCCGCATGCTCTTGGTCACGGTGGGGAGAATGGGTTTGCGTGGTATGATGTGGTTACCAGTGAGGAGGTTGTGGTCAGAGTGGGGAAAGGGGATATTAGAGAAGTTGGAGACTGAGCAGAGGTTAGTGAAGACCAAGTCAAGGAAGTGACCATCACTGTGCGTGGGGGAGCTGGTACACTGTGATAAGCCAAAGGAGGTTGTTAAGGAGAGGAGTTTGAGTGCAGGGGGGATGTTGAAGTCACCCATGATGAGAGTAGGGACATCAGAGGACATGACGTGAGGGAGCCAGGATGTGAAGTGTTCAAGGAATTGAGTAGTAGGACCAGGTGGCCTGTATATGACTGCAACACGCAAGGGGAAGGGAGAGAAGAGGTGAAGTGTGTGAACTTCGAATGTAGGGAAGGAGAGAGAGGGAGCAGTGGGGATTACCTGAAAAATATAGTTAGGGGACAGCAGGATGCCTACTCCACCCCCTTACCTGTTGCCAGGCGGGGTGTATGCGTGAATTGAAGGCCTCCATGTGAAAGTGCGGCAGTGGAGGCAATGTCGGACGATGTGATTTTTTTGTGTTTTGTAACAACACACTGTTCCCTATCCTTCAAACAGTTTTCTATCTAGTTGCAAAGGTTATTCCTTAGCCCCAATTTTATATACCAGCCTTCTGCTTTACTATTATATAGGTTTCTACTTAATTCTTCATAGAAGCTCAAAATATTAATTTGTCAAGATCTATTCCTCATAAAACCATGATGATTCCTGCTAATAGTGTTATTTGCCACAGTGTAATCCTTAACATAAACCTTTATTATCCCTTCTAGCAGTGTTTTTTTCACTACTGAGGTAAAACTCACAGGTCTATAATCCCCAGATACTGTTTTAGCTCCATTCTTAATTAAAGACAGTACACTGGCTTTATGTCCATCTTGGGGCACTGATCCTTTGATGAGAGAGTCTTTCAAGAGCAAACAACTCACTGAGTTTCCGAAGAAACTTTTGAATGTATTGATCAGTTGTTTTATAAATTATATTTTTGTCCAGTCTTCCCATGACCTCTTCTTGTGTTTCCTTGTATATACTGATGCAAAGAAGTGTTCAGAACATGACTCTTTTCCTTTATCCTCCCTAATCAACTAGCCCATCTAATTTGTTAAAGGGCCAGTGTAACAGCTATTACGTTTTTTTCTATTTATGTATTTGAAAAACTTGTTTGGATTAGTTATGCTCTCCCTTGTAGTACAAGTTTAATTTTTCTAACCTAATTGCCTTTTTACAATCACGCACTGCCTGTATTTCAATGATAATCATTGTGTTCCTTAAATAGTTTAAGTGCCTTTTTTCCTTATTGTTTCTTTTGTTACATTTTCATTTAACCACACTGGTTGTGGTCTGCTTCTTTTGCATTTGCTCCTCAGTGGTACAGTATATATATATTATATATATGCCTCAGGATTTTTTCCTTTAAATAATGTATCTCAGTCAACGTGTGGCATTTTAACATTAACATTTTCAAAATTAAGAATTTTGTTTGAACCTGTACGGATTTGCTTCATCATACTGATCTCAAATGAAACCATTCTGTGATCATTGTTTCCCAAATGTTCACCTACTTTAATATTGCACACAATGTCTGTTATTTGTTCTAACTAGGTCCAATGCATTTTTATTTCTTGGCACTTCCACCTTTTGTCACATGCATCTATCCCTAAGCATGCTTATGCATCTGCTTCTCTTAGCACTCTGACAGGGTTCATGTCTTCAGTTTATATCTGGATAGTTAAGCTATCCCATTATTATAGTATGCCCAAGATGTACAGCTTTTTTAATTTGCAATAACTGTTGGGCCTCAGCATTCTCATCAATATTGGTGGTTTGTAGCATGTACCCACCAATGCCTTTTTTTAACCTTTTCAGTGCCAGAGGGGTACACAACGCATTGCTCAGGCACTGAAAGGGTTAAGCTTTTAGACCACAGTTAGCTTCAATTTCTAACAACAAAGACTCCACATTATATCCAGTGTCCTCAAAAATATCTCCCAGCAAACCTGAATTTATATCTAGTTTCCTCTGTTAATCCCCATCTCTCCTAAACAGGGAATAACCCTCAGTATTTACAGCAGTGTTATTATCCTTAGCTAGCCTACCACTATCTCTTATTATATTTTTTACTTTGTGTATTTTTTACATTTTGTTTTCCTTTTTTTAATAGTTCCTTTAGCCTGGCACTGGTGCAATTCTCTTGTCTGTTTCAATCTCCTTTCTTTGTACACATTTCTTTCTGATAGCTTGGTTTGTGCAGTGGCTCTCTTATCACCAGTGATGGGTATGTATCCTCCTGCATCCTGGTACAATTTAAGAGGTATATTTACACTTCCTTGCATACATCCTCTGTAACCCTCATGGTTGTGGTGCATACATTTTCCAGTTTATTTACTTGTTCCAAAGTGATGTTTCATGCCTTAACCCCTAGAGTGCCAGCTACTTACGCCGTACGAGTGGACACAGCTGTACCTGCTGTGCCACGCTCGTACGGCGTAAGAGTGAAATGCGGTCACTGCATGAGCCGGTATAACCGGCATGCAGTGGCCGCATAAAAAAAAAAAAAAACCCTGGCACTCATGGGGAGGCATGAGGATCACTCCTCATGCCTCCCCAGTTATTGATCTCCCAGCCGATCGGGCTGGGAGATCAATAAAGACAAAGGAGAAACAGAGTTTCTCCTTCCCCCTCTCTCCTACCCGAACTTCCGGGTAGGAGTGGGCGGGACCGGGGGAATCCCCCAAATGTCATCGGTGACATGGTCACCGATGACGTTAGGGAAGTTTCCCCGGTCCTGTTCACTCCTACCGGTGGTAGGAGAGAAGGGCAGGAGAGCTCTTGCTCTCCTGCGGTCGCATCATTGATCTCCCAGCCTATCGGCTGGGAGATCAATGACTGGGGGGACACCAGGAGGGGTCCTGATGTCCCCCACGAGGTCTGAAAAGTATAAAAAAATAAATAAATAAATAAAATTAAAGTAACCCTGTGAGTGCCACAGGGTCCCAGCACATTGCTTTGCAATGTGCTGGAGACCCCTGTTGCACTCACAGGGTCAATTCTTTGGGGGGGATTTTTTTTTTTTAAAGACCTCATTGGGGGGATCAGGGGGGATCCTGATGCCCCTCAATGAGGTCTATAATTGGAAAAAAAAAAAAAAATTTACCCTGTGTGTGCCACAGGTGGGGGTCCAATGCACCCCCCCCCCTCCTGTGGCACACACAGGGCTTTTATCATTATTTTGTTACCAGAGATTGTTGGGGGGCCATCAGGATTGCTCCTGATGGCCCCCCAACAAGCTCTGATTACAAAGTAATGATAAAAAAAAATTAACCCTCTGAGTGCCACAAGGGTCCAATGCATTGCTTTGCAATGCGCTGGAGACCCCGGTGGCACTCACAGGGACACTTTTTTTGATAACTTTTTTTTTTTTTTGTAAGACCTCATTGGGGAGATCAGGGGGGTTTGTATACCCCTCAATGAGGTCTATAATAAAAAAAAGTAAATAAAAAAAAAAAACATGAACCCTGTGTGTGCCACGAGGGGGGGCAATGCGCCCCCCTTCTGCGGCACACACAGGGCTTTTATCATTACTTTGTTATCAGAGATTGTTGGGGGGGTCATCAGGATTGGTCCTGATGGCCCCCCAACAAGCTCTGATTACCAAGTAATGATAGAAAAAAAATTAACCCTCTGAGTGCCACAAGGATCCAATGCATTGCTTTGCAATGCGCTGGAGACCCTTGTGGCACTCACAGGGTCACTCCGTTTGTGGACATATATTTTTTTTTTTACTAAGACCTCATTGGGGAGGGATCAGGGGGTCCTGACGCCCCTCAATGAGGTATATAATAAAAAAAAAAATAAATTAAAAAAAATTTAACCCTGTGTGTGCCACTGGGATAGGGGTTCAATGCAGACCCCCTTCCTGTGGCACACACACAGGACTTTTTATCATTACTTTGTGATCAGAGCTTGTTTGGTGGCCATCTGAATACAAAGTATCGATAAAAAAATTAACCCTTTGTGTGCTACAGGGGCCCAATGCATTGCTTTGCAATCCATTGGACACCCCTGTGGCACCCAAAGGATTATTTTTTTTTCCCCTTTTATTTTTTATTTAGACCTCATTGTATGGGTTCTGATGCCCCCAACGAGGTCTACACAAAAATATTGGGGGAAAAGCCCCAAAAAATGCAGGTGCCACGGGGGGGGTCCAACGCAGTGCTTTGCAATACGTTGGACCCCCTGTAACACACACACACACTTTTTTTTTTTTTTTTTATTATTCTGTTTTTAGACCTGGATGGGGGACACCAGGAATGTTCCTGACACCGCCTCCCCAACGAGGTATGAATACAAAATAATAATTAAAAAAAAAAACCTCTTTGTGTGCAACAGAGGGTCCAACGCATTGCTTTGCAGTGCATTGGGCACCCTTGTGGCATGCACAAAAAATGCCTCCGATTCCCCCCCCCACACACACATGTACCGTATTCCCCTGCCTGGTTCCACAGCCAACTGGCAGTCCCATTCCCCAGCCTGACCCCCAGCCTGTTTCTACTGCCTATTGGTAGACTCAAAGTACCAGTATGCACTAGATTCAGGCTGGGAATCAAACTTTGTATGAGGGGGACATACAGTGCACACTGGTAGTCACAGATCTCCCATACACACTCTCAGACACTGCCCCACCATCTCCACCATCCTTGCTCCTCTGCTCATACCCACACACACTGCCTAATCCCTCACCCTCCCACACTGTTACACTGGTAGTCACAGGTCCGCCCGTACACTGGCTGACGCCCTAGCTTCTTTCATCTGTTAGCCATAAAATCACACATACACTGTTTGCTTTCCCATTCCTGTTTCACTGGTAGCTACGCTCCTGTAGTGTAAATTGGTATGTCAACCCACAGCAGTGGGGTACCATTTTTCTTAGGCTGGCAAGAAGTCCTCCTAGGAAATCCCACGCCATTGAACCATTTTAGTATCTTTGAAGTGACTGATGTGTAAAACAAATGTTTGGTTTTTTTCCTGTAGCACCACATTCTGGAAATAGTTGTGCCAACTAACTTAGGGGTAAAAAGGCAAGTGACCCCTCATTAGATGCGGCATGTTGTCTTCTTTCCAAAATGGTATAGTTTATCTACCTTTTCTTCACTTCTGAAGGTGTTATAGCCATTTTCATAGAGGCAAGTCAGGTTTGAGAAAATGTTAGAAACATCAGTTTTTTTTAGTAGGTGTAGTTTTCTACTTCTAGCACTCCCTAAGATAGTTCAGCTCATACCAATGGGGTGTCGTTTGACTCCTAAGAGCTTTAGCTAACGAATGCAGTTGAAAATTCCATGGTTTTCACAGAGCTCCATACATTTGAAGGGGCAGAAATGTAAGAAAATGCCTTTTTTTCATTAGCGCAACTTCCTGGAAGCATTTGTGCATGCCAGCCTTTGGGTATGAAGGCAAGTGACCCCTCATTAGATGCGTCAGGTTGTTTGCTTTCCAAAATGGCATTGTTTTCTACCTTTCCTGCATATCTATTATGGTTATAACCATTTTAGTGCAAGCAGATAATTTAAGAAACAAAAGTGTCAGGTTTACGTACGTGTTCCTAGCACCCACATATTGTATGTTAAGCCACACAAATGGGCTACCATTTTTCTCATGTTGGTAGCAGGTACTGAATACAGCAGGAAATGTTATGGTTTTCAAAGATTTTAGTATCTTTGAAGTGGTGGAAATGTAAAAAAAACAAGTATTTATTCCCATAGCGCCATCTTTTGGAAATATTTGTGCACTTCAGCCCAGGGGTAGAAAGGCAAGTGACCCCTCATTTGATGCGGGAGAATGTCTACTTTCCAAAATGGTATACCTTTTATACCTTTCCGTCATGTCTCTAACAGTTATGAACATTTTAGTACAAGCAGCCATTTTCGAAGAAGCAAACAGGTAGGTGTAGTTATGCTTTTCTGGCACCCCTAAGGTATGTCGATTCATTCCAATGGGGTGTCATTTTTCTCCTAAGAGCACTAGCTAATGAATACAGTTGGAAATTCCATGGTTTTCACAGATTTCCATACAGATGAAGGGGCAGAAATGTAAGAAAATGCCATTTTTTTCCTATAGTGCCACCTTCTGGAAGCATTTGGGCACAACAGGCTTGGGGTAAGAAGGCAATTCACCCCTCATTAGATGCGGCAGGTTGTCTTCTTTCCAAAATGGTATGGTTTGTGTAGCCTTTCTTCACTTCTCTAGTTGTTATAACCATTTTTGTACAGACAAGTAATGTTTGAGAAAATGTTAGAAAAATTAGTGGTTGCAATAGGTGTAGTTTGGTACTTGTAGCGCCCACTAAGGTAGGGGAACTCATACCAATGAGGTGTCATTTTTCTCCTAAGAGCACTGGCTAATGAATACAGTTGGAAATTCCATGGTTTTCACAGATTTCCATACAGATGAAGGGGCAGAAATGTAAGAAAATGCCATTTTTTTCCTATAGTGCCACCTTCTGGAAGCATTTGGGCACAACAGGCTTGGGGTAAGAAGGCAATTCACCCCTCATTAGATGCGGCAGGTTGTCTTCTTTCAAAAATGGTATGGTTTGTGTAGCCTTTCTTCACTTCTCTAGTTGTTATAACCATTTTTCTACAGACAAGTAATGTTTGAGAAAATGTTAGAAAAATTAGTGGCTGCAATAGGTGTAGTTTGGTACTTGTAGCGCCCACTAAGGTAGGGGAACTCATACCAATGAGGTGTCATTTTTCTCCTAAGAGCACTGGCTAATGAATACAGTTGGAAATTCCATGGTTTTCACAGATTTCCATACAGATGAAGGGGCAGAAATGTAAGAAAATGCCATTTCTTTCCTATAGTGCAACCTTCTGGAAGCATTTGGGCACAACAGGCTTGGGGTAAGAAGGCAATTCACCCCTCATTAGATGCGGCAGGTTGTCTTGTTTCAAAAATGGTATGGTTTGTGTAGCCTTTCTTCACTTCTCTAGTTGTTATAACCATTTTTGTACAGACAAGTAATGTTTGAGAAAATGTTAGAAAAATTAGTGGTTGCAATAGGTGTTGTTTGGTACTTGTAGCGCCCACTAAGGTAGGGGAACTCATACCAATGAGGTGTCATTTTTCTCCTAAGAGCACTAGCTAATGAATACAGTTGGAAATTCCATGGTTTTCACAGATTTCCATACAGATGAAGGGGCAGAAATGTAAGAAAATGCCATTTCTTTCCTATAGTGCCACCTTCTGGAAGCATTTGGGCACAACAGGCTTGGGGTAAGAAGGCAATTCACCCCTCATTAGATGCGGCAGGTTGTCTTCTTTCCAAAATGGTATGGTTTGTGTAGCCTTTCTTTACTTCTCTAGTTGTTATAACCATTTTTGTATAGACAAGTAATGTTTGAAAAAATGTTAGAAAATTTAGAGGTTGTAGTAGGTGTCTTTTTGCACTTCTAGCATCCCCTGTGGTAGGTGAACCCATACCAATGGGGTGTCATTTTTCTCCCAAGAGCACTAGCTAATAAATATAGTTGTAAATTCCATGGTTTTCCCAGATTTCAGTACTGTTGAAGTGGCAGAAATGTAAGAAAATGCCATTTTTTTTCTATAGTGCCACTTTCTGGAAGCATTTGGGCACAACAGGCTTGGGGTAAGAAGGCAATTTACCCCTCATTAGATGCGGCAGGTTGTCTTCTTTCCAAAATGGTATGGTTTGTGTAGCCTTTCTTTAATTCTCTAGTTGTTATAACCATTTTTGTATAGACAAGTAATGTTTGAGAAAATGTTAGAAAATTTAGAGGTTGTAGTAGGTGTCTTTTTGCACTTCTAGCATCCCCTGTGGTAGGTGAACCCAAACCAATGGGGTGTAATTTTTCTCCCAAGAGCACTAGCTAATGAATACAGTTGTAAATTCCATGGTTTTCACAGATTTCAGTACAGTTGAAGGGGCAGAAATGTAAGAAAATGCCATTTTTTTCCTATAGTGCCACCTTCTGGAAGCATTTGGGTACCACAGGCTTGGGGCAAGAAGGCAAGTTACCCCTCATTAGATGCGGCAGGTTGTCTACTTTTCAGAAATATATAGTTTTATATAGTTATTCCACTGTTTTAGGGTAGTTTTACCACAAAAACCCTAGAATGTGCATTTTAGTTTATAAAGTTGAAAATGTCATTTTGCGCTGCTGGTGATTAGGGCTCTACGCTAGCCTTGGACTTAGGTAAAACTATACAAATTTGGTATTTTTTTACTCGGGGGACTCTGGGCTTTTTCAAATAATTGAAACTTTTTCAATCAAGGTAAATGTTTTTGATACATAGTATGTGATTTTAGCAAAATGAGTAAATTTTCACTTTTTTTTGTCATTATGACATCATAGCTTTTTGCACGATGTAAAATTCTCTTCATGTAAGGTATCACGAGAAAGCTCAATTCGTTCTGAAAAAAACAATATATAGTTTTCCATATTTAACTAAAAATCCCCAGAGGAAATCAAGCCTAAACGGAAGGACAGCAAAAATGTTGAAAAAGTGTCTGGCCTGCAGGGTTCAGAAAATGGCCCGAGCCTCTGGCACTGAAGGGGTTAAGCTGTCCAGACTTTACATACCTATGTTAACTCTTATTCAACATGCACTATCAATAATTGGTAAATTGTGCTATGAAACCTATATTATATTTTTTTTCATAAATCTTAAAAAAAAATTCACAATGAACCAAATGTGATGTTAATCCTTACTCAAGAGATATAAAGTATGGAAATGACAGTTCTACACCATGAATAGGGATGGACGAAAAGTCACATTTTGTTTTTAAAGGAATTTCTCTTGAAAATCCCCAGCGATAGAAAATCCATGAACATTTCTGCCTTGCTGCTCCCACCAATCATATTCCGACAGAACGTCCTGTCTATGATTACTATGGCTATAAGAACTCCTGCTGCAATATTTCTTCTGCTGAGTAATAGTAGAGGAAATCCAATTTGAACTTAAGAGTGTGTTAGCAGGCCTGTGTCCTGTAAAAACATGATCCATGAAAAAACTGTTATTAGGCTGATGCCTATGGCAAGGTAAGCCTTGAAAAAAATGGAGGACTGACAACTAACAACAAAAGTGGTGGTGGGTGACTGGCTTCCCATGGGCCATGGATCACTAAACAATATTTGACTTACCCTACACTTAGCCATGCATATTCTACAGAGTGAACAGTCTGCAGATTTTCCCTTATACCTTGCATCCTTTTAGTCTCCACCATGACATGCATTTTAGCAGAGCCCCGGATGTTGTGGACCAGTGGGTAGCGCTTGATTCAAGTTCAGCTTTAATTGATTTCAAAGTGTAATACTGCATTACTGAAGATGTGCCCTGCCATCCAGTACCGTACAATGAGAGAGGAGTGTTTTGACAGGATACTTCTCTCTCATTGGCTGTTGAGTGTGTGTGATGTGGCCCTGTTGCGCATGGAGAGATCAGATGATCATGGAGCAGAGAGTGTAATTGCCTTAGGACTTGAAAGCAGGAGGTGTACTCAATGCAGCGTGCAAACCGGGAGGAGAGGAGGTCTGATTTCAGCCTGAGCCCATCCAGCACTCAGCACTGTCACCAAGCCAAGTGAAGTGAGTATAACTATGATCAAGGCATTGGCAAGTTCAACTTACGTTTCTTCACATCATAATACATCTGTATTGCACAGTGTGACACAACAATACAATACCCAAGCAGGTGTGATTACAATATAATATACAATATGGGGTTATCCGTTATCACCTCTGTAAAGGCCAATGATCTTTTTTTTTCGTTCACTAAAAGTTCTCTTATTTTTCATTACCTCAATCAAACATTTCTCTTATCACGTTTTAAGATCTTGTATAAACAAACAGGGGTCAAATAGTTAAAGCGGAACTACCACCCGACACAATCTTTAGCTTCACTAAGTCCCCATCTGGCGACTAGGGCTACTGAGCAGCAGAATAATTACCTTATTTAATAGATTTCTGCTCTCTTCCATGGGTGACAGGCAGAAAGGAGCGCAGGCATCTTGCCATTGTGACGTCCACGCGCCTGCGCTGTCAGTCCCAGCTGGGTCTAGTAGGCATTGCTAGGAGCCATTTGGCTCTGGCTGGGACTGACAGCGCAGGTGCACGGACATCACAATGGCAAGATATCCGCGCTCCATCCTGCCTGTCACCCATGGAAGAGAGAAGAAATCTATTAAATAAGGTAATTATTCTGGCGACTAGCGCTACTAAGCAGCTAGTCGCCAGATTGGGACTTAGTGAAGCTAAAGACTGTGTCAGGTGGTAGTTCCGCTTTAAGCAAAGCTGACTACACATGAATAGTAAACCCATATTTATATCATATGTCTGGGCTTTTGCACCTAAAGAATTTTTTTTTAAAAAATATAGGTTAGAAATAATATTATTAATGTTCATGTTTAGTTGATAAAGCCATTTTAAATGGATAGTGGCACTTGAAAATAATTTTCTTAAAATTATTTTCATTATTTACAAGTATGACTGATGCCTTTTTTTTGTGTTTTAAAAGCTTTATTAGAAGAACAGAATTACAGCAATCACCAGATGCACAAAGACTTATAAGAATAATCAAAGGCACAACAATACTAGCATTTAGACAAAGTACAAAACTGAACATATTCTATGCCATACTGGAAGTCAGCTTGAAAAAGTTCCCCAGTCTCTGTGCATCCTATTATGAGAATGAAGAAAAGCGTGTGTGAGCATATAAGTGAGAGGAGAAGATTGCGGCAAAGTGGAAAGGGAGCGAGTGTATGGGGAGGCGTAGGGAAAAGAAAAAAAATTATATCTGGGACAAATCTGAGCGCTATAGAGACTGCAGTACCAAAGTAACAACCTCTTTATGAAACAAACAATGAACACTAGATGGCTGAAAAGTGTATTGAAGGCACTTAAATAGGCAGCCAAAGATCTCAAGTATGACTTAATGATGTCCACATGCCTATTGAGATAGAGATCTGAGGACCCCATTTGTAGATATCACATGAAGTCTTTCAAGTGTGTATAGTGTCTCAATTTTTCAGAGCCAGAGCAAGATTGGAGGATCATCATTCTTCCAGTATAGAGGAATGAGAGATTTTACTAGCCCACATACATGATAAAGCCAGTGGTCTAATCACTCTTTTTGATGATTACCCCCTGACACATATGTGCTTAGTGGCTTGTTGTGCATGTGGAGGATTCTTCTGTATTCCCACACTCATTATTTGGAATCTTGAGCAGCAGCTTCCCCTTCCATTGGCATGCTGAGGTCTCAGTCACATCTGAGTGTGTTCTAGAAGGACAAAGAAAAAGAACTAATGGTGCACTGAATACATTATCATATATAACACTGCGCCATTAGTTATTTTTCTTTGTCATTCTGGAACTCACACAGATCTGACTGAGCATCCCAATGGATGGGAAATCTCCTGCTCAAGTTTCCAAATAATGAGTGTGTGAGTACAAAAGTATCCTTCACATGTCCAACAAGCCACTAAGCACATATGAGTCAGGGATAACCAACAAAAAGAATGATTAGACAATTGGCCTTTACAGGTGATAACTGATAAATCTCATATTGTACAATCACCTGTAAAGGCCAATTGTTTAATCATTCTTTTTGTTGGTTACCCCTGACACATATGTGCTTAGTCAAAATTGGGGTAATGTATACAGCAATATCTAACCTTAAAGCAGAACTTTGAGATAATAGCAAGTCGCCATGCATTCATTAAATACATGTGGACTAGCTTGAAAATAGATGTCTTACCGTAGAAAAATAGATGTGTCTAAAGGAATCCGTTTGGAGACCAGAACCCAGGCTAGAGTGCAGACATCTTGTCTGTGCCCCTGCGCCATCAGTCCCGGTCTCCATTGAGTAGACTGCTTTGCACTATATGATCACCGGAAGGGACTGACGGCGCTGGCGCACAGACCGCACTAACCTGCCCGTCAGTCCCGAAATGGGACGGATTCCTTTAGACACATCTATTTTTTTTATGGTAAGACATCTATTTTCAAGCTAGTCGCCTTGCATTTAAGGAATGCATGGCGACTCGCTATTATCTGAAAGTTCTGCTTTAAACTCAACACAAAGGATAGATCAGAGTAACAATAGTTGATATAACTATGTACGAATCACAAATATGACACAATTAAGGGAGACACATTCTATTTTTTCTTTAAATATCAAGTCCTAAGTATGAATGTGGGTATAAACTCTCCCTTTCAATCCGTTCTTAGGGCACACTCTCCGTTGCTGCTTGTCTCAGTAAATTCTTACAGTTCAATCTCCCAAGGATGATCATCATGCAAAGAAAACAAAATAGGAAGGGGCAAGACAGCGCAATAAAATCTATGCGTAGTAATTAGTTTAATCGAGTCAAAAACATAATACAAAAAAATTAAAATAATAAATACACAGAAATGGATATAATAAACATAAAATATTCCCTTATCGAATACAGGGTAAGAGTAAGAAATGGAGGGAAATAAATGTATAAATAAAAATAAAAAATGAAAAGTATAAAAGAATTGGAATTAAAATCAGAAATAGCAAGAAAACTGATACTGATGAGCTTATATATCAAAAATATATTCTCTATATAATCGGAGCTAGTGAAGAGCGCTCCTGGGTAAATTAGTACTTGATAAATACATACAGAGCGTATTGGGGGAGCTACGGGATGAGGTGTAAGATCTGGCTTGGTGAGACAATTGGTGCAGTGGCCTCTTATATCTGATACAGTAACCAGTTCACAGTCAGTGTATTTCAATCCCATAAGAGTTTAGATGACCGCTTACTGCGAAGCCTGTGACTTTGTTTTCCTTTCCTCTGCTTCCCCTTTCTGCTCCATGACAGTGCTGTGTGTCCTCCTATGTTCTCCATTTGGTGTCTCGTACTGTCCAGTTGTAGGCTGCAGGCAGAAACTTCAACGCACTTTGGCACTTGTAATTGCACCTTCTTCTGTGCTTAGTGGCTTGTTGGGCATGTGGAGGATTCTTCTGTACTCACACACTCTTTGGAAGCTTCAACAACAGCTTTTCCTTGCATTGGAATGCTGAGTGCTCAGTCATATCTGAGTTAGTTCCAGAATGACAAAAAAAACGAACTGATGTTGTACTTACCCATTAGTTCTCCAACAATGCTGAATTCCTTCAAAGGTAATTATATGGCTTAATGCATTCACCCTTATTACATAACTGGCAAGTTAGGCATACAACTCTGGACTGATTAGAATTATGACTCATAATTATAAAGTGCTAACTTAGACTAGAGTTCAGTTCTATGCCCAACATGCCATTTATGTAATGAGGGTGAATACATTAAGCCGTATAATTATCTTTGAGTTAATTCAGCATTGTTGGTGAACTAGTAGATAAGTTCACCATTAGTTCTGTTTTGTCATTCCGGAACTCACTCAGATCTGACTGAGCATGCCAATGGAAGGGGAAGCTGCTGTTCAAGCTTCCAATAATGAGAGTGTGAGTGCAGAGGAATCCTTCACATACCCAACAAGCCACTAAGAACATATGTGTCAGGGTAACCACTAAAAAAGAGTGATTAGCCAATTGTCCTTTAAAGATAAGATAAGATAACCCATATTGTACACAAAAAAAAATCCATGATATCATTTATGTGTGCACATGTGGTTATCGTCAATACCGTGGGTAGCGGGCACCAGGCGCCCTGTGGAATTTTTACAGCTGTCAGTAGGAGAAATCAAACTTTAGCCGGTATCTCTTAAACCATAGCGGTTTAAGAGATACGTTTTTTTGCATTTAGATCAGCTTTTTAAGCTCTTCTAAATGCAAAAAAAGTTTTTTTTAGACATTACTAACACTTTAATGTTAGTCCCATAACAACAGATATTATATGTGAAAACACATCATGTGCAAACAAGTGCTAAAGTGCAAAAAAATATTTTTTTGTATATTAAAGTGCCAGAATAGAGCATTACTTCGCAAAAAAAAAAAAAGGCTATACTTATCAAGTCAAACACAGTGGATGGGTCTCAAATAGGAATAAACCAGTCTCACTAAACGTATGTAGCCGTATTACGGCAAAGCCAGTGCTATGATAATAGCTCAAGAGCAGCTCATATACTTACTCAGAAGGCCATCTTTAATACTAGTAAAATTTAAATTTTGCCTAGGATCAGAGTATCCACATAGATGCCAGTAAATAAAAATGAATAAAACATTTGGTGCAATAAATAAGAAAGATGAGATACCCAAGCACATGCGTAACAAAATGATTGAATACAGGTTACGACAGTTAAGCCAAGATTATAAATATATTTAATTATATTTATGCATATAATACACTGCTATTTCTGCGCATGCGTGATTTAGTACAAATTACAACAGTAATGCCAAGATTAAGGGTATACTTGATTATATCTATGCATGTAATACACTGCTATGTATGTGCACGTATGATCGATACATAAACTCCTGACACTATATCAGATACTGGTAGTCCATGCCTAAATACCCTTTACTAAAATAATAAAAAATAATAGACATATGATATCCCAGAGCTACTACAAATATCATCCCAACTAAGGGGATAAGATTACGAATTACTGGAAAGATAAGAACCACATATGTATGTGCAAGAGGTTATAAAATATGATGATTTGGCCGAGGCATATATCTAATCATGTTAAGGCAAAAACAATATTACAATAAAGGTGCAAGCGCATCTCAACCATCTTATATATTGGCAAGATAGAATCTAATATTAATTGAGATAAAAGCATCCATATATTATATCCAAATTAATCTGATAACGAAGCCAGAATGCTATTCCGAATATTTCACAAAACTATTTATAGTTTACCTAGCTATTGTAAATTGGAACTAGACACTTGAATTAAAATATTCATGAACTGTTGTTGAAAAATCTAAATATTCAATAATCATGTAACACATACTAAATAATAAAAGTTATTATCTAAAATGGTCCCCATATATCATTTGAGTCCTCACCGGACAAAAAGTATTATATGGAGCCATTAGAGTCCTCATTGGACAGAAAATATATATAGAACCACCCCTCCCATACCGGAGCAACACAAGCAAAGAGTAATATATATAGACAATATCAATACGGTGTAAACAAAAATAATAGCTTTGTATTATAATGATACAAAAGTTGGAAAAATTATTATACCATAAAAAATGGCATGATAATCTTCAAGTCTGTATTTTCAATACGAATACGAGGTTGTCTCAGAACATAAGGATGAAGTCAATCAGGTAAGTAAATCAAATCTAGAAGGAAAGGAAAAGAATACATTAATTGATATAGCTAGTAAACAATAACTCCTCATTCATTCCTTGAGGAAAACATGTCCTCAGTATGAAAATCCACCATGCCTCCCTCCTAAGAAGAAGACTGGTGATATTGGCACGCTGGATGCCTAACTGAACTCTTTCAAGACCAAACACTTTGATATTTTCTATAGAGCAGTTATGAACTGTCAAAAAATATTGTGCTACAATAGTTAAATTGAAGCCTTTACTAACATCCCTCTGAGCAATCCGTATCAATGAAAAATGTTACTGGATCCTTGATTTGAGCATTTGAGTAGTCTGTCCAATATAAAGTTGTTGGTAGGGGCACCTAATGGCATAAACACAATTCACAGTACGGCAGTTAATAAAACCAGTAATGTTTAATTCCCTATTGGCTACTGGACTGTGAATGTTTTTAATGCAATCAATATGTTGGCAGATGTTACAATGGCCACATGGGAAACTATCTACCAAAGGCATACCTCCTATGTGTCTCTTTGGAGGGCTAAATTGACTTTGTACCAATAGGTCCCGGAGATTCTTAGATATTCTAGCCACAAGTCAGTTGACAGTCAAGATGTTGGTTCAAAATATCATCACTCTGTAAGACAGACCAGTATTTTTGAAAAATACCTGAAATATACCACTGATTATTGAATGTGGTAATAGGTCTAATCTTGGATGAATTGCAAGAGTTATTTCTATTGTTACCTGTATTCAAAAGAGATTCATGTTTGCTCGACAATGCGCGTTGGTAACCTTTATGCAGACAAGCTTTTGGGTAGCCCCTTTGTGTGAAACAGCAAAAGAGATGAATGTTAAATGATTCCTTTATGGAGCAATTGTGGCTAAGGTTTAAGGATTGTCCTGTAGGAATAGCTTTCCTCAGATGGATGGGATGAAAACTAGAATAGTGCAAGAGAGAATTGAGAGATGTTGGTTTACAATACAAATCTGTTTGTTTAAGGCCTTCATCATCAATTGATATTGTGACATCAAAAAAATCTATAGCAGTAGTAGAGATCTGAGATATCAAATATATATTAAGATTGTTTTTATTTAATACCTTCATGAAATTCTCGCAGGATGACTGTGAGCATACCAAAGGAAGAAGACATCATCGATATATCTGTACCAGACAAGTACTTGTTTTGTCCAAATGTCCATTTCTTCAGTAAACACTAGTTCTCTCTCCCACCACCCCAGGAAAAGGTTTGCGAATGAGGGGGCACACTTGGCTCCCATAGCCGTGCCGACCAACTGCAAAAAGAATTCTGAGTTGAACACAAAGTAATTATGTTGTAAAATGAACTGTAATAAATCTAGTAAAAACTCACAAAAACAGCTGTCACCAGAATGATTAGATTGTCCAAGAAAATATGAGACTGCACGGAGACCCTGCACATCACAGGTCACGAGCTGGGTCCTGGGCTCTACCACTAATTCCTGTAATTTTGAGAGTAAATCAGATGAATGTCTAAGGTAGGAATGTAAGCTGAGTACTAGGGGTTGGAGAAAAAAAATCTACAAACATGCAGGCCTTCTCACACAATCCCCCTATACCCGCCACTATTGGTCTACCAGGTAGTTTATTGATGTTCTTGTGCACTTTTGGTAGTACAAAAAAGGTATGAATAATAGATGATTCTACCTTTAGAAAATCCAGTTCTTTCTTTGTGATGATGCCCAAATGTGCTACCTCTTCAAGCTTCAAATCCAAGGGCCGCTTAAAAATACTTGTGGGGTCTGAAAGTATACGGCGATAAGCAATTTTGTTATATAGTTGGCGATATACCTCTGTTTTATACATTTCTCTCAACCACAAAACTACATGACCTCCTTTATCAGCCTCTTTCACTTTAATATCCTGCCATGAAATAATGGTTTTGAGGGCCTGTCATTCTCTAAAACTCAAGTTATCTGCATATACTGCATGGGAAGGCAAAGATAGTATATCCATACGTAGAAGTTGGTAAAATATATTTACCTGGGAGCTGGACTGCATGGGTGGGGTAAAGGTGCTAGATGGTTTAAATGCTGTCTTCCTGACACTTACCCAGCCTCTACAGGACTGTTCTCTTCTTATAAATCCAGCATTTCCAGGAACAAGTCATGATCCATATGTGTCACTTCTCCCTGCAATGGAGGGTTATGAAAAAACTTCTTAAAGGGATAGTAATACTTCATTTTAACTTTATTTTATTTTGTAGGCATTAAAAAAACATGAAGAATGATATAAGTCTTATCTCTGAAACCTTTATGGTTTAAGAGATATTCACAAACAAAGTATCCCCCCCCTGTTCAACCAGATCAGAAGGGAGGTGCCCAGGTAGACTGCAGAGAGGGACAATCTTCAATTAAGATAAGGGAAAAAGCTGAAAAACTTGTCAAGGGGGGAAGGGCTTTCATTGTTTTCATACAAAGAAAATTGTCCCCTTCTGTTATCTGTCCTGTCATACAACCAGACTCACATCTGAGAAGAGATGGCTTACACTAGGTAAAAGGGGCGGGGAGGGGAACTTTGCTTGTGAATATCTCATAAACCATAAAGGTTTGAGAGATAAGACTTATATCATTCTTCATGTTTTTTTAATGCCTACAAAATAAAATAAAGTTAAAACGAAGTATTACTATCCCTTTAAGGAGGACCTTTCTGCAAAATAAAAAAAAAAAAAATCTTTGGTCAGTTGAAACTTATTTAATCTTTGTGTCGGACAAAATGAGAGTCTTCTCTCCAAAACTGAGCTTTGTATGTCAGTTAGGGTATGAGAGGACAAATTTATTACATTCATTTTAGGACTCTGTGTTTCTTGGGGTTGTGGCGAGAGTGTCTCTGTTGTATTGGCTGTGAACGATACCCCCATTGCAAGCGATCTCTTAAATCTCTTAGATTGACTTCTCTGGGCTCGTTTGCAGGGGGCCACATTTAAAAAAGATGATGTAGATTGAATTGGTAGCTGTTGCTCATCATCACTTTGGTGATCACTCTGAAGTTCAGACTCTGATTCAGAGGGCTGGGATTCCAAATCAATGTCTGTAGACTGGATATTAGAACCATTATCACTCTGTGTACATTGTTGTACAGGTTGAGAGGTTCGAACCCTACATTTATTTCCTCTGTGTCTCCATTTGTGTGCCTTCTTAGCTAGAAAATCATTGTTATCCCTTTCAAATGTAACTTTCTTACTTTCAACAATGGTTTTTTCAAATTTCTCAACATCTATTTTAAGTTGGGATTGAAAGGGGGTAACATATGTATTAAATCAAATTGTAATAATTTTGTATTTAAAGCCGATATTTCTTTGCAGACCTCCATCAGGAGTGTTTGATCATGTTCTATCAACAGTCTCATGAGGTCAAAAGCACATCTATTTAATACGTCCTCCCAACGAGTTTTGAAATTCAAATCTGGTTCCCAAGCTGGCAGAACCTGAACTCTAAGGCCCCTTGGAATTAAGCCACTAGTAATGTAATGCTCCAAGCAACGTATACTCCACCACAAACTGGTAAATTGATAATAAAGACGAATAAGTGAGTTACACATATTAGTAAATGTATCATCTGTGGTGGGAGCAGAGACAGCAGGAGGAACAGAACCAGAAAACAAAGTAGATAATTTTTCTGTCCATCCGGACTCTAAAGACTCAATACTATATGCCATTTGATTATTCAAGATATCAAAACTTTTTTTTAAAAGAATAGAAATTCAATAATTATCACATAAACTCTGCTGTAACCAATAACAATATCCAGCTCAAAAATCTGGAAATATTATCGTATAAACATCTAGGAAAAAAAGATCCGGCTAGCACTAGTAACTCATGTAAAGAGTGGTGTGATCAAGGCCAAGGTATGTCTGGTGCACTCAGGGTCAAAGACATACATGGAACCATATACTAGGAGTAGAAGACGCTCCAGAGAGACAAAAGAAAACCCTTTTAAAGAGTCACTCTATCACAATATATATTATTACAAAACAATTATCACAGATTATTGAATCAAATACATCTCAAAAATAAACACACATTTAAAGCGGAACTATCACCTGAACACAACTTTAGCTTAAATAACTACTTAGTAGCGCTAGTCGCCAGAATTATTACCCTGACAAATAGATTTAGCCTTTCTTCCCGGGCTGACAGCATCACAGAAAGCAGACATCTTGCCATAATGACGTCAGTTTTTTATTTTTCTGTTAGAAATGGAATACCACCATTAGGCGGATTACCATAACTGACAATGCCCTTAGATGTGGCTAGCTCAGTATCCAGGTGCTTTTTGTGACGTCCGTGCGCCTGCGCTTTCAATCCCAGCTGGGTCTAGGAGGTGTTGCTAGGAGCCGTCCTGCTCCAAAAGGGACTGACAGCGCAGGCACGTGGACGTCATTATGGCAGCTGTCAGCCAGGGAAGAAAGGCTGAATCTGTTTGTCAAGATAATAATTCTGGCAGCTAGCGCTACTAAGCTGCTAGTTGCCAGATGGGGAGTTATTTAAGGTAGAGTTGTGTTCAGGTGGTAGTTCTGCTTTAAAACATATTTCTCTGTCGTCCAGTACAGGTTACTGGTAACTTTGGGTAGGCGATCTGCCCCTTTAAGTAGCCAGGAACAATTCTAGAAGTGAATGCAGGGGGTGGAGCCTACCTTCCCAAATTTGGCTGCAGCTAGCCAATCAGCTCCAGTAAGATTTGTTCCTTGGATGAAGATACAGGCAAGAGAACAGTTCTGCTATAGTTTTAGCACGTTTTTTATTTTTCTATTAGAAATGGAATACCACCATTAGGCGGATTACCATAACTGACAATGCCCTTAGATGTGGCTAGCTCAGTATCCAGGTGCTTTTTGTGGACCTTAAGCCCTGGGGGGAAATCTTGGGTTCAAGTTCTTTCCCCAGGAGTTGCCCACTGAGGTGTCTTCTTAATACATGGTAATCTGAAGACAGAAGATCTGCAGGAAAGGTGAGCAACCCTTTGAGTGCTGCAGGTCCACATGTACAACAGTGCCCCCCCCCGCACAGGGGTTTTTCATTTGGAGTTCTTATTGCACACTCCTGCACTCATTGGGTTTATCTGTATGTATGTTGGGTGTTTTGGAGCAAGTTTCTGTGGTAACTTAACCCTTTAGCTGCTGATATAACATCTTTTGGGGGTTTGTTGGCACTTCCCCTACTGGGTTCAGTTTTTATTGAATGTTTAGTGACATGTTTTAGTAATATCTAGTGCACATTTACTTCTTAGTTACATCTTTTCAAAATTTGTGTTTACCGCATAAATGCCATTGCTCCATTCACTTCTGTGGGACTGTACAGTTTGGGACATATCTCTGCAACTGCTCATCGTAGCAACTTCAGAGATAGCTCATTTTGTTTTTGTCTGCCCTTGCTCTATTATCCAGTTAATGTTTGGTGTGTGTTTGTGGGCTCAGGGGGCTTCAGGCACTGATGGGGTACTTTTTCTGGGAAAACTACATTTCCCATGAGCGCTCGCTTCGAGCCCTCGTTTCTGATTGGCTCCCGCCGCAGCAGCCATTTTGTGCTTTTCCTGAATGAGTATCCAACGCAGGGCTTGGAATCTCCTTCTCTCCTCTGCAGATCAACCTTTCGCCTGCCAGATAAGTGCATTTTAGCGTTTTCTGGGGTGAACCTTTAATCTTATACACTGTATTTGGGTGATTCCTTATACTTTTTTGACACTGTGAGAATAAGTACCTGATATATCAGATTCCTCTGAGGAGGAACTGTTAGTGGATTTGGATGTTGAGGAATGTTCTGCTGTGGTCTCCTCTCAGTTTTTTGGGGTCCCCTTTGAGGCTGACAGCCTGATTAGAGCCGTCTTAACCACACTAAACATTCCCTTAGTTCAAGAGGTTTCTTCGGATCCCTCTGATGTATTTCAGGATCCTAAGAGGCCCCATACCTGTTTTCCACCTAACCCCACTCTTGACTGCCTTGTGTCTGATGAGACACCCCTTCTCTGAGGCGGCGCTTACTCAGTGGGTTCATCCCCCTAATGTGGATGCACCTGTCTCCAGGCTATCTAAGTCCACTGCCTTGCAAGTTGCTGATGGGTCCGCTCTGAAAGACTGGACTTGCAAGAAACTTGAGGTCTCCCTGAAGTCCTTTTCTGCCACCGCTGGTACTGCCATGCGTCCAATGTTTGCTGCGGCATGGCTGAACTGGGCCATTGCGGTCTGGATTGAACAGCTCACCCTGGCTGTCCGTCAGGTCCTACTTTGGATATGTTGCGGCTTCTTGCCAACATTTCTGAGGCCCAGCACTATGTTTCTGCTGTCTTGTTTGATGCCATCCGTTTGGTGGTGAGGTTTTCCACCATGTCTGTGGTTGCCAGAAGAGCTCTTTGGCTCAAGATCTGGTCTGCTGACACTGCTTCCAAGAAAGCTTTGCTCTCTTTGCCTTTTCAAGGCACCTTTTTGTTTGGGCCAGATCTTAAGGATCCGATTAGTGAGGCCACAGGGGGCAAGAGTACCCTTCTGCCTATGGTCCCCAGGAAGAAGATGCCTATCAAGCGTAATCAGCTTTTTTGTCCCTTCCAGACTGAGACACGTCCAGTCGGTTCCCTCAGCATGGCGTTCCTCCAACAAGCCCAAACAATGGAATCCTAAGGTCTCCTCCAAGCCCAAGGCTTCCAAGTCTTCTTTGGCATGACTTGCCGAACCCAGGTCCCCACTCGGTTGTGGGTAGTCATCTGCATCGCTACCACAGTGTCTGGGAGGATTCAGTGGTGGACCTGTGGGTTTTGCAGGTGGTGGCGGAAGGGTACAGGATCCCTTTCGCCTCTCCTCCTCCTCCTCCCTTTCAGTTTTTCCCCTCTCATACACCCCAGGGCATAGAGAAATGCCATCTGTTCAGTGGCGCTATCCAGGCTCTTCTGGACCAGGGTGTTCTGGAACCTGTCCAGTTCAGGACAGAGGTATGGGTTTTTACTCAAACCTCTTTGTGGTCTCCAAGAAGGATGGTGGCTGTCATCCCATTTTGGATTTGAAGGATCTCAATGCCTTTGTGATCAAGACTCATTATCACCAGGAGTCCCTAAGGATGGTGATTGCTGCTATGTCCCCTTTGGTCTGACTACAGCTCCTCAAGTCTTCAATTGTGTCTTTGGGAGCCTTAGTAGCTGTCCTCCATCGAGACGGCATCAGAGTCAGTCCATATATGTACAACTTGCTTCTGAAAGCCCCTTCTGCGGACCTTCTTCATCAGCAGGTTCGGAACTGCATTCATGCACTCACCCATCATGGGTGGATCCTGTCAACCACTTGCAGGGATCCTGCAAGAGAAGGAGTGCTGGAGAGCGACGCTAGAGTACGTGGCTAGTAGAACGGTGGCTGTTTATCATCAGACATTGCTGTGGCTACGGCCGGATAAAGGTGCCAGCCGCAAGGCTGGTTGGTAAACCCCAGAGAAGCTGGAAGTGAACCCAGGATAGGCTAACAATAAACAGCACAGTCTCTCCTGCAAGGGAGAGTGCAGCCTAGGGAATGAAGAGTAGGGTGCGTGGATGGAGATCGTAGGCCACAACGGTAGCTGGAACTCTCCTAAGATGAAACTCAGGCCAAGTACAGGAAAAAGAGCAGAGACACTACCGGGAAGGTACAGAAGAGGAGTCTTCACTAGCAAGGACATACACTGGTAGGTAAGGACTAGATACGCTCAACAAGAGAGTGGTCTTGGACAAGCTGGATCATACACAGGTAGGTAATGGACAAGAATCTCTTGACTGGAGAGTGGTCTTGGAATAGCTGGGTCATACACAGGTAGGTCATAGACTGGATTCGCTTGACAGGAGAGTGGTCTAGGAATAGCTGGGTCATACACATGTAGGTCATGGACTATAATCGCTTGACATGAGAGTGGTCTAGGAATAGCTGGGTCATACACAGGTAGGTCATAAACTGGTGGAAACACACAGGAGCAAGAACAAGAACGAGCTGCAGGGGAGCTAGCAAGAACTAGTCCTACTGGCAAAAAGGACACAATACTAGTGCGCTGAAGCCTGGGACTGGAAGACAGATAAAGGTGTTGCGTGCAACTTCACCCGCACGCAATGTCAGACCCCAAGAGAGAAAAAGGCCGATCTGACTGCGTCTCACGCCCGAAACAAAAGCACAGAGGAAAGGAACCGATGAAAAGAGTCACCGGACCGATGGAGCCTAGCACAGAGCACCGAGGAAGGGAGAAAAGTGATCAGCTTGGAGGAAACCGGAGAAAGGGTGACAGATCCTCAACATGGACAAGTCGGATCTTTTTCCGTCCCAGCATCTGGTCTTCCTGGGCCTTCTCTTCGACACTCAGCAGAGCGTGGTGTTTCTCACGGACAAGGTGGCTCACCAGATAGCCCACAGGGTCTCGGCTGTTCTGGCTCATCCATTTCCAGGCAAGAAGCTGTCCTCTCTCTCACCATAGAAGCGGTTCCGTTTGCCATGGCTCACACCAGGGAACTCCAGAGCTTTGTGATCCAGGTGTGCAGGGGTCAGCCGGACCTTCTGAAGATGTCAGTGTCCCTCCCTCTTTATGTGGATGCCAGCCTCTCTGGCTGTGGAGCGGTCCTGGGTTGCCTGAGTGCTCAGGGTCGGTGGTCTCCGGAGGAATCTTTCCTTCTATCACGGTTCCTGTGCTTCCCTGTCAATCTTTGCTGGGTTGCTTGTACATTGGAGGATGCTGATTGGCCCACCCAGAATGTTCCTTTATACACTGGGCTCTGGGCACTTGTCAGTTGCCCTTTCGTGGTGTTCCTGAGCCTGCGCCTTGTTGCTGTGTTTCTGCTTTCTCGGCTAGTCTGACCATTCCTTTGTTCCTGCTCCGTGACTGACCCGACTCTGGCTGACGTTCCTGCTCCGTGATTGACCCGGCTCTGGCTGACGTTCCTGCTCCGTGATTGACCCGGCTCTGGCTGACGTCCCTGCTCCGTGATTGACCCGGCTCTGGCTGTCGACTCTAGCTCCACTGACTAATCCTTTCTCGAGTATTGGACCGTTGCCTGAGCCTGTTCCATACACTGCAATACCAGTACCCGTGTATGACCAGTCTTAACCCTTGCTGTGCCGGTTGCCTCTGATTTCTGAGCCTGTATTCTTACTTGCCAAGCCAGTGTATTCCTTTCGAGCCTGTTAACACTGAATGTGCCTACCTGACCAGACCTCCCTATTGCACTAGCAGAGCTGTAGCCTTTCCAGTGCCGTTGCACCGCTACCACGCCGGCTGGGGTTGGACACTCCATTTGCTTTTGCTGTTCGTGCTCCATTGGACACCGGTGTGGTGTTCCGGTCCAGGTCACTGTTAGCGCTCATTGTGTTACTACTGTATTTCCATCCGTTGGCTCACTATCGCTTGTGCAGTATTCATGCGCTCTGGCACCCAAGGGGTGCGTACGGCTCTTCTCCCGTTGGCATAAGCAGGGTTATATCCGTGACAAGGTTAAGGCCGATTCCGATTCTGGTCCATCTACTTGCAGTGGCTCTCTCCAGATTACCCCACTAAGGTGGTATAGGCTCGGTTCAGGGCATTTGCTGGTCAGTCTGGGCGTTCATTTCCAACAGTTCTGAGAGTGATTAGTTCAGTCACACAATACACCCTTCTCTTCATCATCTAGAGACTGATATCTATTCTGGGCGTTGGCCAACCAGTGAACTTGTCTTGTTCATTTTCTCCACATTTAACCCTGTGTTTGCTTATCTGTACTTTTCTCTGTAAGACATATTTGGGCCTGTATCACAGTTACCATTCTTGGCCCCCAGGGGCGCTGTTCTTTCATTTTTATTTTCAATAAAACTGTGTTTTACTATATCAGTGTCTGAGTGTCAGAAAACCGTAACACCTTCCCATCAATGTGTTGGAGCTTCGGGCAATATTTCATGCCCTTCGCCACTGGACACACCAGCTGGAGGACTGCCCAGTCTGGATCCAGTCCGACAATGCCACAGGCATGGTGGAACAAGAAGTCTCACCACTTGGTTAGCGGTCAACGCTATTTTGTCTTGGGCAGAAGAACATATTCCTGCCATATCCTCAGTGTACATTCACGGAGTAGACAGTGTCATGTTTGACTTCCTCAGTCTGCACACGGTGGACAGCTGAGATTGGGAACTGCACCCGGAGGTGTTCATCCTCATTGTTCAGTAGTGGAGTCTTCCTTGCATCAACCTGATGGCGACAAGACACAACCGGAAGGTTCCGATGTTCTGCTCTCGCTGGAGGGATGCTCTAACGGAGGATGCCATGTCCATTCCTTGGTTGTTTCCTCTGGCTTACATCTTTCCTCCCATTCCCATGTTGCACAGGGTGTTAAGGAAACTGAGACTGGTGTGCTGTCCAGTCATTCTGATTGCTCCATACTGGCCTTGGCAGACTTGGTTTCCGGAGCCATTCCGGCTCCCTTGCTGTCCGGATCTTCTTCTACAGCGTTACCTGTGGAAGGAGGATGTTCATAGTCTGGCTTTGACAGCCTGGAAATTGAATCCTCAATACTGAGGAAGAAATGTTTTTCTTCTGGTGTGGTGCCTACTATGCTTAGTACCCGCAAACCTGTTTCTTTTAAGGCCTACCATGGTGTCTGGTGACCTTTCTCTCTTGGTGTGCTGACAGGGACCTGTCTCAGGATTTTGATCTTCCTACAATCCTGGCCTTTCTACAGGATAAGGGACTCAGTTTGAGTTCCCTTAAGTTTCAGACTTCTGCTCTCTCTATTTTCTTTCAGAGGTGCATTACTATTATTCCTGATATCAAGGTTTTCTTCCAGGGCGTTGCTTATGCTCTTCCTGTTTTCAAGTCTCCCTCTCCTCAGTGGGATCTTAACTTGGTTTTGGGAGCCCTTCAGCGCCCTCCCTTTGAGTCCTTTGCTATTATTCCTCTACGCCTTCTGACGTGGAAATGGCCTTTCTCCTGGCGATAGTGTGAGTTTGCCATGTCGTGGAGTTGGATGCTTTGTCTTGTAGACTACCCTTTTTGGTGTTTCACAAAGACAAGGCGGTGCTTCGCACTTCTCAGGAGTTTCTCCTGAAGGTGGTTTCTGAGTTCCGCATTAATCAGGAGATTGTGGTGCCTTCTTTCTGCCCTGACTCTACCTCTGACAAGGAGAGGGAGCTTCACTTGTTAGATGTGATGTGTTGTCTCAAGTTTTATGTACATCGCACTGAGTCCATTAGACAATCTGATGCACTGTTTGTCATTCCTGAGGGCCCGAGGGCAGGGAGACCTGTATCCAAAGTGACTTTCACTGTCGTCCAATACAGGTCACTGGTACAATGGGAGGCGATCCGCCCCTTTAATAGGCAATAACATTCATTCAAATGTATGCAGGGGGTGGAGCCTCCCCTCCTACTTAAGCTGCCTTCAGGCCAGAGCCAAGCCAGATTGATTTGTTCCTGTGTGCTGTGCACACCAGGTGGAGAACATCTCTCATTCAACTTTAGTTTTTTATTGTTTTCTTTCAAATATGGAATACCACCATTAGGCGGGTGACCGTGGCTGTGAATTGCCCTCTCCAAAGTGGCTAGTGCAGCTTCCAGGGATTTTCTGGTGGACCTTATGCCCTGAAGAGGGAACAGCTTGAGTCAAGTAGCTTCCCTGCTGGGGGATTTTCCTCTGGTTAATCTCCTTTTAAAATGGTTACCTGAAGACAGAAGTCCTGCAGAAAGGTGAGCCACCCTTTGAGTGCTGGAGGTCCACTTGTCCCCACAGTGTCCCTTCTCTGGGCTTGTATTTGGGAGTTTGCTTTCTGCACTCCAGCACTCATAGGGTGTTTTTATTCATATTGCTTGTATTTATCAATGTCCGTGGTAATCCCTGGGTTTTGGAGCTTTGGGTCCTTATTCTCTCATGTTTTCCATGTGTTAGAAGGGTGTTTGGTGTACTTTTTACCTTTAGTATACTTTATTAATATTTAGTGTTCCGCGCCTTTAAGCGAGCTTTTTCCCGCATAGACACCATTGCTCCTTTACTCTCTATGGGATTTCACAGTGTGGGACGTTTCTCTGGAACCGCTTGTCACAGCAACTTCAGAGAGGGCTCATTTTGTTGGTCTTCCCCTGCTCTATCATCCGGTAGCCAGATTCAGTGTGTTGGGAGTTTGGGGGGGCTTCGGGCGCTGTTTAGGGGTACTTCTGAGGAAAACTACATTTCCCATGAGCGCCTGTTTCGCGCTCATTTTCTGATTGGCTACCGTCGCGGCAGCCATTTTGTGGTGTTTTTCTCAGCGAGTATACTACGCAGGGAACGAGCCTTCTCTCCTCTCAGCAGATTAACCCTTCGCTGGCCAGATAAGTCCGATTTTAGGCATTTCTGGGGTGAAACTTTAATCTTTAACACTTTTACTGGGTGGTTTTTATTAAGTGGTGTATATTTGACGCTGTGAGCATGTCTACTCCACTGGAGTCAGGGGCTAGACCCAAGACCAAAGAGGCTGGGGTGACCATTTCCCCCATTGCGTTTTGTTCCTCTTGTCACTCTGGGCTGCCTAGAGTATTTTCAGGTCATTTATGCCCAAAATGTGCAGATAGTCAGGATATCAACCCTGGGTTTCCCAGCCATGCTATTGAGCCAACTTGGGTAAAAGAGTTTAAAGCTGCCTCTAGGGATCTCAGATCCACTCTTCAACTCTTTCCCTCTCAGGTTCAGGGGGCTCTGCAAGTCTGGCAGACCCCCTCCTCAATCAGGACCTCCCTGCCTAAGCCACAGGGGGCTCCTGATGTGTCTGATTCTTCTGAAGAAGAACTTTTGCAGGATTCTGATGCTGAGGAAGGCACTGTTATTGAATCTAATAGGTCCATTGGTGACCCTTATGAATGTGACCCTGAAGTTTCGGCTGAGGGTTTGATAAGAGCTGTACTTACTACGCTCAACCTTCCTCTGACTCAGGAATCTACTCATGACCCAACTGATGTTTTCCAAAAACCATCAAAGGCTGTGGTTTGTTTTCCTACTAACCCTACCCTTGCCCGTTTAGTCTCAGACGCATGGAGGAACCCTGAAAAATCCTCTTCTGTGTCCAAAAAGTTTGCTAAACTTTATCCATTCCCTGAGACTGAACTGGCAAAATGGGTTCATCCTCCTAAAGTGGATGCTCCTATTTCTAGGTTATCCAAATCTACTGCCTTAGCTGTGTCTGATGCTTCGGCCCTGCAGGATTGGACGGACAAAAAGTTACAGATTTGCCTTAAATCCATTTTTGCCTCTATTGGCACTGCCATGCGTCCAACTTTTGCAGTGGCGTGGGTTAATAGGGCCATTGCGGCCTGGACTGAGCAATTGGCTGAGGCGGTTCGCCAGGATGCTCCAGTGTCTGAGCAGTTGCAGCTTCTTGCTAATATGTTGGAAGCTCAAAATTATGTTGCTGATGCTGCTTTTGATGCTGTGCGCATGATGGCTAGGGCCTCTGCCTCCTCCATAGTAGCTAGACGTGCTCTTTGGTTGAAGATTTGGTCTGCTGACACTGCATCTAAGAAAGCCTTGCTTTCTTTGCCCTTTCAGGGGTCCTTACTGTTTGGATCTGAACTTAAGGAGATGATTAGTGAGGCCACTGGTGGCAAGAGTACTCTTCTGCCATCGGTGTTCAAGAAAAAGTTTCCAGCCAAACGCAATTTGTCCTTTCGTTCTTTCCAAACTGAGACACGCTCCACGCCCCAGACAGGTCCGTCTTCCACACGCTCCTCCTCCAAGCCCAAACAGTCCTGGAAGCCCAAAGTTTCCCCTAAGGCCAAGACCTCCAAGACTGCTTCGGCATGACTCACTGAACCCGGGTCCGCATCCGGCTGTAGGTGGACGTCTCCACATCTTTCGCCGGGTTTGGGAGGATTCAGTGGCGGACCCTTGGGTTGTTCAGGTGGTATCAGAGGGGTACAGGATCCCTTTCTCTTCCCTTCCTCCTTTCCGGTTCCATTTTACTCGTCCTTCTCAGGAACCTACAAAAAGACGTCTGTTCGACGACGCTATTCAGGATCTTTTGGACAAGAAGGTCCTGGAATTGGTTCCACCAGAGGACACAGGTTCAGGCTTTTACTCCAACCTGTTCGTTGTGGCCAAAAAGGACGGAGGTGCACGTCCTATTCTGGATCTCAAGGATCTCAATTCCTTTGTTGTGAGTTCCCACTTTCGTCAGGAATCTCTGCGTTCTGTGATAGCAGCAATGTCTCCAGGGGAGTTTCTTGCCTCCCTGAATCTTCAGGATGCTTACCTTCACATCCCTATTCATCCAGAGAGCAGACGGTATCTCAGATTTGCCTGTCACAAAGGCCACTTTCAGTTTTCAGCTCTTCCCTTTGGTCTGACTTCAGCTCCTCAGGTCTTTCAGAGGGTATTGGGAGCTTTGATAGCTGTGCTTCATCGAGATGGAGTCAGGGTGACTCCTTACATGGACGATCTGATCCTGAAAGCCTCATCTGCGGAGATCCTTCACCAGCAGCTGCAATTGTGCTTACAGACACTCAATCGCCACGGCTGGATTGTGAATCTGGACAAGTCAGACTTGGTTCCATCTCAACAGCTCCTCTTCCTGGGTCTCCTGTTCGACACTCAGCAGTGCATGGTGTTTTTGCCGGAGGAAGTGGCTCATCAGATTGCTGTCCGGGTGGCCAGGATCCTGGAAATGGACAGGGTTCTAGTACCAAAGTTGTCTTCTCTGGTGGGGAAGTTTATTTCCACGATAGAGGCGGTGCCTTTTGCCATGGCACACACCAGGGAACTTCAGAGGTTTGTGATTCAGACTTGCAGATCTCATCCAGATCACCAGCATCTCTCTGTGTCGTTGCCCCCTCATGTAGAGCTGAGCCTGGAGTGGTGGTTGGACCTGTCTCATCTCCTGAAAGGGAGATCCTTTCGGGTTCCCTATTGGACCACAGTCACGACGGATGCCAGCCTCCGGGGTTGGGGGGCAGTGTTGGGTCGTTTCAGTACTCAGGGGAAATGGGGTCTGGAAGAATCTCTTCTCTCCATCAATGTTGCCCTGAGGCACTGGGAATCTCAGCTGGAAGGTTGTCCAGTCAGAGTGGAGTCCGACAACGCCACCGCAGTGGCCTACATCAACAGACAAGGCGGCACGAAAAGTCTCACCACCTGGTTAGAGGTCAAGGCCATTTTGTCTTGGGCAGAAGCTCATGTGCCCGTCATCTCAGCGGTTCACATTCCAGGCGTACACAACGTCATGGCAGACTTTCTCAGTCGTCATACAGTCGACAGCGGAGAATGGGCGCTTCATCCAGAATTGTTTCACCTTCTCACCCAGATGTGGGGGGTGCCAGTAGTGGATCTGATGGCAACCAGACACAACAGGAAGGTGCCAGTGTTTTGCTCCCGATGGAGGGACCCTCTTGCCCTAGCAGTGGATGCCTTGTCAATCCCCTGGACATTTCCTCTGGCTTACATCTTCCCTCCTCTTCCTCTGTTGATCCGAGTCATCCAGAAGCTGAAGGTGGAGCGTTGTCCTGTCATCCTGATCACTCCAAATTGGCCTCGTCAGTCCTGGTATCCGGAACTGTTAGCCATGTCTGTGACGGATCCTGTTCCGCTTCCTGCACGTCCAGATCTACTTCTTCAGGGATATCTGTGGAAGGAGGATGTTCAGCATCTCCATTTGATGGCTTGGAGGTTGAATCCTCAATTCTAAAGAAGAAAGGGTTTTCCTCTTCAGTGGTGTTCACGATGCTTAGAGCTCGCAAGCCCGTGTCTTCCAAGATCTATCATCGCATATGGTCCACCTTTGTAGCATGGTGTACTGCTAAGGATCTGTCTCTAGATTTCCATCTTCCCACGGTCCTAGCCTTTTTACAGGATGGGGTTGAGAAGGGACTCAGCCCGAGTTCTCTCAAGGTTCAGACTTCTGCTCTGTCTGTGTTTTTCCAGGAAAAATTGCTATTCTCCCTAATGTTAAGGTTTTCTTCCAAGGCGTGGCTCATGTTCGGCCTGCCTTCAAGAGTCCTGCTCCCCAGTGGGACCTCAATTTGGTGCTGGGGGTTCTTCAGAGACCCCCGTTTGAATCCTTGGCTTCAATTCCTTTGCGTCTCTTGACCTGGAAAATGGCTTTTCTTTTGGCGATTGTCTCTGTTCGCCGGGTAGCAGAGTTACAAGCTCTGTCTTGTAAACCTCCTTACTTGGTGTTTCACAAGGATAAGGCAGTGCTTCGCACTTCCAAGGAGTTTTTACCCAAGGTTGTCTCCGAATTTCACATCAATCAGGAGATTGTGGTTCCCTCTTTCTGCCCTAACCCTTCCTTTGACAAGGAAAGAGATCTCCATTTGTTGGATGTTGTGCGTTGTCTTAAATTTTATGTTCATCGCACTGAGTCTATCAGGAAGTCTGACGCCTTGTTCGTCATTCCTGAGGGGCCTAGGGCAGGGAGACCGGCATCCAAGGTAACTTGCCTCTTGGATAAAATCTACCATTCGGGAAGCCTACAAACTGCGGAATAAGCATGTTCCATTCAGGGTTACTGCTCATTCCACCAGATCAATTGGGGCCTCTTGGACCTACAAGAATCAGGCATCTGCTGATCAACTGTGCAGAGCGGCCACTTGGTCCTCTGTGCACACATTCTCGAAACACTACTGTGTTGATGTCCTGGCCTCGGCTGATGCCAGCTTTGGGCGGAAGATCCTGGAGGCAGTCTTGCCTGTTTAGGACCTTCTACTCCGTGGTTCATAGTGCTCCTTTGCTGTTGAGCCCTGTTGGCTCTAGTTCAGTGTGCTGTGTTAGTTCGGGGGTTTGTTTTTCCCCCTGGTTGGTGTCCGTTGACACTTCTGTTCTTGGGCTCTATGATTAATTTGTTCATAGCAGTTCTGGTGACTTTAGGCATTGGGCCTGGTCCTTGCCTTACTTCCCGCCTCAGGGACAGCTCAATGTTTGTACATCCCATTGTACCAGTGACCTGTATTGGACGACAGTGAAAATAGGATTTTAGTCTTACCTGTTAAATCCTTTTCACTTAGTCCATACAGGTCACTGGTCTCCCACCCTGTCAAGGGACCATGCTTGGCTTTTCTGTGGTATTCAGTGGGAGACCTTTGGGGCATGCTCACAGGAGTCTTCCTTTTCCTTCTTCCTCTGGTCAGTTTAGTGTCTCAAATCAATCTGGCTTGGCTCTGGCCTGAAGGCAGCTTAAGTAGGAGGGGAGGTTCCACCCCCTGCATACATTTGAATGAATATTCCTGCCTATTAAAGGGGCGGATCGCCTCCCATTGTACCAGTGACCTGTATGGACTAAGTGAAAAGGATTTAACAGGTAAGACTAAAATCCTATTATTGTGTCTTGGATCCAGTCCACTATTTGTAAGGCTTACGACATAAGGAAGAAGCCTGTTTCCTTTCGGGTCATGGCTCTTTCTTCTAGATCTATTGGGGCTTCTTGGGCTTACAAGAATCAGGCCTCAGTTGATCAATTGTGTAGGACGGCCAATTGGTCGTCTGTGCATATCTTTTCGAAGCACTACCTTGTTGATGTGCTGGCATCGGCTGACACCAGCTTTGGGAGAAAGATCCTGAAGGCTGTTGCATCTGTCTAGGATCTTCTTCGGTTCTTTGGTGCTTCCTTCAATTTTGAGCCCTGTTGGCTCTAGTTCATTGTGCTGTTTGACAGTTCCTGGGGTGTTGTTACCCCTGTTCATTGTCTGTTGACACTTCATTTGTTTTTGTTGGGCTATCTCTGATCTGATGGTTCTTATATGCTCTGGTGAAATTGGGGGCCCTGCGGCTGGTCCTTGCCTTACTTCCCGTCTCTGAGAAACTCAACGGTTGGACGTTCCAAAGTTACCAGTAACCTGTATTGGTTCGACAGAGAAAAAAGGATTTTAGTCTTACTTGTTAAATCCTTTTCCATACAGGTTACTGGTCTCCCACCCTGTCAAGGGACCGTGATTGGCTCTCCTGTGGCAGACCATGGGGGTCCATCGGGGTCATGCTCACAGGAGTCTTCTTTCCCTTCTACTATATAGTCAATAGTTAGTGTCTCAGATCTTACTGGAGCTGATTGGCTAGCTGCAGCTAAGGAGGGAAGGTAGGCTCCACCCCCTGCATTCCCTTCTAGAATTGTTCCTGCCTATTTAAAGGGGTGGATTGCCTACCCAAAGTTACCATCCGGGTATGGACTAAGAGAAAAGGGTTTAACAGGTAAGACTAAAATTCTTTTTTAAAATCAGTCGAGGAGATAAGGCTGTAAAGAGTATATAAAGAAAAGTACATCTCTCTAAACAATAAATCGGTCAATCTAAATATATGTAAATCACCAAGAGAATGACAAAAAATGCTCCTATTGAGACCCTAATGTTAGCCCATAACAACAGTTATTATATGTGAAAAAACACACATCATGTGCAAACAAATGCTAAAGTGGAAAAAATATTTTTTGTATATTAAAGTGCCAGAATAGAGCATTACTTCGCAATGAAAGAAAAGGCTATACTTATAAAGTCAAAGAAACACACAATCTCAATGTATTCTTCCTGGTAAAACATTTTCTAAATAAATAAAAATAGTAATAAAACTAAACGCCTCCTCGATCCCACACTACCCAACGCGTATCGCCATAAGGCTTCATCAGGGGATCTATTATGGGTAGTGTTGATCCGGTATATGAAGGAGTGGCTCTCCAATGATGGACTCAAAAGCGAGTCACATGACACAAAGGTCAAAGTACAATTAAAAACGGACCAATAACATTCTGGCTTAGCCTCATCCGTATCAGGAACAAATCAGAAATATCGGTGAAAAAATGTGGTGCATTAGATCAATTGTTAGCAATATCAGAATAGCACAAAGAAAAAAAAAAAAAGACCCACCGACTAAATGGGATATTGGTTCCTGAGAAAAAAAGATACCCAAGTGCATGTGCAACCAGATGATGTCATACGGATTGCGACATTTATGCTGAAACTATACATATATTTAATTGTGTTCAAACGTGTAATATATTACTATACATGCACATGTGTATTCAATACATACAAATTTATTAGAAAAGTAAGACCCACATAGACATGCACAAAAAAGTTTAAAAAATGTACAACAATTAAACCGAACATGAACACATATCTAGCCGTATTACGGCAAAGCCAGTGCTACGATAATAGCGCAATCTCAGCTGATATACTTACTCAGAAGGCCATCTTAAATACTAGTAAAATTCAAATATTACCTAGGATCAAAGCATCCACATAGATGTCCGTAAATAAAAATTACATATACCGAAAAATCTCAGGTATAATACACACCTGTGTATAATTCGCAGGTGTATATTATACCCGAGATTTTAGGGGAAAACAAGAGTGCCTATGTATAATATGCACCCTTGTTTTCCTCTCTTATGAAAAAAAAAATTAAGCCTGCCAGAACCCTTTCCTCCCTCCCCCGGTGCTATCCGATTCTAAAATGCCACTTACTTTCTTCAAAAGACAAGTCCCTGTGTTTTCAACATTATCAGGAAACATGTAAACAATATGAATCTTCCCCTGCGGGCGGCACGCTTCCATTCGCCGTCCGCTTCCTTCCGGTTATGGTACTGCCCTGTGAGGACCTTCAGATTCTCACAGGACATTACCATTGGCTGGAGCCGGTAGGTGCTGAAACCCAATTGAAGGAATCGGGTGGTGAATGCAAGCATGCCGCCCGCAGGGGAAGAGTCACATCGTTTACATGTTTCCTGATAATGTTGAAAATACGGGGACTTGTCTTTTTAAGAAAGTAAGTGGCATTTTAGAATCAGATAGCTCCAGGGGAAGGAGGGAAGGGTTCTGGCTGGCTTAATTTTTTTTTATATAAAAAACTCTTGAGTATAATACGCACCCCCCACTTCACATAAGGTGAAGTGGGGTAAAATTGTGAATATTATACCTGAGATTTTACAGTATTTAGATTGATCAATTTATTGTTTAGAGAGATGTACTTTTCTTTATATAATTTTACAGCCTTATTGTACCTCCTCAATTGATTTTAAATATGTTTTAAATGTGTTTGTTTTTGAGATGTATTTGATTCAATAAACTGTGATAATTGTTTTGTAATAATATTTGTGGTCAAGGCTTCCAGAGATGTAATATGAAAGGTAGTAATGTGATACATAAGTGTGGTAAATCTAGGCACTACTTGCCCAGTTAAAGAAAGACGAGGCAAGCCAGATTAGAGGGCTGCTTATATAATGGTTTTTTGAAGGGGCGGGATAGAGGTGGGCCCAGGAGCAGAGCGTGAGGCTCGTATTTAAGGGGCCTCTAGCCCCTCACACAAATTCAGGCTAATCCCTCAACTTGTGGTCAAGGCTTCCTCAGATGTAATATGAAAGGTAGTAACGTGATACATAAATGTGGTAAATCTAGGCACTACTTTCCCAGTGAAAGAAAGATGAGGCAAACCAGATTAGAGGCTAAAAAGCCAATAGAGCTTTATTGCGGCTTGCAGATGAAATAACTGTTTAATGGACGAGGGAGGTGAGGGCTTTTCTCATTTCTGACCCTGGATACAGGATGTAACACGTGAAGCAGGATGATTGTCACCTGCCCAGCTTCTGAATTATGTGGGAAGGGACTTGGTTCTTTGAGGCTGATGAAGTTGCTCCTGTTCTGAAGGAGTGCCCTGAATAATTGAATGGATTGTAACATAATTGTGAAAGAATATTGCGATTGTATTTGGTGAAATTTGCGGTAGTAAGTAGACCTGATTCACTAGGTAGAAGGGGATTGTTGGCAGGGTGTAGTAGGAAGTAATTGGATAGTTTGCGGAGTGCTGAAAGAGGGCAACATTGGTCGTCAGTAGCGTAGATGGGGATGTCACTTCCTTTCCTAGTTTGGTCTGTATTGGATTGTGTGAGATGTAGTACCATATGGCTTTCTTTGTAGCTTAGTTGGCTTTTGGTGATAAAAGCAGAGTTTTTGGATCTGGCTAGAAATATGTTTCTTTGTTCTTTGAATGGGCCTGCCGAGAGGAATTTTTGCATCTTTTTAAATATGGGGCCTGTGATTGGTTTACGTATATGACTAGTTTTGTGAGGATGTTTTGAGATGCCTTTGAGAAATAATTTGATGTTGTAGTATGATAAAATAGAAGGGTGATTAGGGTGTTCTAAAGCTAAGAGGTGTTGAATGTCTGTGAGGTAAGTTCTAATTGATGAAGGGGCTAAGTGGAGGGCTGAATGACAATGTGCAGCATAGGCTAATATGGTGGTAGGTGAAAAGAGGTGTGTTGATTTTGTCAGGGTTATGAATTAGTGGAAAGATTGCCATGCTTTGGTGTAGATTCTTTTAGTGTTTGGGGCTAGTGCTTGATTGATGATTCCTGTGGCGATAGACATTAATTTGTTCAGGGGTAGATTAGTTCTTCGAATGGCGGGGGATGTGATGGCATTGGATTTGCTGTTGGAGTCATATTGAAGAAAACCTGGAAATTGAAACGGGATAGGGCGTCAGCTGCTGTATTGAGATGACCAGGGATGAAGGAGGTGTGAATGAAAAATTTGTAATACATGGATAGCTAGGTTAATTTTCGCATAAATAACATGATCGGAGGAGAAGGAGATCTGCCTTTGGAAATTAATTGTGATGTTGCTAGATTGTCTGTGAAAAAGGTAACTGCTTGACCAGACGGGGCCCCATAGTGCTGCTGCTGCCACTATGGAGTACATTTTAAACAGTGGAGATGATTCGTAGAATTTCGGGAGGGCTAACGCTTCGTCTGGCCATGGCTCAGCAAACCATTCTGAGCAGCTTATGGTGACGAGGGGTTGGGATGTGGGGGGAACATCATCTTTCCGTTCCAGTATGATAGAAATTTGGACCACATTTTTAAATCGGATTTGGCTGCTTAGTCTAGACTAATGGTGGCCGAAGAGTGTTGGACTAGTGATAGAATTTTGAGTAAGTGTGATAGAAATGATCTTCCTTGCGGTATGACTTTGGTGGCAAAATCTAAGTGTACTATTAGTGACTGAAATTCTGTTTTGGTGAGTTTAGTTTGATTGGAGTGGTGGATTGTGAGTGATCTCGTGTAGTCCAATTTATCTGCAGGTAGACTAGATTCTAACTTTTCTGAATCAATTATAATTCCTAAAAATTCTACTGGCATAGATGGATAGGATGTTTTATCTAGGGCGATTGGTATGTTTAGAAATTGGAAAAGGGATATGAGTTTACTGAGGCTATCTGGAGGGGAAGTGGCTGGTTCAATTACTAGGAAGTTGTCTAGGTAGTGAAGAACTGATGGGCAGTGACTGTAGTTTAGAAGGAGCCAGCATAAGATGTCTGTGAATATATCAAAGATTTTGGGGCTGCTTTTACATGCAAAGGTGAGTCTGGTTGAAAAGCAGAATTTGTCCTCCCACTCCACTCCTTGTAAATGCCACAGAGAGGGGTGAACTGGCAGGAGTTTAAAGGCGTCTGCGATATCTGATTTGGACAGCCAACAACCTTTGTTTGATTGATGTATGGGTGAAATGGCATTGTCTATGCTTGCGTATTCTAGACAAAATTCTGAAGATGGTATGAGTGAATTAATACTTGGAATAACTGAGGAATGGGGGGTGGATAGGTCAATGATGAATTATTATACCACCCTTGGTCTCCTGTCACTCAGCCATTGTCTTATCCATTTAACTACTTTTACATCCAGACCCAAACACTGCAATTTATTAATGAGTCTTCTATGAGGGACAGTGTCAAATGCTTTACTGAAATCTAGATAAGCTATATCTCCTGCTCCCCCTTGGTCTATTATTTTACCCAGTCAAAAAATCTGTGAGGTTAGTTTGACAAGCTCTCCCTGCTGTAAACCCATGCTGTTTTGTATCTTGCAAGCCATTTAAATTCCTTTAACATAGTTTCCATTAATTTTCCCACTACTGATGTAAGACTTACTGGTCTGTAGTTACCAGACTATTCCCTGCTACCTTTTTTGTGAAGCGGTACTACATTTGCTAACTTCCAATCTTCTGGAACTATTCTTGTCGATAGTGACTGATTGAATAATTCTGTTAAAGGTTTTGCCAGAACACACTTAAGTTATTTTAATAACTTTGGGTGTAGCCTATCTGGTCCCATTGATTTATCTGTTTTTACTTTAGAAAGTTGAAATAGAACTTCTTCCTGCATGTTTCCCATGTCTTGCCATTTCGTTTTTCTAACAGAGGTCCCTTCCTTTCATCTTCCTCTGTAAAAACTGAACAGAAATATTAATTGAGGCAGTCAGCTAGCCCTTCGTATAGACAAAACAAATTATTATTATTTTTTTAAGAGTAGAGGTGTATATATATATATATATATATATATATATATATATATATATATATATATATATATATATATATATAGCATCTAGTTCGACCAAGAGAGTAAGGTAAGGTAAACTCAGGCACCTTCAGCCTCTAAAAAGAGGAAAGGTATTGGTATTTGGGCACCTTCGGCCTCTAAAACGAGGTAAGTATTATTAAATGGCACCTTCAGCCTCTAAAAAAGAGGTAAGGTATGAATTTGGCACCTTCGGCCTCTAAAACAAGTTAAGGTATTTGAATTTGTAGCACCTTCGGCCTCTAAAAAGAGGTAAGGTATTATGAATTTGGGCACCTTCGGCCTCTAAAAAGAGGTAAGGTATTTAAGATGCACCTTCAATCTCTAAAATGAGGTAAGGTATTAGTGTTTGAAGACTTCCAGCGTCTAAAAGAGGTACGGTTAACAAAGGGTAAGGTGTTTTTTATTTTTATTTATTTATTTATTTTCATAAGGGATTTGGGGTGATAAAGGTGGATGGACTGAAGTTGATACTTACCGGTATATAATTTTTTTTTTTTGTAGAGAACCTGTAATTGGATATTGGACATATATTAGGACATAAAATAACATTGAAGGTAAAGCTGTTGATGGTAGAATGAAAGGCAGAATTTGAGGAGATAATGAATAGATTGTTTGGATATTGCACACTTTTTAAAGCTGGGTGGAAGGAAATTATTGGTTGGCAGTAGTCCTGAGATTGAACTTATAATATTATATACATATATATATATATATATCATTTTTCTTTTTTGTTGCTTGGTGTCCGTAGCTAATCGAAAACAGGGTTCTAATTGATGCTGAATGTGTATAAATAGAAAATGTATCTGGTAAAGTAAGAGAGAGAGAGGGCCAGTGGAGCATGAGGACATATATATTATTTTTATATACTTGGAATAGTATAAAAGTAAGGAAGTGGTTGGGAGGAAAGATGAGAGGGATCTAGGAGAGACCATATGTTCATTATTGTAATGTGGTGGAAAGGTGATTGATGCTATGTGCAAGCATCCGGTTGCTTTGCCGGTATGCGTTTACTGTCGCTTTACATTGGATTGTGCTTTGAGAAGGAGGCTTGGAACGCATGCTTCGTTCCTATGGGACGAGTGCTAGTATGTGATGTGGATGGACATAGGTATGCAGTATATATAGCGGTGATGAAGCAGAAGGGAGTGACGTGTGTATATTGATGTATACTGCTACTGCGTGGAATCTTTGGATTCGTAGAGTGGATAGAGGGAAATGCTCTGCTGGATGTGCGTGAGTAACGATGCAGTAATTGGAGGAATGCCAGGGGTTAACTGCCTGATGATATAGATGATATGTGCCGATAGATGGGTTGCTTGTTGTATTTATGTTGCGGATCGTTCAAACCTCACTGACAATTTCTTTTGAAAAATGTCACTCTCTTCGGACATAGGCTCTGCTCTAGGGATGATGCTCTAGAGACATATTTAATGGGCCTCTAGCCCCTCCCACAAATTCAGGCTAAGACCTCAACATATTGTGGTGGATTGCCTTTTTAAAAGGGTTTTCTTTTGTTTCTCTGGATTGTCTCCTAGTATATGGTTCCAAAATTATTTTCGAGCTCACAATCAACTGTTCCATTTTCCTTTTCCAGTGCCCACAATCTTGAAGTAAAATCTCAAAATGCAACCAGTATGGATAATGGATAGATTATAGCACCCAAATTCTGTATTTTATTAAGGAAACAATGTATGTTTAAAAAGTGTGTTAACCAACCAATTTTACAATGGTCTTTGGTTGAAAAGAATGTAAATATGTGCAGTAGTACTCCACCTGAGTATATACATACTTAAAATAGGAATGAACTGACCATTCTCATTTAATTTCATCTAGGGTTATCGTGAGTGTGTACAGTAACTCTCCTCTTTTTGAGGTAATTGAAGAGAAATATATTTAAAATAGAAAAGAACTGTCTGTGCTCCTTTTGATTAATTTATGTTTTAAATAGATTTGTGTGCCATTGTCCTCTCTTATTTTGTTTTCAGATGATGAAGTATAAAATTAAGTTGAACTGTGCATGTGCAGTTATTTTTTATTTTGGAATTATGGTATAATGGCTGGCTGTAAATACACTGAGAAAATATCATTCTGTATAATCATGTTGAATGTTTATACACTGAATATTTTACACATCCAGTATATAAGGCTAAAAAAAGTGGTGTACATCTATGCAGCAATAGCGCCCTGCTGTAAAATGGTGCTGTCCATAAAAAAAACTGTTCTTTATAATAATGTTGCAGCTGTCTAAGCAGGTTTTGCAATAAGGTCTGTTCTACTTCCAGATTTTTCAGTTTCAAGGGAAGTGTTTAGTAATTCTGTTTATAACATTGATTGTTTGAGATGACCCCAAGTGACATCTAAGCCACAGAGGAGTGATGTCCACATTTAGAAATGTATAAACCGGTGTGGTTAGTTATCCTATTTTTAGTCTGTGGCCTTAACCAGTGAACACATTCATTTATAAGTAATAAGTAATTTACTATCATACT
Source organism: Rhinophrynus dorsalis (assembly GCA_037306005.1). Lineage (NCBI taxonomy): Eukaryota > Metazoa > Chordata > Amphibia > Anura > Rhinophrynidae > Rhinophrynus > Rhinophrynus dorsalis. The sequence goes on from CM074719.1 coordinate 272,131,017, forward strand.
CAGTAAAGTTTTATTTGGGCTTGTGAGGTAGAAACACAGCAGGATTATCTTCAAGAGCAGCTGTGTGGTCCCCACAATCCATTCCTTGGTAACAGCAAAAACTGGAAAGTGGGAACCATCTAAGTGCTCAGTCACCACATTCATGTGTCCCCGGGGAAGCCTATTCTAGAGTCCGGAAGTCCTGGGGTGGTTGAAATTTGTGGGAAAAGTTGCACACTAAAGAAACAAATGCATCCTTGATTCCAGGAAAAATGGCGAATGCCATTTATAATATAATACTGTTGCACAATAGTCTTATGTGGTTGGCAGTGTGTTTTATTGCATCAGGAAGAGGACAATCTTAAAGCTCAGATCAAACCATGAATTTTGACTAGGGTTCTTAAATGCACTGTTGTTCTATGGCCCAAAAGAATAGCTTATGAAACCTTACAAGTCTCTTTATGAGTGCTAATATTTCCAAACTGCACTGATCACATCTTCATGTTAAATTCATACGTACAAATAAATGTTGCACTACTTCAGGGAGATAGTTACTTGTCAGTGGGAAGCACTGGAAGCATATATTTTGTTACTGGCGTCATAGAAATGAAAATATGGACAAAGCTACATAATGTTATTTAGGGATTAACAGATGGATGGATAATATAAGAATGTGTCCCTAATAATAATTGCATCTTCCCCTTTTTTGCTTCATTTGGGGGTTTATATACAGGCTCACCTGCCCCCTCAAGTAAGAAAGGATAAATCAAGAACAGAGAAGGATGAAGAAAAGAGGGGAAGGCCGGAGGATGCAGGGCCAACCACCAGACGAGATGAGCCATCACGCATAAGGATCTTTGAAGGAGGGTGAGTGTCAGGATTGTTTGAGATATTAGATGCATTTATGTTTCTTCTTAACAGGAGGGTTATTTTCTAAAACCCGGTGTCACTGTATTTTTTTATTGATTCTGAAGTGTCTGACATTGAAATTGTATTACTTAGCACTTGCATAACAGAGGGCTTTAAACACAATTAATTACTATAGGCTAAAATATTCTTCTTATATTTTCCTGGCTCCCTTTATTCTCTGCTCATCTCACCATAATTTTCTGCTTCTGCTTACTTGATTTCTTTTACCTCCCTCTTTTCATCCTTTCGCTTCTCTTTCCATTGGATGCTTTTCCTCCCTTTCCATTCTCTGTTTCACAGCTTTTCTGTTCTTCCCTTTTTTTTCTTTGTGCTCTCCTACTCCCCCCTCTCTTCTGTGCTTCTGTTAGAGGTAGAGGTGGCTGCATTCTCAAATCTTACATCATACAAATGCAGACAAATATTATCTCTGGCCTGATCTCTCTACAATGATCTCACCACCCAGTGCGTCCTCCCCCCCCCCCCACACACACACACACACACTGACCCACTAGAAATCTGTCTGTTTGGTGTCCTCAAGGAGATTATATTATTGTAATAAGACTGGCACTGGTATCATCCATACAAACATCTCTCTCTCTTTCCATCCATATCCACATTTTTTGTTTAAAGGGATAGTAATACTTCATTTTAACTTTATTTTATTTTGTAGGCATTAAAAAAACATGAAGAATGATATAAGTCTTATCTCTGAAACCTTTATGGTTTAAGAGATATTCACAAACAAAGTATCCCCCCCTGTTCAACCAGATCAGAAGGGATATGCCCAGGTAGACTGCAGAGAGGGACAATCTTCAATTAAGATAATGGAAAAAGCTGAAAAACTTGTCAAGGGGGGAAGGGCTTTCATTGTTTTCATACAAAGAAAATTGTCCCCTTCTGTTATCTGTACTGTCATACAACCAGACTCACATCTGAGAAGAGATTGTTTACACTAGGTAAAAGTGGCGGGGAGGGGAACTTTGCTTGTGAATATCTCATAAACCATAAAGGTTTGAGAGATAAGACTTCATGTTTTTTTAATGCCTACAAAATAAAATAAAGTTAAAACGAAGTATTACTATCCCTTTAAGGGAATTTTCCCCAAACACACTTGTGGTCCTGTAAGAAGCAAAACATGTTATTTTTGTTTTCTTTCTCCTTTAAAATCAATTTGTTCTCATCAGAAAATAGCCAGTATTTAGTGGGTGTGGTTAATATTGATATGGGTGGGTGCAGTGCAGGCTTGAATTTTTATGTAGTAATTCAAAAACATATTATAGACAGTTAAAGGCATGGGCCAGTGTCTGAATTTGGTTGTCCACTGAACACCTAGGTCAATCTATGGCTATGCCACTTGTTCTCATAACATTTTCTTTTACCATTATTTCTCTTACTTCCTATTTGAAACACAGGAACCATGGGATAAAAGTATCCTCCAGCAGGAGGGCAGGGCACTTGACTAAAAACGCTCTCATAGGGAGAGGCTCTCTTCCGATCCACTTTACCCGCACCTTGGCATTCTTAGTGACCTTCCATTAACCCTTTGAGTGCCAGAGGGGTACGCAACGCATTGCTTTGCAATGCGTTGCGTACACCTCTGGCACTCTAAGGGTTAAATTGGAAGCAAGACAAATATTCTTTCTTAGCTAGCCTTCTGTTTTGTTTTATTCTGCTAGGAAAAGGACTATGTAATCCCCCATTAGACAGGCTCCTATTTCTTACCTCCATTGTGGTTTTGAACTTTATTTATTGATTTGTTCATGTTTTTTTTGCATTGTGGTTCCTTTGAGAACAAGTACACACAGCAGCCTATTTGGGTGAAGCATACTGTGAATGTAATAGACTTTTCTTGTTTGTATTTCAGCAGCTGTAAGGGGTTATGGTGTTTCTAACATTACCTTCTATCTAGCAGATCCCAGAAGGGGACCCCCCACACCACCACCAATATCAGAAAATGCATTTTAGCGATGGCTGGAGAGCCATCACTCCATTTTGCATCGTAGCCATGACAGATGCAACGCTAGCTCCTCAAATGGTTCAGGGTTTTGGATCAGGGTGGAGATATTATGTCCATTCCAGTTTTGGAGCACCAGATGATTCACCTAGCCCTGTGGTATTGGTCTTGGTCCCTTCAGGGATCCCTGGTGCAGATTCAGTCCAAAAATGTGATGGCGTTGGTGTATATTAACCGCCAGGGAGGGACCAGTATTGTGGCTTTCATGGTCCAAGGTTCAACTGATCCTCATGTAGCCAGAGGCCCAAGTGCTGACTCTCCACATTTCATATCCCAGGAGTAGACCGCTTTGTGGCAGACTTTCTCAGTTCCAGACAGAGCTTATTCAACTATATGGTTCGCTTATAGGATCAACCGATGGTAAACCTCAGCTGCACCACAAGAATCCTCAATTCTATGCCAGATACTAGGATCCGTTAGCACACACTGTAGACGTGATGGCCATTCCATGGAATTTTCCCTGCATACGTATTTCCTCTGTTTCCCCTGATTCCCAGAATACTGAGAAAAATCCAGATAGAGCAGGCTCATGTCTTTCTGATTGCCCCATTCTGTTTCAGTTGGGCCTGTTTTTCAGATTGTGTCAGTCAATCTGTGGCAGAACTGTTTTGGTTCACTCTGTGTCCAGACCTTTTGACTTGGCATCCACTATTGGAGAAGCTGGCTTTCAATGCTTGGCTCTTGAGACCAGTATTGTGAGGAAGAAGGGGTTTTCTGACCCTGTCGTTGCTACTATGTTGCAGACTTGAAAGCCAATTTTTTCCAAGTCATACCATAGGGTATGAGCTCTGATCTTAAGTGGTGTGTATGGGGTCACTGCTGTGCCATTTTCAGCTTCCGTTTGTTTTGGCCTCTCTTCAGGATGGTTTTCAAAAAAGGCCTTTCTTCACTGTATAAAAATTCAGATTTCAGCTTTTTCTTCTCCTTTCTAGAGGCACATTCCCTGATGTGCAGACCTTTGTGCAAGGAACAGCTCATGCCTACCCAGGCTTTCAGGATTTCACTCCTTTGTGGCACTTGAATCTGGCTCTTCGAGTGCTTCAGTAGGCTCCTTTAGAGCCTTTTTCTTTGGTTTTGCTGCACTTCTTGTTGCTTAAGACAGCCTTTCTTTTGGCTATTATGTCTGTTTGGCAGGTGTCTGAACTTCAGGCTTTATCTTGTAAGCTTCCTTTGCTGGTCTTCCATCCTCATATGGTGGTTCTGCAGACTCCCTTAGAATTCATTCCTAAGGTTGTTTCTGAGTTTCATATTAACCAGGAAATTGTTCTTCCTTCTCTCTGTCCAGCTCAATCCAATAGAAAGGATCAGAGACTTCATCTTTTTGATGTAGTTAGGTGTTTCAAGTTCTATATCTGATTCTCTTTTTTTATCATCTCTGAGGGTCCGTGTGCAGGCCAGGCTGTGATGAAAGAAACAGTGGTTCTTGGATCAGGACGTCAGTGCCCTTTAGGGTTACAGCACATTACAACAGATCAATGGGTGTACTAAAGCAGCTACACTGTTGTCCCTTCACATATTTGTCATACACTACAGTGTTAATGTGCTAGCTATGGTTGTAGACAGTTTTGAATGGAAAATCCTATAGGCTGCAATGACAGTGTAGTGTCCATCTTGAATTTCCTTTGGCCAGTAACCTGTTGGTTCCTGTTGTTTTCAGTGTTAGTGTCTGTTGACACCTGAGGTTCACGTTGTATCTGTTTTCTTGGTTGGCACTAGTCTTTGTCTTGAGTGTTTTTTTTCTTTCCCTTCCTGGAATCTTAATGGATGCTTTGGTATATGCCCATGGTTCCTGCGTTCCACTTAGGATGTAGTAGAAAAGATTTTTTTTTTTTTTTTTTTTTTTTTTTGTGTACTTACTGAGAAATCCTTCCCTCCCGGAGAAAACTGTCCTTGTCCCGGTAGGAGTGTCCTCTTGGGTTCCCTAGAAATTCCCATTCTTGTTCCAATTCTGTTTCTTTTCTTTCGTCTTCTCTACACTTTAAAGCTGAGCATGTCAAGACAGCGGTAAAGTGGATTAGGGAGGGAACCTGCACCTCTGAGAGCCCTGCCCTCCTGCTGGAGAAAAGTTTACCCCATGTTCCTGTGTACAACGTGAACTAAGGGAAAAGGATGTTTTGTAAGCTCACAAAAAGTCCTTTTACAGTAGATAGTGTACAAAAGGCATTCTGTAACTGTATGGGCAAAATCTGTCCCACTGAACAAGCTTTTAGACATAAGGCAAATTATTACTTTGAACTCTGGACAGAAAGATTTCCCCACCTATTCTGTCATATCCTACTAAGACTGTCCTAAAACTCCATAGTATAATGGGTAATTCAGGATTCACTGAGGCCTAATTTATGATTAACTGCTTGCATACCATATGGTGTATATATACATCCTCCTATATATATAAATATATATATATATGGATATATATACAACCCTTGTCTGAGGTGGCAGTAGGAAGGAGGTAATACATTCTGGGATTTGTAGCCCAGCTCTTCTAATCAGTTTTCTATTCTATTCTTTAGCTGAGAAAACTACAACCCAGGAAAATGAAAGATGAATTGGTTTATTTCAATATTTGTTTTTATATTATGTATCAGATAATTAATTTTGACAGATACAGATATAACAGAATGTCAGGATATCAACTGCTACTTTAATGAACACGGATTAATGCAGGGCTGGGGACCTGTGGCTCTTCAGCTGTGGCAGGACTTCAACTTCCATCATCCTCACAATGATAGAATGTAATAATTATAAAGCTCGTTATAGTGACAGAGGGAAACAGAGGAGAGAGAAAGAGAGACAGGCACTAGAAGAGTGAGCGATCGTATCAGAGAGTACAAAAGAGCACTAGAGAGAAAATGGTGGGAGAGGAAGAAGGTAAAAGAGCTCAGGACACTGTATGAAAGATAAGCTGACAAAGGTTGATAGCAACAGTAAGAAGTAGTGAGACACTGTGGGATGTCCATCTGTAATAGTATATGTTACTCTCCCCATGTGATAATAAACGTGGGGGGTTATATATATATATATATATATATATATATATATATATATATATATATATATATATATATATATATATACCACAACTAGAAATAGTCAACATGCAGGTATTTAACCCTTTATGTGCCAGAGTGGTACAAACCGCACTCAGAGGGTTTAAAAGATGCATCTTTTTAGTCAAACAACACTCCATCTTTTAATTTCCCATAAGAACTTTGCCATATTTCGCCTATGTTTTCTATGAGTGCAATATTTCCCTCTGCAGTATTACTTCTTCTGAGGGCTGAAGTGAAGAAATAAATAGTGGAAAGTAAAGTTGTGAGTCCTACAGCAACATATGCCTTGAAAAATTGTTAGCAGGCTGAGTGCCTTTGTCCACAACACTAACTTTCTGCTTAAGTGTAGAAAAAACACACAAGAGGGTGCCCAATAGTGCTTGTTATCTTTATAACCAGGATTAAAATAATAAACCGATGAATACTCACAAGAGTGATGGTTGTGGACGGGCTTATACCCAACTGCAACAAACCAGGCTTACAGAGATATTAACACGTCTCTGTTCAGATGACCACAGTTTGGAGTTATGAAGTCCACAGGATGCTGCAGGTTTCTCAAAAAAAAGTTATTTAATTATATTGTGTATAACACAATTCAAAAATATATATATATAATATCTACTAAAAAATATAAATGAAGATAAAACTAAACGCTAGCTAAACAATGTTTAGTAGTCCCCTGACTACTTCATCAGATTTATCATAAGCCAAAAAACAAAACAACAAAGCAGCATCAGACAATACATTTTTAAATACACCTCAAAAATGTCCTGATTGGGTTCATTATCAGATTACCAAATAAATGGTTCAGACAGTATAAAAGTTAGGCTATATAAACTTTGATATCACTAATACATTGAATTATATGATATATAATACAATATAATGATTATAACCAGCCACATATCAAAATTTGTAAAATCTAGATCTAATTCTAAAACAGGAAGTTCAAACTTTTCGATCAAGGGAACCAGAAATATCAACCCACAACATCATTGTCCATTATAACCTGGGAGTGTTAATAATGAAACATTGTAAGACAACCAGTCACTCAACCTAAAAGAAGATCTCCTCTAAGACCTATAAAAATTGAACTACTGAGATCATCCATCTCTAGAAGTAACTATGTATTGAGATATACCCAGCAAATGTTCATGATCAAGTGATGGACACTTAAAAGAGTTGTGATTAAACACCTCCAGGTCATAACGGTTTAGTTAACCCCTTAAGGACCAGCACGTGCGGCCAGCACTTGAGGACCATGGGGATTTTTTTTTTTTTTTTTTTTTTAATCTTCCGGTTCACGGCTTCCGGAGCGGTGTGCAGCCGCGCTGGGAGCCCTGAACTCCATGCCGTGCCAGGACCGTCACTTAAGTGCCGGACCGCCGTGACAGTCCTGGCACGTCAGTGGTCCTTAAGGGGTTAATAGCATATATAAATAAAAAGTATTAGTGTAGATACTGAAAAAATAAATCCATTCATGGCAGTCCGTTTTCTCAAACCATTATGGTTTGAGAGATATACTGTTTTAAAGAGCCCCTTTCCCTGATGTCAGCTGCAAAGCTGACACAAGGAGATTTGTGTCTGCTGACTTCAGGCAGCACTTCAGCAGAGCCAAAATACCACAGTCTAAAAGGAAATACTTAATTGGAAAGGTCTGCAAAGTGTGCCTGGTTTGCAGGCACACTTTGTAGACTGTTCCAATTAAGTTTTTTTATTTTTAGATTGTGGTATTTCAGCGTTGCTGAAGAGCTGCCTGGTGGTCCCAGGACCAGGATCTTCTTCTGTCAGCTAGAGGCTGAAGTCAATGAAACGGGCAGGGGGGGGCTTTATCACCTTATATCTCTCAAACCATAAAGGTTTCAGAGATCAGGCTGCCATCAATGGATTTATTTTTTCAGTATCTACAAGAATACTTTTTATTTATATATGCTATTACTAACCCTTTAAGGCTTGGTAAGTATTAATGTACTTGATCCACATCTCCCAACAGGAAAGGTCTCTGCAGATCTATTCCAGCCTCTTCATAGGCCCCAAGAAGATGGTGGATTTCTTCTAGTTGTAGACCTGATACGTCTCTGTTGTTTCAAGCATATGCTGAGACTTGAGATGGAATCTCTGCATTTGGTCATTTCTGCTGTGTGTACAGGAGAGTTTTGGCTTCTCTTGACATAAAGGATTTGAACCTTTCCATTCTGATCTTTCTGCTTTGCCTCTACCATTTCCAATTTACTGCCCTTTATTTGGTCAGGCTTATGGTGGCTTTTAAAAACAAAAAGAAGAGAGGCGCACATGCTCCAAGTGTAGACTGTTTTAATCAGTGATGACCACCACCAAATTATCACCTTCTCAAGTGCTTGGTTGTTTTACTCACATGATCATGAGGCAAGAACCAGCCTCACAGTATGAGAACATCCACTCGATTACCCCCAGTGCAGGTATTTGTGTCACTCCCTCGCTTTCCATCTGTTCTCCCTCAGGCTAGGATTCCAGCTTCACATCTTACCTAGTGTGTGTCTTTTTAGTTTATCCAACCGCTGCAATACCAGCTCCAATTGAATCTAATATGTAGCTTCTATATGTGGTTGGATGGCTTGAACCTATGTCTAATGAAGGATCTATTCAGAGTAGTATAGGGAGGAAAATACACTAGTATACCTCAATATATGACCCTATAGGGATGTACTATACATAAGAAAACACTATCCAACTAGGAAAAAAATGTTGATTCTGTATCAAAATAAAATAATGAACAACAATAAAAAACTGTAAAAACGTACTGACAGTGCTGACATACAGTAAAAATCGCTACAATAAGCAACAAATAAACTACTACTCTAGTCCCTGGCCCTTCGCATTACGTGGTTTATAACCACTTCCTCAGGGGTTTGTCTTTTGGTTGCCCTCCATTCTCACCTTATATGCATGTACATTCTTCTGAATTCGCACCAAAAAGTGGGATGCTGATAGAATAAGATTTGGCATCAGATGCCTAAGTGCTCTACCACCTCTGAGTCTCCATATATACGTCACTACCCATAGCGCGACTTCAGTCAACAATTTGATGAAACGCATGTGCATTACAAGCCTTACATTCCGCCACCAGAGAACATCCTCCTTCTGGAACGCACACACATCTCACCCATTGCGCCTGTTTTACAACATACACAATGATCCAGTATAGTACCTTTATCTCCCTCCTTGATTTCAATCCTCACGGCCAGGAATAACTTACACACCACCCGCTACAATAGTGGAAAGAGCAAACGTTCCACCATGTTAATATAGTGCAATGCCATATAAGTATAACTGATGTCTAGGGAACTAACATATTATATATATATATATATATATATATATATATATATATATATATATATATATATATATGCGGGCACAAAAACCAATGTTAATGCAGATTTTCTTTACCAGTAACAATAATTCCTTCAATATATAATGACATAAAAATAATAATAATAAATCCACATTTAGAAATTCCATGGTCTCCTAATTCCACAAAAAAAAAATAATAATATATTAAGAAGAATCAGGTATTGCACACCCAGAAATCTTATTCCCATCAATATGACACACACTCAAAGGGAACTAAATCTCACCATGAGGGAAAGAAGCAGAGATGGAGAAGATTATAAATTCAGGAAAATCTCTATATTAATGTAACTTCATTCTAGATAATAATAATATTGTATCTAGACCCTTGCATTAGGAAAGAGAAGAGGGCAACCACTAGTCAGATTGCAATTTTGTATTACTAAATATTATCTCCGCAGAAAATTCCCACTTCATTCTCTTCATTTAATCCCTCTGGAACCATAGATCACAACCTATGGATCTAGAGGGATTCTTCTTGACACAACACCTGAAACCTGTTGGTAACCAACTTCGGAATACATTCAATACCTTTTACTAGGAAACTTTGACTAATTCCTAGTTGACATTGGTTAAAGTGTTTTGACACACTCGTATCCATATCCTTCTTGGCTATGCTTCTTCTATGTTCTCCCACAGGCATTCAGAGGGTTCGACTTATACGACCCACATATCTTTTTCCACATTGACAGGCAATCCTATATATTACATATATGCTATCGCATATACCATCAAAAAATGTTACTTTATGTTGCATATTATCACAACATAAGCATCTTTTTTTAACCACACTTATAATTATATTATAATTATAAATGTGGCAAAAAGCTTAGATCTTTTTTCTGATCCTCTAATTTTTGGGATTTGCTTTTAGCTATATATCCCCTTAGATTTTTGCACCTTCTATATATCTTTGTGGGTTGTGGACCTATATTACCCTCTAATAGACTATCTTGTAATAATATTCCCCAATATTTCATGAAGACTTTATGAATATCTCCAGAAAATGCCTTACCCTTCAAGATATACTCTCTTCTTAATTTTTTTTCTCTCTCTAAGGCTTTTGAGACAATTTGTTTGCCATACCCCTGACCCTCACAATCTTTCTGCATTGCTGCTCCCTTTTCCTCAGAGTCCTCATAGTTGCTGCAATTTCTTCTCAGATGGTGATGTTGACTATAAGGCACATTACTTAATCATCTGGGTAAATGGCAGCTATCAAACTGGATATATGGATTCCTAGAAACCTCTTGTTTATATATAGTAGTCATTATCTCTCCCTGTTCTATGACTGTTATAGTTAAATCTAAAAGCTGAACTTGCTACTCGCTAATACTATATGTAAGATGTATACCTCTATTGATTTTAATGTCTCCATAAATGAAATAACATTGTCAATATATCTGCCATAGAATGCCAAGCCACCCCCTCTCATGCCAACTCCCAGACCACTCAACACCTCCCAGTGTCCCATAAAGAGGTTGGCATAGGAGGGGGCAAAACTGGCGCCCATGGCATTGCCCCTAACTTGTAAAAAGAAATTGTCTTGGAATTAAAAAAAAAAATCACGTGTCAGCGCAAAACGAGTGCAAGTTAATATACATTCCTTTTGGATGTCTAACATAAGATGATATAATTCTAAAAAAATACTGAATAGCTTCCAGCCCTAATTCATGTTGTATGCATGTGTATAATGATGTAACGTCAAGGGTAGCCCAAATGGACTGCCCCTTTTTCCAGTTAAGGTTATCCAATATTTCCAGTATGTGTTGAGCATCTCTGATAAATGAAGGGAGCTGCACTACATACTTTTGTAAAAATATATCAATAAATGCAGACAGATTGGACAACAGAGAGTTATTGCCTGAGATGATGGGACACCCAGGAGGATCAGCTGTAGATTTATGTAATTTTGGTATATGATTAAAAATATGGAACTGATGGATTGGCAATAGTAATAAACCTATGCTCCTCCTTTATAATTATGTTCCTCTTGAGTGCCCCATCAGTCAGATATCTCAACAACTGGCAACACTCTTAATTTGGACATCTGTCTAATTTTTTTGTACGAAAGAGTATCTTTCAAAACTCTCTCACCTTCTTTTAGGTGGTCTATCGTGTCTTGTACAAGGTCCCCCCCCCACCCCGTCCACTTCACGGATAGTGATATTTTTATTTTTAGATAGATTCTGTATATCATTTCTTTCTTCATATGTTATATTATATTTCTTACATTTTTTATATTTTTATTATACTCTTCCATAACAAGCTTGGAAAATGTTTCTACATATTGTCCCTTCCACTGTGTTGGATAAAATTTGGACTTGGCTCTGAGTTTGAAATCAGTAATGGTTACTTCTTGATCTTGTTTTGTATTTCCTACATTCTCATTTTCTTCTTTTAATTCTTCCAACATTCGAAGTGTATTAGAATACTCTATTCCCCATTCTATATCTAGATCTCCAAATTCTTCTATTTTTATCTTTACCATTTGTCTTTTTATTACTAAAATATCTTTTTAATGCTAATTTTCTAGTGAATTTTTGGAGCTCAATAAAGAATTCGAAGTTGTTTGAAACTGCAGTGGGGGCAAAATACCCCTACTTAAAACTGCAAACTAGAAAGGATCCAAATCCTTACTTGAAAGACTGTATATTCATTCTTTACATTCCTTTGATTTTAATCCCTTATTCTTTGCTCTTTTGGCCTCCTCTTCTGCACTTCCTACTCTTTTTCTCTTCAGAGTTTCCCCTAATATTCCCAAGTCCCTTACATCCTCTCGTCCCTCCGTGTCCCTCATCACTCCCACGCCTCCCCTAGTGGTGGCATTGTCCGTTCATATTCTGGCACAAGGGATCTTCATTACTCCTCACTCTACTGCATACAATTTTGCCTACATTCATCAGTTGTGCATGTTCATTCTGTAGCATCACAGCTATGTGCTTAATCTTAAGAATGCTTCATTGGTCCAGGCCCAGTTTCATTTAGGTATGAGAGTTACATCCTCCAGGTATGGTTATTTCTTCCAAGGGACAAGATTCAGCCATAATCCCATCACGTGTCTCAAGCCCTGGCCCGCCCATTGGCACCAGTTTAAGACTTTACTAGGGTTTTGGGTTTTCTGGTCCCCAGATTAGCGTGCTAACCGTGTATCTGGACATTCTGAGAAATTGATCCAGATAGCAGTGTCATATTTCCAGTGTGATGACCATCCTGTCCCAAACAAGCGTAGCTCTGCACTGGTGGCTTCAGGAAACCCACTTGACAGTGGATCACACGTTTGTCATTGTCGATTGGTCCATACTGTTACATAGTTCATGAGGCTGAAAAACAGCATGCATCCATCAAGTTCAACCCATGCCATATCACCCCTGTTATTCCATAGGAAGTCATAAAAACCCTGTTGAAGCCTTTTTTAATTAAACCCCAAATGGGTAGTGACAACACATGCTAGTCTTTCAGGTGTGGGGGGCACCTTCTGTTCTTATATGGCACAGGGTATTTAATCCAGTCATCAGAGACAGCTTTTGAGTAATGTGATTCAGTTGGCTCTTCAGCATTGGTCTCAGTCGTTTTGCTTTTTCCCAGTTTGATTCAATCTGACAGTGACTGTGGCAGCCTGTATCAACTGCCAGAGAGGGGCAAGAAGTGCAGCCATGTGGTTCAAGATTGAGTTGATTCTCTTGTGTGGCTATCAGAGGATCATGGGATGTGTAATCGAGAAGCTACTGGGTGGTGTAACATTATCTATAACAGATTTAGACCTTTATCTTTAGATAAAGAGCATGTAGTAATAGGAGCCTTATACTATTGTATTAATAGCAGACCTACACTATCTTGTAACATAGTTGATGAGGCTGAAAAGACATATGTCCATCAAGTTCAGCCCATGCCAAATCACCTCTGTTCATCCAGAGGAAGAAAAAAAAAAGCTAAGCACCATTTGTGTAAAAAAAAAAAACTTCTTCCTGACTCCAAATGGCAGTGAGATATCTCCCTGAATCAATATCTTATCTGTTTGGAAGCCTACTGTGAAAAATATTCATATTCTGTGCTAGACAGGTACAAATTACATTTTGAAAGCAATTACAGTATCTGCAGCCACAGCATTCTGATGCAAAGAATTCCATAACTTTACTGCCCTTACTGTAAAAAATCCTTGTATTTGTTTTAGTTGAATATGCCTTTCCTCTAATTGTAACGGATGACCTCTCATTCCTCGTTCAGTACTTTGAGTAAAAAGATTCTTGGAGAGATATTTTATTGTCCTTGAATATATTTGTAAATGATAATCATCAACCCTTAGACATCTCTTCTCTAATGTAAACAAACCCACGTTGGCTAGTCTCTTTGTAACTCAGATCTTCTAGTCCCCTTATCAGTTTTTTGAATGAGTCAAATAATGTATTTTTTTTTTAAGAACTGGTGCACGTTTTCCACTGGTTTTGTCATTGGTACCAACATGTACCATGACTGTCAAGTCATGCCCAGCCCCTCCCAATAATCTGTCAACCAATCTGTCAGGAACCCGGGCATCAGAGAGATAGCAAACTATTCTATTGTAGCTATCCTGCCAACAGATTACTCTGTCTGTCTTTCTAATAATGGAATCCCTATCACTACCATCTGTCTAGGTCTGCCTGTAGTAATAGCAGTCTTAAACTTGTCAAGCATATAATCTCCCTTTCCCATGCTCATCTACTGTCTAAGTGTTTTCTGTATTAACCCATGGGGATCTCTGACTACCAGTGAATCCAGCTAGGGGGGCTGACATTGTATGTGGCCACTAATGTAGTACCAATTCAGTAGTAAGCCCTGTGGTATTAGTAATGTAGCCTCATTTTAATAGCAAGTCCTGTAGTATTTTCACTAGTCTAGGCCAATTTCAGTTGTTAAGTTCTGTGGCGTCACTAGTGTAGCCTTATATCACTTGTAAACTCTGTGGTATCATTTTGTAGCTGTAAGCTCTGTGGAATCATTTCAAGTGTTAGTTTTGTGGAATCACTTGTGTAGTACTATTTCAGATCAAATCTGTGTTGTGCATTATTAATTTATTTAACCCACTGAGTGCTAGAGAGGTGCCTAATGCCTTGGTGACCTCTCAGGCATCTGCGCGGCTAAAACATAAATTTGTCTTTTATTAAGTTGATAATAGTAAATCTAACCAAAAGAACAATGGAAAATTGGAGAAAGAATTGCAGCAGATGTAGAGGAGGCAAGCTGGCGGGGGGGGGGGGGCAGTTTGGGATCCTGTCTAGAGTCCTATGAAGTCTTAATCTGGCTCTGTAACAACAGTACCTGATTAAGACTCCATAGGACTCTAGGACCATGTGGCCACAATATACACGTTTTCAAATGGATACTTCCAGCATGATGATCTCCATGTCACAAAGCAAGCACAGTCTCAAGCATCTTCAATGAACATGCTTTCAATACCTTATTGAATCCATGCCATGACGAATTCAGGCTGTTCTGGAAGCAAAAGGGGGCCCTACCGGTACTTCATAAGTGTACCTAATAAAGTGGCCAGTAAGTGTATGTATAGGTGTGTGTGTGTTTCTGATAATGGTCTGCCTAGTAATGCTGACAAATAAATTGCCTATTTCTCTGTCATCCAATGCAGGTTACTGGTAACTCTGGGAGGCGATCCGTCCCTTAGTAGGCAGGAACATTTCTCTAATTGTATGCAGGGGGTGGAGCCTCCCTTCCCTCCTTGGCTGCAGCTAGCCAAACAGCTCCAGAAAGATTTGTTCCTTCGGTGCAACAACACCAGGTGGAGAACAGTTCTGCTATAGTTTTAGATTCTTTTTTATTTTCTGTTAGATATGGAATACCACCATTAGGCGGATTACCATGACTGACAATGCCATTCAATGTGACTAACTCAGTTTCCAGTTGCTTCCAGTGGACCTTGAGCCCTGAGGGGGAAAATCTTGATTCCAAGTGCTTTTCCAGGAGTTACCCACTGAGGTACTTCTTGCTGCATGGTAATCTGAAGACAGAAGATCTGCAGGAAAGGTGAGCTACCCTTTGAGTGCTGCAGGTCCACTTGTCCCACAGTACCCCTTCGCACAGGGGTTGTGTTCTAGAGTTTCTATTGTACACTCCTGCGCTCATTGGGTATATTTGTATGTCTCTTGGGTGTTTGGAGCAGGTTTATGTGGTAACTTAACCCTTTCACTGCTGGTTTGGCATTTTATTGGGAGGTTTTATGGCACTTTTCCTACTGGATTAGTGTTTTCTGGGTGTCCACACATGTTCCCTTTTTTTTAAATTTGGTAAAAATTGTGTACTGCACCTTTAAGGCGCGCTTTACCGCATAGACGCCATTGCTTCTTTCACCTCTATGGGACTATACTGTTTGGGGCGTATCTCTGCAACCGTTTAACCTAACAACTCCAGAGATGGCTCATTTTACTTGTCTACCCTTGCTCTATCATCCGGTTGTTGGGGGGCTCAGGGGGCTTTGGGCACTGTTTGTGATACTTTTTGGGAAAAACTACATTTCCCATGAGCATTTGCTTTGTACCTATTTTCTGATTGGCTCCCGCTGCGGCAGCCATTTTGTGAGCGTTTCTAGAGAGTATCCTACGCAGGGCTTGGACTCTCCTTCTCTCCTCTGCAGATTAACCCTTCGTCTGCCAGATAAATCTGTATTTAGCATTTCTGGGGTGAAATTTTAATCTTACACACTATAATTGGGTGATTTACTGTACAGCTGGTTAATTTGACACTGTGAGAATGTCTATACCGCTGGAGCTTGGGGCTAGACCTAAGACTAAGGAGGCTGGGGTCTCAGTTTCCCCCATTGCGCATTGCCCTTCCTGTCACTCAGGGCTACCTAGAGAGTTCTCTGGTCACTTATGCCTAGCATGTTCTGCAGTTCCTGACACCAACCTAGGGACCTCCAGCCATGCTATTGAGCCAGCTTGGGTGCAAGAGTTTAAGGCTGCGACTAGGGACCTTAGGTCCACATTGCAACTCTTTCCATCCCAGATACAGGGGGCCCTTCAGACATGGCAGGCCCCCTCTATTATCAGATCCTCCCTGCCTAAACCTCAGGGAGCACCTGATGTGTCAGATTCCTCTGAGGAGGAACTGCTGTTGGATTCCGATGTTGAGGATTGTTCGGTTCTGGAGCCTTCTCGGTGTCTTGGGGACCCCTTTGAAGCTGATCCTGACCTCTCTGCTGAGGGTCTGATCAGGGCTGTCTTAACCACCCTTAACATTCTCTTAGTTCAGGAGGTTCCTTCTGATCCCTCTGATGTCTTTCAGGAGTCTGCTAAGCCCCTTACTTATTTTCCTCCTAACCCCACTCTTGACCATCTAGTTTCTGACGAGTGGAAATCACCAGACAAGACTGCTTCTCTGTCCAAGAAATTTGCCAAGCTTTACCCCTTTTCTGAAGCTGTGCTTGCTAAGTGGGTTCACCCCCCCCCCCAAGGTGGATGCACCTATCTCCAGGCTATCTAAATCTACTGCCTTGCCAGTCTCTGATGCTTCCGCTCTGAAGGACTGGACTGACAAGAAACTTGAGATTTCCCTCAAGTCCATTTTTGCCACTGTTTGTACCGCTATGGGACCAGCGTTTGCTATTGCGTGGGTTAACCGGGCTGTTGCGGTCATGACTGAGCAACTCACCACGGCTGTCCGTCAGGATGTGCCTACTTCGGAGAAATTGCGTCTTCTTGCCAATATCTCTGAAGCGCAACACTATCTTTTCTGCTGCTGCGTTTGATGCTGTCCGCATGATGGCTAGGGTTTCTACTACTTCTGTGGTGGCCAGGTGAGCCCTTTGGGTCAAGATCTGGTCTGCTGACACTGCTTCCAAGAAAGCCTTGCTTTCCCTGCCCTTTCAGGGTACCTCCTTGTTTGGGCTTAATCTTAAAGAATTGATCAGTGAGGCCACTGGGGGTAAAAGTACTCTTCTACCCTTGGTCC
This sequence comes from Rhinophrynus dorsalis, assembly GCA_037306005.1. Classification (NCBI taxonomy): domain Eukaryota; kingdom Metazoa; phylum Chordata; class Amphibia; order Anura; family Rhinophrynidae; genus Rhinophrynus; species Rhinophrynus dorsalis. The sequence continues at coordinate 272,148,303 of CM074719.1, forward strand.
CTAAGAAGAAACTGCTGATTAAGCGTAACCGGTATTTTCTTTCCTTTCAGAATGAGACACGTCCGGCGAACCAGGCGGTTCCCTCAGCTCCGCGTACCTCCTCCAAGCCCAAACAGCAATGGAAGCCCAAGGTCTCCTCCAAGCCCAAGGCTTCCAAGACTGCTTCGGCATGACTCACTGAACTCGGGTCCGCACCCTGCTGTGGGTGGTCATCTGCAACTCTTTCACAGCGTTTGGGAGGATTCAGTGACGGACCATTGGGTTTTACAGGTAGTGACAGAAGGGTACAGGATCCCTTTCTATTCTCTTCCTCCTTTTCACTTTCGTCTTTCTCATACTCCTCAGGGTACAGAGAAACGCCATCTGTTCGACGGCGCTGTTAGGCTCTCCTGAACAAGGACGTCCTGGAGCCAGTGCCTCTTCCAGACAGGGGTTCGAGGTTCTATTCTAACCTCTTTGTGGTCGCCAAAAAGGACGGCGGATGTCACCCTATTTTGGATTTGAAGGATCTCAACTCCTTTGTGACCCGGACTCACTATCGCCAGGAATCTCTGCGCACACTGATTGCTGCCATGTCCCTGGGGGAGTTCCTTGCTTCTCTGGATCTTCAGGATGCATATCTACACATCTCCATTCATCCAGAGAGTCGGCAGTACCTTCAATTTGCTTGCGACAGAGGACATTTTCAGTTCTCAGCTCCTCAGGTTTTCCAACTGGTTCTGGGGGCCTTGATATCCGTCCTACACTGGGACGGCATCAGAGGGACTCCTTACATGGACGACTTGCTGTTGAAGCCACCTCTGCATCAGCAAGTTCAGACCTGCATCCAAGCTCTGTCCCATCACGGATGGATCATCAACTTGGACAAGTCAGATCTGGTTCCATCCCAGCAACTGATCTTCCTGGGCCTTCTCTTCAACACAAAGAAGTGCATGGTGTTCCTCCCCGACGAGGTGGCTCACCAGATCGCCCACAGGGTTTCAGCAATTCTGTCTCAGGATCCTGTTCCAGTTCTGAAGCTATATTCTCTGGTGGGGAAGTTCATATCCACGACAGAAGCGGTCACATTTGCCATGGCACACACCAGGGAACTCCAGAGGTTTGTGATACAGGTGTACAAGGATCGGTTAGATCCTCAGAGGATGTTGGTTTCCCTTCCTCTTCATGTGGAACTGAGCTTGTCATGGTGGCTAGACCTGCCCAACCTGCTGAAAGGAAGATCCTTTCTGATCACCTTCTGGGCCAAGGTGACGACGGACACCAGCCTCTTGGGCTGGGGAACTGTCCTGGGTCGATTCAGAGCTCAGGGGAGATGATCCACGGAGGAGTCCCTCCTTCCGATCAACATCTTGGAGCTTCGGGTGATATTTCATGCCCTGCGTCATTGGGTGTCTCAGTTTACAAGACTGTCCAGTCCGGGTGGAGTCCGACAACGCCACGGCAGTGGCTTACATCAACAAGCAAGGAGGAACAAGAAGTCTCACTGCTTTGTTAGTGGTCAAGGCTATTTTGTCCTGGGCAGAAGAACATGTTCCTGCCATATCTGCAGCCACATTCCAGGCGTAGACAACATCATGGCAGACTTCCTCAGTCGTCACACAGTGGACAGAGGAGAGTTGGAGTTGTACCCTCAGGTGTTCCAACTCGTTCAGAAATGGGGTATGCCTCAAGTTGACCTGATGGTGACAAGACACAACAGGAAGGTTCCAGTGTTCTGCTCTCGATGGAGAGACTCTCTAGCTGTAACTGTACATGCAATGTCCATCCCGTGGATATTTCCTCTAGCCTACATATTTCCTCCCCTTCCCATGTTGACCAGGGTGTTATGGAAGTTGCAGATGGAACGTTGTCCAGTCATCCTGAATGCTCTGTATTGGCCTCGTCAGTCCTGGTTTCCGGAGCTTCTTGCTCTCTCTGTGGCGGAGCCATTTAAGCTCCCCTCCCGTCTGGATCTTCTTCTGCAGGGTTACCTGTGGAAGGAAGATGTTCACCGGCTCTCTTTGACGTCTTGGAGGTTGAATCCTCAATATTAAGGAAGAAAGGTTTTTCTTCTGGTGTGGTGGCTACTATGCTTAGACGTAAGCCTGTTTCTTCTAAGATCTATCACCGTGTCTGGTCGACCTTTGTTTCTTGATGTGCTGACAAGGATCTGTCCCATGATTTTGATTTGCCTACTGTCCTGGCCTTTTTGCAGGACGGCGTGGATAATGGCCTCAGTTTGAGTTCCCTTAAGGTTCAGACTTCTGCGCTTTCGGTTTTCTTTTAGAAGCACATTGCCATTATTCCTGATGTCAAGGTTTTCTTTCAGGGTGTTGCTCATGTTCGTCCTGCCTTCCGAAGTCCCACTCCTCAGTGGGATCTTAATTTGGTTTTGGGCTTCCTTCAATGCCCTCCGTTTGAGTCCTTGGCCACTATTCCTCTACGTCTCTTGACGTGGAAAATGGCTTTTATCCTGGCGATTGTGTCTGTTTGCCGTGTTGCCGAGGTACAAGCTCTTTCCTGTAAAGCACCTTATCTGGTGTTTCACAAGGATAAGGTGGTGCTTCGCACCTCCAAGGAGTTTTTACCCAAGGTAGTTTCCGAGTTTCACATCAACCAGGAGATTGTAGTGCCTTCTTTCTGCCCTAACCCCTACTCTGACAAGGAGAGAGATCTCCACTTTTTGGATGTGGTGCGTTGTCTCAAGTTATATGTTCATCTCACTGAATCTGTCAGGAAATCAGATGCTCTGTTCGTTATTCCTGAGGGTCCTAGGGTAGGACGACCAGCGTCCAAGGTGACTATTGCATCATGGATCAAGTCCACTATTCGTAGGGCCTATTAGTTGAGGAATAAGCATGTTCCCTTTCGGGACACGGCTCATTCCACCAGGTCCATTGGGGCCTCTTGAGCCTATAAGAATCAGGCATCTGCTGATCAGCTGTGCCGGGCGGCCACTTGGTCCTCTGTGCACACCTTTTCGAAGCACTACCGTGTGGATGTGCTGGCTTTGGCTGATGCCAGCTTTGGGAGGAAGATCCTGGAGGCAGTCTTGCCTGTCTAGGGTCTTGGTGCTTCCTTTCTGTTGAGCCCTGTTGGCTCTAGTTCAGTGTGCTGGGTAACAGTTCCTGGGGTGTTTTTACCCCTGTTCGGTGTCCGTTGACACTTCAGTTTTGTTGAGGTATCTCTGACTTGTTGGTTCATCGCTGCACTGGTGACTTTTGGGGCCTTGTGTCTGGTCCTTGCCTTCTTCCCGCCTCTGGGGAACTCAATGTTTGGACATCCCAGAGTTACCAGTATTGGACGACAGAGAAAATAGGTTTTTAGTCTTACCTGTTAAATCCTTTTCTCTTAGTCCATACAGGTTACTGGTCTCCCACCCTGTCAAGAGACCATGCTTGGCTCTCCTGTGGCAGACCGTGGGGGTCCTTTGGGGTTATGCTCACAGGAGTCTCCTTCCCTTCTACTATCTAGTCATACTTAGTGTCTCAAATCTTTCTGGAGCTGGTTGGCTAGCTGCAGCCAAGGAGGGAAGGGAGGCTCCACCCCCTGCATACACTTAGAGAAATGTTCCTGCCTAATAAGGGGCGGATCGCCTCCCAAAGTTACCAGTAACCTGTATGGACTAAGAGAAAAGGATTTAACAGGTAAGACTAAAAACCTCTTGTTTTGCTGCCCCTTTTTATGTTTATATATATATATATATATATATATATATATATATATATATATATATATATATATATATATATAGTACATGCATACATACACAGACACATACTGTAGATAGGAAAAAATACATGATACATATATATTATACATACATACAGTGGATATAAAAAGTCTACACACCCTTGTTAAAATGCCAGGTTCTTGTGATGTTAAAGAATGAGACCAAGATAAATCATGTCAGAACTTTTTCCACCTTTAATGTGACCTGTAACATGAACAATTCAATTGCAAAACAAACTGAAATTGTTGAGAGGGAAAAATAAAAAACTCACAATAACCTGGTTGCATCGGTGTGCACACCCTCTTATAACTGGGGATATGGTTGTGTTCAGAATTAACCAATCACATTCAATCTCATATTAAATAGAAGTCATTACACACCTACCATCATCTAAAGTGACTCTGATTAAGCACAAATAAAGTTCAGCTGTTCTAGTAGGATTTTCCTGACATTTGCTTCGTTGCATCTCAGAGCAAAAGCCATGGTCCGCAGAGAACTTCCAAACCATCAGAGGGATCTCATTGTTGAAAGATATCAGTCAGGAGAAGGTACAAAAGAAATTACAAAGCATTAGATATACCATGGAGCACAGCGAAGACAGTTATCATCAAGTGGAGAAAATATGGCACAACAGAGACATTACCAAGAACTGGACATCCCTCCAAAATTGATGAGAAGACAAGGAGAAAACTGGTCAGTGAGGCTTCCAAGAGGCCTAGTTCAGTGGAACTGCAGGAATTTCTGGCAAGTACTGGCTGTGTCCTACATGTGACAACAATCTCCCGTATTCTTCATATGAATGGGCTATGGAGTAGGGTGGCAAAACAGAAGCCTTTTCTTACAAAGAAAAACATCCAAGCCTGGCTGAAGTTTGCAGTAACAAACATCAAGTCCCCAAAAAGCACGTGGGAAAATGTGTTATGGTCTGATGAAACCAAGGTTGAACTTTTTGGCCATAATTCCAAAAGATATGTTTGGCGCAAAAACAGCACTGCACATCACCCAAAGAACACCATACCCACAGTGAAGCATGGTGGTGGCAGCATCATGCTTTTGGGGCTGTTTTTCCTCAGCTGGAACCGGGTCCTTAGTCAGGGTGGAGGGAATTATGAACAGTTCCAAATACCAGCCAGTTTTTACACAAAATCTTCTGGTATCCGTTAGAAAGCTGAAGATGAAGAGGAAGTTCACCTTTCAGCACGACAATGACCCAAAGCACACATCCAAATCCACAAACGCATGGCTTCACCAGAAGATTAGCATTTTGGAATTGCCCAGCCAGAGCCCAGACCTTAATCCAATTGAACATCTGTGGGGTGATCTGAAGAGGGCTGTGCACAGGAGATGTCCTCGCAATCTGACAGATTTGGAGCGCTTTTGCAAAGAAGAGTAGGCAAGTATTGCCACATCAAGATGTGCCATGCTAATAAACTCCTATCCAAAAAGACTGATTGCTGTAATAAAATCAAAAGGTGCTTCAACAAAGTATTAGTTTAAGGGTGTGCACACCTATGCAACCAGGTTATTGTTCAGGTTATAGGTCACATTAAAGGTGGAAAAAGTTCTGACATGATTTATCTTTGTCTCATTCTTTAACATCACAAGAACCTGACATTTTAACAGGGGTGTTTAGACTTTTATATCCACTGTATGCACAGTATAAATTATTGTGCTTGTGGGTGGCTGGGGAATAGGTTAATGCGTAATTGACCTTGTTGGAGGAGTAATGGGGTGTGCAGGCAGCTGGAGGGGAGTAAAGAGTGTATGTTTGTGTCCAGTTGTTCTTCTGCCTTTGGCTGTGCAGTGTGAGTATGGCTGTTCTCTTATTGTCTGATCTTCCCTCTGATCTCCTTCTTGGTAACTGGGAGGCCTGTACATCAGATAACAGCCACACTGAAATCACCCGAAAGCAGGAAGAAATAATCGAAAGAAATGAATGAACATTCCGGTCTTCTTCGAGCTCGCTTCACCACTGATTTACACACAGGGAAACATGAAAGAAGTAAGGGGGAGAAACAGAAAGGAAGGGGAAGGTGGGAGGGACAGGGGAGAGATATAGTAAGGGACAGGGAATGTGGGAGGGACAGGGAAGAGATACTGACACCCTTTGATTGCCACAGAGGTATCCAACATATTGCTTACAAATATGTTTGATAGCATTTTTGGCACGCAAAGGATAAAAGGAAGAGGGAAGGTGAGAGAGGGGGAGAGACTCCTAATAATGGTGTGGTGGTGATTTGTACTTCCTCATGAAAACGAAAGGTCTGTGATTATATTTGGAGAGTAGGAGACAGATTTTGGGAATTTCCTCAAAGTTTTATGCCAGATTCCTGGCATTGCAAATCGTAACTGGCAGATTTGCAGCGTTAACCAGTTATCAAGTGTTTCACAGAAGAAAAATGACAGCACTGTACTGCTTAAACCCTTGAGTGCCAGAGGGGTAGGCAACGCATTGCGTAACCCTCTGGCACTCAAAGGGTTAAGAGCTGTAGGAGTTCTAATTTTGATAGATCAGGAGCTTGGGAGTGAAAGATCCTCCATGAGAGTGAGAAAGTGGTTAAAAGTGGTAGTGGTTAGCAGTCCGGGCTCTTACTGAGTATTTTATTTTCCTTTATTTTTTTTTTTTAAAAGGTCCCCGCACATCTGAACAACTTGCCATTGTTTTGTAACTGTATATACTTCTGCTTTAACCCTTTGAGTGCCAGAGGTGGTATGCCACATACCCCTCTGGCACTCAAAAGGTTAATGGGGCAGGCCAACGTGATGACCTCCAGCTGCTCCCACTCTGGTTCCAGTCATTAATGCGGGGATGGATGGTGCACAGGGCTATTTGCTGCTCACTTAAAACGGCACCGATGTATTGCGTACCCCTCAGGCACTGAAAGGGTTAAAACTGTAAATAAAGGCGCTGTAAGGATAAGGTTAGACGTGTGACGTTGCTTTTGGCAACTTTGCAGAAATACTCTGCATTATCCCCCCACCCCCCCGCCCCCGCAAGTCACTCACATGGGTTCTTGGTGGAGGCATGTCACAGGGCTGGGGGAAAGTGGGCATAAGTAATTAATGAATGGGCACTTTGATGTGATGCGTCACTCATGGAGAGAATGGCATCTCATCCTGCAGAATAGGCCACAATAGAGATGACCTGGCTGGAACGTGAATGTCATTGCATCCAGACTGCAATGTGGTGTGTTCTGGGTAGTTGTGTGAGTCGGAAACGGCTTTGGGAAATATGGCTTTTTGGCCGCAAGTCTTCCATGAAGACCACTTCTTACCATACTTCTCCAGTATACCAGGGTCCCATGCTGATTGCATTGCTGGACATCATCCAATTTTAAGGGAAGTAAGCATGATGTGTCTTTCATCTACTACACTAAGTTTCCTTGGCCAACCACTGCGTCTATTATGGTCTTCAATGTTGCCCGTTTCTTTGTGCTTCTTCAAAAGAGCTGCCTTGAAATTTCTTTGAGTGCCGGAGGGGTACACACATTGCCTACCCTTCTGGCACTCAGGGTTAATAGCTTTAGAACAAACTCGAGAATAAACCTTACTTGACTCATAATGTGTCAATCACAGATACCACAAAAACTTCAAGCTTGGTCCAGACCTGTAAAAACAAAGTTACATGACCGGCAAAAAAGAGGGGCATGCCCTTTAGAATTTATTTTGATGTCATGAAGAAATAGCCAGGTGTATAGAAACATCTACTGGATTTCTTATACATTTGACACTGAGATAGATATTGGGGAGGGCACTGTCCTTTCACAGTCCTTTAACTTACCACTTTTTTATTGTGGTCACCTTCCCTAGATAAAAAAAAAGTTTGCATATGTAAATTTTTTTGCACCTAATGCAGATTTTTGTATGTTCAATAAAGACCTATTATTACAGCACATATCCCTTTGAGTGCCAGTAGGTTATGCAACACATTGTACTCAAAGGGTTAAAGTGCATCTATTAGCCATATATAGCTTGGTATTTTTTGCTTTCAGTATGATTGTATCCATTTAATTATGCCTTAGTTTTATGCCTCTGTGTTTGCTCCTGAAGAAATAACATGCTGTTATGAAACACATAGAGGTTCTTTCTTTTTTGTTTTAACCATCTGAGTGCCAGAGGGGTATGCAACGCATTGCTCTGCAATGCGTTGCGTACCCCTCTGGCACTCAAAGGGTTAATTTTGTTTTAATCCTTTGCATAAACTTATCTTCAATTTTAGAAGATTGAATATGGTAAATTGTTTCCTTTGATACAATGACTTCACTATCCAGTTATAGAAAACAAATAATCCTCCATTTAGCTGTGAGGTACATTGGAGGAGGAAGGACAGTTTTAAAAAAGCCACCTGAGCTTTATTGGCCACACAGTTGATCTTATGTTGGGCTGAATATTGTGTATGAATATTTGGAGTTTCTCTTTCATATTTACTATAATTTTTCTGAATGCAGCAGAGTGGACGCGGCTTTAAATATTCCAGCGAGTTTAGTGCTTGTTCTCTTGATAGTGTTGGGGCTTAGTGGATACTGTCAGTGCTTTATGTAATAGTTCCTTTTTTTTCATATCACTAAGATATTCTGATTTGATATTATATCAAGATTATTACCACATCTATCAAGACCTTTTTATTATGATTTTTAATTGTTTCTTTGGGAAATTTATCAGTTTATTAGATTTTTATAACTTTCAAACAAGTGACTTTGTGTGTGTGTGTGCAAAAACTTTTGGTCTCATCATATGAGCGACTCATCTGAAATCACAATTTGCACTGTTTTGTATATGTCTTGTTTCCTTATATGGCCTTGTAATTTGCATATTTATATATTGATTTATTTTTGTATATAAAAGTGATTCACTTTTGGGTTAGTCACATTTTTATAAGACATAATTCTATATCTTACCATATTTTAACTGATTGTAAAATATTAATATTACCACGTATTTACAACATCTCCTATGAACTGTTGTTTCTATTAGTCACACAGGTTTTAGTTTCATTAAATGTATGTATTTAACCCCTTAAGGACCGGGAAAATCAGAGTTCGATTTGACTTAAGGACCGGAGCAATTTTGACTTTTTTGACTATGTCTTTGTTCAACCATATTTCTCTTTAATTCCTTTTGTACATCCACACAAATTATTTACTGTTTTTTTAAGCACAAGTAGGGCTTTCTTTTGATACCACAATTATATGAATACCTCATCGTTTAATTTGATTAAAATAGAAAAATAGCAAAAAAATTAAAATAACATTTTGCTCACATTTTCCTGTCAGGATTTGCATACTATTAGTTCATTAAAAAAAAATACCCCTAAATATATTAATTTGCTTCTCCTGAATATAAGAGTACCCCATATGCCTAGTATTTCAATCCCTTTCTCACATTTATAAGGTAAATATTACAAGATGGATGCCGTTATTTCCAACCTGTAATTTTTCAACAATTGGCATGTGAGCATCATAGCTTAGTTGACGGTGCCAGAACCAAAAATGTCCCACAAAGGTATATGTTTCTGAAAACTAGACAACATAAGGTAAATAATCAGGATAATTTTGGAGTTTTTTTATGCAGCTATTTTCCAGAAGTATTTTTCAAAATTGTGGTAATAATTTGGTTTTCTCTGTCGTCCAATACAGGTTACTGGTAACTCTGGGAGGCGATCCGCCCCTTAGTAGGCAGGAAAAATTCTAAAAGTGTATGCAGGGGGTGGACCTCCCTTCCCTCCTTGGCTGCAGCTAGCTAACCAGCTTCAGAAAGATTTGTTCCTTGGTGAAGACAACACCAGACTGAGAACAGTTCTGCTATAGTTTTTAGAAGATATGGAATACCACCATTAGGCGGATTACCATGACTGACAATGCCCTTAGATGTGGCTAGCTCAGTATCCAGGTGCTTTTTGTGGACCTTAAGCCCTGAGGGGGGAAAATATTGATTCCAAGTGCTTCCCCAGGAGTTACCCACTGAGGTACTTCTTTCTAAATGTAATCTGAAGATAGAAGATCTGCAGGAAAGGTAAGTAACCCTTTGAGTGCTGCAGGTCCACTTGTCCCACAGTGCCCTTCCACACAGGGGTGTACTCCTGGAGTTCCTATTGCACACTCCTGCACTCATTGGGTATGTCTGTTGGGTGTTTGGAGCAGGTTTATGTGGTAACTTAACCCTTTAACTGCTGGTTTGGCACTTTTTTGGGGGTTTTCTAACACTTTTCCTACTGGGTTAGTGTTTTTGGGTATCCTTACATGTTCTATTGATGTTTTACACATTTTTATGGTTTACTTTAAAATTTGTAAAAATTGTGTACTGCGCCTTTAAGGCGTGCTTTACCGCATAGACGCCATTGCTCCAGTCACTCCTATGGGACTGCACTGTTTGGGACGTATCTCTGCAACCGTTTAACCTAGCGACTTTAGAGATGGCTCGTTTTACTTGTCTGCCCTTGCTCTATTATCTGGTTCATGGTTCTGGTGGGGGGGTTCAGGGGGCTTCGGGCACTGTTTTGGGTACTTTTTGGGCAAAACTACATTTCTCATGAGCACTTGCTTCGCGCCCTTGTTTCTGATTGGCTTCTGACGCGGCAGCCATTTTGTGAGCATTTCTGGGCGAGTATGCTACGCAGGGCTTGGACTCTCCTTCTCTCCTCTGCAGATTAACCCTTCGCCAACCAGATAAGTTTATTTTAGCTATTTCTGGGATGAAACTTTAATCCTACACACTGTAATTGGGTGATTTATTGTACAGTAGGTTATTTGACACTGTGAGAATGTCTGTACCTCTGGAGCTTGGGGCTAGACCTAAGACTAAGGAGGCTGGGGTCTCTGTATCCCCCGTTTCGCATTGCTCTTCCTGTCACTCAGGACTACCTAGAGAATTCTTAGGTCACTTATGCCCAGCATGTTCTGATGTCCCTGACAGCATTCCAGGGACCTCCAGCCATGCCATAGAGCCAGCTTGGGTGCAAGAGTTCAAGGCTGCGACTAGGGACCATAGGTCCACATTGCAACTCTTTCCATCCCAGTTACAGGGGGCCTTTCAGTCTTGGCAGGCCCCCTGCCCAAACCTCACGGAGTACCTGACGTGTCAGATTTTTATATACTGCCATTCATCCATTGAGCCGGCAGTACCTCCGGTTTGCCTGCAACAGGGGACATTTTCAGTTCTCAGCTCTTCCATTTCGTCTGACATCGGCTCCTCAGGTCTTCAACCATGTCCTGGGTGCCTTGATATCTGTTCTCCACCGGAACGGCATCAGGGTTACTCCATACATAGATGACTTGTTTCTGAAAGCCCCCTCTGCGGAACTTCTTCATCAGCAAGTTCAGAACTGCATTCAGGCTCTCACCCATCACGAGTGGATCATCAACTTGGACAAGTCAGACCTTGTCCCATCCCAGCGTCTGGTCTTCTTGGGCCTTCTCTTCGACACTCAGAAGAGCATGGTGTTCCTCATGGACGAGGTGGCTCACCAGATCACCCACAGGGTTCCCGCGATTCTCTCTCAGGATCCAGTTCCAGTCCAATAGCTATCCTCTCTGGTGGGGAAATTCATATCCACCATAGAAGCGGTTCCGTTTGCCATGGCGCACACCAGGGAGCTCCAGAGGTTCGTGATCGAGGTGTGCAGTGGTCAGCCAGACCTTCTGAAGATGTTTGTTTCTCTTCCTCTTCATGTATTTTTATGTATGTTTTCAATTTTTTTTACGCAGCCATTTTACCACCAATCCCTCGTAAATCTTGACGTAAGTAAAAAAAAAAAAAAAAAAAAAATCAGGGTTTTTCACACTTTGACTTCAGTGTTGATGTGAATTTCAAGCACAGGATAGGTGTAGATTTTAAAAACTGCATTGATTAGTGTTTAGCTCCTTCTTCTGAGTAAGACAATACCCCATATGCATAGGTTTTTCATGGTTTGTGAGAGGTACGGGGCCCAAATTGGAACATGCGCGTTTCCAGTTTCACATTTGAATTTTCACAGCTTGCATCACTGGTGCCATTTCTCATTTGGTGCTGTGTAACAGTGCTCCACTTTAAAATTTCCCCCAAAAAAAGTATATATTTTGGAAAGTAGACACCCCCAGCTTTTATTTTAGGTGCGTTTTCCAATTTTTTACAATGCCGTTTTACCACCAATCCCTCGTAAAACTTGACTCAAGTAAAGAATTCAGTGTTTTTCACACTTAGATTTCAATGTTGATGTGAATTTCAAGCACAGGATAGGTGCAGATTTTAAAACCTGCATTGATTAGTGTTTAGCTCCTTATTCTGAGTAAGACAGTACCCCATATGCATAGGTTTTTCAGGGTTTGGGGAAGTTAATGGGCCCAGTTGGAACATGTGCGTTTCCTTAATTTACAGCCATGCCATTTTTACAGCTGGTGCCTTGTCTCATTTCGGGCTGTTTGGCAATGCTGCAGTGAATTTTACCCCAAAATGTATATGTTGTAGAAGAGTAGACAACCCTGACTTTCATTCTATTTGCATTATATAATTTTTTTTGCTGCCACACTATCATCAATCCCTCCCAAAACCTGCAGTAAGGAAGAGAAACACCATTTTTTCACACTTATATTTTAGTGTTGCTCTGGATTTCAATCAGATGATATTTGCAGATTTTTTTTTTTTAAGGGCTTTACATTAGTGGTGAGTTACGTCGTCTGAGTACGGCAATGCCCCATAAGCATAGGTTTGTCAGGGTTTGGGGGAGCTACTGGGCCCAGTAGGGAACATGTGTGTTTCCATTATCAGAGATGGAAAAAACTTAGGGTGCTTTGCTTCCCATTATATTTTGATAGTGTTAGATCTAAGGAGGGATGTGTTTTGAAAAATAAAAAAAAGAATATTTCAGGGTGGAAAAGCGGCCAAATAATAAAAGAAGCTTTACAGCACTACTTCATTGTGCCTGAATGATATTCCTTGAAGCAGTCACTAATGCAGAGGCCAGGTGTGGAAGGGCAATCAGGACAGTAAGTGGAGGTGTCTGTCCGTATTCCCTTGTTGTAGCAAACCCTGCAGCACTTGTATGGTATGTTCTTTTGGGGAGTTGGGGGAATTTTATAAATAAAATGCACTACCCCGGGTCTTGCTGGAATGATTTCTGGCGCACCTTGATACAAAAATAGGGAAATAAGTGTAGCTGATACTGTAAAAAAGTACATTTTGGATTGGGGTTTGCCAGTTTGAAGAGTAAAAATGAATTGTGTACTGCAGTCTGCATCATATAGATAGCAACTTTTTTGTACCATGCCCTACACTTTCTCATAGCGAGGTATGGCTGCATTAGTTGATCACACAGATCAACTCACCCCATGTTCTTATTATAGTCCCTGATGCAGACTGGCTTTGTCAGTACCCCTCTCCTGCCACGAACAGTGACTGCCACAGTTCTGTCCTCATGCATGTTGGTCAGCATGTAGACATCTTTTCTGTCCTTGAACTTAACTGCCAGCAGCTCCTGTTGGCACAAATATAAGGACGTCCCAGTTTTTAGTTTTGTTTCTACAAGTTTTTTGGGCAACTCCCTACAATTGCTCCTAATAGTGCCACAGGCCACGGTGTCAAAACAAAAAAGAAAGTTAAATAAAAGGGGGCTGGTGTAATAGTTATTAACAAATAACTTATAACCTTTATTTAATAATGGTTAAATTAGATCCCAAAGGATTTTCCCATTTGTTCCCATAAAGTCGGGCAACCAGAAGGATCAAGTTGGCTGTCCTTGCCCTCATAAATTCTAAAAGCCTGAGTATAGCCTGTGGCACTTTCACACAATTCACACAATTTAACACTAAACTTGGAGCGCTTGGAGGGGATGTATTGCTTGAACCCTAACCTGCCTTTATACTTCATTAGGGATTCATCTATACTCATTTGTTTTTGGGGTGTATATATTTGGGCAAGTTTTTTCTGTAAATGATTTATTAGGGGGCAAATTTTGTACAGTCTGTCATACTGGGGGTGTTCTTTTGGGAGGCACAGGGTATTATCACTAAAATGCATGAAGTGCAAAATCACTTCAAATCTGGACCTGGTCATTGTCTTGGGGAATATAGGGGTATCACATATGGGGTTTTTGCTCTAGTAGGATCTTTTACTTGGCTTTTTTTATTATCCCCATTGCCATTATGCTTAAATTCTGAGATGTCTGTGGGCTTCTATATGTCTTGCTTAACAAGGAAAGCTGTTGAGTTGGCGGCAATATATTGGGCTGCATACAACTTGGTTTGGGACACAATTTCCCCCAAAATGTCTTGCCCCAAGAACAAATCAAAAAACTGATCATGGGTAAATCCTTCCACGTCAATTTGAATTCCTGGGCTGCCGGTAAAATCTGGGATTTGTGGGTTTAAATTAGTTGGTGATACCCATTCATTTGGATCAGGAGGAGTGGCAGGTCTTGTAGAATTTCTTTGGGCAGTTCTTTGGGAAAGTCTTTTGGCAGTTACTGGGACAGCTCTTGGAGCAGTGCATCTTTTTTTTCACAGAAGGACCAACGTCATCACTACTAGAGCTGCTCTCACTCTCTGAAAAATGCGTTATATCAAAATCTGACACAGTGTCTGTGGCTTCTGAGTCAGACGCCAAAAAGGCACATGCCTCTTCTAAACTATAACGCTGCTGCATTTCTCCTAAATAACTACTTTATTTAGGAGAAACTATTACTATGTCAATACTATACCTAACTCTGACCCCAAATGGTCACTATTCCTATGTTAAATTTTTTTTTTTTTTTGGGGGGGGGGGGGGGGGTTGTTGTTTTTTTTCCCTGCACTGCTCCTAAACCTAAATCTATCTCTAAGCCTTACCCCTAACACACGTGTTCCCTGAACCTACCTAAATAACTACCTATCTAAACTAGCTTATAACACAAATTGTATTTTTAATAAAGTTACCTTTTTTTTTCCTACACTACGCCTAAACCTAAATCTATCCCTAAGCCTTACCCTAACCCACATATTCCCTGTACCTACCTAACCAACTACCTATCTATACTAGATTATAACACAAACTCTTTTTTTTAATAAAATACTTTTTTTTTTTTTAGTTTTTTTCCTATGCTACTCCTAAACCTAAATCTATCCCTAAGCCTTACCCTAACCCACGTATTCCTTGAACCTACCTAACCAACTACCTATCTAAACTAGCTTATAACACAGACTTGAATAAAATGAACTTTTTTTTTTTTTGGGGGGGGTTGTTTTTTTCCCTACTCTACTCCTAAACCTAATTCTAACCCTAAACCTTTCCCTAACACACGTATACACTAAATCTACCCAACTACCTACCTAAACTACCTAAATATAAATAATAATCAGTTTATTTAAAAAAATAAAATAAAATACAAGGTGGATGGGGGAAGTACCACAGATCAGCAACAATTGATCACTTTTAAAGTGATCAGAGTGGGTGGATTTTATTGACCACTGCAGTGACAGTGATCAAGGGGTTAATTTGGGGTTAAAATCTTTTTTTTAAAGGAGCAGTAAACTTTTTTTTTTTTTTAATGAAAACACATATTTTATAGAGCATTTCCTGCTGAATAAAACAAGGACACTCCCACTGCTGTCAGTTTTTTTATTCAAAGTGTATAGCAGTTCAAATAATCAGGAAGTGAATTTACTGTGTTTACTTCCTGATAGTTCTAACTGACAGGAAATGACAGGCAGTTTCTATCACATTCTATGGAGAACTGTATGTCTCTGACTTTTCTGACTTTCCTCTCTATTAAAATCTAACAGGAAATCTAATTATAATTTGACCACTAGCGGGCACTGCTAATGTAAAAAAACATGGGTTTAAACTGTAATAACTCTGGAAATATAAATCTCTCTGCAGTGGGAGTACCCTTATTTTACTCAATAGGAAAATCCCTACAATATATATTTGTTCATAAAAAAAGTTTACTGCTCCTTTAAACAATTTTAATCTCTGGATCAGCAGTGGAACACAATGTCTCTCTGTCTCTCTCTACCTCAGAAGTGTCTAAGATGGAGAGAGGCAGAGAGATGTGACAGGGACAGTATTTACAAATACTGTTCCTGTCATTCAGCTTTTGAAACATTTGATTTGCTCATCAAGCAAATCACGTTGCAACAATGTTTCTGCTGGCTGTTACTAAGTGCCCCAGTACCTGAGCACTTAGTTACAGCCAGCCCACGCTTTCCCATTGCTCCATGCGGCTGCGATGGGAGAGTTTTACCCATGATGTACCGGGACTGTCATAGATCCTTGAGTCACTTCTACTCATGACGGTCCCGGTACGTCATGGGTCGTTAAGGGGTTAAACTAACTATATCTTGTGCTTTTTTTTGGTGTACAGATTTTTAATTTAGTAGTTGGAGAATGTAATCTCAGCAGAGCTTTACTCTCTAACTTGGGTCTCAAGTCTATTACCAGTGCTAATAAAAAACAGGTGGTGTGACTTTTTAAAGTCAGGTTTTAGTATCCTATTACCTGACTTGTGAAAACAAAATCAGCTGTAATTATACCTCCGCCAGTCAAAAAAAGCCCATAGGAAATAAAAGCAACATGCAAGTAGCATTCTATTACCCAGTATTACTGCCTATTTTGTGGTTACATTTTCTGTCTGTAATCCTGCACCACGGAGTTGAGGCATAGAAGCCACAACAACCGTTTCAAAATCATTGTTCGAACAAAAGCAGTACAGAATACAGTATACATAATAAAAATCCGACATAGAGTGCCCCTATTTCGACATATTAACTCCCCCTTTGAAAATCGACTTATAGTGTTTTCTTTCACCATCTTAATTCGACAAATATTGTTTACATTCAACATTTTAACCTTTCCCCTTTAAAATTTGACTTCTAGGTTAATTTGACAAATATTCTTCACATTCATCATTTTAAGCCTTCCCCTTTAAAATTGAGCTTATAGTGTTCCTGTGACTTTCTTTCTCCATTTTAATTATAGGAATATTGTTCCCATTCAACACTGTTTATTCTCCAGTTTTACTGCAAAATACTTACTCTTTATGTGTCACAGTGATTCATGTGCAACAATGTATAAATTGCCATGCTAAGTGTGAAATACCTCTCACTCCAACTATTTGTTGGCTAAACCCATTTGATGTGTTAATACTACAATAAGAAGTGATATTAATCCCTTTTTTACTGTTGTGAGTAAGGTTACTGAATAAATGTGTCCTGATTTACATAACAATCCTGTAGGAGAATCATGCTGTGAATGCTGAAAAAAGACCAGTTCTGCACTTTCCAAAAGGCTATTTCAAGTACAGAGTCAGAACAAAATTTAACCTTTATTAGTTTATTTAAAATAGTAACCAACCAAAATGGAACTCCTATTTGTTGGAGGTCCACAAAATATAAAAATAAAAGTGGAACTAAGTCCCTGGATAAATGGGAGAATTATATTACAGAACGGATACCCTATTAATTGATTTGCAGCCAACTAGGCTTTATTTATGTAACAGTGTACCATTGTATGCTTCAATGTAAGCACCTGAATAAGATCATTAAATCAATGAGAATCCACAACAGCGCATACAAATTATTTGTCTTGAGTACTTAGGAAATAACCAAGTGTGCATTAAACTTAATATGTATTGAATTAGGCATACGGAGGGTCAATATGTGTGAATCCCTCTGCTAATCACCAATGATCCAAGTGAATAGAATAAAATAAGAGACCTCAAATACTCCAACTTTAATATGTGAGAGTTTAACAGAACCCTCTATTGCTCATTCACTATAAAACCCTTCACTTTATCGCTGGAGCTACCCATACCTCAGAAAGTGAGTTATAATAGAACATTAGTTCATAGATGGGCATCCCAGCATCCAGCTGCTTTCTATTAAGAAGTCTTCCCTACTGGACAGTTTACTTACTCTGCTTTCATTTAAGCCACCTCTGCTCCTGGGTGCTTAATTTTTGTCAACCTGTTGGTTGACCTCACACCTTTTGCTGTCTTCATAAGTTGTCTTCTATTGTATTGGTCGACAACGCATTCTAGTTGCATTAGTGTTCAACTGTCTGGTTGTGTTGTTGACTTCGTCTTTTCCAGTACTCTGCTTCAGTGTTGTTTTCACTTGCTTCAAGTCCATTATCCAGTTACCCATCTGTAGTACTGCCATCTTGTAAGTAGTAGCACTAACCTCTCTGCTCTCTTTCAGTATCTCTTTCAAGCAGCTCAATTCTTAACTCATTTGGGAATCAGAACATTATTTCAGGTTGGCCTCTCATATTCCTCTATTAACCCGTGGGCCCATTTCCTTATCCAACCAGAATGACAGATGATGTTTGCTGCATGACTATGGACCACACAAAGGTTTACAACAGGGAGCTCTTCTACCCATGTAAACAAACTAAATCAAAGATTACCAGCCTAATAGATACTTTGTATCAATACATAAAAGCAATGCACTCACATTCCTTCAGTGATAAGTGCATACAAATACATATCCACAGTGATATAAACCTGCAGAGATCTTACCTCTGTCTTTGATCGGTGTTCAACGGGTCACTTGTGTCCTCGTGATTTCAAAAATCCAGAAGAAAGACACTTCTCCAGCATGGTCTCTCGATTATAACAAGTTTTTTAAAAAGATAAACACATGATAATACACAGGTCTGTTTCCTGCACTTCTTATCTGGCTCCATGAGAGGAAGTTTGGGTGAGCGGCCAACTCTGAGATGAGTAAAAGAAGCTGAAAAGATACAGCTATATATCCCAAGCCTGAAGGCTGACGAATACATAAATGTATAGCCAGCAATTAACCCTGTGAGTACCATTCTTCTGGTGGTGGTGGCAGTGTGTGAGGTGCGTTATTTGAAGTTATAGCACAAGGAAGCAGCTTCTTTTTTTCTCTTTTTTCCATATAGACCAAACATTAGATTTTGTCATTGAGTGTCTGCAACTCCTTTGGCAAAAAATTTTCTTTCCACTACTGACAACAGCCTGAGATTCCCCTTCCTAAATGGTTTTGATGGTGATCTCTATAAGTTTTGGGGCTTCCTCAATCAATGTGCTTTAAAGTTTCATAACTATCCAGAATCTTTCTCTTCTCATCAGGCAATTATTGCTTTTATCATAACATGGCTCTAAGGACAAGCTTTGGCCTGGGTGCCACCACTGCTAGCACATTTATTGCAGATTTGTTTATCTCTTTTTGATATATGTGAAAGAGATGCTACTTCTGAGACAGCCATCCTAAATTCAGCAATGCCAGAAGTCTACCACTGAATTGTATACTTTGGCAAAAGAAAATGATTAAGTAGAGAGTCCCTTAAAAACAACTTTCAGAGAAACCTAATGAGATAATAACACTATTTTTTTACGCCTTAATATCCCTGACATTGAGCTTCCAGAGAGCTTTCTGCCAGGGACTGTGAAAGAAGGTATAATGCACTGATACAATGTAGAAATTCTACAATTAAAAAATATAGTATACAGAGAGCACTCTGTAACATAGAGATCATGTTACATTGTTACAGTGACCTACTTTAATGGTTGACTAATCGGTAAACTCTCTAGAAACAGATCTGGCAAGCTTAATGACAGAGACATAAAGAAAAGGTGGAGATGAAAAAAATACTAATAAAAGCTCTAGGCAAACAACAATATATGGAAGCTGGCGCTGGCACCCAATTTCTCAGAAGTTGCAGAACTGGCCCTCTAAAAAAGAAAAAAATATACCAGCATCAGAAGAGTGTATAAAAGGAAATGTGAGAGATACAAAAAACTGTAGATAAACAGAGTAAATGATGATTTATAACTCTTATTATCAATGAATGACCAAAAATACAGAAGTATACATAATAAATACTAATTCCTACTAGGACACAAGCTCATATAAATAAGAAATCAATGTCCCAATCAAGAGATCACTGCATATCTCAAAATCAAAATAATCTACTAATCCCCATAGGTACCAAGAGCTGCAAAATTTATAAACCGAGCATTAGTGATAATAAATTGCACATTAAAAATCTCACATGAGACGAAGAGGCACAGTCTCCTGATACACAATGTATACCTCCCAGCCTGGAAAGGAACACACTCATCCGATAGCAATGTGTTTCACACAAGCAAAGTATGTACATACCGTGCATCATGAAAAAGCTGCTAGTTAAACTATTCGCCAATCCCAATAATTTGTTAAGCACTTGAGATTGGTGACAGAATCGCCATAGGAACAAACTACTCTAAAAAAAGACTTCCGACTGTTCATTTAGGATAAACAACAGAATCGCCCCAAGATCAAAAAACCTTCCAGTAGTAACACACACATACAGTATATATACATATATATCTATGCTATAAAAGAGAACATGGTCAGATGACCATAACTTTTACAGCTTTGCCTGACACACCCTGGGGCGACAGCAAGGAGGCGATATGCTGATCTCCTCCTGACTGCCTGTTTGCAACATGTTAGGGGGCATAATTTTGTCTAAATCTCTGCAAGGAATCACACTTTCATACAATGTCCAAACTTCTGAATTTTACAGTTCTAATTAACATAAACAAAAACGTGTGATTTTCACAGCAGTTTGCCCCCTGCACACCTCTGTGTTAATGTCTAGCAACTCATTTCAATTTCATCCTCTTCCTCCACTGCATATTGATCACACTGATTTCCATTTGCCACATACACTGCTAATAAAAACCTTACTTGCTTACTGTTGTTGTCCATCACTGCTGGAGACTCCTCTTGCCTTCCTTTACCCCGCATGCACTTACAGGGTGGCCATGCCCAGACAGAATGTAAGTGCATTCAGGCCCAGAGCAGGGCAAAGGAAGGAGACTCCAGCACTGACCGACAACAGCAGTAGCTGGTGCCGGTAGGAGAGCATCAGGTAACGGCATTGTGTGTTATTCTGCAAAGTGAAGAGCACAACAGTGGTGGAAACACCACAGTGTCTGAGAGTGCTATGTGCACACCTACTTTACTGCTCCTCTTATGACTTATCCCTTCCTACTATTACCCTCTGTCTCTAGTATGTGTGCATCCATTGGAGAGCCACATGTTGCCCTCTATAACAACACCATGCACAAGTCCTGATCCATCGCAACAACCAGTGTGTGACTTTATATCACATGCCTGTAGTCAACACCAGGCCCTCCAGTTGTGGAATAGTACAACTTCCATCAAACCCCCCTCCCCAGCCATTGCCTACGAGTCATAGTACTCCACAGTATTATTGCCTTGCATTGTCCACCCTTGCTTTATAAATAATATATCCACCAGTAAGTTTGCTTACCGTCCACTCCGCCACACAAACACACACATCTGGATAACCCTTTGTGTGGCTTTGCAATGCGTTGCGTACCCCTCTGGAACGGAAAGGGTTAAAGCCATTATGCTGCGACTGTTACTGAGATACCAGCCTTCGCAGATACCTCTCTGGCACTCAAAGGTCTCTTAAAGAAATCAAGAGTGACTTAATCATATGCTACATTTCCCAGAATGCCATTTTCCTGGCTTTCTTCTGATTTGCTATCAGTTTTACAGTGGTCATTTTACTTCTCTCTTTCTTATCCTTTGCTAAGGCAAATACTCCTTGCTTTGCTTCTCCAGATTAACCATTCTCTTGGCAGATAAGGGTATTTTCTGGGCTATTATGGGTGATATATTATTATGGACATACTTCTTTTATTTTATGAAAGTGTGGGGACACTTCATTGGGAAAGTATGTCAGACTCTAAGGGGTATAGAGTAAATTGAAGGCAAAGGACTCAGGGGCGTCCCTTACCCCCCCCCCCCACACACACACACATATTGTTCCTCATGCCAAACGGGGCTTCCCAGGGAGTATTCAGGATCTCTCTGTCTCTCTACTCCTCTGGGGTCCTCCAGCACTGATCAAGAGCCATCTTGGGTCAAGACCATACTGTCTTCAGTGGCCTAAATCCCCTTCTCTCTACAGGGATGCTTCAGTCACCCGTTTCTGACAGAGTGGAGCGTAACCAATGGCAATGTACCGGTGCTATCACGGAGGCAACACTTGCAACCGGTCCTGACAGAGTGGAGCGTAACCAATGGCAATGTACAGGTGCAATAACGGAGGCAACACTGGCAACCGGTTTTGACAGAATGGAGAGTAGCAAATGGCAATGTACCTGTGCAATCACGGAAGCAACACTGGCAACTGGTTTTGACAGAGTGGATCGTAGCCAATGGCAATGTACTGGTGCTATCACGGAGGCAACACTGGCAACCGGTTTTGACAGAGTGGATCGTAGCCAATGGCAATGTACCGGTGCTATCACGGAGGCAACACTGGCAACCGGTTTTGACAGAGTGGTGCGTAGCCAATGGCAATGTACCGGTGCTATCACGGAGGCAACACTAGCAACCGGTTTTGCGGAATGGAGGACTAGGCCAGGGGCGCTCCGTAGTGCCAAATGGGACAATACTAAGCAAGCCTGCGGGTGCAGAGGTGCCAAACAAGGTAAGGCACAGGAAGTCAGAATGTCACCGAGGCGACCAGGACCAAAACGGAGATCTGCCGAGTCAGAATCCAGGAGCAGGAACGTCAGCCAGGCCGGGTCAGGATCCAGGAGCAGGAACGTCAGCCAATCTGGGTCGGTACACAATAGCAGGAATGCCAGCCAGGCGAGGTCGATACACAGGAACGATCACTGGAGAATAGTCAGGCAGTCCAGGTCGGTACACAGGCGCAGGAACCGGAGAGTAGTTAGGCAAGCCAAGTCAGTACACTGGAAACCTCAATACGAGACGTAGCACTGGCACAGGAACACCACGAAAAGGGCAGTGAGTGGGTGCAGGAGCCCAGTATATAAAGGCTATACTGGGCGGGCTAAACACAGGGCAACCAATGAGAACCTCTCATTGGATAACTGACAGAAAAAATATCAACAAGGAATCACGGGCACCGTGATAGCTCCACTGTTACCTGTAACCCGGCTCCCCTGCAGGCTCTGTGCTCTTAGCTAGTGTACATTTCCCTCTAATACATTGGGTTAATTGCCAGCTACTTGAACTCGGAGGACAGGTTCACCCAAATAAAGAGAAAAAGAAGAAATGTCTGGATAAAAATTACACAATGAACAAACAGGAGCCGCACTTCAATGTAGTTGGTAAAACCAGCACAAAACGTTTTATTGCAGGGTATCAAAACCCAGACGCTGCACTAGCCGCAATAGTCTCACGCGTGAGACTATTGCGGCTGGTGCAGCGTCTGTGTTTTGATATCCTGCAATAAAAAGTTTTGTGCTGGTATTACCTACTACATTGAAGTGCGGCACCTGTTTGTTCTTTGGATTATTAAAGGGTATGGGATTCCCTGAACCTGCACCATAAGGCCAGGTGGCGGTGAGTGATTAAATGCTTGAAAGATTGTATATACATGGAAGTTTCACTAAGAGCAGTGCCATTGTTTCTTTATAATAGTAAAAATTACACAACTGCATACCACAAAGGATACATGAGTGAATTGTTTGTGCAGAGTAAGAATTCTTGGTTTTATAACTTCAAACTGTGCCCCCATGGGAGACAGGAGGAGGCGGCAGGGCAGACAGCCAGGCACTCTAGGGAGCATGGGGTGCAGCGGAAAAGCACATTGGCCAGGCCAGGAGAGCAAAGGGTGCCCAACAGCAGCAGGTGCCCGGGGTGGCATATCCTGCAGGAGGAGACCAGGGCTGGGGCATGTGAGAGGGGCAATTGACTCTGTAATCTGGGCTCACTTCATATTTAGGCTATTGATATCTAAGTACCCATATTCTTGGGTACATTATACAGTTGTATCACAAGAAATACAGATTTGTGGTGTGTGGGTTTTGGGGTTCAAATCTTTTAGCAGAAGAGAGGGGCAATACTCTTGGCATAGAGAGGCTATGGTGTCTCAGAGCATCAGACACTTACTCCTGTATTCATCTGCATCTGCAGCATGCTGGAGATTTATTTATCAGTTACATTACAAAGCTTTGTGCCTGTTATACTAAAGATTTACATTTAAACAAAGCTACGATCTAAACTTTTAAAATAACTGGTTGCTATAGTAGTTTTCAGAGTTTTGGCTCTCCTTTAGACAACTATCGTATGTTTAGCAATATTCACTTTCAAAAGGCTATCCCTCTGCAAAATTCTTAAG
This sequence comes from Rhinophrynus dorsalis, assembly GCA_037306005.1. Taxonomy (NCBI): domain Eukaryota; kingdom Metazoa; phylum Chordata; class Amphibia; order Anura; family Rhinophrynidae; genus Rhinophrynus; species Rhinophrynus dorsalis. The sequence continues at coordinate 272,172,103 of CM074719.1, forward strand.
ATCTTAGAAATCTCCCTCGAAGATCTATCATATTTGGTAATAAACAAAGGAACTTGTTGGTAAGAGCTGTTTCTCTTGGTATCAGATGTTCTCACTTCACGCTAAAAGTCCCTATCAAATATTAATGCTCATCTGTTTCCTGCCTTCTTCAGCAGCCGTGCTGCTGCCAGAGTCCCATGCTGCCCGGTGTGTGCACTGCTGAATTTAAGCAACGCATGCTACCTAGCTGCATGTCGACATAGCACGGCTTCTCAGCATTACGTCACCCTGATACAGTCCGCATCCGCTGCATCCCCCTCATGAAGCCACTGCACTGAAGCATTGTTTAGTCAGATAAGAGAACCGCTTGTTCAGTGTTAAGTTACGGATGCTTGAGGAGAAAGAATTTGGAGGAAGACAGCGTGATGGACAGTGTCAAAAGCAGTTTCTGTGGAGTGAGCAGGATGAAAGTCAGACTAATGGGTCAAGCAGGTTGTGAGTGTTAAGGAAGTTAAGCAGGTGGGAGTAGGCTTGGCGCTCCAAGATCTTAGAGTCAAAAGACAGGCGAGAAACTGGTTGATAGCTAGAAGGTGTGGTGCTGTCAGGAGATTGTTCTTGAGGATGTGTCACTATGACATGTTTGAAGTTGTCAGGAAAAGCAGAGTCAAAGGAGGAGTTACTAATCCGCCATATTATTACAGATTTTTATGGGGAGAGGGACTGTATGAGGTGAGAGGGTAGCAGATCGTGTGCACATGTAGTATAGCAGGTTAGTCCATTCCTCCTTCATGACCGGTGAAAAAGAGTTCAGAGTGGCAGGAGGGAAACAAGGGAGGATAGGAGGGTATTTACAAAGGGGGTGGCAGGCTTTTGTCTAATTTAACCACAGTCTTGATAAAGCTACGCTGAAAAAGTCTATAACATGGCTATACACAAATGTGAGAGCAACTTATATAAGTATATTTAATCTATTTGGTGTGATAAGGCATAATTTGTGCCCCCTGTGTTCTTTTCTTTTTGTCTTTTAAATTCTTGTGGTTGTATATATTTTGAAAGGGTGGCAGATGTAGGGTGGAGGAGGGAGATGAAGGTAGAGAAGACACGATGGGGGTTGGATTTATTCATGTTAATGAAAAGTATTGGTTTTTTTTAACCAGGGACCGAGCAGAGTTAAAGCAGGAGGAATCTGTAGCAGAGAAAGTCTGCCAATGAGCCCGATTTTCTCCAGAGTCATTCAGCTTGAACAGCATCATCAAATGTAACTGTTTCCCCTTGCATCTTATGTCCAAGCTGTTTATGTGGAGAGCTGCAGTATTTACCATGCTCACAGGGCCTAAAACCTCATCCACATTTGAGTGGGAGATGAATGAAAAATGAAATAATTCTTGTAAGTTGATTATATTCTTGTCTGTCACCATCTTGTAGAAGTCTGTCACCAAAATGAACATACAGACTTGAATATTTCTTACCTCAGCTCTAATCTTCTTTCATCCTAACCCCCCAGATGGCATTTGTCAGGAAGTATATGCTTTAGAAGTGTCAGCTGGAGAGTAGTCCTTCCTTAACAATTTCCTTCACACAGGAAAATGTAATCCCTTTTCTTTCTTTTACAAAAAGTTCTCTCTGACTGAAAAGCATGATGGTGTGGGAAACCAGCAGCTTATAACTACCAGTTTGGTGGCATTATCTCCTGGAAGGAGCTGAAACCAAGTCCCCATGATAACTGAGCATCTTAACTAGGAATACCTGTGTGAATCCAAAAACGATACATATTCTTAAAGCTGTCTGGGCCTTGTTCTGCTGGTTTATATTCACAATCTCATATATGTCCTGTTCCAAGAACTCTAAAGCAGATGCCGAAAATGTGAGGATCCTTAAGTTACTTAAGTCTCAGAAGCACCTATTATTCTGTCCTCAGAAATAATTTTCTCTCTCTCTCTCTCTCTCTCTCTCATTCAGGAGCTTTTTTCTTTCTAAATGAAGATTACCACAGGTCCTGGCAAGATATTTATGTCTACTTCCATCCAGTCTAATGTTCTGTTTGGGGTCATCCTGGTTAAACACACCTGAGACTAATTTGTGTGCCTATTCGGTGGTCAAAGGGAAACCCAGATGTGGTTGATTGCATGCAGTCCTGTGCAGTTTGTGCCCAAACTAAAACACTATAGAGTAGAACAGTTGATCTTATCCAGGCGCTTCCACTTCTAGCTTTGCATTAGTCTCGGTTGGAGATGTATTTTGTGGACAGCATTCCTTCTTTCCTCATGTGTCACAAGAATAGTCTGGGTAGTAGTATATATCTCCATGCAGAATCACATTATTCCAAGTTGCACTCCTCTGAAGAACTTGCTTAAGGAAATCTTTTGATTCCATGGAATTACAGAAAACAAAATGTCTCAAGAGTTTCCCAATTTGCTTCTTTGGAGAGACTTTTGCATATGGCTAGGAATTATCCTTCACTTTTCATCTACACACCATCTTTTGTCAAATAGCTAGCTAGAGCAATTAAATCAGTACCTTGAACAGTTCCTTCACTACCACTACTACAGTTAGAGACAAGATAACTGGATTTATGGACTACCTCTGCCGGCTTCCTCTTATAACTCCTTATGATGTTGTCCATTCTTCTTGAGCTATAAGTCACATACATTCCTCTAGGGACCACAACTAGTTGGAATATCTGCTGCTGGTGCAAGTGTTGCTTCTCAAATCAAGTTTCTAAACTTCTTTTTTTAATTTAATGTTTGATTTTAATTTCACAGTCATATATCAAGTGTATTGTAACCAACAATTATACAAACTAAGTTATTTCCAATTACATTTCTCACACATAGAAAAGAGAGATAAACAGTATCAATAACCTACAAAGCTGAAGGATTGAAATCACTGTTACAGATACAGACAAAGACAAATATAGAGGTGCTTATACAATGTTAAGTGTTGTATGCAATCCTCAGGCTGTAAGCAACATCACCACAATACAAGCTAAAACCAGTGAAGATATGAGTAGGAAAGATAGGAAAGGAAGAGGAGGAACGGTGAGAAGGTATGACTTTTTAATGAGGTAGATCCTCTGGGGAGGGACTAGGCAAATAAGACCATATTGCTTCAAATATACCTGAATGTTCATGCATGAAGACAATAAGGTTTTCTATTTTTAAATCCCTGAAATCCTATTCTTAACCTGTATATGTGAAGAGTGTGTGGATATTTCCAGTAAGCTGGAATTGTACACCTTTACAGAATTAGACATTGGATTGGGAGGTGGGGGGGCTCCAAGCTCAATATTAGCAGGTCATTAGAAACAGATCTACCAATGAGGGTGTGGATAAGTTATAATCTATTATCCCAAAGGGCTTGATTTTCAGGCAGTCCCAAAAGATAAGGGCCAGGGTAAAAATTTTGCAAACAATTTTGGCATAGATTGGATGAAGATAGGCATACACTTGAAGGTGAAAAGGAGACAAGTACCACAATGTTAAAACCTTACAGGTGTTTTCTTTCTTTAAAACACTTGGCCTATCAAGTAATAATATAAAAGTATTTTTGGCCAGGAGATAGAAACCTGGTCAGTGCTATGCCCGTATTATTTCAGTATCAGTCTGTGTGGCACTCCAAAACGTAACCTTTAATTAGTAGAACTAAAACAATAAATCTTAAATAGGCTATTATTATTGCACCATTGTTGCACAGCCTAATATCTAAAAGTGGTATAGTATTGTGAACACAAATCCCAAGTGTTGCTTTAAGCAGCTCTCTTGGGATATTACACACATACATACATCACCATAAAAGCAGATGCGTAGTAGGGGTGTCTCAATGAAACAATTTATATCTCAAATGGTGGTGACATGCATATTTGACTTCTATGCGCATGTCTAGGTGGGTAACTTATAAAGTCAGTTACCAGATGGGGATATTAAATGAGATTCTCTAGCACGGGGGCACTAGTTTCTCTCATACAGTGGAGGGGTTTGGGGATAACGTACTATAGACGAATTATCATTGTATCTCTAACAGCAAACATGCGATGCAGCTCTGAGATGCAAGGGTGATTCTAGCAGGCTGCTTTCCACTCGCTTTATTGTGCAAAATAGTAACGGACTCACAAAGAAATGATCGCTGAATGTGTGTGATCATAGCTAAGACGTATTAGAGCTTTGGAATGTATATATGTGTGTGACATAACCTAAATGTTTAAACAGGACTGACAGACCGTAGTTAGAATAGTATACTTCGGGCAGACAAAATACTGAGGTATACTACAAACAGAAGCGGACTGAATGCGACAAAGGGTTCCTGTGTTAATTAAGGTTAATATGTATTAGCACACCGTTAATAATTGAAGCATTTAAGCGTTTAGCTAACAGTTGAGCCGAGAGTGCACAGAGAGAGGAGTACGCTCTTTATACATGCCTTACCTCGAAGAGATATAACATTGAGGCTAATTACCATAAATCACCTCCTCAGAGCAAATCTCGGAAAGAGCTGCGCAAAATAACGACCCAGGCTAGTCAATACTGCAACGACTACATATGATATCAGTTGAATCATATGAATAAATACTGGAGGTCTTAATCTACTATTGTATCAATGTATATGCACTGAACAAATGATTAATGGCTGGAGATGCACTGTAATTGTATTTTGTCGTCACATATACCTCAAACACTAAAAGTATTGAGGTTTTTTGAGAATCTCATTTAATATCCCCATCTGCTAACTGACTTTATAAGTTACCCTCCTAGACTTGCACAAAGAAGTCAAATATGCATGTCACCACCATTTGAGATATAAATTGTTTAATTTAGAGACCCCTACTACGCATCTGCTTTTATGGTGATATATGTAGTATGTAATATCCCAAGACAGCTGCTTAAAGCAAAACTTGGGATTTGTGTTCACAATACTATACCACTTTTAGATATTAGGCTGTGCAATAATAATAGCCTATTTAAGATTTATTGTTTTAGTTCCACTAAATAAAGGTTACGTTTTAGAATGCCACACAGATGATACGGGCATAGCACTGAACGGGTTTCTATCTCCTGGCCAAAAATACTTATATATTATTACTTGTTAGGCCAAGTGTTTTAAAGAAAGAAAACACCTGTAAGGTTTTGACATTGTGGTACTTGTCTCCCTTTCACTTTCAAGTGTATGCCTGTCTTCATCCAATCTACGCCAAAATTGTTTGCAAAAAAAGTGTTTTTTCTTTGTTCTTTGTTTGATTATTGCACATCTACCAAGCAGTGAAATGTAGTCCATTTGCCTAGATCTTTGTAATAATATATATGAGGGAGGGGACATTTGTCTAATAAGGAAGGTAATATATATGTGCTATATGAAACACTAAATATCTAAATCTTGATATTTCCTTTTAAAATTGTAGCTGGCTTTTAAAAGGGTTAACCTCTCAGAGGACAATCTGATGGGGATGGTCTCCATTTTGATATGATTTTTCTTTAAACCTGTAACTTTACTATGCATGTAGAGTTCACTCAGTAAATTTTGGAGTGGGATTTCCAGATTATTCTTTGTCAATAGGACGTAATCTGCTAAAAGGGACAATTTTATTTAGACTTTTTTAAACTGTTCCTTTCAGAATTCACACTATTGCCTGCTGTAATGTCCACCACAGGTTCCCCTAAAGACCTTTTTACTAAGCATAGCAGAATTGTAATGTGGGAAAGGGCATCCCAGGCATGGGCCCTTGCTTCCATGTGCCTAGAGGGAATCAGCTGCACCCCACTGATGAGGTCCACACAGACCGAAACGTATGTCTGGTGTTGTGCTGTTTCTCTCGTGCAGAGAGGATTTGCCTGACATTTCGGGGTTGGACTGCCTGTGGGTGGGACCAGACTGATATGAATATGGAAATTTCCTCTCTGCAATAGCACATGGGAGCGAAAAACGTGACTTGAGCAGCACCTGAGAGGCCTCACGTGCCTTGAGCAAAACACTGTATTTTGCTCTTTCTTGGTATGCGTTTGTCACATTCTTTTGTTTTTGTAATGCGGGAAATGCACCTTTAGTGGAGGCTTCGCCTGACAAGCCTACCCAAGTCATTTTTCTTCTTCCTGTTGACTTTCTCCCTTTACATCACTTTCTCCTACTTGCAGCCTGTCTTTCCACCAGTACCTTGCCTTTCTGTCCCTTTGCCTATCTTTATCTACCCCATTTCCATTTTGCTTTGCTCACTACCCCATTTCCTCTCTGACCAATTGTTTTTAGTCAGTGCGTGCTCTGTACATATCCACAGACAGATTGTCACTAACTCACATTTACATATACTCATTTGGCAAAGTATCCATGACTCTGTAGGGATTTGTGGGATGACACACTCCCTTTTCCAGTGGCCAGAGTTAGATATGCTGGAGCTCTGCTACCACGTCTAACTACACCCATTGCCAACCCAAGGGTGTGGCTGTAATGACAAAAAAAACTTATCATATGGATCTCTACATGTAACGTTCATATTTACAATATTAATAATATTCTCTGATAAAGGTCCGCATCTGGACCAAAAACATTTGGCATGTTGGAGTTATATCTGAATAAACATCTTTTTGCTCTAATCAAGTGATTTCTGTGAGTGCTGACCCAGTGATTTGGCTACATACACATTAATAGTATTATAATAATATGCAAGCTTAACTTCCATCTTTCTGAGTTAACCCATCTTGATCTGATAAGCAACTTTCTTTAATTCACATGGGGATCTTTATATAACTAATCCAGAAAGTTACAGTGAAGCGAGGAAAATCATGAACACATGTAAAAATAAACTTCCAGGCAACAATAGGGAGGAGTTATTTAAATTCCTCCCTACTGCTGTCTTTGGCAGCCAACCTCATTCCCCAGCCTTCTCCAGATATAGCTGGTGCAGTGATGACACCTGCCCAAATTAATGCCGAACTCTCAACCCCTCATAGTTTCTCCCTTACCTGTGACCTGCACATCCTTCACTCCCTTTGCCTGCCATGGCCTTTTCTCCTCCATTGTGGTGCTCACATAGTTAATGGTGCATACACTCTTTCCCCCTATTCTGGCACTCATGTGGTTAATGAAATGTCTCACTCCTTCCCCCTTGTCTTTGGAAGCCTTTCATCCTGATCAGCTCCCTGCCTGGTATCATCGCCCCTGAGATGGCCAGAGGGTCTCTGTGAGTCTGTTCTGCAGTGATCTCAGTCACTCCCTGTCTCTCGACCAGAACTAACAATAAGTATTTCCTTAACTATGTGAGTGCCAGAATGGGGTGTGCACCATTAACTATGTGCATTCTAGAAAAGTGTGGCTGGTGTGCACCTAACTATATGAGTCCCAGAGTGGTGTTGGTGCACTATTAATCATTTGAGTGTCACAGGGATGGGGTCTCACCATGAATCACAAAAGTGCCAGAAAAGGGGATTGCATTGGATGTCACACTATTAACCTTTGAGTTCCAGAAAGGTGGTGGTCTGGGGTTTTCATCATTAACCATTTTAGTGCAGCAACAAGGGGATGTGTTGGATTTGCATCATTCACCATTTCAGTTCCAAAAAGGGGGGGGGAGGTGTCAGACCCCCCATTAAGCATTTCAGTGCCAGAACAGGTGGTTTAGATTTCACACCACTAACAATTTGAGTGCCAGAAGAGGTGAGAGCATTGGACCATGATCCATTCAGTGTATCTTTTTTGCTAGGATATTTATAAAAAACGTAAGGCAGGTAGCAAAGTAACATAGTAAATTAAGTCAAATAAAGACACAAGTCCGTCAAGTTCAACCTTTGCCTCATAACCCAGAGACATGAAAATTATATAGCTTTCCTGCTGCCAAATAAGTTAGTCTTAATCAGACCTTACTGTTTTGCCTACTAATACACAGTATAACCCTGTATGTTGCCTTTTGAAATTAATGTATCTAATGTTCTGTTGTATTTGCCATAAAAACATCCTTGGGCAAGAAATTCTATAATTTAACAGACCTTACTGGAAAAAACCCTTTCTCTGCTGAAGTCAAAACCTCCTTTCTCTAATCTCAAGGGGTGTCCCCTGGTTATTTGATCGGGCATTGGAATGAATAGCTCACCAGAGAGATCCTTGTATTAACCTCTCATATACTTGTACATTGTGATAAGATCTCCTCTAGAGTAAATAAACCAAGTTTGTCTAGTCATTCCTCCATTCCAGTAATTCATTTTGTTGCTCTTTGCTGTACTGTCTCCAGTTCTAGAATATCCTTTTTCAGAACTGGTGCCCAAAACTGCACTGCATATTCGAGGTGATGTCTTACCAGTGATTTGTACAAATGCAAAATGATGTTATCCACTCTTGCTTCAATACTACTTTTTATTCAAAACAGGACTTTATTTGCTTTTGCTACTGCTATTTGTCTCTAGTCACTGTTTCCAAGTTTGTAGCTTACAAAGATACCCAAGTCTTTCTCTAGCAACGAGCCTCCTAAAATGATTCCATTAAGTTTATAAGTATTGTTGGGATTTTTTCTTCCCAAATGTATGACTTTACATTTTCCCATATTAAAGTTCATATTCAATTTGGTTGACCAATCTGCCATTGTATTTCAGTACCTCTGTAGAGAACAAATATCCTGTTCTGAATTAATTACCCTGCATAATTTAGTGTAATCTGCAAATATTTATATTTTGCTTTCTATATCTATTTATAGGTCTTTTATAATGTTAAAAAGTAGTGGACCAAGTACTAAACCCAGAGGTACTCCCACTTCAGCTTTAACTGTATTGGAGAATTGTCAATTTACAACAATACGCTGTTCCTAATCCTTCAACCAGTTTTCTATCCAATTGCAAAGGTTATCCCCTAGCCCAATTTCCTTATTTTATACCACAGTCTTCTGTGTGACACTGTATTAAATGCCTTTGCAAAATCTAGATATACTACATCAACTGCCTTGCTATTACCTAGGTTGCTACTTACTTCTTCATAGAAGCTGAAAAGATTAGTTTGGTGTGATCTATTCCTCATACAACCATGCTGATTCCTGCTAATAATCTTATTTTTGTCCAGTGGGACAATGGAACAACTCTGGGTTGTCTGATAGTGTATGTGTGGTTCATTGACTACACTGGACAGAGGAACAAGGCCGGAGTGTCAAATCTCTCACAGGCAATGCCATGCTTCTTTTGCTAGTATTTACAATGTAGATATAATGCTTTTCTTCATGCATACATACAAACAAGAGGCATTGCTCATTATAAGTGCATTTTTTAATTTGTTTGGTTTTACTTGAAGAACAGGTATAAGAAAGGGGAATGTGTTTACTGAACTTCCTAAAGAGCAAACACAATATGGTTCATTAAAAATGGCGTGCACCAAAAGTGGTTTGACCAGCAGCCTAACCATTCTCCTTACCTTACCGTATGCCCTCATAGAATAATCTGAACCAAGTAAACTGAGAATTCTAAACCTCAAACTTTCCCAAATCTACATCTGTCTATCCTCTTCAGTGAGAATTATTACAAAGGATGGTGAATTATCCTCTTTTTTTGTCCTTTGCTCTCCAGCTTATTCAGAGGATTGAATACTCTCTCCAATCTTATTCAAACACATCACAGACCATACTCATTCTTAAGGAAAATTTCAGCAAACTACCTACAAATGACATTAAGAGCTAACTTTATGAGTTCAAGTCGACACTCCATTAAGATCTTTCCACACTAACTTCTGACATCCACCAGTATTCAAGTGGCCAATCAGGAAGATAAACAGAAGCAATTTACTTCATGATCAAGAGATCATAAACATAACCAAAGAGAACCAATTGCAATCCTACATAAGTAAGTAGAGGATCTAGAAAACCTAAACAGGTTTAATTTGAGAATCAAGGGGCTTTGCAAATTGGTTATTGTTCAAGAAATATGTTATACTCTGCAAAGTCTGTTTGATATCAGAGGTCTACAAGTAAGTGCTCCTATAAAATTTGGCTGAGGTATAAGTCATTTACAAGATTCTGAGTAAAAAGAAGATATAATTGACAATTAAACTGCTTTAGAAACTGCAGTATGAAGGATCTACACTGCATTTATTTAGAGAGTTCTTCCTAATCACAACAAAGAAGGGCTCTTAAGTAGTTTACAAATAATTTGTATAACCCCCAAGTCTGATATAAATAGGTGTCCCCATTCTCACTCCAGGTCAATAAACAGGGGTTATGGATGTGGCTCAACTATGCACCTGCTTATTAATAATAGAAACATAAGCCAAGTTCAGTAGGTTCAGAATTATGACAGATGGGCTATATTGTCTCATTGAGTGTTTTTTTACGTAGTTTTTTTTGTCTTCTCATATATACATAGCAAACATGGAACAGATAAGGGGAATTCTCATTGTTTTGTTCACTTTTGTGACTTTTTTGTGACTTTTGCCCACTAGAGAACTTTTAAATGTTAATTAGTGGGGCATCAGACATATATTTGAAACCTTTTTCGTATGGAATTGTCAGTGCCATAAGTACCTACATACCTCCATTAAGCCGAGGGAAAAAATGGATAGTGGCTGACCCAAAAATATGTCTAAATTGGTATCCAATTGCCCTACCAACTAAAAGCACATCAGACGTTAACCCACAGAAAAGGTCTTGTGGCCAAACTAACATTTTGTGCGTTAATTTCCAACAGCGACGCAAAATAGCAGCAATAATGGGAACATCAAATGAAAAAAGCTAACGTTCAATGCCTAACATACTGTCAAGCAACGTTCGTTAACTTATCTGTGTTACAGTTACCTGTAATCCACTGTCCGTCTACTTCTTTCTTCCTTCTTTCTCTTATCTTTCTTCTTATGTATGTATGCATGTATGTATATTTTTATTTATATGGAGCCACACATTGTACTCAGCGCCTTACAATAGACGTATGTTACAATAAATAAGAGGGGATAAAATAAGTGCCACATTCATAGAAACAATGAGCTTACAGTCTAAATGGGTAATAGGAGAGAGACAACAGGGTATGAGGGTGTCCAATGCTGGAATTACAAGTGCTGAGTTTGGTCAAAGGTAGTGCATGGTCCTAGTGCTCCAGAAGATAAGATTTCAGGGTAGACTTTAAGACAGAGGGAGATTGTTTAAGACGTAGGGAGAGGGGTATGGAGTTCCATAGGTATGGAGCGGAAAGTGAGAAAGGTTTGAGACAGGAGAGGGCAGAAGGTGTGGATGGTGCAACAAGAAGTGTGTTGTGTGCTGAGCGAAGGAGGCGGCCAGAAAAATAAGAGGAGATGAGGGAAGAGATGTAAGGAGGGGTAGCAGTGTGGAGAGCATTAAAGGTGAGAAGAAGGACATTGTAAATTACATAGTTACATAGTAGTTTAGGTTTAAAAAAGACTTGCGTCCATCAAGTTCAACCCTTTTCCTATTCTTGTTTAGTCGTTGATCCAAAAGAAGGCAAAAAACCCCCTCAGTATAGCAATTTCAAAATCAGATGCGTTGCTGAATAGGGAGCCATGACAGATGTCTAAGAATTATGTGAGCAGGTTCAGTTTTTGGAGAGATTGTGGTGATTCATGCAGCCAAGTTTAAAACAGATTGCATAGGTGAAAGATGAGTAGCAGGGAGGCCAGTTAGTAGGATATTGCAATAGTCTAAGCAATGTTAGCAATGTTGTGGAGAAAGAAATGAGATGTTCTAGCCACAGAGTTAATGTGAGGGGAGAAGGAAAGAGAGGAATCAAATATGGCCCCAAGGCAGTGTGCTGAGCTGACCGGATCAATGTCAATTCCAACAACTGTAATGGTGATGCTAGGTGTTGGGCAAGGTCTTGGTAGGAAAATGAGCAGTTCAGTTTTGGACATGTTTATCTTCAGCTGAAGGTGTGCCATCCAGGAGGAGATGGCCAAAAGGCAGTCTGTAATTTGTAAGTGGATTTGAGGTGAAAGATCAGGAGTGGAGATGTAAATTTGGGTATCATCAGCATATAGATGGTACTTGAAGCCAAATTAATAAGTTCACCCAATGAAAGGGTGTACAGTGAGAAAAACAGCTGACCCAGAATGGAGCCTTGAGGCACCCCCACAGACAGAGGCACTGTGGGAGAGGTGTTAAAAAAGAAACGTTGTGAGAGATAGGAGGAGAGCCATGAAGCAGCTTGATTTCGGAAACCAAGATTTGGGAGAATTTGAGCAAGAAGAGAATGGTTAACTGTATCAAAGGCAGAGGATAATTCGAGTAGTATAAGTATAGAGAACTGTCCTTTGGCTTTTGCAGTCTGGAGATCATTAGCCACTTTACAGAGAGCCATCTGAACTGAGTGACCACGCCGGAAACCAGACTACAAAGGATCCAAATGATTGTTAGTGTTGAGGAATCTGGTTATTTGGGAGAACACAAGGCATTCTAAGAGTTTTGAGGTAAAAGGTAGAAGGGAGACCAGTCGATAGTTAGAAAGATGGGAGGGGTCAAGGTTAGTCTTCTTGAATAGGGTTTTAATTTGTGCCTGTTTGAACAACAAAGAAGGGCTCTTAAGAAGGGAAGGAGCCTGTGGAGAGTGATGTGTTGAAAATGTGTGTTAATATAGGTCTAAGGACTGGTGCAAGTGGTTTGAGTAAGTGGGAGGGCAAAGGGTCCAAGGAGCAGGTAGTGAGGTGGGTAGACAGGAGAAGCTGAGAAGCTTTTTCATCTGTTACAGGAGTAAAACTATGATGAAGGGGGTTTGGGGAGAGGGAGTTTGGAGACAGATGGAATAGTAGGAATCTGTTTTTGAATAGGTTCCACCTTGTGCTTGAAGTGCTCTGCAAAACTTTGAGGTGAATGTATGGGGTGAGAAGAAGCTGTGGAAGGATAGAGCAAGGAGTCAAAGGCTGCAAAGAGATGGTGAGGGTTAGATTTGTTTTTGTGGATTAGTGTGATGTAGTATTCCTGTTTAGGTTTTGATACAGCAGAATGTAGGCAGGACAGCATAAATTTAAAGTGGAAGAAAAATCTGCATGTGAGCGTGATTTCCTCCAAAGGCGAGTGCAAGAATGTAGGTAGCGGGTATGGAAGTTGAACCAGGGTTGTGAACTGACTTGACAACTCTGATATAGTTTCAGTGGGGCAAAGGAACAATAGCAGAGGATAGGACTGAGTTGTAGGAGTTAACAAGAATGTGTGTGTCAGAGATGGCTAAGATAGAGGAAAGACTGGAGTTAAAGGGATAGTAATACTTACAAATATCTAATCCCCATATTGTAGGCATGCTAAAAAGAAATTTATTGCCTCCAGTGTCATCTCTCGAACCCTTATGGTTTGAGAGATAATAGTTAGCAAATTCCACTACTTCCAATTTCCCTGAAGTCAGCGTTGTAGATGACTGCAGGGGAAGCCTGTCGTACGGCAGTCAGGGGGCTCTGCAGCAGAGCCAAGACCGCGTTAAAAAATAATTCTTTCACTGCAACGGTCTTCTACATGTGCTTGGTTTTTCGAAATCTGAAAGAAAGTTTGGAGAAGAGGAGTTAGCAGGTGGCCTGTATGTGCATAGACAGAAGGTAATAGAGCTGGATTGCATGTACTTCAAAAGAAGAAAAGTGCTCAGATGGTGGGATTGAAAGTGGCAGCGGGAGGAGAGAAGGAGACTTATACCCCTACACCCAGACCTGTAAAGTGAGGGGTGTGTGAGAAGCAGAACCCTCCATAAGAGAGTACAGCCTGTACAGCTGTGTCCTGTGCAGACAACCAATTTTCCTTGAAAGCAAGCAACTGCAGTGATTGCTCACAGAAACAAACATGAATGGGGGTTGCCTTGTTAACTATGGAGCGGGTGTTCAACAGAGCACAGGATAAGGGGCGAAAGGAGGGTGAAAGAAGAGGAAGGTTTATGAGATTTGAGGGGTTGGAACCCTTCAAGTAGCGTTGGGAGGAAATGGTAAACAATGGTTGACAACAGGTGGGTATGGGGTTTGGGCCTGGATTGGGAGAAATATCCCCTGCAGCAAGCAGAATGATGAGACAAAGGGCAGAAATATGGCAGTGGGACTTATATTGGTGTTTTGGAATAGGCAATACAGAGGGAGAAGGGGTTAAAATCTGGAGAAGTGTGTGAGAGCAGGCAGGTGTGATGGGGAGGAGAGAGGGGAAGATGTGGATGTAGTTTGAAAGTCAGGGGAAGAGCTGAAGCATCGTCTCTCTTCTTTCTTCTTTTCTCATCTGTCTTCCGTCTTCTTGTCATGTAGCTGTAAAAAAAAAACAGATAACCATAAATAAATGTTCACTGAAAATACCCCACACATCTATTCATAGATTAACTCCTTGAGTTCAAGAGGGGTTCACAACGCATTGCAGAGCATTGCGTTGCATACCTGTCTGGAACACAAAGAGATAAGATATGCTTATACAATTTCTCAGCCATGGTCACGGCAGAGAAACTAAGTTGCAGCATATAACCACTCCCACCCTCCGCTCGAAGCTGATTGGCTAGGATTTGTGTAAGCACACACCCCAGCCAATGGCTGTGAGGGAACTGGAACAGACACTGCCTATATTTAAAGGCAGTCTCTGTTCCAATTCCCTTACAATGGAATGGGTCTCGGCCCATAGGGTACAAAGGGGGGTGATATGCTACAACTCCCTTTCTCCGCCGTGGCCGCACAAAGTGGCGTAGAAATGGAATAATGCAAAATTATTTTCATGTGAAAATGTTTTGCAATTTAATTATTAATGGGCACAATTTTATCCTGACTTGGGGCATTTTATTAACCTAAGAACCGACACATGTATGCATTCTATAACCCTTTAAGTCCCAGAGAGGAACAAAACGCATAGTTCTGCAATGTGTTGCATACCCCTCTGGCATATAAGGTGTTAAACTATGAATAGTTGTGCAGGGTATTTTCAGTGAACATTTATTTATGGCTATGTGCACAATTTTGAGCAATTCACAGCAGACGTGTTGTAATACATAAATGTGTCAAGAATACAAAGGAAACGCTAATCCACACCCAAAGTGTATTCTTATACTTAGGGAAATATAAGGTAACTGGCAACAGTGCTCACAAGGTAAAATAGACAATAGAAGAAAGAAAAAGATAACCTTGTTGTAACTTAATAATTTTTCTGTCCTTCAGCTATTTTATTTGCCTGAGGCCAGCTCGGAGTGTATAGTATGTGTATGGCATCGGAACTAATAGGCCTCATCCGATTATTATGATTCAGTCTATAATGACATGCATTTATATGTTAAGTTTGGACGTATAGTAGATACTGAACATGTGTTGAGTTTGGATATGCACTATAATACATGAGATTGATACTGATGCAATGACCCATATTGACATATTGATGTCTAAATGTTAAGATCTCAGTAGTGACTGTGCAATCCTCTAATTGACTAAGTGCATACATTTATATATAAGAAAATCTATCTGTCTGAGATACTTGTTCATTTAACATATTAGCATCTAGTGACTCACATTAGAGACCAGGGGCTAGATTTAAAGGCTCACGTTAAACCAGCCGCTAAGTAAAAAAGGCACATCGCTCGCAAATAATACATGATTTACGGCAGATACAATAGGTACTCTACAAGAATAGCTATCGAGCATAGGCACAACTAAAACACGTAACACAAAACCCGTTGCCGCACCTGTTAAAGCATCACTGTGCAGCCAAATCACCCGATAACACAACTAAAGTCAAAATGTAACATAACGGCTGCTGTTGGCTAGCAACCCTGATTGATGCACCAACAAATTCAAACACACAGCCAATCCCAAGGCCCCAAAGTATCCAAAAAGTTAAAATACACCTATATATACCCAAAAATAACCATCACACACTGTCTGTTATCGAGTTCTTGCAAGCTAGATATCAGGACCCAGGGGCGGAGGATAGTGTCAAGAGCGAGGGAGAGAGGAGCATTCATTGGAGGTAGAAGGAGTTTTTGGAGTTTGGAGAGAGGAGAGCATTGCACTCAATTCGACACATATCACACCTTTGCACATATTACATACACCCATACAAACACATACACATAGACACACACAGTCTTTTTCTTTTATAACACCTAACACATTTATAAACTTTATTTTGTCAGTGTGAATCTGTGAGTGAAAGTGTGTGACAGAGAGTGAGCGTGTCTGTGAGGGCCTGTGGGAGTGCCTGGGTGTGAGTGGGTGAGTGATGGCTAGGAGAGGAGGACAGGAGAGAAGGATGGGGAGAGTAGTGGAGGAGGAGGAAGGTCAGGAGGGCATTCATGAGCAGAGCAGGGGTGGGAGAGGGAGATCCGCAGGGCAGAGGAGGACCCAGCCCACAAGGGCAGGCACACAAAGGAGAAGGGCAGCTGTGTGAGTGGGATGAGGGGTACCCGTTGAGGAGCACCCTACACAGTCAGGCTCAGAGCAGGAAGGATCAGGGATCCCAAATACACAGAGGAGAACACGGCTCTCGTGGAGGCTGTCCTCAAGAGAGACAGTGTCCTCAACCTGACGGAAAAGGTCCCTGGCCTGTCAGCGACGAGGAACGCAGCCTGGAACCAGATCTGCAGCCAGGTGAACGCGGTGGCTCCATGCAGGCGGGAAGTGGAGTTCATCAAAAAACAATGGGGCGACTGCCGGAGGGTGGTCAAAAACAAGCTCACCGAGATCACCAAGCACGCCCGAGGCACCAGAGTTGGCCCACCTGTCCCTATCATCTTCTGCGGGTGGAAGGAGATGGTGCGGCTGAATATGTCCCCGACACTGATCGAAGAGGTCCCTGGAGGATCGGACACTGGGGATGAGAGGAGCCTGCACACTACTGGTAAGTACATCACCACATGAACCAACACAAGCTGCAAACACAGTCACACCTCAACACATGCCCATCATTCATCCACACAACTGCACCAACACAGCACCCTGAGGGTTAAAACAGGACACAACACAAGGACAAATGGCAAGGTTCAAACAGGCCCAAACCTGTCCAAGTCCCAGGTAAACCCTCTTGTCGCTATGCTCATCACACACAATTCACACAAACCACTCTGTTTAAATTGTCATCTGTTAAACATCATTACTGTTCCCACACAATATCACCCACGTACCCACAGGGAAACCAGCACATAACCCCTTGAGTGCTAGAGGGATCCTCAATGCATTGCTCGACAATGCTTTGGCAACCCCTCTGGTACTTAAAGGGTTAACCAGACAACAAACAAGCCGATGGGCTAACAATCACATGCTACACAGGGGACATTCACTAAGCGGTGACAAAGAGATGGTAGAGAGAAGTTAACCCTTACATACCCTCAGTTCACCAATCCCAATGTTAGTCCATGAAGAACATACAAACACATGAATCAAGTTGCTAAGGTCCCATTGTATAGACTCCATGGAAAACATTGCAGATGGGGACATGAGATCACTGGAGAAGTCAGCATCATGTCTAATTCACCAGGTCTAATACACGGCTTACTGAATCACAAAAAGGATGGAGCAGGTCACAGATCACAGTGCCACTGAGAATAACTGGTTGTATGTGCAACACACAGGCCTAAAATAATTCCTCAGAATTAAAAGTGAAAAAAGTAGGCCTTGGTGTTGTGTCTGCAGTCATTTACTCTAACTTGAAATTACATATCTCACATTTGATTCACACATGGATCCTCACGAGTGCTGCTGCCATGCATGGATGGTACACCAGCCACTGTTTGCAGGATACACATGGGAACCAAATATGAACCAATGTACCTTGGACACCAACAGGCCATGAATGATGGATATCTCGGATTGAGTATAGTTACCTCACTCAGAAAGATGGATGGGCTCAAACAGAGAAAAACAGGCCTCAATCAAAGATATCCCTCACCACTGGCTTGATTGTTGCCCTTCAGACATGGACAGGATCCTGTCCAGTTCATCAATCTGTGAATGCCAGGGTGGTATCACATGCATCACAATGCAATGCATAGGATACCATCATGACAACCAGAGAGTCACCTGTCAAATTCGTGCATTGTACAGGATAATTGATAAGATAGGGATGAATACCACTTGAATCCCACTGCAGATCTGTTCCCAAAAGATATGTCCACAAAGAAAAACTTCAGATGTGTATGTGGATAGATACCTTTCAAATGGGTACAAACATGTCCAAACAAGATATGAACCCAGATATTAGTTCAGTACGTGTGATTGCCTTCCTGGCCATATATGTGCACCCATCACAAACTAACTCTTATTGATATCATAAGAATACACATGCCTAGTATATTCCACCTTACTTAGATGGGATATACAAGGTATGTTTGTATTCATATCAATAAAAGTTAGTTTGTGATTGGTGCACATATATGTAGGCAGTAAGAATCACATGTATTGAACGTATCTCTGGGTTCAAATCCAGTAAGGATATGTTTGTACCCATATGAAAGGTACATATCAGACCACATTCCTTTCTGTGTACCTGTAATGGTATAGCAATGGTTAATTTCACCTTGATGTAATATTGTAGGAATTGTCAAAAGATGTGGATCGATGTTAGTCCTATCCCTCCTACCCTCATGGTTAGATAGATTTTGCTCTATATGACAGCTGGAGATATCAGTCATTTGACCCCACGGAGGCTTTCCAGCAGAGCCACAATTGGCCCATTCAGAGATGAATACCTTATTGGAATGGTCCACAGAGTGTGCTTGCAAACCAGGCACACTTTATAGACCATACCAAAGAAGTATTCATCTCTGAATGGGGCAATTTGGGCTCTGCTGAAGAGCCTCCCTGTGGTCAAATGACTGATATCTCCAGCTGTCATATAGAGCAAAATCTATCTAACCATGAGGGTAGGAGGAATAGGACTAACATCGATCCACATCTTTTTACAATGCCTACAATAGTACATCCAGGTGGAATTAACCATTGCTATCCAGTTAAGGGGATAGTAATACCCAGAATGTGAAGAGAAAACCATATGTCATAGGTTTAATCACCCGAGTAAAACAAGGGTATTCCCACTGCTTAAAGATGCTCTAATCAAAAAGTATCACAGCTCAAAGTTGAATATTTCAGGGACAATATCCCAGTGGCCTGATATCGTACAATGGCGATGTTGCTAGACCATCCTATGGGCAGCTCTGGTCCCGGGACCATTAATCCCCATAGCATTATGTAGCAACAGCGCTAATGTACAATTTCAGGCCCCTGAGATATTGCACCAAAGAATTCAACTCTGAGCTGTGATCTTTTTTAAAAAAAAACACCCTTCAGCAGTGGGAATACCCTTGTTTTACTCAGGGGGATGAACCCTACAACATATTTCAAGTATTAATATCCCTTAAATCCAATCATGGATCCGTTTACTGATCACACAATCTCAATTCTCCACACAATTTACAGGCCTCCAGCACAGCAGGAGCCCGTGGAGGAGCCTACCTCACCACCCAGTGAGGAGTATACGGAGGAGGGGACCAGCCAATGGCCACCGTACACAACATCAACACCTCCACCCCAACTGCCTACCCCCCAACCAGCTGCACTGGCTGCCCCCCCAACCGGCGGCACCACCACAGGATGTCCACACCATTACAGTGGCTGGATGCAGGAGGAGAGGTGGATGCATCCCACCTCCTCCAGGAGCTACTACCTTCCAGCAGCAGTACCACCACCACCACCAGGGAGGCAATGGCTGTCCGGAAATGTGGCCACCACACAATATGGGCCATACTCCTCCCATATGGACCTACCCTCCTGGATGCCTCCCCAACATGGCCCCAGTTATGATCCCAGGTGAGTGCAGACACTTACCAGTGGCAGAGGTATGACCCTTGGCAACTCAACTATCAGCACCTGGGCCTGATTGGGGAGCCCCAGCGCCCTCTACTGAGGGAGGATTTCACTCCACCAGCACAGAAATCAGTGGGCAGCAGTGGGACATACACACATACCCACCATCTGCAGAAACCACTCCACCAGCTGTTACAGCAGTAGCAGCCACAGCACACCCAGCACCAGCAAAGGAGACAAGACAGCAGAGGCTGGGGAGACAGCAGAGGCTAGGGAGACAGCACCAGAGTCACCGGGCACAACCATCTCCAGCAGTGCACGTCCCACGGGGTTGGAGACGGAGTGCCTGGTCCTGCAAAGGAGACTACTCTGGTCAAGCCACACCACCAACGACAATCTCACAAGGAGCTGGAGGGAATCCTGGAGGAACACCAACAGGTTGGAGACAAGGATCCAAATCCTGGAGTAGGTGGCCAGGGTGAAGACACAACTGCACCAGCTCCACACGGGGCTGATGGACATGTTTGCACGGGTGCTGGTGGAGTTAGGAGAGTTGAACCTCAGGGAGAACCTGCGGATGGAGAGGGACAACCTTCTTTCCACACTGAGGTCCACTGCACCCACTACCCCCTCCAGTGTTACCCCTGAAACCACACCTAGGGGGCAAAGGGTGACCAGGCAATCAGCCAGGGCATCCACCTCTGGCACCCAGTCTAAGATTCCCCCACACACAAAAAGAAGAAATAAGATGCCCAACTTGTTCTCTTCCCCTCAATAAAGGAACATTGTGCTTTGGAATAATGTGTGATCTGCTTTGTTTTCGGGTATGGATTGGGTGGCAGAGTTGTCTCCAATGCATTGCCAAACAATGCAGTGAACACAACTTCTGCCTGGGTAAGATGTTTGTGTGATGTTACAACATGGATACACACATACACCATTGTCCAAATTCAACTGGCAATCCATCCCTGGAGCCATATAACATGAACAGAACATACCCCTTATCACAACAACTGGTGCAACACTGAACGTTCGCCTGCATCAATTGTTGTGGTTAAGGGGATAACCAAACAAACAGCTATGTGACTTAGCAGATAAATAACAAGCAGGACAGATGGAACATGCATCAATATGGTCTTTGATTCCAACTCATATTGTGCAACTGACTTACTGGGGAACCCAATGTTCACTCTAGGATCTCAATGTGTGTTCTACACATTGTGATCCTAGGGTGAGCATTGTGTTCTTCAGTAAGTCCGTTGCACAATAAGGGTTTGAATCACAGCCTAACTTACTGGATAACCCAATGATCTTCCTAAGATTTCAATGTGTAGCACACACATTGAAACCTTAGGCTGAGAATTGGGTTATGTATAAAGTTGTGTTGTTGTTTAACTAAGGTTGTAACACACTTTACCAGTGATACCACTTGTCCATTTGGTCTGGTTGTTTGTTGATGTAGCCCATGTACTGATATATGTCAAACTACAGCAATCTCAGGACATTGATTATATTGAGCAACACAGAAACCGCAGACATGACATCACTGTGGAGGTATGACCCCTTTATCACCTCTTAATCACTCACAACACACATTGGTGTATCACTGCCATCATGTCATTGCATGTATACATCACAGAGTCTACTCATGGTCAAACAACTAGTGGACTCCTGTGATGTAGGTTATGCCTTTGGATGAGGGATACTCTAGCCTTGGGTATGGTTCCACATTGACAGGTGTTTGATCCAACATTCATTCATACAGACACAGACTGAATAGTTATGGTTCTCCTATATTGTGTCTCAAACTACATTGAAACATACATGTGTTTTCTGGGTATATAGCCTATATGCATTAAACACTTGTATGAGAACCCAAATGGTACATTTAAAGTAAATCTGAATATTTTAGAAACACTGGTGAACTGATCATGAGCAGTCTTACTGTACAGGTTTGATACCTGGATGTTGGTACACACATGAATTTGTGTGTATATGTGAATGTTCCAGTAGAGGTTGCTGTGAACATCATGTCAAACATTGCATCACCAACGCAATCACTTGAAACACCAAGGGGTGAGCTTCATGGAAGTGTTATCAAGACTTCAGTCCAGTCACATGGAAACTCCTCTGTTCAAGGATGGATTGTGCTATTGATGCCTGTGGGACAAGAGGACAGGATTTGGAACAGCACCCTCGAAATGATCGTCATGCAACAGCTACAACATCGTTATCCCCTTAATCTTTTATGTTACAGGGGGGTACACAAACCATTGCTCTGTAATGTCTTGTGTACTGGTCTGTAAACCATTATGGGGGGAACTGAGGGGATGTCAACCAGCCCTAGGGATATATGCCCCTGACATGAATACACACATCAACAAGTATGTCCTAATAGGTCCATGACACTAATATATTTGTGCTGCCACTGTCAGAGGCAGTCCATATATGTTTGGTTCATGGAGCTATTAGGACATATTGGTTGATGTGTGTATTTCTGTCTGGGGTACATATCACTGCACACAAACACAGGTCAGCATGGTGTCCCTAGAGTTGTGATCCACATTTCGTGAGCTCTATGTTGTGTAACACACTACCACTGTAGATCCATCCCGCTGCTGCTCTTTTCAGCTCTAGCAAACTATTGGTCCCATGTCCCCTTAACCCCTGATGTGTCAGAGTGTTATCTGATGCATTGGCTTGGATGGGACTCCCTCGGCTACAGTGGTACCATGGTTGCTATGGGTCTGATCCTAGCAAAACACTTTAGTTGGTGCCTAGGGAGCAGTGGGATATGCTGAACATAGTTTAAGTGTTGTACCTTGGTTTCCAGGGGGGCATGCATGATATCCTTGAGGTAGCAGTATCAACATGGCTGACAGGGTGTCAGATGTAATCGGAATCTCTAGCTCTAATATTACTGGTTCATGGAATGGTTGATGTTGGTGGTCCATACTGCAGCCAGTGTCAGGGCTGTGTCACTGATCCTGTGGGGGTCAAACAGAACATGTGTGTTGTGATGGGTGTGTATGCATGGATTGTGTGCATACATGTATTATACTCACAGCTGAAGTGATCTCTGATCAATCTGTCCCTTGTCTGCATCCCTGTTAGGGTTTCCTCACCCTCAACAATGTCCACGGGTTCTTCAGGTCTGGGTGGGTGCTGGACATCGTCGATGAGTCTGGTGTCCACTGCGAAATTATGTAGGATGGCACATGCCATGCCGATGTCGCAGACCTTGCCTGGTGCATACTGCAATGCTCCCCCGAGTGGTCCAGACATCGGAATTGGGACTTGAGGAGGCTGAAGGTCCGCTCAATGGCATTCCGTGTTCCTCCATGAGCTTGGTTATATCGTTCCTAGGCATCGTTTTGGGGATTGGCGAACGGGGTGAGGAGCCATGGTTTGCAGCCATAGCCAGTATCACCTGTGGAAAGGGAGTGACATGGTGTGACAAGGAGCACATGTTGTGTGAATCATGTTTTATGAGGTGGACATACTAGCACATGTGTATGTGGTGTGATTTAGTATTGTTAACTCGCCCAGAAGCCATCCTCCTGTATTGGTTCCATTTTTGAAATCTCTCTGCACAGGTGAGTTTCTGAGTATATGGGAATCGTGACAGCTCCTGGGATATTTTGCACAGACATTCATGATGGCCAGGTTGCTGTCACACACCATCTGCACATTCATGGAGTGGAAGTTTTTGCGGTTCATGAACATATGTCCCTGACGTGCTGGTGCTTTGATACGGACATGGGTGCAATCTGTTGCACCCATGAACCTGGGCATGCCTCCCGTTGCGTAGAAGCCCTGTTTCAGATGTGTCCACTCCATGTTGGGGATTAGGAAATGTGTATAGGTACTGGCCTTGCCTTTGTGGGCTGGCAAGACCTGGGTCAGCACCCTGGAGAATGTGGTCTGTGACATGCCAGATGCGTAACCCTCTGTCGGATGGAAGGAGCCACTTGCCATGAAATGTATGACACACAGAAGTTTTTGCAGGCCAGTTAGGGCATGGTTGTGGGTACATATGGGATCCACCTCATCCTTGATGACCTCATACAGGGAAATGATGCTGTGTGACCTCAACCTGTAGTGATCAATGACCTCGTCATCGGTCATTCCAAAGAGAGTGACCCTTGGGTGGTATACCCTGGGCCTTGGTGGTTGTCTATGCATCCTGGGCTGCTGCAAGGATCCCTGTGGCACCTGGGGAGCATCTGTTGCTGCAGCTGTGCATCTACAGGCAGGTGTTGTCCTCCAGGTGGGGATGGGCTCCTGTGTGGCTCTTGAGCCGGAGCCTCCTCACTTGCAACAGGTGATGGCTGTTGATTAGGTGTGCCTGGGGGTTGCTGATGTTCCCTAGCTCTCTCCCTTGCACGCCTTCTCTGCAGTCTTCGCAACAGTATGTAACCCAACATACTGATTGCACTTTAGCTCTATCTCTCCTGAGTGAAAAACAAGCCACAAGTGAGTGTGGTTAGCTGTGTTTGTTGTCCAGATAAGTGTTTGCAGGTGTGTCTATGTTTAAAAGTGTGTTGTGTTGTGGTTGCTGTGTCCCTCTCATTTGCAGGTGTGGAGCTTTGCGGTGCAGGTTGTGTCTGGATCGTGTAGTGTTGCTGCACAGGTGAGCTTATTATGTATTGTCAGGTGTCCATGTTGTGTGCTAACCCTCATTGTTCCATGCCATGTTGTGTTGGTGTTTTTTTGTGAGGCCTTGTCCCTGTGGTGTTGTGTGGTTGTTGTGTTGTGTGTGACAGTGATCTGTGGTGTGTGGGCATGTTTTTTGTGTTATTTTGGCACTGCACTCCCATTTGTATGCTTGTGCGGTGAGCAGTTTGTCTGTTTTACCATGTAACAGGTTTTTTGGGTTTTTTTTGTCAGTTAGGTGTCTAACGCCTAACAAAACTGGCACTTAACTTTTGGCCGTTAAATGTATCTTTTTCTCTGCCGTTAGCAGTACCGCACTCCTTTAAATGGCTCTGGTGAATCTTGTTCCACGAGACTCAATCCACATACGTCTATCGGCTGTAATGATTTGTGAACTGCCATTAGCTGTTCTTAAGATGGACCTTTGAATGGCTTACTGCACGTTAACGCACCCATTAGTGTTTTTTTCTACTAACGGCTGCCTTTAAATCTAGCCCCAGATCGGATCTGACAGTTTAGACTGTATCCAATCGAATGGATCTCCCTTTTTTCTGATCGATCATCTCGTTGATAAGGACAGGAATGTGATTTATTAAATTGTTTTAAATATATTTCGCCACTTTTATTTGAATCACCAATAAAGGTTATGTTTTATCTTAATTTTTGTGTTCTCTTCCCTATATTTTTGGATACTTAAGGGATTTTTTAATTACTGCCTATGTGAGTACTCAATTATGATTTATGAAGGTTATCTTTTTCTTTCTTCTACTATAAATGTGTCAAGGCACAAAGCCAAGTGTGTCACACATTTTCAGTTATTAAATCTTATTTATTTATTACTGCACATGTATCTTATATTTTTTTTCTTGAAGATATCTGTTGTCTAGTGCCAACACCAGCTTTCTTGGTAATAAACTCCATGTTTTACTTCTTTTACGTTGAAGAAATAAATGCTTGATGTATGCCAATAAATGACATGATTTAAACGTATTCACCATCCTTCTGAATCCACTGAGTAGCTTCTCATTACTGTTTCTATTATACAGTGAACGACCCTTTCTCTTGCAAAAAGAGAAAAATCAACCTCTGATCTCACTGGATGATCCCTTATTAGTTGCACAGCCCTGTTAAGGAAATGGTCTGCATAGAATTCTTTGCACTTTGCCTGTAAATATTGTCATAGTATCCTTGCTGCTTAGAAGTGCTTTTTTTCTGAATAAATAAGCATAATTTGGAAGCCCTTTCCTCCTAGCTAAAATCTATAAAAATGTTGTTACACATTCTTGTGCTTTTTTCCAGTTCCATAATGTAACTTTTGTTGACACGTATCCAAAATTGTACTTCATACTTAGAGTGAAGTATCTCCAAAATATACATTTGCCTCCAAAATATGTTATGAGGCAAATGTATATTGTTTTCCAGTGAGTCTATCCCCCTTTTTGTTCATGCTGATTTTTGCATCTACTGGCTAACAAGATGTATACTGTTGCGATATATACTGTTGCAATGTCTTCTGTCCAGTTATTTCCATATCCTTTTCATCTACTCTGTGACATTTATCTGTGTTAACCCTTTGAGTGCCAAAAGTGTATGAACTGCATTGCAAATCACTGCATATGTACCCCTCTGGCACTCAGAGGGTTAAGATACATCTGCCATTTACCTAGCTAGTCTCCAAATTTGTCCAGATCTCTCTGGAAAAGAACATCTTGTTCTAATCGTGTCATCTTACCTAGGCATGGACTTCATTGCACTTAATTTTATCTTTGAAAGTCTCAACAAATTTTCCCATAGACCTCAGTAGGAGCCTGTGAGATAATACCAGTGATAACACTTCTCAGTTGCCCATAACTTTTGTCATCAGCGAACACAACACACTTCTTTCAATACCCATTTCAACAACTTGAAAAGAATTGGGACATAGACTTTTGTTTACTGTGATAATGGTACATTGATAATTCTTTGTACTCTGCCTTGCACCAGTTTTATCTCCAAGTACAAGGTTTTTTTTTCTATAGAATTATGACAGTGGGTATCAGCACAGGCATGATGTTGATCCAAGGTGAAATATGATTGCTGTTTGGCCAAAGGATTTTTTTTTGCTCACTTAAAGCAAAATTAAAAATGGTTCTGTGGTGTTTTGTTTGCCTTTATGTACATCAGAGGTGGGCAAAACACAGCCTGCAGGCTGATTTCTGTGTTGTCCAATACAGGTTACTGGTAACTTTGGGTAGGCGATCAGCCCCTTTAATAAGCAGAAACAATTCTGAGAAGTGACTGCTGGGTGGAGCCTACCTCCTCTCCTTAGGTTGCATCTAGCCAATCCCCAACCACTAAGATTTGTTCCTTGGTCAAGACACAAGCAACAGTTCTGCTATAGTTTAGCTTTTTTATTATTTTTCTGTTAGATATGGGATACCACCATTAGACGGATTACCATCACTGACAATTCCCATCACCCAAATGTGGATAGCTCAGTTTACCAGGTGCTTTTGTGGACCTTAACCCTGGAGGGAAAATCTTAGCTGCAAGTTCTTTCCTCAGGAGTTGCCCACTGAGGCTTCTTCTTAATCTATGGTAATCTGAAGACAGAAGATCTGCTAAAAAAGGTGAGCACCCTTTCAGTGCTGAGGTCCACATATCCCATGCTTCCCCTCCGCACAGGGGTCTCAGTTGGAGTTCGTATTACATACTCATGCACTCATTGGGTTTCTCTGTATGACTGTGAGGTGTTTGGAGCAAGTTTCTGTGGTAACTTAACCCCTTTGCTGCTGGTTAGCATCCTTTTTGGGAGTTGTGGGCACTTTCCCTACTGGAACTAGTGTTTATGGGGTCTACTGACTTCTTCTAGTGGGATTTTGAGTGGTTTTACTTTTTAGTATTCACCTTGTTAACTTTGTGCTCCGCTCCTTTAAGGCATGTGTTTACCGCATAGACGCCATTGCGCCATTCACTTCTATGGGACGTTACAGTTTGGGACATGTCTCTGCATCCGCTACACATAGAGAGGTCATAGTCGGCTCATTTTGTTGGTTTACCCTTACTCTGTTATCCGGTCAACGTTCTGGGCATGTTGGGGACCTTACGGGGCTTCGGGCACTGTTGGGGGTACTCTTGCAGCGAAACTACGATTGCCATGAGCACTCGCTTTGTGCGCTTGTCTCTGATTGTCCCCGGCCGCAGCAGCCATTTTATGTCTTCGCAGATCGTGTATCCTACACAGGGCTTGGACTCTCCTTCTCTCCTCAGCCGTTTAACCCTTCGCCTACCAGTTAAGTCTAATTTAACATTTCTGGGGTGACTTTTATTATCATACACACTGTTTTCTGGGTGTTTTGATACTTTGACCATTTGACTCTGTGAGAATGTCTACTCCGTTAGACCTTGGGGCTAAACCTAAGACTAAGGATACTGGGGCGTCTGTGTCCCCTATTGCTCATTGTTCCTCATGTCACTCAAAGTTACCTAGAGAATACTCAGGTCATGTTTGCCCAGCATGCGCTGCTGCCCCTGAATCCCCTGCAGGGACCTCCAGCCATGCACTA
The DNA here is from genome assembly GCA_037306005.1 of Rhinophrynus dorsalis. NCBI lineage: Eukaryota > Metazoa > Chordata > Amphibia > Anura > Rhinophrynidae > Rhinophrynus > Rhinophrynus dorsalis. The sequence goes on from CM074719.1 coordinate 272,199,969, forward strand.
GAGCCAGTTTGGATGCTACTACTAGGGACCTCAGGTCCACCTTACAACTCCTTCCATTTACTCTTCAGGGGTCTTCTACTCGTGGCAGACCCCCGTCCCTATTAGTTCTTCCCTGCCTAAACCGCCGGGTGTCCCTGATGTGTCTGATTCCTCTGAGGAGGAATTATTGGTGGGCTCTGATGATGATGACTGTTCAGCTGTTCCTTCATCTCAGTTTTTTGGGGACCCCTTTGAAGCTGACCCCATTCCCTCAGCTAAGGGCCTGATCAGGGCTGTGTTGACCACCCTGAACATCCCCTTGGTGCAGGAGGTTTCTTCTGACCCCTCTGATGTGTTCCAGGAGCCTGTTTTCCACCTAACCCCACCCTTGACCGGTGGTGTCAGAGGAGTGGAAGTTTGCAGACAGGAAGCCGTCTATCTCTAGGAAGTTTGCTAAACTTTACACGTTCTCTCAAACGGCCCTTACACAATGGGTCCATCCCCCACAAGGTGGATGCCCCTGTTTCCAGGCTTTCTAAGTCTACTGCCTTGCCTGTGGCTGACGCTCTGAAAGACTGGACTGACAAGAAGCTTGAGACCGCTCTCAAGGCTATTTTTGTGATGGCTGGTTCTACCCTCTGCCCTGCATTTGCTGAGGTGTGGGTGAATAGGGCTGTGGCTGTTTGGACTGAACAGCTCACTACAGCTGTCCATCAGGGAGCTTCTACTGCTGACACGTTGCAGCTTCTCGCTAACATCTCTGAGGCTCAGCATTATGTTTCTGCTCCCCTGTTTGACGCTGTCCGCATGGTGGCCAGGGCATCAACGATGTCTGTGGTAGCCAGAGGGGCTCTTTGGCTCAAGATCTGGTCTGCAGACACTGCCTCCAAGAGGGCTCTTTTTGGGCACTTCACTGTTTGGGCCTGATCTTAAAGATCTGATCAGTGAAGCCACTGGAGGGAAGAGTACTTACCTGCCAGTGGTCCAGAGGAAGAAGGCGCCTGTCAAAAGGAATCAGCTTTTTTGTCCCTTTCAGGCAGACTCGCACCACGTGACCCAGACGGTCCCTCAAACTCCGCGCTCCTCATCCAAGCCTAAGCAGCAATGGAGGCCCAAGTCCTTCTGCGAAGCCCAAGGCTTCCAAACCTCCTTCTGCATGACTTGCCAAACGCGGGTCCCCACCCGCAGGTAGGCGGCTGTTTGCACCACTAACTCTCTGCTTGGGAGGCCTCTGTGGAAGACTAGTGGGTCTTACAGGTGGTTGCTACAGGGTACAAGATTCCATTCACCTCCCTTCCTCCTTCCAGGACCTTCTCTACTCGTTCTTCCTTGGGAGCGGAAAAGCACTGCCTTTTCGAGGAGGCCATTCAGGCCCTTCTGGACAAGGCGGTCCTGGAACCAGTTCCTCTTCAGGAGAGGGGCTTGTGGTTTCCAGAAAGGACGGTGGATGTCGTCCCATTTTGGATCTGAAAGATCTCAACTCCTTTGTGGTCTGGTCCCAATACAGCCAGGAGTCACTGTGCACAGTGATAGCAGCCATGTCCCCTGGGGAATTTCTGGCCTCTCAGGATCTTCAAGATGCCTATCTGCACTTCACCATTCATCAAGAGAGTTGGCAATATCTCCTCTTTGCCTGCAACCGAGGGCATTTCCAGTTTTCTGCCCTCCCCTTTGGCCTGACCAACAGAGTCCTAGGGGTGTTGATCTCCGTCTTGCGTCGGAAGGGCATCAGAGTTACTCCATACATGGACGACCTCCTTCTGAAGGTCTCTTCTCCAGACCTCCTTCATCAGCATGTGCAGGACTGCATTCATGCTCTCTCCCATCATGGCTGGATCATCAATCAGGACGAGTCAGACCTTGCCCCTTCCCAGAGGATGGTCTTCCTGGGCATCCTCTTTGACACTCAGAGGGAGATGGTGTTCCTCACGGACTAAGTAGCTCATCAGATAGCACTGAAAGTCCAGACTGTCCTGTCTCAGGATCCAGTTCCAGCCAAGAAGTTGTCATCCTTGGTGGGGAAGTTCATTTCCACCACAAAGGCCGTCCCGTTCGCCATGGCTCATACAAGTAAACTTCAGAGGTTTCTAATCCTGGCATGCAGGGGTCAGACGGATCTCCTGGAACGATCCCTGTCTCTCCCTCTTCACGTGGAGCAGAGCTTCTCAAGGTGGCTCAACCTGAACAATCTCCTGAAAGGCAGACCCTTCCTGGTGCCCTTCTGGACGACAGTCACAACGGATGCCAGCCTCTCTGGATGGGGAGCGATACTGGGGCATTTGAGTATTCAAGGCCAGTGGTCTCAGGAGGAGTCTCTCCTTCCCATCAATGTCTTGGAGCTTCGGGTGATATTTCATGCCTTCCATCACTGGACACAGCAACTGGAGGATTGCCCGGTCAGGGTACAGTCGGACAATGCCACAGTGGTAGCCTACGTCAACAAGTAATGCGGCACAAGAAGTCTCGCAGCTTGGCTAGAGGTCAAGGCTATTTTATTATGGGCAGAGCAGCATGTCCCTGCCATTTCCGCAGTTCATATTCCTGGAGTAGACAGCGTTGTTGCAGACTTCCTCAGTTGGCACACAGTGAACAGCGGAGAGTGGGAACTGCATCCAGAGGTGTTCAACCTCATCATCCAGCAGTGGTGTCTTCTGTTCATGGAGGTGATGGCAACCAGGCACAACAGGAAGGTTCCAACTTTCTGCTGTCGTTGGGCGGATCCCCTGCCTCTGGCAGGGGATGCCTTGTCGATCCTGTGGACATTTCCTCTGGCTTACCTTTTTCCTCCAATTCCCCCACTGAACAGGGTGCTACAGGAACTGAGACTGGAACGCTGTCCAGTTATTTTGATTGCTCCATACTGGCCTCGACAAGCTTGGTTTCTGGAGCTTCTGGCCCTCTCAGTGGCGGAACCTCTTCGACTTCTCTCCCGTCCCGATCTTCTTCTGCAAGGTTACCTCTGGAAGGAAGACGTTCATCGTTTGGCTGTGATGATATGGAGGTTGAATCATCAATTTTGAAGAAGAAGGGTTTTTCTTCTGGTCTGGTGGCTACTATGCTTAGTGCTATAAGCCTGTTTCCTCTAAGGCCTACCATAGAGTTTGGTCTACCTTTGTATCTTGGTGTGCTGACAAAGGCCTGTCTCAGGATTTTGACCTTCCTAAGTGCTTTCCTTCCTCCAGGGTGGTGTGGATAAGGGTCTTAGTCTGAGTTCCCTTAAGGTTCGTACTTCTGCGCTCTCTGTTTTCTTTCAGCGGTGTCTTGCTATCATTCCTGATGTCAAGGTTTTCTTCCAGGGTGTTGCTCATACCCGCCTGGTGTTTAAGTCCCCTGCACCTCAGTGGGTAGTTAACCTGGTCTTGGGAGTCCTTCAGCGTCCTCCCTTTGAGTCTTTGGCTACCATTCCTCTACATATGCTGACGTGGAAGATGGCATTTCTGCTGGTGATTTTTTCTGTTCGACGAGTTGCGGAGCTGCATGCCCTATCTTGTAGATCACCCTTTTTGGTATTTCACAAGGACAATGCGGTGCTTCGCACCTCGCAAGAGTTTCTCCTGAAGGTGGTATCTGAGTTCCACATCAATCAGGAGATTGTGGTTCCTTCGTTCTTCCCTAACCCTACTTCCGATAAGGAGAAGGGTCGTCATCTGTTGGATGTTGTTCGATGTCTCAAGTTCTGTGCGCATCACTCTGAGTCTTTGCGGCAGTCTGACACTCTTTTTGTCATTCCTGAGGGTCCTAGTGGCAGGGAAGCCTGCTTCCAAGGTAACCATTGCTTCTTGGATAAAGTCCACAATTCGGCTTATGAACTTCGGAAGAAGCCGGTTCCTTTCAGGGTCACGGCTCATTCTGCGAGGTCTACTGGGGCTTCTTGGGCCTACAAGAATCAGGCCTCAGCTGATCAGTTGTGCAAGGCAACCACTTGGTCATCTGTGCATAGCTTTTGTAAACACTATCATGTGTATGTGTTGGCATCAGCCGATGCAAGTTTTGGGAGGAAGATCCTGGAGGCAGCCTTGTCTGTCTAGGATCCCATTTGTCCCTCAGTGCTCTTTCACTTTTGGGCCCTTTTGGCTCTAGTTCAATGTGCTGTGTAACAGTTCCTGGGGTTTGTTTTACCCCTGTTCAGTGGCTGTTGACACTTTGTGGTTATCGTTGAGCTATTCATGATCTGTAGGTTCATTGGTGCTCTGGTGACTTTGGGGACCTGTGCCTGGTCCTTACCTTTCTTCCCACCCTGGGGAACTCAATGGTTGGACATCCCAAAGTTACCAGTAACCCAAAGGTCAGATAAAAATAGGATTTTAGTCTTACCTGTTAAATCCTTTTCTCTTAGTCCATACAGGTTACTGGTCTCCCACCCTGTCAAGGGACCATGCTTGGCTCTCCTGTGGCAGAATATGGGGGTCCTTTCGGGTTCATGCTCACAGGAGTCTTATTTTTACCTTCTTACTACCTAGTCAATAATTAGTTTTCAAATCTTACTGGTTGGTGATTGGCTAGATGCAACCTAAGGAGGAGGTAAGATCCACCCAGCAGTCACTTCTCAGAATTGTTCCTGCCTATTTAAAGGGGCTGTTCGCCTACCCAAAGTTACCAGTAACCTGTATGGACTAAGAGAAAAGGATTTAACAGGTAAGACTAAAATCCTATTTTTATCTGACCTTTGGGTTCAACTGACTGCACAGATACGGCAGTGCTATTATAAAGTTAAAATATCTTATGTCTTTCCCTGCAAAGGAAGATTTGTACATTTCTCACAAAGTGCAAGCTTGATACAAATGTATCATTCTACTACTGCAGAGAGAACCTTAATTGATACATTTTATTTGTAGCGCAGCTGTCACTTTCACTCACGACTCAGTCTAGAAGGGTGGTTACTAATGGAGCAGGGGATATTTATCAGGTTGTGAATATAAAAATATTTGAATAGCGATATGGCCCTTGGACCATGTTAGTTGTCCAGCCTTGCTTTAGATCAACAAAGGAAATCTGAGAAAAGCTGAACTTGTTGTGCTCTTTTTCAACCTCATGACCAACGTAACATTACTGGGGAATGATGTAAATAATCTGCCTAATTCTGAGCAAATTTGTAAGTGCATCAGTTACAGTTACCTTGTCCTGTTCCTGGTATGTAAATCAGGTCTTATAATTCCAGCAGGATTTTTAGTACCCAGTAATATGTCCTACCCATCAACTAAACTCAAAAATTGGGGTTTAATTAGGTTATCTATATGTGCCCCGAGATGCACTGTTTATATAAATTTTTTAGATGAGCATTGTTATAATACGGTTTGTTGTGTTCATTAACATTATATAAAACTCTGCGTGTTTTGTCCTGCTACAGGTACAAGTCCAATGAGGAATATGTTTATGTACGAGGCCGTGGTAGGGGCAAATACGTGTGCGAGGAGTGTGGGATCCGGTGCAAGAAGCCAAGCATGCTGAAAAAACATATTCGGACACATACTGACCTTCGACCATATGTGTGCAAGCACTGTAACTTTGCATTCAAAACCAAAGGTGACTGTCTGTTTCATCAGAGGGTGACAAAGACAGCATTGAACTATGGAGTTTTGAGACTCTGAGGCAATGCTAGGTACTGCCTGAATGTGCCATAGCTCCAGATTTCATGCTTATAGGTCCAGGTCTTATTGTCAACTTCAGACATATGACAATGTAATGCTGTGTTTATCTCCCGACTGATACTGGTGAAACTGGATTGTGATGGGCACTAGTAATGATTTGGATGGGTCCAAGCTTCAGGTTTTTTGTTTTTGGGACCTAGCAACTTCCCTGTTGAGATTTTCCGTGCAGCTGCTGATTGTTACTCATTGACACAGGCAGACAGACAGGTTCTAAGGCACATAGATCTGGCATTTCGTACATGGCATGATATAACACCGACAGAATGAAACTATGGCATGGAGACTGTCCTTCTACCACAGGGAACAATGATAACACTGAAAGAAATTAGCATGAGTGGTATTTTCCTCCTAATTCTGAGTAGTACTGATAGAAGGCAGCAAGTTAGTATGACATTTTATCCCTCCCATTGCAGAGGGACACTGTTATATTACGGTTACAAGTGAATATATTAAGTTGCTCTTGGATTGTTTTAGTGCTATATAAGGTGTAATTGGCATTGGCAACTTCTAGTTCAACATGTATTATTCATTTGCAACAATTTTGTTGCAAACTGCTTCCTAGCCACCAAAGTCTTATTTTAAGAAAACTATGGTATCATAATATTATGTAGTTCTGTTTTGAATCCTGCTGCGCCACATGTCTGAAGTGAGGCATTATATGCTTCACTTGTTAAGATTTTAACGCTGTTACTTATATTTTCCAAGCAAATTGCAACAGATAGGGAGAGATGAATATACTGAACTTAGGAATGTGGTGCATATGGAAAGGTGCAAATCTAAGGATAATTTTAGCAACTTTTGATACATGCCGCTATTGGTAATGGTTTTGTAGATGATTATAGAATATTTTTCTTTCTTTAGGGAATCTGACAAAACACATGAAATCCAAAGCACACAGTAAGAAGTGTCAAGAACTGGGACTGGTGCCTCCATCCCTGGCAGAGCTGGATGCAGAAGAAGGTAATATGTGGACCTGTTTAGAACCAAATTTGTTAGAAGTCTTCAAGGCATTGGGCATTTGACCTTATGTGGAGCAATTCTGGAGCAAACCAACTGTACTGAATGTAACAAATACAAAACCCCATTAATTTAAATGGGACTTTTAACACAGTGAACTTTGGAGAGTTCTCCAGCTCATTGGTTCATAGTTCACTGGATAACGCTCTAAACTTCAAGAGGTTAAAAGACCCATTTCAATCAATTATTTTACTACTTTATATTTGCCTTCTGTGGTGCTGTTGGTTTGCTGCAGTATTGCCCCATTTTATATACATAGTAACATAGTGAATTGGGTTGAAAAACAATACAAGTCCATCAAGTTCAACCTTTGCCTCATAACCCAGAAAAAATAAAATTACATAAGCCTTCCTGCCATCAAATGAATATTAATCTATTTACCCAATTCCTCCGTAGTATGATCCTGTATGTTCCATTTTGAAAGAAATGTATCTAATCTTCTCTTAAATGCATCCCCTGTATCTGCCATTACCACATCCTTGGGCAAAGAATTCCACAATGTAATAGACCTTACTGTAAAAATCCCTTCTTCTGTTGAAGTTGATACTTCCTTTCCTTTTATCTTAAGGGGTGACCCTTAGTTATTTGATCAAGCCTTGGTATCAAAAAGTTCATCAGAGAGATCCAGTGGAACAAGATATCCTCTTCTTTTCTCTAAAGTAAATAAACCACATTTGTCTAGATGTTCCTCTTATGTCAAGTCCTCCATTCCCTTAATTAATTTTGTTTCTCTTCGTGGTACTCTCTCCGGTTCTAGAATACCCGTTTTCAAAACTGGTGCCCAAAACTGCAATGCGTATTCGAGGTGAGGTCTTAACATTGATTTGTACAGTGGCAAAATATGTTATCCACTCTTGCTTCAATACCGTTTTTATGCAAAACGGGCTTTTTTCTGTTTTTTGATACTTCTGTTTGACACTTGTCACTGTTTCCAGGTTTGTAGTTTCCTTGGATTCCCAAGTATTTCTCTAGCAAAGAGTCTCCTAAAATGATTCCATTAAGTTCATAAGTAGCACTGGGATTTTTTCTTCCAAAATGCATAACTTTACACTTTCCCACATTAAACTTCGTATTCCATTTGTTTGCCCAATCTGCCATTTTATTTAAATCCCTCAAGTATCATTTTCTGAATTGTGTCATCTGCAAATATTTTGCTTTTTATACCCATTTCCAGGTCATTTATAAACATATTAAAAAGCAGGGGGACCAAATACTGTACCCTGAGGTACTCTACTCTCAACTTTAACTGTTTTGGAGAATTTTCCAGTTTTCCCATCCTTCAACCAGTTTATCTCCTAGCCCCAATTTACTTACTTTATACACCCGCCTCCTGTGTATGAAATCTGTTTTCAAAATCTAGATATATACTACATGTACTGTTTTCTCATTATCTACATTGCTACTTACATCTTCACAGAAGATCAAAAGATTAGTTTGACAAGATCTGTTCCTCATAAAATCATGTTGATTGCTACTAATAATCCTATTTTCCATGGTGTAATCTTGATCTGTTGATCCCTTTTTATTCCTTGTAGCACTTCTTAGATTGCAGAGGTCAAACTCTCAGGTCTATAAGTGCCAGGTTCTGTATTAGTTCCTTTCTTAAAGATGCACTACATGGGCTTTACACCAATCTTGTGGCACTGAGTCTGTGATGATAGAGTCTTTAGAGTAAAAAGAGTGGTCTTGCTAATACTGCACTAAGTTATGAAGAACCTTTGATGTATACAATCAGGACAAGGTGCTTTGTCCAGTCTTCCCATGACCTCTTCTTGTGTTAACCCAATACCTGATAGTGGTATGGTTTTATTTGTTACTGTGTGGCTCTCCTACAATTTCTTGTTCCCTGTTATATACAGATGAAAATAAAGCATTATCCTCCCTAATCAACTCAACCATCTCATTTTTGAAAGGTCCAGTGCACTCCTTAAGTTTTTTGCTATTTATGTATATGAAAAAATATTTCAAATTAGTCTTATTCTCCCTTGTAGTTCAAGTTTCATTATCTATTTTTGCTAACCTGATTGCCTTTTTCCAATCTTTGTTGCACTCACTGTATTTGTAGAAATAGTTTTCTGTTTCTTCAAACTTATATAGTTTAAATGCCTTTTCTCTTACATCCAGTATGGAACACAGATACCATGGGGATGAGTCCCTCCTTTTGGAGGGCAGGACACATCTGATATGGGGGTGCCAATATCCCCACCATTACTGGGCTTCCCCTGGAGTGGATTGACCAGTGTACAGGTGCTGTGTGGACCCTTGCAGTCCTGTGGAGGCAATCTTGCAGGCCACGTTTTCACTCCCAGCAGAATCTCTTGGTGCTCTTCTTACTTTCAACCTACAATGGGAACCTGAAGACAGAAGACTGGCGAGTAACCCTTTGAATGCCTTGGTCTACATTGTCCGTACCGGTCGCCTCTCCATACAGTGCTTTTCTCTGAGCCCTTGGGCTCATGCACTCGTGTTGGGTATCTTTATTATTTATTTATTGTTCATCCCCGAGCTATAGCGCAAGGATGGCTGCAGTTTGGATAGTTTAACCCTTTCCCTGTTGCTCTCACCGGTTTGGGAGTTCTGTGAGTCTTCTTTGGCTTTTTACTCTATCTTAGGCTGCCTTTTGTGTTCCCCTCATATGGTCCCTGGAGTCTTTTGTGTCCTTCAGTGCCCTTGTCCTTTGCCCGATTTAGTACTGTGACCCATTTTAGAATGGGGGCCTGTGCCGCCACCATCTTTGCTCCATTGACTTCTATAAGAGAAATTCATTGGGACATATCTGCACCTGTTTGACATGCAGAAGTAAGAGTGGGCTATTTCTTCCTGTCTCATCATGCCCTTTCATCTGGTTCGCATCCTGAGTGTCTTGGGGGCCAGTGGTGATTCCACTGCCACAGTGTAGACTTTGCTAGGCAACAGCAATAGAGAGAACAACATTTTCCAGAATGCCCATTTTGTCGGATTTCTTCTTGGTTGCCAGTTTTGCAGTTGCCACTTCTCTCTTGCTTATCCTCCACAGAGGCAGACTCTCCTTGCTCTTCTTCTCCAGATTAACCTATCACCTGCCAGATAAATGTTTTTCTGGGCTTTCTAGGGTGAATTATTAGTCTGGGGAATTGTTTCTGGTTATCTATAATAGTGTGAGACACATACTGTCAGAATGTCTGATTCTAAGGGACATAAGAGTAAATCGAACACTAAGGACTCAGGGGGTGTCACCCGCTTTGCTAGCTGTTCCTCATGTCAAACGGGGCTCCCTAGAGAGTGTTCTGAATTTCACTGCCCCTCTTGTACAGTGGCCCCTACTACTCTGAGTGTTCCTCAGGTTCTGGGGGCTTCCGCAGAGGAGAAGAAATTATCAGAAGGGGAGAATGAGTATATGGACTCTTCCTACTCGTGGGGACTCTTATGAGAATTACCCACTTCCCTCGGCTGAGGGACTCATTAGAGCTGTTTGGAGAGGCTTCTGGTTTCTGACACCTCTGATGAGGGGTCTTCCTCTACAGATGTCTTCCAGAGGTGTAAGAAATCTGCAACCTTTTTCTCCTTAATGCCACTCTTGTCCAGATCCTTCTGAATGAGTGGAAGGCCCCAGACGAGTGGCTGTCTGTCACCAAAGGTTCTCCAAGCAGTATCGCTTGTCAGCTTTGGCAAAGTAGGCCTCTTCTCCAGCCGTGGATCCCCCTGTTTGCAGGTTGGCTAAGTCTACTGCCCTGCCTTTGGCAAATGCAGCAGGATTAAAGGACCCAGCAAACAAGAAGCTTGATTCTATCCTCAGCTCCAACTTTGTTGCCACTGGAGTGGCACTGAGGCCTACTTTTGATTTTTCCTGGATTAACAGGGCTGTTGCCGTGTGGGGTAAACAGCTAATGGAGGCCATCAGTGCTGAGGTTTCCAAAGAGGATCTGTTGGTTCTTTTGACCAACGTTAATGAGGCTAACAGTTATGTATCTGAGGCGGACAGGTTGTCCGCTAAAGCCTCAGATTTCTCTGTTGCTGCGCAAAACACTTTGTGGCTTAAGATTTGGTCTGTTGATCAGTCTTTCAAGACGTCACTAGTTTCCTTATCCTTTCAAGGCAAGTCCCTGTTTGGACCTGAATTGAAGCAGATCATTAATGATGCTACTCTGGGCAAGAGCCCCTTGTTGTCTCATATGCCCACCAAATGTCCAACTATGGTGTGTAAACAGTCTTTTTCATTCAGTTTTTTGCTAAAGGCTCCCTCAGACTTATTACCACCATCCAGATGTTAAGGTGTTCCTTCAGGGGGTGGCGCATGCCTTCCCTGCCTTTAAGGCTCCCTCTCCTTAATTGTGTTCTGGATGTTTTGCAGAGGCCTCCTTTTGAGCCCCTTGCTTCCACCCCTTTGTGTCAATTGACACTTAAGATGGCTTTTCTTTTGGCAGTCGTCTCAGTCTGCAGATTCGCTCAGTTGCAGGCCTTGTCTTGCAAGCCTCCTATCATGATGTTTCATAAGGACAAGGCTGTGTTTCGAACCTCTCAGGCATGGAAGGAAATGTCAGAACATATGACAGCAACCTGCATTTCCATTGCTTATATTCATTTTTTCCTTTCCCACTATTATTGGCTGGTGCCTGCCTTGCTGCCTGTCTGCATCATAGCAGTAATGTTGCAGCTTGCTGGACATTTGGTGTATCCACCGAAGGAGATAACCTCCCATGTGAAAGGCTCAGTAGCCCAGCAGTTTACCTTTCAGCATGGATGAAACCCATGTGAAAAGGGCCTTAGTTTTGTAAAATTTTGGATAAAAATGTAATTTGCACTTGGTAGGGGACAGTTGTACTTTCTCTGTCGTCCAATATAGGTTTCTGGTAACTTTGGCAAGGCTACCGCCCCTTTAAGTAGGCAGGAACAATTTTGGGAAAAAATTGCTGGATGGAGCCTACCTCCTTTCCTTATCTGCTTCTCAGCCAATTCCCTCCAGTAAGATTTGTTCCTTGATGAAGCAAGGCACGAGAACAGTTCTGCTGTAGTTTTAGCTTTTTTATTATTTTTCTGTTAGATATGGAATACCATCATTAGGCGGATTACCATTGCTGACATTACCAAGTGGACAGCTCAGTTTCCAGAAGCTGTTGCGGACCAGTCAGCCCTGAGAGGGAAAATCTTGTACAGCATGTTTTTTCCCTGGGAGTTGCCCACTGAGGCTTCTTCTTTAGTAATTGTAATCTGAAGACAGAAGACCTGCTAAAAAGGTGATCAACCCTTTGAGTGCTGAGGTCCACACAGGGGTCTCTCTTGGAGTTCCTACTGCATACTTCTTCAGTCATTGGGTTTATCCGTAGGTCTGTGAGGTTTTGGAGCAATGGGTTGTTTCTGTGGTAAATATACCCTTTAACTGCGGGTTTGGGCACTTTTGAGGGGTTTATGGTACTTTCCCTTCTGGGTCCAGTGTTTATTTCCTCTCTGTACTATTTGCTTTGCACTGTTTTTTCACTCTTTGTAGTTTTTGGTTTCTTTGAGTTCCAGGTGCAATTTACCACATAGACGCCATGCTCCATTCACCTCTATGGGATTCTACAGTTTGGGACATATCTCTGCAACCACTCAACGTAGCGATTTCAGAGGCGGCTCATTTTGTTTGTCTGCCCTTGTTCTGTCATCCGGTTAACGTTCTGAGTGTTTTGGGGGCTCAGGGGGCTTCAAGCACTGTTTAGGGTACTTTTCAAGGGAGACTACATTTCCCATGAGCGATTGCTTTGCACACTTGTCTCTGATTGGCTCTGCCTCTGCCTTCCCTTCCTGAGTATCCTGTGCAGGGCTTGGACTCTCCTTCTTCGCCTTCCAGGTAAGTGCATTTAGCTATTTCTGGTGTGAAATACTTAATCTTAGACTCTGTATTTGGGTATTCCTTATACTTTCAGATGTTTTGACCCTGTGAGGATGTCAGCTCCTTTGGAACTTGGGGCTAGGTCTAAGACTAAGTATACTGGGGTGTCTGTGACCCCCATTTCACATTGCTCCTCATGTCAATCAGGGTTACCTAGAGAATACTCAGGTTATTTATGCCCCTCATGCGCTGCTGTCCCTTCGTCTCCCCCAGGGACCTCAAGCCATGCTCTAGAGCCACTGTTAGTGCAAGAGTTTAAGGCCACTACTAGAGACCTAAGGTCTACCGTACAACTTCTTCCATCCCAATTACAGGGGGTCTTCCATTCCTGGCAGCCCCCTACTTCTATCAGGTCTTCCTTACCAAAACCTCAGGGTGTACCTGATGTATCAGACTCCTCTGAGGAGGAACTGTTGGTGGACTTGGATGGGGGGAATGTTCCGCGGTGGTATCCTCCCAATTCTTTGGGGACCCCTTTGAAGCTGACCCTGATCCCTCAGCTGAGGGTCTGATCAGAGCAGTGCTCGCTACACTGAACATTCCCCGGTCCCTGAGACTCCCAAGGACCCTTCTGATGTGTTTCATGAACCTAAAAAGCAGTGTACCTTCTTCCCACCTAATCCCACTCTTGATCAACTTGTGTTAGATGAGTGGAAGTCTCCTGATAGGAAATCTGCTATGTCTAGAAAGGTCGCTAAACTGTACCCTTTCTCTGAGGTGGCTCTAGCTCAGTGGGCTCATCCTCCTAAAGTGGATGCCCCAGTCTCTAGACTTTCTAAGTCACTGCTCTGCCTGTTGCGGATGCTTCTGTCCTTAAGCACTGGACTGACAGGAAGCTTGAGGCCTTTCTGAAGGCCATTTTTGATACTGCAAGCACTTCATTACGTCCCTCATTTGCCGCTGCTTGGGTGAAAAGGGCCATTGTAGTTTGGACTGGACAGCTCACTGTCGCTGTCCGTCAGGGTGCTCCCACTGCTGACTTGCTCAGCATTATGTTTCTGCAGCCATTTTTGAGGCCATCTGGTTGGTGGCTAGGGTTTCTACCATGTCTGTTGTCACCAGACGAGCTCTTTGGCTTAAGGTCTGGTCCGCAGACACGGCCTCTAAGAAGGCCTTACTTTCATTACCCTTTCAGGGAGCGTCCTTGTTTGGGCCGGAGCTTAAGGACCTAATCAGTGAGGCCACTGGAGGTAAGAGTACACTGTTACCCTTTGTCCCCAAGAAGGAGCCTCTGGTTAAAAGGAATCAGCTTTTTTGTTCTTTTCAGGCTGAAGTGTGTCCCACAAACCAGGCGGTTTCCCAGGCCCTGCGCTCCTCCTCCCAGCCCAAGCAGCAGTGGAGGTCCAAGCAGTCCTCCACCAAGCCCAAGGCCTCCAAACCTTCTTCGACATGACTCGCTGATCCCCGGTCCCACGCGCCAGTGGGTGGCTGTCTAAGCCACTTCCTCAATGTCTGAAAAGACACCGTGGTGTATCCGTGGGTTTTGTAGATAGTCTCCGAGGGGTACAGGATCCCTTTCACTTCTCTTCCTTCATTCAGGTTCTTTCTTTCTCACACTCCTCAGGGAGCGGAGAAGCGCCGACTCTTCCACGGTGCCATCCAGACCCTTTTAGACAAGCAGATTCTGGAACCAGTTCCCGACCTGGAACAGGGTTTGGGTTTCTGTTCTAACCTGTTTGTAGTTTCCAAGAAGTACGGCGGCTGTTGTCCAATTTTGGACCTCAAGAATCTCAATTCCTTTGTGGTCAATACTCATTATCACCAGGAGTCGCTGAGGCCGGTGATGGCGGCCATGTCTCCTGGGGAATTTCTCAGCTCCCTGGACCTTCAGGATGCATACCTGCATATCACCATACATCTAGAGAGCCAGCAGTACCTCTGGTTTGCTTGCGACCAAGGGCATTTTCAGTTTTATGCTCTTCCCTTTGATCTGACTATGGCCCCCAGGTCTTCAGTCGTGTCCTGCGTTGTGTCTGTCCTACACAGGGACGGCATCAGAGTCACTCCATACATGGACGACTTGCTCCTGAAGGCTCCCTCTATGGAACTCCTTCACCAGCAGGTCGAGGACTGCATTCATGCTTTCACCCATCATGGATGGATCCTCAACATGAACAAGTCGGATTTGACCCCATCCCAGAGACTGGTGTTTCTGGGTCTTCTCTTTGACACCAGGCAAGGCATGGTGTTTCTCATGGACGAGATGGCTCATCAGATCACCAACAAAGTGTCCACAGTCCTGGCCTTTGATCCGGTGCCTGCCAAGAAGTTGACCTTCCTAGTGGGGAAGTTCATATCTACCATAGAAGAGGTCCCATTTGCCATGGCTCACAAGAAGGAACTGCAGCGGTTTGTCATCCAGGTTTTCAAGGCCAAGACGGATCTCCTGCAGATGTCAGTCTCTCTACCTCTACATGTGGACCTGAGCCTATCCGCCTGGGGTGCAGTCCTGGGTTACATGAACACCCAAGGTCGATGGTGTCCGGAGGAATCTCTCCTTCCCATCTACATCCTGGAACTTCGAGTAATATTTCATGCTCTCCAGTACTGGAGATTCACGCTGGAGGACTGCCCAGTTTGAGTCCAGTCCGACAATACCACTGCTGTGGCATACATCAACAAGCAAGGCGGAACAAGAAGTCTTGCAGCTTGGTTGGAAGCCAAAGCTATTTTGCCTTGAGCAGAAGAACATGTTCCTGCCATATCCACAGTTCATATTCTCGACGTAGACAATGTTCTGGCAGACTTCCTAAGTCGGCACACTGTGGACAGTGGAACATGGGAACTACATCAAGAAGTGTTCAACCTCCTTGTACAAAAGTAGGGACTTCCTTGCATCGACCTGATGGCGACACAGCACAACCGGAAGGTTCCGTTGTTCTGCTTTCGCTGGAGGGATCCTCTAGCTCTAGCAGTGGATGCCATGTTGATCCCATGGCACTTTCCTCTGGCATACATCTTTCCTCCCATTCCCATGCTACACAGGGTGTTGCGGAAACTGCTTCTGGGAGGTTCTCCAGTCATTCTGATTGCTCTGTACTTTCCTCGTCAGGCTTGGTTTCTGGAGCTTCTGGATCTCTCCGTGGTGGAGCCCTTCCGTCTTCCCCGCCATCTGTATCTTCTTCTACAGGGGTACTTGTGGAAGGAGGATGTCGACCGTCTGGGTTTGACGGCAAGGAAATTGAATCCTCAGTTTTGAAGAAGGAGGTTTTCTCTTTGGGCGTGGTGGCCACTATGCTTAGTGTCCGCAGGTCTGTTTCCTCTAAGGTGTACCATAGAATTTGGTCCACTTTTCTCTCTTGGTGTACTGATAGGGATCTTTCCCACGATTTTGATCTTCCTACAATCCTGTCTTTTTTGCAGGACAAGGTAGATAAGGTACTCAGCTTCAGTTCCCTGAAGGTTCAGACTTCTGCACTTTCTGTTTTCTTCCAGAGGCGCATCTCCATCCTTCCAGATATCAAGGTTTTCTTTCAGGGCGTGGCTCATGCTCGTCCTGCCTTTAAGAACCCTGCTCTTCAGCGGGATCTTAACTTGGTTTTTGGCGTCCTTCAGCGCCCTCCATTTGAGTCCTTGGCTACTATTCTTCTACCGTTGCAAGCCTTGTCTTGTAAACCACCTTTTTTGGTGTTTCACAAGGATGAGGCGGTTCTTCGCACTTCTCAGGAGTTCCTACCGAAGGTAGTTTCTGAATTCCACATTAATCAGGAAATCATGGTGCCCTCTTTCTGCCCTGACCCTACATCTGACAAGGAAAGCGATCTTCACTTGTTGGATGTGGTGCATTGCCTTAAGTTCTAAGTGCACTGCACTGAGTTTATTCGTCAGTCTGATGCACTTTTCATCATTCCTGAGGGTCCCAGGGCAGGTAGACTGGCATCCAAGGTTACCATAGCATCCTGGATTAAGTCTACTATTCGTAAGGCTTACAAACTGAGGAAGAATCCGGTTCCATTTTGCTTTATGGCTCATTCAACCAGATCTATGGGGCATCTTGGGCGTGCAAGAATCAGGCCTCAGCTGATCAGTTGTGCAAGGTGGCTACTTGGTCATCTGTGCACACCTTCTCTAAACACTACCGTGTTGATGTGCTGGCATCGGCTGATGCCAGTTTCGGGAGGAAGATCCTGGAGGCAGTCTTGCCTGTCTCTTCAGTGCTCCTTAACTGTTGAGCCCAGTTGTCTCTAGTTCAGTGTGCTGTGTCACAGTTCCTGGTGTGATTATACCCCAGTTTTGTGTCCATTGACACTTTGTTGTTATTGTTCGGCTACTTTATGATCTGATGGTTCATATATGCTCTGGTGACTTTGGGGACCTGCTCCTGGTCCTTGCCTTACTTCTCACCTCTGGGAAACCCAATGTTTGGACATCCCAAAGTTACCAGTAACCCATACTGGATGACCGAGAAAGAAGGATTTTAGTCTTACCTGTTAAATCCTTTTCTCTTAGTCCATATAGGTTACTGGTCTCCCACCCTGTCAAGGGACCATGCTTGTTTCTCCTGTGACCGAACGTGGGAGTCCTTTCGGGTTCATGCTCACAGGAGTCTTCCCTTCTTACTACCTAGTCAATAGTGAGTTTTCAAATCTTTGAAATAGTGATTTCTCCCATTGCGATTACTACTTTTGCTCCACTACTCTACTTGAATGCACACTGGGTTTGAAGGAGAGGAGGGGGAGAGAAAGGGCTCGTGGAGCAAAAGTAGTAATCGCAACAGGAGAAACCACTGTTTCCTATGTGATGAAGGTATTTCCTACTGACTGTTATTTGTGCTCTATGTAACATGTTACATCTGTATGTCTTAAACCTCCTGCTTATTTGGAGTGCACAGTATCTAGTCTCATGCATTTATATTACACACGGATTTAGACATACATGCTGAACCAAAATAGTTAAAGCAATTGATTGTGGCAATGTAAACTATCAAATATAGTGTCTGTGTGATCTGAGGAAGCACGAGAGTTATGCAGTTAACCCATTTATTGAAACAGTCATAAGAAGCTGGGGAGTTACGCAGTAATACATTTATAATTTAATACATTTATTTACTGACTGTTATTAGTGCATCTGTTTCTCCAGCAATTTCAAAAGTAAAGTGCTCATCAATCGGCTAAACCCAAGAAGAGGAGTAGCCGGAGTATGCACAATGAGCTCATAGAATTCAGTCTGGTAGCAACCATAGCTGAAGAACATTTATTGTAGAGTTAAGTTCTCTGTTTTATCAATATTCTTGTTGGTATTCATATACCATAAGATCGTTTTTGACTTTTTAACCCTTGCTCTGCTAGAATGGCTGGCTTATATCCGTAGTGTGATTTCTTGCTGTACTGATTTTGACATTACACACTTATTCAGACACTCATTCATATCATCCAATTTCTCGCACAGTAAAACTAAGTACAGAGCATCTTCCTCAGGGGCTATGACGAGCTGTAATCCGATGCAATCAACAATCAGACTTGCTACACGGGCAGAGGGATTTCCTTCAATTCACTTATACTGTGCACTCCAAAGAGCTGACAGCAACAGCAGGCTTCCAAGTTGTTGTACATAGAACAACTTGAAAGCCTGCTATTGCTGTCAGTGAATTGAAGGAAATCCCTCTGCCCGCATAACGAGTCTGATTGTATCCCATTTCATGTGGAAGACTGGAACCGGCTAACCTCAGTCAAGCGCATTGATACATATGCGCCTCACTCTCGCGGGACATCACCACCTCCTCCTCAGTGACACGGCCACTCCCTCCCAACTAGAAAATCAAAGGATCGTGCACATTTAGAGGATAATGGCGAGAGTGCGCTTACCCTTGGATTAAAAGACATGGAGGACATTTTTGGATTTTGGAGACATTTTTATGTAAAAATTTACCATGAACCAGACTGTTTCACAGCATTTAAAAGGTAACAATGTACATAACTTTTCAAGACAAGCTTAAAGGGCATTAGTAAAAACGAAGTATTACTATCCCTTTAACCCCTTAAGGACCGGCGCACGGCCGGCACTTGATGACCACGGGGCTTTTTTTTTTTTTTTTTTTAATAGTACTTCCGGTCAGGGCTCCCTAAACTCCATGCCGTGCCAGGACCGTCACTGGTCCTTAAGTGCCGGACCGCCGTGACAGTCCTGGCACATCAATGGTTGCAAAGGGGTTAAAATACAGTAGGATGGGATATATGGATCCCATTTTATTTTTTTTTTTAAACTGTCAAAAATAGTATGTGGTTAATGGACTCATATTATTGGTCCCATATTATTTTTTAACACTTGATGAGATGAAGATGGAGTGGTGGGGGGATGGTGGGACAGGGCGACTATTGCTGCCCCAGTTAACAGTGCCTGATCCAGTGGAAGGGAATAGGCACTTGTCCACCTGTGCCACTTGGGCTTTTGGACACATTGTTCTGGTAAAGCTTTGGAGAGATTTTTCACTCTCCTGAAGGTTCCCAACTTTTCTCTGTGTTTGTTGGTTTGTTTTTTCTTTTAAACGGTATCCAAGAATAAGAATCCCTATATGAGTAACAATATATTAATTTGATCCTTTATTCAAAGAAAACCATCAAAATCAGATATTGCTGGATCTAAAGCCAAATTCAACTCTGTTGTATTCTAGATCAAAGTGATGCGCATGTTCTATAGTAATAACATGCAACATGTATTCCAATTGTACAGCGCTGTGGAATTAGTTGGAGTTATATAAATAAAGAATAATAATAATAATGGATGATTCAAGGATCTCCCAGCCCTTCAGACAACCTTTATTTGATTATTATGGTCTGTGCAACTGTGGGGGGATTCATGGGCCCCAATTAAGTTTGATGTAGCGGTTTGTAGAAATGTAACCCTTTGAGTGCCAGAGGGATATGCAGTAGAATGTGTTGACTACTCCTCTGGCACTCAAAGGGTTAATAATCCCATTCATGAATAGGACTGGCAAACATTTTGGGTAGTAACGTTGTACATTAAATATAGTGCTTATTCCACTCTTACTGATATTTCTGATATTTCTAGAACATATAGACAGTCAGATACTCGGGACAGGAGGGAAGGGGAGAGGTCTGGGGAGAAAAGATATATTTGGGTGTCATCAGCATAGAGATGATGGAGAAACCCAAAGGAGTTTATTAGTTTTCCAAGGGAAGCAGTGTAGATTGAGAAGAGCAAGGGTCCAAGTACTGATCCCTGAGGCACTCCAACAGACAGTGGTAGGGGTGGGGAAGTGGAGCCAGAGTAGGAAACACTGAAGAAGCGGTTGCAGAGATAAGATGAAAACCAGGAGAGTGCAGTGTCACAGAGACCTGGGGAGTGGAGGGCTTGGAGGAGGAGTGGGTGATCATCTGTGTCAAAGGCAGCTGACAGGTCCAAGAGAATGAGTAGGGAGTAGTGACCTTTTGACTTGGCTGAGAGCAAGTCATTGGCCATTTTAGTGAGGGCAGTCTCAGTGAAGTGATGAGGGCGGAATCCGGATTGCAAGGGATCTAGCGGGGAATGGGAGCAGAAGAATTTAGTGAGCCGGTTATATGCAAGGCGCTCAAGGAGCTTGGAAGCGAACGGGAATAGAGAAAATTGGCCGATAATTTGACAGTGAGTTTGGGTGGGAAGGAGCTTAGTGTGTATGTGGAAGAGGCGACAGGGCTGGTCTGGCGGAGTGGGGGTGGGAGTGATGAAATGTCATGTCTGATAGATTCAATCTTGTCCTTGAAGTGGGTGGCGAGATCTTGGGTTGGTGGGTGTAGAAGAGATGTGAAAGTTTAGAAAAGGTGTTTCGGGTTAGAGGAGAGATTAAAAATTAGAGAGGAGAAGTATGACTGTTTGGCCAGGGAGAGGGCAGAGCTATATGAACTGAGAATTAATTTGTAGTGTGTGAAGTCAGCTGTGGAGCGTGATTTCCTCCAGTGCCTTTCTGCAGTGCATGAGCACCTTTGGAGGTATCGTGTTAGTCTTGTGTGCCAGGGTTGTAGTGGGGTTGTGCATGGGTGGCGTGGAGTTGCAGGTGCAGTTGTGTCAAGAGCTGAAGTGAGAGTGCTGTTATAGAGAGCAGTAGTTTTGTTTGGGCAAGAATCAAGTATTGAGATAAACAGATAGTGAGAAAATATATCTTTAAAGTTTTTATAGTATAATGTTTGCAGGCTATCTTGTCCTGGCACTTTAAAATACTTGATTGGTGTGTGTAATTCTTTTTCTCTAACTTCCCATTCTATGATTTCTTTATGAGTGTAAGATAATGAAGGCAATGTTGCTACTCTGTAGAAAGGAAGTCATTTCTTGTCAGGGGGTGCTGTTTTTTTGTTTATAAATTTTCAAAATTAGTTAAAATTCATTCTGGAAAAATAAGGGAGCCAGAGTAGCATTTTATATAGGGAAGGATATATTGATGGATTTTTGAAGATAGTCTTCTAGTATGTACGTATTAATATTGATTCATTTTATATGCCCAAAATTAATCAGAGTTTAAATGCATGGGATGATCAGAATATATTGTAAGTTGGTCATACTATATATACACTAAAGAATGCTACACAGTGTTGCCCATGGGATTTGACGCTCCATCTTTGTTTGTGGTGCAAGTTGGGGAACCACAGTAGTTCGATGGTGGTGACTCTTGCAGCAGTGATTTTGACAGGAGAGGGTACTCTTTCCAAAACAGCTGCCCCGTGCATCTCGCTGCAGAGATTTTGACAGGAGTGGCCACGCTTCTCAGAAAGACTGCCCAGTCATAATTTGCTGGTGTACATGAACTCTGCCTCCCTGCCGAGGACAGAGAATCAGAAACAGGTATAAATAAGAAAAATTGCACTGCCCACACAACTTAAAGTAAAAAAACCAGACCTTGTGATGGGGGTCAGGACTCCTCCTGATGCCTCCTTAGCTACTGTTCTCCCTGCTGAATTGTCTTTCCCTCATTGATGTGAAAGGGTTTCCCACTCATTCCTACCCGTTAATTCAGGTAGGATGGAAGCAGGGAAGCCTTTTGTTGCCTCTGTTGTTTTCCCTTCTGGGAAATTAGTAGCTGGGGGGAGGGGATCATAAGTAGTCCTGATGCCCCACCACGAGGTCTGACATTAAAAAAAAAAAAAAAAAAAAAAAAGTGTGTGTGTGTGAGAGAGAATGGTGGTGGTGGTTTCTTACCCCTACAAATACTAAAGATGTCTCAAAAGCATTTTGAAGCAGTGCTTTGGGCATCTCTAGCATTCAAGGGATATAAATCCCAATTTAATTCAATGAGAAATTCAATTCCCTCCTTATGGTGGTGAATTTGGTATTGCTGCAGAAATGCACCTCTGTAGCTTGATGAATAATGTCCATAGTTGAAAGCATCAGTTAAGTTTTTTTTTAAGGCAAAATCATATAATGTAAGGTGTTTCCTTTAGAATAAATCAAGGTTACTCCCACTCCTGGGATATGTTTTGGTTAAAATTAAGCCTTTGAGTGCCAGAGGGGTATGCAGTGCATTTGTGTTGTGGACCCCTCTGGCACTCAAAGGGTTAAAAAAGTTGTGGATCTTTTATTATAACATTCTATGGAGTACTGCAGTAGAATAACTGGATTCCAGGTGAAATGTAGAGGAATTGCCTGGGCACCAGTTTGCACTGTTAATGTAAAGAATCACCAGTTTAAACAGTAATTATACATTTGGAATGAGAGTATTTTTTTTTACTCAGCACGGAAACCCCCCTACGTTTTATTAATTTTCATAATAAGGGTTTACCATTCCTTCACATTTCAGCTGTAAAATTAAATTAATTAATTAAATTAATTAAAAACTGAAGGATTGCAGAAAATATAACATAGAAACATAAGTGGTGGTGGTGATGATGAGATCTAGAGTGAAAGAGAAAAGTAGATAATCTAATGTATGAATACAAGTTAAATGAGAATTCTGTTGTGGCTAAACAGAATAATTAGAATATCCTACTTTCTCCAATCATCAGAAATAAACAGTTTTTCAAAAAGTGTTTAAAAAATCATTTATTAATTAATGTAAAAAATTGTTTGGCTTTAAATATTTTCAAATGCGTT
The DNA here is from genome assembly GCA_037306005.1 of Rhinophrynus dorsalis. NCBI lineage: Eukaryota > Metazoa > Chordata > Amphibia > Anura > Rhinophrynidae > Rhinophrynus > Rhinophrynus dorsalis. The sequence goes on from CM074719.1 coordinate 272,222,478, forward strand.
CTTTTTTCCTGTTATTCACATCTCTGAATAAAGATGAAATGTTTCTTCTTAATAACCAAGGGACTCTAATGTAGGCATACTTTTCTCTATAACACTGTTGTTTATTATCTTTTGTCTTAGGGACCAGTGATGAGAGGTGGCCAGACAGTGATGTGGTTGAGGAACACCAGTTCTCAGACTTGGAGGATACTGATGATGAAGACTCTGATGAGGAAGAAGACGAGGATGAGGAGGAAGAGGAGAGCCAAGAGGAGAAAAACCCTGATCTGTCACCAACAATGGGTGCTCATCATTCACCTACTGAACCCAGCCAAGATCCAGATTCTACTGACACCTCAGTTGTGTACAAAATCTCTCCCCACCCTTTCCTTATGGCAGAGCAGACTGAGAAAGAGACCCAGGTACTGCCAGGGTCTGAATTGCCTGTCCACATAGAAACTTTGCCCAGTAAACGATGGTCCCCCAGCAAGGATTTGTCACTAAGCAGTAGAGTGGGACCATTTAGGAGACATCTTCACCAGAAGAGAGAGACTTCACCTAAATGCTTCTCACAGACAGGCTGCTCATCTCCCCGCAGGGGAATGTCACCATGCCAGCGTATGCCATCAGCCAGAGAGGTGTCTCCACTGAGATGTATTTCCCCAAGACATCTGTCTCCACATCGTGATCTTTCACCAAGGGCTTATATGTCACCAGAGCGTGGGGCCTCCCCGCCAGTTAGACACCTGTCACCTAGTAGAGAGGTGGCAGGTATTTGGTACTCAGCTCTCAGAACTGGACTGGCTTCGCCACCACGCTACCCATCTCCTGGGAAGGAGGAGCAGCATCTAAGCAGGTCAGAGTCCCAAATCCACTTAAAAACTCAGCAAGGAGTCTTTTCATCCATGGCTCTACCTCACAGTACTCAAGAATCTGAGAATGCAGGCAACAAGCAGGTAAGGAAAGTAGCAGGAGGTAGCATTTCTTAAAGTAAATTCACTTTTTTTTTTAAGCAAACTACAGAATTAATTTGCGTCTTATACAGCAATAATGAATGTTTGTTGTTTAGGCATTTGGAATATCTATTTTATGTTATATTACACACACTGTGGTTTCTAATTATGCTGTAACTGAGAGTAGTGGTCATATTCTGAATACTTTTAAGTGGCTTTGCTGCTTGGACTAGATGAGTAGCTTATTTAACCTGAGCAGAAACAGAGAAAGTCCACAGCGCTAACTCACCAAAATAAATACATGTAGTGAGTAAATGAAAAAGTGTTGAATAACTGGCATCTAGATAGCAGCAAGGAATGGATTCTCCAGTCCCCCCAAGAAACATTGGGCCGAAACCCAAAGTGCACATACAAGACAAAGAACAGACCTGCGCTCCTCCATACCAATGTGTATATAGATATATATACTAAACTATTAAAGATTGAGAATTTAGTCCATCATTTGGCCAAAGAATGTAAGCTTGCCAACCCCGACAGGGTATCTCAAATTCTGGCAAGTACCTACGCTAATACACCTTTAATTCCTATCTAACATTAAAATAAATTAAAATTCTAAATCTGAAGATGCAGCTGGAGATGTTATAAAGAAACGCGTACCTAATTATGTAACACAGTGTATGCAATTAAAAACAAAAGAACACACTACTAACTTAAAAGGTGTAAGAGAGGACTTGCCTGCAGGATGTGGAAACCGGCAAAAGAGGATTGTGGGTCCTTCAATCCTATTTAAAGCCAGTGTTTACCACCCCCACAGGCCAAATAAGGAATAGCAATCTTAAACAGACAAGGTGTCCAAATATAAAGCAAGCCAAATAATATGCCTTTAAGGACCTTTAAGAAAGAAAGAAATTTGAAATATAATTATATGTGTTTTTATTAGTGAAAATAGGCGAAAAGCAGCTTGAATGAGCAAAGGAGAATTGTGAAAACAAGAGCAGAAACAGAGAAAGCCCACAGCGCTAACTCACCATAATAAATACATGTAGTGAGTAAGTGAAAAAGTGTTGAATAACTGGCATCTAGATAGACACATCCTATATAATAATTTGCTAAATCGTGTGTAACGCAGCGACATGCACAGTAGACACTGCTGCACGTGCTGCAGTCATGCGCAGTAGAGGCTGCCCATGCCGCGGCTGATACATCCGGCTCTGTATCAGCCGCGGCGTGGGCACTCTCTACTGCTCGTGACTGCTCCGCGACTGGGTGGCAGTGGCACTGTGGCCCGTGTAACGGGCTGTTCAACTAGTTTTATTATATATGCCTTAGTCAGGGCACACATTTACACATTGGTATGGAGGAGTGCAGGTCTTTTCTTTGTCTTTAGCTTATTTAACCTGCACTTAATACAGCAAGGCAGAGAAAACACCCAGCAAAGATTTTTGAGGTCCAACTCACACTATATCCCTTTGAGTGCCAGAGAGGTATCCAATGCATTGTGTTGTATATATAAATAGGCATGCTGCTTTTTATAAAAAATTTTTATATTTTCAGTGATAATGAACATTCCATATCATTAATAATACTGCTAATATTGATATTTAGTTATAATAATAATGGACTTGCAAAACTGTGTTTTGATACAAGGTATGCTCTTTTTTTGGCAGAAGTTCGAACCATCCAGTTTTCTGGCCTTTTCCAGACCCCTTTGCTCACTCCTTGCACCTCACACCTCCCAGCGTTGTGCAGAGAACTTATTCACCCACCTCCCCCTGCACTCTCAGCATCTACAGAGAACCCCGTTCCCCATGATACCTATTGGAGGTATCCAGATGGTGCAGGCACGGCCTACCCCACACCCATCTCTACTGGGTCCTCCCTTCTCTGGACCTCGCCCAGAAAGTCATGAAGAGGTATCCACTCATCAGCTGCATCATGTAGGAAGTGATGAACAGCTCAGGACTATCAAAAGAGAGAGAGAGGAAAAAGACAGGGTAATATCCCCCATCAGCACAGCCCCACAGTGTTCCTCATCAAGCACTTACTGCCAAACCGCTTGCACTCCTCCTCAGTCTGGGCCACATGTCGACAGTGGCCCCAGGCAAGGTCAGAATGTGGAAGGGGAGGGATGACTGACTCTTTCTACAGGGAACACCCTCCTGCAGAGCTATCTATCAAAATGATATCCTGCCATTGCAGGATAGTGAGTGATGATCCTTTTAGGATATAGTAATGGGAGCCCTTTAAGATACAAGATTATCCTAGGATATGGATTAAGGATCCTTTAAGGATATATGGTAAGAATCCTAAGAAATTGATAAAAGGCATGTGATGCAGGTTAAGGGTCCTTTTTGGATACAGGGTAAGAATACTTGTACATGAGCTAAGGATGATTTTAGGCTACAAGTTAATAATCCTAGGTTATGGTGTTTGGGTCTTTGAAGAAACTAAGGGAGGAGTCCTAGGATTTTGGTTACAGATCCCATTAGAATAAAGAGAGAAATTTCAGGATTAGGTATAGAAATGAGAACACAGGATTTTGACTCCTTAGTATACAAGACAAAGCTTTTTTTTTATTTAGGATAAGTATCTATGGTACAGAAAAGGGATCCATTTATGATATGAAGTAAGGATTTTCTTTACGGTACAGAATAAAAAACCTTTTTATTATACATAGAAAAAATATAGGATGCAGAAAAGACATCCCTGGAAATAGAATGATTCTTTTAGAAACGCAATAGAAATTCTTTTTACCCCATTCCAGGCTTGGAGAGAGTGATTTCGTTCATTTCATTCCATCTAGCTCTCTCCCACCATTCCCACCCACCCCTTCCATATGCAGTTTATTTGTGCCTTTTTTTTTTATAAACGTTTTGCTTTTAAAATGCATAAAAAACCCTCTAAAGAAAATGGAACTTTTGACGCTGTGAAATAATGTGACTTTGTTTTTTCAACATGCACCCGCTCTTAATATATATGTAAAGAAGTTGGGAGTTGGGACCCACTTTCCCTCTTTACCCTAATGTGATCCTGAGATTTTGGTAGGACATGCACTGAAAATGTTAGTGTTTTTTTATTATTATTAATAATAATTATTATTTCTAAGATATATATATATATATATATATATATATATATAAAAATATATATATCTATATATAATGACCTGGGATAGACAACCGCAATGTTGTAAAGAAATATTTATATTATGGATTTATTTAAAAAGCACTGTTTTGTCTTTTCTGTTTCTGCTTTAAGAATGTTTGGGTTAAAAAACAAAAAAATAACTAAAAAAAAAGTTATTTTGAATTTAATATTTTATAAACACCCAGCACGTCTGATATGGTCAGAAGTGGCGCTGCTGTGCTTTTTAGTGATACAAAGTATCTATATATTGAGAAACAGCAGTCTGTGCTGTATTGTGATATTGAGTATCTTTATTCCTGTAGTACATGCAATGTTCTGTATAACAATGCTATACACTGACAGTGAGCCACTAAGCTGAGTAATGATGCCAATAATACATGCATTCCTTTAACTACAATTGTTATAATTTGTTTACAATTGGTATACAGTACAGCACACATCAGTGCTACTTTATCCTTAACCAAACAGATTGTTCATGGATGATTTATTTAGCTTTTTGTATGTAAAGGGAGACTGGCATTATAAATGTGTCCGCAAGCAATTTTGGCTTGCTGTTTTTGGCCATTCTCTCCCCTTTTTTTAGATGTGCATCTGTTTCTTGCATTCCCTGTCCTTCTTACCTTAATGTTAATCCCACAAGCATGATCTTGTGGCCTAGCACTTCTGTATGAGGAAACTTCAGACTTGCACCTTAATTCCATCTTTCACTCTTACACCCTCTCCTTAGTTTCTATTTTATTTCTTCCATTCCTCATTTCCATCTCATACACTACTCCCTTTCACTCTTCTGATATCTTGACACTCATCACCTCTGAATTTTGCCTTTGTTCAAGAGATAACCTTCAATTAATCTTTAAAGCCCTACCCTTGGAGACAGACAAGACAGTTTCTGGCGGTTGTAATTGTAATTGAAGTAGGCAGAGTGCATGCTTAACCTTTTTTATGGTAGAGTGCGCAACACTTTGCATGTGCAGTGAGCAGAGGTCCAGTGGTTCTACTAGCAATTGTCATGTCTGCCTCCAAGTACAAGACATCCATGACTGATTGGTCTTGTCTCTTGAATAAATGCAAAATTCATAGGGGCAATTAATGCTTTCTGACCATACTAAGATACATGTGGGGTTTTATTAGGAGATATAAGCATTCTTTTAAATGGACGCACACACCTTCACAACCTGCATTAGTATTAAAGCACACATTATCCAAACATTGAGCAGAGACCTCCTTTGAAGGTATAGCTACTCTGCCTTCCTCACTAGTGTCTGTCTGGATTTTGCTTCCTCCCCCAGTGTGACATCACACACAACTTTACTACCAAGCAGCAGGGTGTCTTCTAACTCATTTTAACTCATTTTGAATGTAGTGTGAGGCTGGGGGAGGGCCTAACATCAGTTAGAAGTGATCACCACCGTTCAAGTAGTGGAGAGGTTCATGATGTCATGCAGGTGTGTGTGGGGGCACTGCCTGGAATGCAATACAGCTCTCCCAGTCAGACAAACGGCTGCATATGGAGACATATCAATGAACTACTGGTATCCACCAAATAATATACACTTTATTAACAAACTAAACACAAAATAGTTTATATTTTTCCACTTATTGGAATAAGCAATACACACAGTGATGTATTTAGACCTAGAGCAGCAGCTTGGCAGGTCAGCTAAATGGACAGCTTTGTTTTTTTGTGCATATATCCATTTTCTAAAGAAAATGTACTATTTTAACCATTTTGCAAATTTGAAGCTCAGAGCTCCTCATAAGCACCTCTTTTCCCACAAGTGAACATACTCAAATGGTCTTTCTTCATAAATCAAATTTTCCATAATAAACCCATATAGTCTAATAAAAAAAATTCCCCCCAGTTTAATAGTCATGCTTCTGTTTTTCAATTTTTTTCATGGAAGGTGCATGCCCTGCAAAATGAGCCACGTAAAGTGAGGGTGTGGCAAAATGTGTTTGTGGGGTTGTATGCACTTGATCAGGCCCAGGGCAGCAGAAAGCCTAAATAAATCACTGAAGAAACATTAAATGTGCTTTAATACTATGTATTACTTTGGGGGGGTCTATGGGAGGTGTGTGAGTGGTCCATTAACCCCTTAAAGACGGCCGATCGCACATGCAGCGTCACTTAAGGACCACTGACTTTTTTATTTTTTTATGTCTGCATCCGGTTCAGGGCTCCCTGAACGGTGTGCAGCTGCACGGGGAGCCCTGAATTCCATGATGGTCCTGGCACATCATGAGTCCTTAACGCAAATCTACCCATTACGTGCCAGGATCATCAAGGTTCGTTAAGGGGTTAAACATTTGTTTCACAACCAGAAATCATCAACCCATTTTCCAGGACCAAAAAATATTTTCTCCAACTACACTCATCTGATTATTCCTCTAATTGGTAGCATTTTGGCACATACTGTGTTGTATTTTAGTGGAGAACCATTCAAAATATGCTGTCCCACAAACACATTTAGCACGTTGCTGACCTTTGGACACTCTGCTCTTGTATTTCATCTCTATCCTACTCATGCTTTTATTGACTAGAATTTCTAACGCTTCCTCAGCTGTACAGTGTGAGAACATTACTTTTTATCTGATCTTGAAGAAGTGTGCAAATTATTAGAAAAAAGTTTTTCCTCTGTTATAGAAGAGAAAGTACTGAGTGACCTGACTGGTTTGGATTATTTTTACTATACAATTTTTTTTTCTTTATAAAAGCAATTGGAACCCCCTCACTACACTTTTTTACGACAACAGCACTATTAACCAATTGTTTACATCCAATCAGAAATTGTCTGCTGTGCCTCACTTATGTTCACATCCTCAGTCTGTGTTGGCTAGCTGAGTGCAGTCATCCACATTGTAAAGGAGATAAGAAGAAATGGTACCACCATCAGAAATCATGGGGCCTGGTGCAAGTGAAACTGACAGGTCCCCACCACCACCATCTTTTAATGCCCTTGTCTCTTTTACCCTGTGTGTCACTGTAGTCACACCACATAATACGATAAACATTCCGATTGATTTTAGTAGGGGTTTTAACCCCTTGAACAGTAGATATGTGTACAGTGGTACAATGATTTTCAGTATCCTGTAGATCTCTCTCTGCAGTTCAAGAGGATTAAAAGCCACATTTAAATCAGCTGGAATGTTCATTTCCTGTTTATTTGCTCTGACATTCTTTACAGGTTGCATACTTCTGAGCTTGATTACATTTACAGGACTTGGACTTACTTTCATAGAGTGCCTTGTTTAGCCTCCTTGTTTTGGCATCTCCTGCTCCTGTAGGTTGAACTGCAAATACCTCCTGCTCATCAGAACCATGAAGGGAAGGTGTAAAACAAGGATAGCACCTGTGCATAGGTTGAGCTTCTTTTCAACATTCTGCTTTAAAGTACTGTCTTCTACCACTAAGGGCCGGAATGGAGAGATAGGTCATGTCAGTTTGTATACGTTGTTTGTGCATGGCAGAACTTCAGATTGTGTTTGATGAAGGTGTTCTATATTTAGATATGCTTCTTGTCAACTTTAAGTCCCTGCATGCACAATGTTTACACTTTGACACATTCCATATCTCCACTTCTGAGTGACAGAAGTCCGCACTCACTAGTGGAATGCTGAAAAGTCTGCTTAAATCAGGCCCCCCTTCTGACCCTCACCCAGGAAAATAGTCCTCACCCCCCACCTTGGTGGAAGCCCTAGAAAGAAAAAAACTATTCTAAGGAAAATTAAAGGAATAGTAACACTTTATTTTGACATTTTTTTAATATGTAAAGTCAAATTGACTCCAGGTTTTTTTCATCATCTTCATCTATTCTTTTTTTATACCTGTTTGCAGGGAGTTTTCTGTCAGGGAACCTGAAAGCAGGTCTAGAGATATAATGTAAAAAACAAAATAACACACAGACCATTCAGTGCTGCAGGGAGAGTGTAATGTTGTATTACATCCTGCTTTGATGGTTGACTGACCAGAAAACTTTTTGGGAAAAAAAATAAATATATAAATAATAAAAAAGTATATTCAGTTTGACTGTATGTACTTGCGGAGTATGTAACGTCAAAATAAAGGGGGTACTATTTCTTTAAGGGCTCTATGTATAAAGGCAAAGTAGAATAATGCTGGGGCACACCTACTGTAGGAGACAAATAAAAAATCCTCAGATTTAAAAGCCCTGCTTAAAGCAATGGGACATTTTATTTGTGCAGTTGATTTGCCCCAGTATTGCACCATTAAACTGGACTTTTAACCCCTTAAGGGACTCTGCCACCGAAAAACATAAGAGATTTTGATAGTACTTTTAATATTAATATATATAATGTCCCGCCATTCGAGGAGCTCTGAATCGGATGATGGAAAAAAAAAGTGCTCCGTGGTCCTTTAGTGCCGGCCAGGTACGCGATTGGCCAGTCCTTAAGGGGTTAAAAATGGCCTATATGTCCTGTTAGGCAAAATTACAGCAGACGTCTAGTTTAAAGATATTTACACTTTTATTTCTGGACAAAGTGAAACTGAACATTTCCTGATACACAAAGTTTAATTAGCACATGAAACAGCACTGAAAATACATAATTAGCATATGAAACATCATTGACAAGCTTAATTAGCATATGAAAATATCACTGGTACTGCACTGGTACTGTAATTAGCATATGAAAGAAGTGTGAATATCTCTCAAACGATACATTTGTTGGAATTTTGGATAATATGACACATATACAGTTTTTAATGCTGTTTTCAAATATGCAGACTTGAATTAAAGTGAACGCTTCACTTTTAGTATCGTATATAAATCTAAATAATTCAAAAACTAGTTTTGAAAATAAAAATGTCTAATATAAAAACATATAGGCAATTCTTAACCCTTTGAGTGCCAGAGGGGTATGGCACGCATTGCTTTGCAATGCATTCTGTACCCCTCTGGCACTCAAAAGGTTAATCCTTTGAGTGCCAGAGAGGTATCCAACACATTGCAAAGCAATGCCTTGGATACCTCTCTGGCACTCAAAAGATTCAATATCTTTTAAAATTACCAATGTTGCTTTTGGGTCATAGGGTCCCTTAAAATGCCATGGATGTCTCCAGCACATTGCTTCCAAAAGTGTTGGAGACCTCTGTGTAGTATTCATGGGGTTAAAAACCTAATTTAAATCAATGGGGAATTTGGATATTTGGTTTTTTACTTGTCCCCTTAGATGCAATTAATCTGTCCCACAACTGTTCCCAACTGTTCAAATTATACTAGCCGGAACCAGCAAAGGAACTAACCAGAAGTGGTTTTGCAAACAGGAGTCCTCTTACACAGCCATGAAGAGTTAAAGCATAACTTTAATTGTTCTGTGGCAGAACTGCCCACAGGCTGTGTGGTGGCAGAGATTCTATAACATAGCTTTGTTGTGTACAAAGCAGCTGCAGAGCATTTGGAAATTATGAGGTTCATTTAATAAGCCATTTTCTGATTAAATGTCCTGAAACTAGGCCCAGAGTTGGGATGAGCCTGCTTTTATTCTATGCATAAAGGCAATCTGCCAGCATAGGACATATCTGCAACCACCTCAAATCTGTCTGCTCTTGAGATGGTCAAGTGGGCTTTCTATATACTGACTTTCCAGAGGGGCATTACCGATAGTACATAGGTGTAGAGAAATCATGTGATCTATAAGCCTGTTTCTCTACACCTAGATCAGGCAGGAAAAACTGAGGGCCATCACCGTTAGCATTGTCCTGCCTGAACCCCATGACTGCTAGTGCCACAACACCCCCTCCTCACACACAAACACACTCCTTAACCCCTCCATTGCCATGTAAGCTTTCAATACAAGGCATTATAAACTCACTTGCAACAGAGGGGTTAATGTATATTACAGTAAGGAAAAAAAAGCAGCCCTAATAAACTATCCCCCACCACGACAGCCCCCTAACCTTACTGAAACTCAGATCAGTCAAACTGACAATCGAGGAGTTTAATGGTTGGGGGTTTAAAAAAAAAAAAAAAAGCATTTGATTTTAGCTTGTCCTAACCCCTCTATTGGTACGTTCCAGTCATTTGCTGCATGGGAGGGGTTAACTTGGGCAACATGTATGTGTAGGGATGGTGCATAGGGAAGGATGTTACTATAGGATCAGTACAAACTTATGTTCGTCACATTAAACTCCAGTTTTCAATTGTGGTCACCAGGTCGTGCTGTTTATGTCACTTACTATGGACAGCTGTAGCCAATGTCTCAAGCTCTCCCACAGAGGGCAGTATAAAAATAAAAAAATTCTCTTTTTTGAAAATTAGTTGATGTCATTAAATAAAATCACCTTTGTGCATCCCACTGGCACTCAAAGGGTAGAAGAAAAAAAATCACCCAGCAGTGGGAGTACCTTCGTATTATTGAGAAAAAAAAAACTTATAGCATTTTCTTTCATGAACATTTTTCCTGCTTCTTTAAGACTATCCCAAGACTGGTAGAGATGGCACTGAATATTACTTGCATCCACAGTAACATAGTAATTTAGGTTGAAAAAAGACTTGTGTCCATCTAGTTCAAATCTTTTCCTATTCCTATTTACCATCGTTGATCCAAAAGAAGGCAAAAAAAAACCCTCAATATAGCAATTTCAAATTCTACCCTGAATGGGGGGGAAAAAATTCCTTCTTGATTCCAAGTGGCAATCAGATTTCTCCTTGGATCAACAAGCCCTAACTAAATATTAATCCCAATACTAGCGTACATAGCCCTTTATGTTATGCTCTTTTAAATAAGTATCCAGGCCCTTTTTAAAGGCATCTAATGTATTCGATAGCACCACCTCCTCAGGCAGTGAATTCCATACCTTTATTGTCCTTACTGTAAAGAAACCCTTCCGCTGTTGTAGACTAAATCTCCTTTCCTCAAGTCTAAGCCCCTTGTCCTTTGTACTGTTCTGTTAATGAACAGGTCTTTGGAAAGCCCTTTGTATGGGACCTGAACATATTTATATAGTGTTATCTTATCCCCTCTAAGACGCCGTTTTTCTAGTGTGTACAAGTTTAACTTTTCTAGCCTTTCTTCATAACTAAAACTTTCCATTCCTCTTACTAGTTTTGTAGCCCTCTTCTGCACTCTCTCTAGTTCCATAATGTCCTTTTTCAGAAAGGGCGCCCAGAATTGAACAGCATATTCTAGGTGGGGTCTTACCATGGACCTGTAAAGAGGCATAATAATATCTTCCTTCCTTGAGTCAATACCCCTTTTAATACATGAAAATATCTTATTGGCCTTTGCAGCTGCCAGCTGGCACTGCATGCTACTGCTAAGTCTATTGTCTACCACTACTCCGAAATCCTTTTCATTAGTAGATTTCCCCAGAGAAACACCATTTAAACTATATGTTGCATTTTTATTATTATACCCAAAATGCATAACTTTACACTTGTCTATATTGAATCTCATTTGCCTGCCTAGTTACTCAATTTGTCCAAATCCTCTTGTAATGACGACACATCCAGTTCAGTCTTTATTACCTTACTTAATTTTGTGTCATCGGCAAACACTGATACATGGCTCGCTATGAGGTAATTAATAAATTAAAAAGAAGAGGACCTAGGACAGATCCCTGAGGTACTCCACTTATGACGTTTATCCAATTGGAGAACTTGCCATTTACTACCACTCTTTGCATTCTATCTTTCAGCCAATTTCTAATCCACACACAAACGTTTTCCCCTAGGCCTATTTCATTCAATTTGTACAGTAACCTTTTGTGTGGAACCGTATCAAACCTTGGCAAAGTCTAAATAGATCACATCAACTGCCGCTCCAGCATCTATATTTTTACTCACTTTTTCATAAAATGTGATCAAGTTAGTTTGACAAGACCTGGCTTTCACAAAGCCATGTTGGCTGCTGCTAATGATATTCCTGTTCAAGATGAATTCTTGAATATATTCCCTTAGAAACCCTTCAAACAGCTTCCCTACCACAGATGTCAAGCTTACAGATCTGTAGTTTCCTGACTGTGACTTTGATCCCTTTTTAAATATGGGCAGCACATCTGCTTTACGCCAATCCATGGGCACCATACCTGAAATAAAAGAATCCCTGAAAATCAAATATAATGGTCTGGCCAGGGCCTGGCTTAGCTATTTAAGTACCCATGGGTGTATACCATCTGGCACAGGGGCTTTGTCTACCTTAACGCCATTCAATTGTTTTAACACCTTTTCTTGTGTTAGCCATTCCCATGCTTGCTGTGACTGTTTCAGAAAACAAGGACCCAACATTATCAGACTTTACTTTTTTGCCATTAATGTATTTAAACAATTTTGTTGGGTTGCTCTTGCTCTCCTTAGCAATATTTTTTCATTTTCCAGTCTAGCTAATTTAGTAGCCTTTTCACAGGTTTTGTTGGCATTTTTGTATTCTGCATATGCCTCTGCTGATCCCTCAGCTTTATAATGTTTAAATGCTGCTTTCTTGTTATTTATTTCATGAATTACTTTACTATTTAGCCACATTGGTTTTAATTTGCTTCTTCTGTATTTGTTTCCAACAGGGATACATTTATATGTATATTTTTGCAATGTTATTTTGAAGGCATTCCACTTACCTTCTGTGTTTTTTCCTGAAAATATTCTATCCCAGTCATCGAGACCAAGGGATGAATTAAACCTGCTAAAGTTGACCTTTTTAAAATTCAGTGTTTTGGTGGAACCCATACCAAATTGCTTTTTTGAACTAATCTCAAAAGATACCATGTGATGGTCACTGTTCCCCAAGTGCTCCCTTACTTGGATGTTAGAGATAAGTTCTTCATTGTCAGTTATCACCAGTGGCAGCTTAAATCAGTGTCTTCCTTCAGAAATTTGTGGATACAAATGGAGCAGTAGATACTGGATGTTACATTCAACCTGAATTCTACAGATATGCGTGCGCGCGCACACACACACACAAAAATTGTGGTTGTGGTGCAAGTGACCAACATGGACTAAAAAGCACTTATAGGACTTGTAAGATGAAAAAATATTAGGGTTTTATTAAATCGCTGTTTTGGCTCCCTCACAAGCCTTTCCCAAGACAGCCTCACACATGCTAAAGCTGACTTAAATACAGAGCAGTTGAGTAGAATCACTATGTCAAAGCAATTAGCACACCCGTGTGGTGTATTTTAATTAGGCCCATAAGTGAGGTGTGTTATCCAAAAAATAAATATACAAAAGTATGGAAAACAATGAAGTAAATTATTCACAATAGATCCTGAGACTCCATATATGACTGAGAGAAATGTATCTAATCAAAATAAAACTAATTATGGAGCTTATGAACAGGTTTCTCCATACATATATAAATACATGAATGTGAAGTTTCTCCTTCCTTGTTATCTCTTTATCACTGGGGCAGTTTTGATAAAGATCCCTTTTGGGAACCAAGCCACAAATCTTCAGAATGTTATTAATCTAGTCCTGTAGACTTTATCTGACCAGAGGGCCGACAGTTGAACACACATGAATCATGGAATGCTTTGCAAAACATTTGTTGGGCACGCACTCCTTTTGAGTTCTGCAGCCAAAGGCTTTTAAGACAAACTGGGTTTTTGGCTTTTTTTCTATAAAACGGTAACTGGGTGTTTATGTGAGAAGGGGGGTTAGGTTTACATTTTTGCATGATGAGTCCCACATTTAACACACTCTCCTACTCAAACTAACAATTCTACTTATTGAAAACTTCAGCTACATGCTTCAAGGAATTTGCAAACAAAATAAGTCCGTAAGGAATCTTGACACAAAAAAGAAAATTAAATTCTGCTGCGCTCCACTCAAAGGTATACAGCAAAAAAGGAGAAAAGAAAGAAACGAAGAAAAAAAAAAGGAGGATAAACAATCACAATATAAACCAATAGGCAAATTTAAAAAATTAAAGAAAATAAAAATAATAGTAAATAGTCCACCGAAAAAGGGTAATCCTCACTGCTCGCTTCCAATGGGCTGGATTCCCACCAAGAAGAAAACTGAAAAACATAAAAAGACAAGCGCCGCAGAGGATCCTCTCTAAGTGCAGTATTCAGATGACTTGACCCTTCAGCAACACCATATAAGTGTAAAATCTTTGGAAATGTACTCACATTCTTCTGAGGCTATTTCCAGCCTCCAAGAATATTCACCTTTACTGGCTCATACCCCAGTCTGGTATCCTTGGCACAATTCCAATCTTGTTCCAAAATCAATATAAATGTGGAAGTGTCAGCCAGCACTGAGTAATTACAAAACCCAGCACTTCTTCTTAACACCACCTCTTATTTTTGATAATAAAAAAATGTATTGGCCCCAGACCAGACAGAAAAGGGGGAAAATATCAAATGACACCACTAACTAAATCACCCAGATAAACGCTGGATAAACTGATGAAAAAACTTTTTAATTAAAACATTTATAAAAAAACAAAAAAAAAATTTTTTCGTTAAAATAAACAATAAAATCAATCAAAATTAATGCTTGTTAATAAGACAAAAATAACATTGGCTTAATGCATTTCGTGGTACATGCCCACTTCATCAGAAGCCCAAAGTCTTTTTAAGGAATCTTGACAGCCCGTTAGGTAGCATTGCGAGTTGGTGATAAGCACAGTATTATTTTGTAATTTAGAGAGACATGTATTTAATGTTACAGGAATAAAAGCACTAACGAGTAAAATTAAGAGTTGGAAAGTCTGTTTTGATTTTTTTTATCATATAATATTTTTCTTTAATTGTAACTTTCCTCTTGCAAACATATCCTCTGAGTTGCATCCACTTTCATTAGAGTTAAAGGCCAAATTCTTTTTGCTGCAGGTTTTACTTGGTAAGCTAAAGAAAGACATCAAACCCTCATATATTCATTTCACAATGTGTTGCACACCCTCCTGGCACTCAGCAAGTTGCTGTTACCGTATGTTAAAAAGCCAACCTTAACAAATATACAGAAAACATAAATTCTAAAATTTTTAATATATTTCCCTTTGCAGGCTTAGACATTATTTACCTCTCATTCCATCCACTTGGAACACCTTCCACTGGTGACATCTCCAACAGATTCCATTGGCTGATTATAATCTTACTGGAAATGTTAGGGCAGTATCTCACACACAGCTCATTTGCACCAGAGGAATATCTAGTTAAAGTGGGCCCTGGTGCAAAATAATTGTGGGCCCCCACTTTAGTCTAGACTACTGAAAATTCACAAATATTTTTCGATTTTCAATATTGAGTGGGCCCTTACAGTTAGTGAGCCATGTTGCTTTACAACAGTGGGAGTTCATGCCATTAGATATGTTAATTGCTGTGCATAAAACATTATCACACTTAAACTGCTGTCTTGGAAAGATATTGTGCTTGCTTTTAGTGGGTAATTTTAAAGGAGCAGTAAACTTTTTTATGAAAAAATATATATTGTAGGGATTTTCCTATCGAGTAAAATAATGGTACTCCCACTGCCGAGAGATGTATATTTCCAGAGTTATTACAGTTTAAACCCATGTTTCTTTACATTAGCAGTGCCCTCTAGTGGTCAAATTCTAATTAGATTTCCTGGTAGATTCTAATGGAGCGGAAAGTCAGAAAAGTAAGAGACATATAGTTCTCCATAGAATGTGATAGAAACTGCCTGTCACTTCCTGTCAGTTATAACTATCAGGAAGTAAACATGGTAAATTCACTTCCTGATTATTTAAACTGCTATCATTTTTGAATAAAACTTCTGACAGCGATGGGATTTACTTTGTTTTATTCAGCAGGAAATGCTCTGTAAAATATGTGTTTTCATAAAAAAAAAGTTTACTGCTCCTTTAAAACAATCAGGGATCAGAAACTGTAGAAATTTCATTGAGCTAAATAAGCAGTCTGTTTGTTGGAAATGTCAGTGTACAATTTAACACTAAGGAGCAGTGGAGTATTCAACACATTGCTTCACAATAAGTTATAAACTGTTCCATCTGGTCCTTGAAGGGCTATTGAATTTGCAGTACTCTGTGGGAATTTTTATATACATTTGACATTGAGGTGTTATATTTCGTAAAAGTGCAACTTATTTTTGATTTTTAACAAAATAATGATTAAAGGAAAAAAAAATACTGCTTTGAAAGGGAGAAAACTGAATAACCCATTCTGATATATATATATTTATTTATATTTATTTTTCCCTTTGAGCTTTAGCAAAAATGACAGCCCATCCAATAAGTTTAAAGGTATTTTTTTACCACAGGATAGGATTGCAAGGGAAACGGTACACAGTGCACCTTAACCGTATGAGTGCCGAAAGGTGTATAACGCATTTCTGCAATATGTTTCATACCTTTCTGGTATTCAAAGGGTAGAAATACATTCCCTTCAGCTATTCTGCCACCACAGGGATCAATGAAATACAGTCTTATTTCATATAATGTTTATATTGTGAATGGATCAAAAGACTCTACAGTTCATAAAATGTCTCCCACCAGGGCTGGAAACACAATACCAGTTGAGATGTTTATATCTTATTATTAAGTACAGAAGCAATTAATATAACTCACTGAAATGTTTACTTTGTTTTTAATCTATGTACAAAATTAACCCTTTGAATGCCAGAGGAGTACACAACACATTTCTTTGCAATGCGTTGCATACCCCTCTGGCACTAAAAGGTTAACCCTTTGAGGAGCAGAGGTATGTGAAATACATTGCTTTGCACTGTGTTGCACTCTCCTTTGATCTTTAAAGGATTGGGTTTAAAGTGGAGCGTACAATTACATATGCATTATTTAAAATAAAAAATGTATATATAGAATCGTTGTGGGTGAAAGCACTCACTCTAACAGATTTGGTGCCCAGGTGCATATTACCGAAAGGATAAGACAGCCTTAATAAAGAGGGCAGCGCCAGTGGGACTTTTGAATGGTAAAAACGTGAATTGTATTTGGTCAACATTTTGATCCACAGTCTTCAGAAAGGTCCCTGTATGGACTGAAACATTGACCTAATAAAATTCACTTTTTTTGCCATTCAAAAGTCCCATGGGTGCCACCCTCTTTATTAATGCTTATATATATAAATAGATGTATAAAAGAACAACAATGCAAGTGGCGCTAACGTGAGATAGGTACCTCTATGTTCATATACTATCAGTAAATAATATTTAATTATTGTGTCAGTGCGCTATATTTTCAGTGGTCTGGAAGTGGACAGACTGCAACAAACACTAGAAATATTCAAAATAAAGGAAAAAGCGCTCAAAATAATGACTCAGAGCGCTTTTTCCTTTATTTTGAGTATAGAACCCTTTAAGTCCTCCAGTATTTCCATATTGCTTCTACTGCTCCATAAAGCCACTCTTTATATCTCCTTATGATTGTTTTCCATAAGTTACACGTTTCTTTCCTTCACGTTGATATTTCTCACTGTCATTGTTCTATGTCCTCAAATTATCTGCACTTACGTCGGCCAAAGTTTGCCCACCTCTCTAGTACAGAAGAGGGAAGCACAGCCGAGCGCTCCCACCTACCCTTTTTTGGGGGTTAAATGGTTTTCAATCCCTTTTCCTAAACTCAAAGGCAATACATTCCTATGTACATGAGCTACGGTGCTGTAAACTTGTAAATACAAGCAGTGTGTTGTGGGGTGGATTTTATTGCAAGGGCAGGTGGGTTATTAGTTGAATAGTAAAACATTGGGAGGGAAATTAAGCACAGAATGTCATGTAAAATAAAAGAAAAAAATAATGCAAATGCATAAGGAATTGAAGGATGTGTTTGTGTCAGTATTTGGTATGCGCGACCCCCATTTTCTGTAAATGATCTATTCCATTACTTTTATCCATGTACAATATTCCTCTTTATATCTTTCCCAGCCAGGTAATGGCATGGGAGAAAATTTTAATAACAAAAAGTGAGAAAATAATTGAGCATGTGGAATAAATTTTTATATTCCCAGTAAATGGTGTGTGTGTGGTTTATTGGGGTGCTAAGTGGGATATTTGGAAGAAAACACTGTTCCAGTGTGAATCATCACTTGAAAATACTTTGAACAATAGTGTACCTACCAAACAATGCACTAATTGCATTTAAAGTAATCTCATTTCCCAAGTTCTTCTGCCGATATGAACTATTAGATATGCTGCACAGTAATTTGCTTCTTAAAGAATATGTAAAGTTGAAATGCCTATGTGTATTACTGTTTTGGTTTTTTTTTGTTTTATACCTTAGAAGTCGGAGCCCTGCTGAAGCCAAGTCTGAGTAAAGGGGGAGGAGTAGAATTTATAATATACCACTATCCCTGCTAAAGCAAAGATTGGAGGCATGAAGTTTTGGGAGCTGTCTCCCTCCAGCCCCTGTGCACCAAAACGGTTAATATATGTTAGATAGTATACCAAGAGTTCAGGTCTGTGTATACTGTACAAATTTTCACTGTTTACAACACTCACTTTCATTCATGTCTACACACCATTTAGCTGTCAATGCAGAATGGCATGTCTGTTTTACTGCAGGGCACAATGTGGTATGGCACAGATGGTGGTGAAGGCCCTGCTATTGAGATTTTACAAGCTAAAGAATATGTTTTCAAACGTGAACCTGAAAATCTGTACAGTAGATGAGGTCCAAGTATTTCCTCATTCCTCATACACTTGTACAGATTTAATTATTCTTCAGTGGACGAGTCTTTTTGATAAATCCATCTATAGTGAAAATATCCTTTAACCAGTGTATCCTAACCCTTCTTCAGGGACACTAACACGTATTTCTTTAGGATTTCCCTGTTTGAGTACAGGTGAGTAATTTAATTAGCTCACCTGTACTCAAGCAGGGAACTCCTAACAACAGGGCCTGTTAGGCCCTGAAAATAGGGTTGGATGTTGAGAACCTGTGAGCTAGAGCAGTATGCTCAACTCCAGATCTCAGGAGACACCAATGGAATAGGTTTTATGGATATCCCTGCTTAGCCACAAGAATATCAGTCACAATGACTGTGCTACTGATTACTCACCAATAATCCAGAAGGAATATCCTTAATACATGACCAGTTGGCGTATCCAGAGAAACAGTGCCATTGAGAATTACTGCTGTAGAGGTGTAGTTTAAATTATTTAAATAAAAGGTATGAGTTGGATGCTTTGATGCACAGTTGAATAAATATGTCCCAAAGCTTGAGGAAAGGAGATTAGAACAATTATTCTAATTGTTAGGAATTTGCAGTTGTCAAAGGGTGAACTGATGAGGGATTTACATCTTATGTGGAACACAGGAACCATGGAGTAAAGCATTTTCCTACAGGAGGGCTGGGACACTTTTTTTAAAAGACTTTCAGAGGCAGCTACTCCCTGTCTGCTTCACTCTATCCCCACCAATCTAATCCATTCTTAAGAGTGACCTTCATGGAGTGTGCATGGGCAAAGATACTCCTCCTTTTTTTGTCTGGATGAGGTTGTGTAATCCCCCGTTAAGTGGGTTCGTATCACTGACCTCCATTGTAAGTTTGAAACAGAGCACAGACTTAAGGGACCTGTTAGAAGATGGCTTGCATTATCAGCCCTCTCCTCTCACTTTCTGCTTAGCAAGTCTGACCAGACCTTTGTGTGCGATATAGGAGACTGAAGAGGGCAAGCTTTCCTGTATTTGAGTGCGCAGGTCCTGTGATCATGTCCATGTCTGTTTGCCAGGTTTCCAGTATCTGTAGTACTTTGGCTGGACTGCCACTCTGTACAAATTTGTACATCTTTGTCCCACTACCCCTCTCCTTTACCAGGGGGATTTTCATTTAGTTTAATTCATTTTAATTTCACTTGCATTAATTTAATTTTTAATTATTTTACTTTCAATTGATCTCATGTTCGTTCACTTTCATTCATTTCAGTCTTATTTAATCTTTTTTTAACTTATTCTATATTTTCTTTCTTTTAATTTGTGTTTAATGCTTCTTTGATAGGAGCGGGCACAAACGGCGGCTATGTTGAATTGGGACACAGACTGTATTAGGGACTCTTTGTTCCACCAGTTGCACTCTTGTGTTGGGTAAGGAGGCTTATTGAGCTTTTGAACCACATAACGCTGGCCCGGCTGCATGGCTGTAACTTGGTCCTCTTTGCATACTTTCACCAAACACTACCATGTCAATATCTTGGTCATGGCTGAGGCCAGCTTTGGCTGGAAGGTCCATCAGGCAGTCTGTTCTTCTTTTCCTAGTGCCAGTTGCTGTTTAGCAGTTTTTTTTAGCCCTGTTGGCTCTTCTTTGGTGTGTTGTGCTAGTTCAGTGTCCGTTGACTCTTGTTTGGTGTGCTAGCTCATTGTCCCTTGACACTTGTTTTTGGGTTATTCAGATCCTGAATAGTCCTAGGGAACTCTGTTATCATGGGGACATGTGAGAGATCTTATTCTCCTTCACCTCCCCGGGGATCTTAGCTTTGGTGTATCCCCTTTGGACCTGTGGTTCATATTGGATGTAAGATAAAATAGGATTTTAGTGTTCTTACCTTTTAAATCCTTTTCTCTTTAGTCCATATGGAACGCAGTTCACCCACCCTGAGGAAAAAAAACGTTTCCTGTGTTAGTTTCCTAGGTAGAGGAGCCCTCTTAGGGTCTTAGGGCTCGATTCAAATGTTGGCGTTAAAACCAACGTGAAGAAAAAAAGTGCCTTCACTCGTTAAGCAAGACCAGGTAACGTGAGATTCAAATCTTCCTTACCCAGAAAGGCTAACGAGCGATAACCAACAAAATACACGTTAACCTTAAACCTGCGTCGCATAGAAAATCTTACCTAAAAACACACGATAAAAATGTTACCTAGCACCACAGCCAATCACAGCACTGCAAAGTATCAAGTTCAGTCAGAAAATCCAAAACCCACGTCGACAGTTCTGAACAGCTTTCTCTGTGCTTCCCTACCCAGCCACTAGGGGAACACAGAGATGGCTTTCAGCACCATGGACAGCTTTGAATGCCATAGGGATGTGCACTGCTCACCCCTGTGGCATTCAAAGGGTTACAATCAATAAAACTAGTACACCAAGCACTAAACAATGCCCCCTTCCACACCCCCACACCCCCCCTTAGTATGTCACATATATTGCATATATGTGACATACTAACCCCATCTACATCCACCTCATGGACTTCTATGTAGTGGACAAATCTGTCTTTTATTCCACAATTAACCCTTTGAGTACCAGAGAATTGCTTAGCATGTTTCCTACCCCTCTGGTACCCAAAGGGTTAATAGGCAAGGTATGGACTACATACCTTGCCTGTATATATGTGTGTGTGTGTGTTTTAAACTTTTTTTTATTAAAATACTATTATTAGACATTAGTTTAAATTAGCTCTCATTCATTTTTAACCCCCTACCTCCTGTGTCCCATTGCTATTAGTACTTTTGCTCCACTCTCCTTCAAACAGAGAGTGGAGCAAAAGTACTAATAGCAATGGGACAAAGGAGGTAGAACATTATAAATGGATGAGATCTAAATTAACCCTTTGAGTGCCAGAGTGGTATGCAAGCAATGCGTTGCATACCACTCTGGCACTCAAAGGGTTAAAATAGAACCGAGGGAGCAGGCTGCACTGTGACTGCAGTGCTTCCCTCATCTTCATTCATGATAACTTCCATTGCTGCGGGTGGCTGTGAAGCCCGCAGCATAAGAACAGCCTGTGCACTAGAGAGGCATTGGAGAAAGCGGAGGAGGGGAGAGAGACATAGGAGGAAGCGGGTGGTAGGCTTGTATTTGCTGCCCGCTTCCTCTGATACCGCTCCTCTCGCGTTGGCATTGTGCCCGGCTGCCTGGCTCACTTTGTACAATTCGTCCCTTCTCACAATGCGTTGTACAGGGTCGCCCCATGGATCATCTATCATTTTGGATAGATGATCCATGGTATGGGGGGGCTATCAGGAGAGGTCCTGGTGCCCCCCTTTGAGGTCTGATGGTTTCATAAACCATAAAAGAGCATATAAGCTATGTTGCACATAGCTTATTTGCGCTTAACGTTATTAAAGGGCAATTGTTGGCCTCATGGTAGGGAGGTGTCATGAGGGGTCATGACATCCCCCTTGAGGTCTAATGTGTATATGTTTAATAACAATGTTTAATAACAAATGTTTAAAACACACACACACACACACACATATACAGGCAAGGTATGTAGTCCATACCTTGCCTATTAACCCTTTGGGTACCAGAGGGGTAAGAAACATGCTAAGCAATTCTTTCCTACCTCTCTGGTACTCAAAGGGTTAATTGTGGAATAAAAGACAGATTTGTCCACTACATGGAAGTCCATGAGGTGGATGTAGATGGGGTTAGTATGTCACATATATGCAATATATGTGACATACTAAGGAGGGGGGTGTGGAAGGGGGCATTGTGTAGTGCTTGGTGTACTAGTTTTATTGATTGTAACCCTTCGAATGCCACAGGGGTGAGCAGTGCACATCCCTATGGCATTCAAAGCTGTCCATGGTGCTGAAAGCCATCTCTGAGTTCCCCTAGTGGCTGGGTAGGGAAAAGCACAGAGAATGCTGTTCAGAACTGGCGACATGGATTTTTACTCTTCCTCCAGTGCTATTCTCCAAAAAAAATAGGCGTTAGATTTCTGGAGAGAAATATTGCAATTTAACTTGCGTTAGCCCTAACTCCAACATTTGAATAGCTTTTGGCGTCGCTTGTACATTATCCTCTATGGGTGAGATCTTGCTGTTCTGGCGACAGGCGACGTGTGTTTCAGAACTGTAGTCGCTTCTTACTAGTGGAACATTTGCATTGCTCAGTTGATGTTAAAAGCAGCGTCGACAGTTTTTTCTGGCGACGCCAACATTTGAATCGAGCCCTTAGTCCATGGAGATTTTCTTTTCTTCCTACCCACTTAATTTCCTTTATTGTGGCTCTATGTCACATGAATTAGGGAACTCTGGTATCATGAGGATATATGAGATGTCTTTTTCTCCTTTCCCTCCCTGGGAATGCTAGCTTTGGTATATCCCCATGGTGCCTGTGTTTCATATTGAATGTAAGATAAAATAGAATTTTAGTGTCCTTTCCTGTTAAATACTTTTTTTCTTTAGTCCATATGGAATACAGGTCTCCCACCCAGAGAAAAAAAAAACTTTCCTGTCTTACTTTCCCAGGCAGAGGAGTACACTTAGGATCTTAGTCCTGAGAGATTTTATTTTCTTCCTTCACACTTAATTTCCTTTATTGTGGCTCTTTGTCGCATGAATTCTAGATGATTGTAGGTGGGGGGGGGGGGGTTGAGCTGGAGAGAAGGAGGGAGTCTCCACCCCAAAGATCCTGTCTTTTGTGATATGCCCTGCCCTCCAGGAGGAGGGACCCAACCCCATAGTGGTACCTGTGTTCCATATGGACTAAAGAGAAAAGGATACAACAGGAGAGAACACTAAAATCCTATTTTTTACATGCTTACTATATTTGTACTGAAATTATGATGCAGTCTTTTTAAGTTTAGGTGCCCGTGGCCATTTTGGATTCATTGACCTTGCATGCATGGGGCATATCTCATCTCCAACTGATCGCAGGAGGTTCAGAATGTGCTTATATTGATTCAGGTGACCAGCTCTGCATAGCTATTACCTGTGGGACCATTTTCAGGATTCAGAGGGCTGCCATTTTGGAACTGCTGGAGAGCCATATTTTTATTTTTTGCAAAGAAAAGCCTACAATCCCCAGAAGCCACTGTTTCCCAGGTTTTCCTGTTATGGAAGAGGTGGTCTTTGATTAACCCTCTTCCTGTTGTCTTGCCACACGCTGCACAGAGGCTGGCCTCTGCTTCCTTCCTACCAATGTAACCCCTTTCAGTCAGATAAGTACTTCTGCATACTTTTGAGTACTTTTCACAAATATTTTTGCTATTTAAAGTATCTTTGGTCTTCTATGGGATTTTTTTCTGACCATGTCAGAACCGAGCGGACACATAGGCAAGTTCAAGGCTAAGGATTCCGGGGTCCCCCTAAGCCCTTTAACCCACCGCTTCTTATCCAGACTGGGCCTCCTAGGGAGTATTCTGATACTTTGTGTCCCTCTTGCACTGTGGCCCCTACACCACCTCCAGAGCCCTCTTCTGAACAGGAACCATTATGGTTTAAGGCTCTAATCTCTTCAGTCACCTCTATCCCCTCCTCTATTCAAGTGGTCCTAAACTCTTGGTCTGTGGGACACCCTACACCCCCTCATTAGGCATTCAGTCCTGTATTTGAGGTTAATTCTGAGCATGCTGGGGGTTCCTCTTCTAAGAAAAGAACGAATGATAGAGATTACTTGGATTTGTTTCTGTCATTGAGGGTTGTCTATGAAGGTGACTATAGTCTCTTGGCTGAGGGTCTTATTCATTTGGTCCTTTAGACACTTTGGGTCTCAGAGTCTTCCGACTCCAACTCTTTTTACCCTATTAGTTTCCAGAGATGCAAAAAGGAGGTATCTATATATCCTCATCATCATTCTTTAGACCAGGATCTCCTGGAAGGATGGATGATGTCTGACAGATTACGTTTTCCTAACAAGCACATTTCTAATTTGTATCCTTTTTCAGATGATTCCTTAATGCAGTGTGCTACCCCCTGCATGATCCCCCATTCTCTTGCCATGCCTCTGGCAGATGTTGTCGCCCTTAACCCTTTGAGTGCCAGAGAGGTATCCCTGTCTGGCACTCAAAGGTTAAGGATCAAGCAAATAAATGCTTGGATTCTCCTGAGGATGAACATTTCTGTCAAGGGTGCCGCCTTTAAACCTATTTTTGAGACTGCCTGGGTCACTAGAGCTGTGGCTATCTGGAATGAACCACTTTTGGACGACATCCATGGGGATGTTCCCAAGGATTAACTGTTGGCGTTACTCGCCAAAATCCTTTAAGAGAATGCCTAACTTATGGAAGTGGCCTTTGATGTTTCCAGCTTCCGTGTATCCCGTGGCTTCTGTGCTCCACATTAGATAAAAGAAAAAATAAGAATTTACTGAACTTTTCTCTTGGTCCATGTGGAACACAGGTCTCCCATCTGGAGAAAAAAAATGGTTTGAATCCCCCTGCAGACGGGTCCTCTTGGGTTCTGTGTTCAGGGGATTTCCTTCTGCTTCTTTCTTGCTTTATCTTACCTTTGCTATACTTTAAAAGTGAGTGTAGTAGG
Organism: Rhinophrynus dorsalis; assembly: GCA_037306005.1. Lineage (NCBI taxonomy): Eukaryota > Metazoa > Chordata > Amphibia > Anura > Rhinophrynidae > Rhinophrynus > Rhinophrynus dorsalis. The sequence goes on from CM074719.1 coordinate 272,247,645, forward strand.
GGGAGGTTAAGTGGAGAAGAGGGAGACTCCACCTCAGAGACCTTTTATTTAGAAGTGCCCTGCCCTCCCATGTTTCCTGGGTGTGCTCACCAAAATCCTCTTTTAAAGGTTGTCCTGGCTATGTCTGTGCCTAAGGTAGACATAGGCAAGCTACAAAGTTTTTGGGGGTCCCCCTCCTAACTCCTTTAACCCATTGCTCCTCATTCCAGATTGGCCCTTCTACTAGGAATTTCTCTGGTACTTTATGTTCCTCTTGTTCTGTGGCCCCACATGGCTCCCAGGGTAATCTATTAATAAACAATTGCTTGAATGGATTAAGGACTTAATTTCATCTATGAGTGGTATCCCTTCCTCTATTTAAGGTATTAAAAACTCTTGGTGTCAGAACCCCCCCCCCCCAAGAAGTTACAGCCATTTCAGAGGGAAATTTTTCTGTAGTAGGGACTCTGATGAAAATTTCAATTTGTTGTTTGCTATCAGTTGTTCCTTTGAGGAAGACCCTGGTTCTCCTGCTGAGTGTCTCATCCAAGCTGTCCTTGAATCTCAGAAGGTCTTTAAGGGCTCAGATTCCAGTTCAGACACTTTTTCCTCTTCACCATTTCTTAGACCAGGTACTCCTGGACAAATGGAGGATGCCTGACAAGGTTGTTCCTTCCCACGCATCTCACTCTCTTGTATTCTTCAGATGCTAACTCCCCCCCCCCCCCCACACACACACACACAGAGGTAGGCCCTATATTGTTCTGCCTTTCCTACAATACAACCTTGCTACTTGTGGATGCAGCAGCCCTTAAGGACCAGGTGGGTAAGCACCTGGATTCTCAACTGAAGGTAGACCTTTCAGCTTCTGGTGCCATGACTGTTTGGGGGAAGTGAGCCACCTTTTGGAAGATGTGCCTAAGGAGGATATTGTTATGGCTGTCTCTAAGATCCTTAAGATGGATGAGTATCTGAGAGAAGCTGCATTTACTGTGTTTTATAAGTCATTTTAGAAGGGTACCGCATAGACTTCAAGTGCCTTTCTCCTGTTTCTTCATGTCCAGAGTTCTTCACTATGCCAAGCGGAGTACCCTTTATGTCAACACTGTCTCTTCCCTGGTAGATATGCAGGTTTTGGTACCTGTTCTTTCTCACTAAAGGTTCATGGGTCTCTATTCCAACCTCTTCATAGTTCCAAAAAAAAAAAAAAAAAGACAGTGACTGTTGTTCCATTCTGGACTTGAAGCTCTTCTACCATTTTCTTCTTGCCCTCAGGTTCGGGATGGAGTCCTTGTGCCCCATCATCAATGCCATGTGTCCAGGGGAGTTTCTGCCCTTCCATGCAGATCAACGTTTACTAGGATTTGCTTTTCAAGGCCATGCTTTTCAGTTCATCACCCTTCCGTGTTGGCCTCCGGTCCAGGTCTTTACAAAGGTCATGACAGCTCTGGCTCCTCGCATCCATTCTGTAGGCATTTCCTTGACTCCCTATCTGGACTACTATTTCCTAAAGGCCCCTATGGTGAAGGCTCTCTGCCTTCAGATTCAAACTTGTGAGACTGTTCTGGAACAGTGCTGTTCGGTTTCTCAATTTCAAAAAATCTTCTCTGTTTCTGTCCAAGGTACTTCTCTTTCTCAGTATGAGATTCAACACTTCTCTGGGGTGGGCCTGCCTGCCAGAAGGCAAGAATCTGTTGTTTCCTTACCAGGTGCCTCAGTTGAATTTTTTAGGTGCAATATCACAGTGGCCTGAAATTGTACAGTGGCGCTGTTGCTACACCATCCTATAGACAGCTCTGGTCCCGGGAGCAGAGTTGTCCATAGGATGGTATAGCAACAGCACCACTGTACAATTTCAGGCCACTGTGATATTGCACCTAAAAAATTCAAATTTGAGCTGTAATAACTTTTGAATAAAACACCTTTCAGCAGTGGGAGTACCCTTGTTTTAGTCCGGGGAATAAACCCTACAGTATATTTTTTTTTTTTACATTTTAAGTATTACTATCCCTTTAAGTCCAAATTTCAGCTCTTTTGCAGACGTGTATTGCCTTATTGCCAGATGTGTAGATGTTCATGCAAGAAGTAGCTCATTCCTACACAGTCTCTTGGGATGTCACTCCTCTGTGAAACTTGAACTTTGTTCCAGGAGTGCTTCAGAAGTCTGCTTTTGAGCATCAGTTTTCAGTTTATCTGCATTTCTTGATGCCTGCACTTCTTGATACCCAAGACAGCCTTTATGCTGGCTAATGTGTTTGTTCAACGAGTAGCCAAAATTCAGGTTTTGTCTTGTAAACCTCCCTTTCTGGTTTTTCACTTTGATATGGTGGTTTTGCAGACTGCTATAGGATTTCTCCCTAAGAATGTCTACAAGTTTCTCATTAACCAGGAGATTGTTCTTCCTTCTCTCTGTCCTGTGCCATCTAACAGACAAGAGCTTATTCTTTTGGATGTGGTTAGGTGCCTGTAGTACTGTTCATCGTATGCATCCTTTTCAGAAATCTGATTCATTTATCTTGAGTGCCCTCGTGTGGGCCAGGCTGCTTCAGAGGCAATAGTGGCTTCTTGGATTAATGCTGCCATTTGTCAGGTTTATGTTTAAAAAAAAAAAGCTGCTGCCCTTTCAGGTCCTGGCTTATTTTGCCAGAGAAAAAGATCCCCTGCAAATGGGGGAGAAAAATAAATACTCAAATACGCACTCCCAAAGAAAAATTCTCCTGGAATCATACATTCAAAGATTCCAGAACCAAAGCAAAGGGACAAACTGATATACGAACTGAAATCCTACCATTTATTGAGTCACGTTAAAAAAAGAAAAGATGGGAGGAAAGGGGCACAAGAAGAAAAATATAATCACAGTAATGCGCTTACAGCCACATGGGTAGTGGAAAAGTAGAGTAACTGATGGGAATTTCAGGCAATCTCTTACCAAGCCCATATGGCTCCACCTAAATTTATGAATAGGGAATCTGCTGGTTCAATCAATTCTGGTCATAAATGGCATGAAGGAGCAAACAGTACTCCTAACAGTACTCCTAATCCGCACAGCAGATGGGTCCTGTGGTGGATAAATAAATTGGTTCCATTAAAAATAGGGTGACCATAGTGCATACTTAATACACTCATTGATATATTATAATAATGAAATGTGTAGAATGTAATATGCATCAAAACAAAGCCCACTTGTGCCTATAATCATAGTGGTTAATTTAGCCTGTGAGATGTTGTCAAAGGCGAAGTGTTTCTTCTCTTAATGAGTTCCCAGAGCATAAGTGGTAAATGACAGTTTATTCATTTGGGTCAGGTAGAAATGTATAATCGTCTTAATTTTCTGACAACCAAAATTAGAGCCAACTAAAATTTTTCAGTTTATATGTTTTTCACTTTATTAGTTCGGCATCAATCAGAACTTAAATTGGTAAATAGTTAACGGTTTTGTTAGTACAAGCGGGCTAGCTGTTGATGTGTAAATCATGTGATTTCATGACAGCCTGTGTTAGAGCTAGCTAAATTTATTAAATACATATGTGGAGGAAAAAATGATATTTTCCACTTCTTAAATTAATGTATTACACTCAAGTAGGGGAAAAGTCTTACAGTATGCTGAATTCACGTGTTAGGTATACCATAACTGAATGGGACACATTATCATTATCAGTTTGAGACCTCCATTCAAATAAGTACTTTAAAACCGCTATTAAGGCAAAAAAGACCAACAATCATTAACCATGTCTGAATTATGTATCCTTCAATAAGTATTCTATCAGAATGGCAAAAGAGCGTAGGCCTAAAAAATTCACGTAGTTCCAAAACACTGCATCGCACCTTTTTTTTACCTTCCCACGCGTCCAAATCAGTCGATAATTAGCATATGATATGTCAAGTTCAAAGAAAAAAAAGATAATGGTTGACGTTATCGAGCGACACTGAACGTTGTCAAGACAAGGTCAAACTCACAGCCAATCACAACACACCAAAGTATCAACTACATTCAAATGCACCTATCTATCTATATCAAAAATAATTGACATTGCTTGTCTGGGTTTTGAGTTTTTGCGAGCTAGAGCACAGGACCCAGGAGTGGAGGATAGCCATAGAGAGAGAGAGAGAGGAGAGTACATTTGAGTAAGGTAGAAGGCGTTGGGAGCGGAGAGAGCTGGAACATTTATATTGACACATAATACACCATGTGACATCTTGCATACAAGCATAAAAACACACACACATCATTTTTGTTTTGCACACATGCACAACGTTAGTTTTTATTTTAACAATGTGATTGAGTGAGTGCGCGGGAGTGAGAGAAAGTGGGTGTCATTGAGCGTGTCTGTGAGAGCCTGTGTGAGTGCCTGAGTGTGAGTTGATGTGTGAGGGCAGGGAGAGAAGGATAGAGAGAGATAGGGAGTGTCACAGGAGAGGAGCAAGGTAAGGAGGGCATCCCCCGTCAGGGAAGGACTGAAAGAAGGAGACTAGCTGGGCGGAGAGTTACACGGAGGCCAAGGACAGTTTTGCCAGTAGGACAAGTGGTAGATACTGGAGAGCACCCCACACAGTCAGGTTCAGAGCATGTAGGGTTTGAAAGCCAGAGCTCTGACACATCACAGGCTAGTGCTGATGAGGAGAGGCTGCATTACATTCCTACGAGGAGAATAGGGTCCTCGTACAGAGCATAATTGAGAGGGAGAGCATACTGTACCCAGAGTCAGTGGTTTGGGTGCTAAGAAGGTCGCCTGGTGTCAGGTGCTCAGCAGAGTCAACGATGTCAGCATCTGCAAGTGCACCATGGAGTCTATAAAGAAATGGTGATTGCAAGAGGTGTGTGACGCACAACATGGGAGAAGTTGCCATGTATGCCCGAGGCACCGTAGGTGGTCCCCCCTGTCCACATCAGCTTCAACACCTGGGAGGAGATGCTGTGGCACAACATGTCTTCAGTGACTCTTGAGATGGTCCATGTAGGATGTTACACTGGCAAGGACAGCACCCTTCCATAACTACAGACCACAAAACCCTCATACTTCATACAGCCCATCACAGTGACACCTGAACACATGGACAACATTGATTCCCACAAGTTCGCCAACACAGCACTTAGTGGGTTCAAACAAGGACAGAATACTGAACAATCCAAGCAGAAATGGGAAGGGTTCAGCAGGACAAATCCTGTCCAAGCACACGCTTAACTCCCCCTCTGCTGTGTTGATCATTATACCCATTCCATACAATGAGTGTCATAACATTATCATATGATGCTCTGTTATGGTACTCCACAGTGTTAAACATGTAGCCACAGGGAGGTCAGCACCGAACCCCTTGAGTGCTAGAGGGGGTACCCCTCTGGCACGCAGATGGTTAACAGGACAAACACAACACAACAGGGTTACATTGCACAGGTCCACATGAGTCAGTTCACACATCACAATTATAATGGTACAAACAGATTGCAACACATAGGCCTTGAACTCAACAAAACTAGGGCCTCTAAGCAAATTAACGCAACCTTGAAAAACGATGACAACTAAGTAGAAACAATGTCAACAAAACATACAGGCAAAGCAAAACCAAAAAAAACACATAAGCTTTGGTTATCATATGTTTTCCGAGCAGAGGCATAACTAGAAGCCACGGGGCCCTGGTGCAAGAATTGCCATGGACCCCACCTCCACATTGCCCCCCATCTCCACATTGCCCCTTCCACAATGCCCCTCAATCTCCACATTGCCCCTCCCGCAATGTTCCTCAATCTCCACAATGCCCCACAATCTCCACATTGCCCCTTCCACAATACCCCCAATTTCCACATTGCCCTTTTCACATTGCCCCCATCTCCACATTGCCCTCCAATCTTCACATTGCCACTTCCACAATGCCCCGCAATCTCCACATTTCCCCTTCCACAATGCCCCCCAATCTCCACAATGACCCTAAATCTCCTACCTCCTTGGTGGTCCAGTGGCAGAGGACAGGTCTGTGCCTCCTTCTACACATACCTTTTCTCCTGCACAGTCCTCTTCAGTAATGAAGAGCGCTGGGAGATGATGTCATCTCCCAGCGCTCTGCTTTACGAAAGTGCCGGTCTGCTGGAGGGAATACTGATCTCCCTCCGGCAGACCGGCACTCTCGTAATGCAGAGCCACAGCGATCTGCATTTCTTAATTGCAGGCATCAGGATAGGGGGTCGCAGGGGGAGGCCGGGCCCCTGGAGTGACGGACCCCTATAGTTACGCCACTGTTTCCGAGGAGTGCGCAAGGCCCTATTGTTTTTGCTTTCGATGCTTGTGTTCTACATGCGATCAGTTTGTTTCGGTAGAGCTTTGATGGTTAAGCTGTGGTTATCATATGTATCCTGAAGAATGGGGATGTAAAGGAGCTATTTCTTGCCATCCACAGTCTTCAGGATTCAAATGATAACCAAAGCTCAACTACTCTAGGTTGCTTACATTAATGTACAGGATCCTGTCAAGCTCCTCAATCATTCTTTGCCAGGCTGGTATCCCATGCATTACATACCATCCTGGCACTCAAGGATTCATAGAAACAAAGAAATTGACAGCAGATAAGAACCATTTGGCCCATCTGGGGCTAGATTCTATTGCAGATGATAAATGTTAATACCTGTTTTAGCAAACATTTTCCTATTTAAGTCTATGGAGAGAACTGGAGATAAAAGCAGCAGCTGCAATAGAATCCAGCCCCTAGTCTGCCCATTTTCTTACTGTTAAACCTCAAACCTTATTTGGTCCTTGGTCTTATGTTCAGGACAGCCTTATGCCTATCCCATGCATGCTTAAATTCTGTCGCTATATTAACTTCTACCTCTTCTGCTGGTGAACTGTTCCACTTATCTACTACCCTTTCAGTGAAGTAAAACTTTCTTACATTATGACTAAACCTGTGTCCCTCTAGATTTAGACTATGGACTCTTGTCCTAACATTTTTACTCCTTTAAAATGTACTTCCCTCCTGCACTTTGTTGAATCCCTTCATGTAGTTGAATGTTTCTATCATATCATCTCTTTCTCTTCTCTCCTACAACCTATACATGTTCAGATCCTTTAGTCTATCCTGACATTTTTTTTTCCTGTAAACGAGTCACCATTTTAGTAGCCCTTGACACTTGACAGTGTCCACGTCATCTTGTCATAGCTGAGGTTAATAATCACACCATGTCATTTCCCCACACAGGATCCATGCCTGCAGCACAGCAGGAGGACAGTGAAGAGGAGGAGACATATGACAACCCTCCCTTCCAGTGACATACCCCCTGAGAAGGAGAGTCCACAAGCATAAGGTCTACATCCCCACCAACAACCGTGGAGTTCAGCCTGCCAACCATGACTGGAACATACTGGATGCCCCCTGGGTGGTGGATGCCTCCGTCCACCACCCCTACCATCGAGAAGGCACTGGATGCCGATCATGGTGACTACATCACATTATGGGGCATATGGCCCCACTGCAAGACTACAGCCACCCATGTGGATGCAGCCTCAGCAGGAGCCCACCTGTGACCCTACACCCAGCTGGGAAGGATCCTGATACCAGTGGCCACTGTAAGTCCCATGGCCACTTGACTCTGAACACTTGGGCCTAATCAGAGACCCACAGCACCCCCAACAACAGGAGGAGTTCACACCCCTACCACATATTCAACCAGAGGGCCAGCCATCCATGGCAAGTTCTGAGTCCATAGATGTGGCAGGGGCACAGGCATCCATAGGCTGTTCACATGCTGGCCCCCTGACAACTGCTCCACAATATACCTCACCATCATCAGTGGAACCCGAACAGGAGCTGGAGGAAAACAGTGCCCAATAGGAGGAGGCAGAGGAAGCTGTTGAGCCATTACCAGCACATATAAGTCAACCATCTCTGGCCACATCCTGTGCACACGTAGCCAAACCATGGGAATCAGGTGGAGTGCCTGTGCACACATATGAGGCAGCTCAGGGAGTCCATGAGGTTATCCAGGTACATGTGGAGGGTGCAGAGACATCAAGAGAAACACAGATGCCCTCTGTGGAATTAAAGTCCATTAGGTCATGCTGACAACAGAGATCTGCTAATTCCAGACAGGAATGATGGGCCAGATGCTGGTCCAAATGCGGGAAAACAATTGCAAGGAGAACCTGCGGAAAGAGAGGGAGCATCAGTCCACAGAGGGGTCAACCACAACAATTTCCCCATCCGCCATCCGGTGTGACCCCTGCACCTATCCCGAGCATCCCTAGAGTAACGAAACTGTCGGTGAGGGCATCCACCTCTGCAGCCCCTTCCAAAGTCCCTCCCACCCAAAAAAAAGGCCCATTTTGAGGTTTCCCCCAAATAAAATTGCACTTATTCACCCCATTTTTGTCTGTGATATTTTTCTGGTTCCTGGGCTAGATTCCATAACCTGACCTAAAATATGTGGTAGAGCAAAAATGGATACTGTCTGACAAAAGAAAATGTCTAAGTCGGTATTCAAGTGCCGTACCACCTAAGAGCACATTGGACGTTAGGCCACAGAATTTGTTCTTATAGCTAAACGTCCGTTTTGTGCTTTGAGGTCAGCTCAGCCTTTCACCCTTCTGAGTTAGATAAAAATGAGTCCAGCACATACTTGAAAACAAGATTAAATCTCAATGTATTCTTCCTGGTAAAATACATTGCTAAATAGTGGCAATAATGAGAACATCAAAGGAAAATAGCTAACGATCGGTGCCTGACATACTATCAAACACAGATAGTTAATCTATGTTGCACTTACCTGTCATCCACTGTCCTCCTCCTTCTATCTTCAGTCTTTCTCTTTTCTTTCTTTCTCTGTTCCTTCTGTCTTCTATCTTCACATCTTGTACCTGTAAAAAAAATAGAGATATTAGTATTTGTTGTTTAAAAAAGCACCGCACACGTATGTATATTTTAACCCTTTGAATGCCAGAGGGGTACACAGCTCATTGCAGAGCAGGGCAATGTGTACCTCTCTGGGGCTCAAAAGGTTCACATAATAGATATGCGGTTCAGTAAAGTTAAACATACCAAAAGTCTTCTAAATATATGCCCATTAACAATTGCCAAATAACAACCTAACAGTAGTGAAATATATGTGCAGTGATCATACATACTATTTTTTCTTTCTTCGGCGGAGAAAGGCAGAATAATTACATACCTCCCAGTACCTTATGGGCCGATTAACATTCCAGCTTTGAGCAGGTTCCTCTAATCTCCCTCTTGAAGCTGATAGGCTGGGATGTGCATAAGCACACATTCCAGCCAATGGCTGTGAGGGAATTTGAACAGAGACTGCCCATATATAAAGGCATATGCAGAGCTCCCTCTAATCCAGACACCAGAATCTGGTTTTGAGCAGGCCAAAGGTGTGCTAAATGGCATTCCTTGTTTGGCTATATGCCTCATTGTAGAGCTCCTGTGCACGTGTTTGTGGATTTGGTAGTGGTGTGAGGAGCCATGGTTTACAACCATACCTGGCATCACCTGTATAAAGAGTGACATCATGAAACAGGGACCACATGTTTTGTAGATGATGTTGTGTGAGGGGGATGTACTACTTGTGTGTCATGACCATGCTAAGATGTGTTTACATTACTTGTGTGAGTGCATCTGTGGATGTGGTATGATGTTGTTGACTCGCCTAAACGCCATCCTCCTGTATAGGTCCCATTGTCAGTTCACTTTTAAAAGGTTGTACGCAAAGGAGCGTGCAACCAGATCTTGCATTAACTGCGTTGCAAGGATAAAAATGGCGGCCTGAGAATCTTGCACTGCATGAAAGTGCAAGATTCTCAGGTCGAGCTATCAAATGTTGCAATGTAGTGTCAAAATAAGTGACAATGAGAGAGAGTGAGTGTATGTCTGCAGGCCATTAACCCTTTGGGTGCCAGAGGGGTAAGCAACACATTGGTTTGCAATGCGTTGCGTACCGCTCTGACACTCAAAGGGTTAACCCTGCAATACACCTTCACATCCAGCGCTGCTCCAGGCTCTCTCTCCGTCCCTTTCTGGGGCAGAATCAGGGCATCAGCCACTGAGAGGAAGCGTTTTAAGCTTTGGGAGCTATGTTCCCACACTGTTTTACTATTTGCTCTTAGATGCTTGCCCTTGTAGCTTCAGGTGGCCATAGTTTAGCAAAGAGTAGCTGTTTGGCTGCTGGGACTACAGCTCCCATCATCACCTTTAGCTGGCCAACAGACAATGAAGATGATGGGAGCAGTAGTTCAACAAGTGCTCGAAGGTTGCATGTCTGACATGCTCTTAACCCTTTGTAGAGCTTCCTCAGGTCAATCCTGGGGATAGCCTGCTTCTGGACCACAGGACCAGTCCCCTGCTCCTCCAGCTTGCGGATTACAGCAGCCAGTGTTAGGTGTGGAGGTTCAGGTCCTTGTTGAGTCCAGAGTGTGGCAGTAAGGGGTTCATTCAGGTTGTAGCTCCTCGTCCTCCCCAAGCACCATCCCGGAGTGCAGGCCAAGTGGGAGAGCAGGGCAATGCAGGGCAGAGGGGTGCTGATGGGGCTGATGCCCTGATCCAATTGTTGATGAGCGCTGTTCCGGAGGAGCGCTGGATGTGACAGACACTCTCTCTCACTCTGTCATTTATTTTGACACTACATTGCAACATTTGATAGCGAAACCTGAGAATCTCACTCTTTCATGCAGTGCGAGATTCTCAGGTTGCCACTTTTATCCTTGTGACATAGTTAATATGAGATCTGGTTGCACGCTCTTTGGCGTGCAACCTTTTAAAAGGATACCCCCATTGTCAAAGTCCTTGTAGACTGAGGCTTGCTTGAGTATGTAGGTCTCATGACAGCTGCGGGAAAAGAGGCAAACATGGGTTATCCTCATGTTAGCATCACACACCATCTGTAAGTTGATAGAGTAGGAATTATTCCTGTTAATGTAGAGATGTCTCTCATGCGCTGGAGCTCTTAAGTACACGTGTGCAATCTATGATACCCATGACCGTGGGCATACCTCCCCTTGTGCAGAAGTCCACTCCATCTGGGTGGTGGGGAAGTGGATGTACCTATCGGCCTTCCTCTTGAGGGCTGCCAACACCTGAGACAGTGCCCTTGAACATGTAGTCTGCAACATTACCATAAAATGTATGGCACACATCAGCTTCTGCAAGCCAGATAGGGCACGGCTGGCACTGTACATGGGGTCAAAGTCATCTTTGATCACCTCATAGTTCGATGATGCTGTGCAACATCAACGTGTAGTGGTCTCTGACTTCATATCTGCCATTCTGAGGAGCGCGACCCTTGCTTGCAATATCCTGGGTCTGTGTGGCCTTCTGTGCTGCTCCACAGGTCCCTATGGCAGCTGTGGTAGTTGTGAGTGATCTGATTGCGTGTGCTGAGGTGCTCATACCTGCTGAGGTCCCCAGGTGGAGAAGGGCTCCTGTCTGGCTGTCCAGCTGAAGTATCAGCAGTTGCATCAAATGAATGCTGTTCAGCAGGTGTGTTTGGGTGTTGATGCCTTCATCCTAGTTGTCTTCCCATGAATAGATTTGCAAACATACTGGTCGTAATCTTTTTTTTTTTTTGAAATATGTTTTATTATCAGATCGCTCCATACAAAACAAAAAAAATACAGAAAAATACATATAAAATCACACAGATACAGAAAACATATATCTGTATACATAAAAGTGAAAAGACCATACACATAGCAATGGAATGTACAGAGCCAACCTGAGGTTTTGTTATTATGTAAAACCAAATCCCCCAAAAGGAACTAACCTAACTAAACCTCTAATAAACTCCCCCACCCCATTTCCGAGTCCTCTCCCCCCCAGGCCCGCAGCGCCCCCCCGCCAGCCAACAAAGCCGCAGGATCTCAAAAAGTATGTGCTCAAACATATGAACACCCATCAATCTCACCACAGAGCCACGCACGCAACCAGTCAACATGACTCTACTCAGTCATCACCGTCAAGATGTGCAGCATCAAGTGCCACATGAACATCGGCTCTATGCGTCCAGCAGTTCTGCCAACGTCCCCATATCCTGTCAAATTTATTTGGGTTTCCCCGATGCAAATAAACCAACCTATAGTGTGGGATGCACTGTAAAACTAAATTAATCCATGCCCTGCAAGTGGGGGCACCGTTCGACATCCAGTTCATGGCCACCACCTTTCATGCCAACACCAGGAGCTCTCTTAGCAGGGACCTGTCAGCTGCATCCTCCATCTCATCGGGGAAGATAGACAATAAGCAAAGTTTCGGAGTCACAGGAACAGGTCTTTCGAGCACCTGGACCACAACATGCATGACTTCTTTCCAAAATTTCCCAACCACAGGACAATCCCAAATCATATGAAGGTACGTGCCCAAAACATTACAACACCGGGGACAGCTATCAGTACCAGAATTCCCCATTTTATGCAGTCTGACAGGCGTGTAATAAATTTGATGGAGAATATTCAGCTGTATCATCTGATGTCTAGTCGACGTTGCTACCATCGCTGGTTCCGCCTTGGCCATATCCCATTCCCAGTCCTCTAACGGACCCACGTCCAGTTCCCATTTATTCCGGGAAGGGAACTCTGGATAGTCCAGATGAGATTCCACCCATTGATAAATGAAGGAAAGGGGTCTCGACGGCTCCAATAGCTGCAGCCTAGTAAGAAGCAGGAAGGTGGAGACCATCGGAGTCCCATCAGCCCATTGAGCACTAAGAGCATGTCTAACACACAGATATGAGTAAAAAAGAGTATGATGTAAATGGTATTCATCATGCAACTGAGCAAACGACTTCAACTGATCATCCTGGTACAACTGACCAAGGGTAGTAATCCTGAGTCTGGCCCACAGGGGGCCAAACTTGCAATTTGATAAATGATGTAGTCCCACGGCGCCCCACAAGGGTGTATCAGGATCCGTTGCGACATGTCTTAACAGTTTCTCAATCTCCAGCCATGCCTCATATACAGCTGCCGCCAGCTGAGATCGAGTTTTAAAAATCGCAGGACCTCCGTGCAAGAATTGAGATAGTGTATAGGCAGGCCGCAACAATAATGTATCGACCTTAGCAGTCTGGTATCGGGGCTGAGAAGAAACAAAGTCCAACACATAACGGCATTGTGCCGCTAAATAGTATCTGTAGAAGTTAGGCAAAGCAATTCCCCCCTCACGTTTGGGTCTCATGAGAGTAATCAACTTGATACTAGCCCAACCCCCTCGCCATAAAAAATGTTAAATAATTTTATCTATTTGCCGAAAATATTTTTTAGGTATAGGTACCGGCGTATTTTGAAAGATATACAGAAATTTGGGCAAAAAAATCATTTTGATAAGATTCGATCTACCGATAACATTCAAAGGTAGATGAAGCCATGCAGTCGTTTTGTCCTGAAAGGATTGAATAGTGGGTACCAAATTCATCTCCAAAAAAGAGTCCGTCGTTGCAGCCACCCTAATCCCCAAGTACAGTGGGGCAAAAAAGTATTTAGTCAGCCACCAATTGTGCAAGTTCTCCCACTTAAAAAGATGAGAGAGGCCTGTAATTTTCATCATAGGTACACTTCAACTATGAGAGACAGAATGGGGGGAAAGAATACAGGAAATCACATTGTAGAATTTCTAATGAATTCATTGGTAAATTCCTCGGTAAAATAAGTATTTGGGCACCTACAAACATGCAAGATTTCTGGCTCTCACAGACCTGTAACTTCTTCTTTAAGAGTCTCCTCTGTCCTCCACTCGTTACCTGTATTAATGGCACCTGTTTGAACTTGTTATCAGTATAAAAGACACCTGACCATAACATCAAACAGTCACACTCCAAACTCCACTATGGCCAAGACCAAAGAGCTGTCGAAGGACACCAGAAACAAAACTGTAGACCTGCACCAGGCTGGAAAGACTGAATCTGCAATAGGCAAGCAGCTTGGTGTGAAGAAATCAACTGTGGGAGCAATTATTCGTAAATGGAAGACATACATGACCACTGATAATCTCCCTCGACCTGGGGCTCCACGCAAGGTCTCACCCCGTGGTGTCAAAATGATCACAAGAAAGGTGAGCAAAAATCCCAGAACCACACGGGGGGACCTAGTGAATGACCTGCAGAGAGCTGGAACCAAAGTAACAAAGGCTACCATCAGTAACACACTACGCCGCCAGGGACTCAAATCATGCAGTGCCAGACGTGTCCCCCTGCTTAAGCCAGTACATGTCCGGGCCCATCTGAAGTTTGCTTGAGAGCATTTGGATGATCCAGAAGAGGACTGGGCGAATGTCATATGGTCAGATGAAACCAAAGTAGAACTTTTTGGTAAAAACTCAATTTGTCGTGTTTGGAGGAGAAAGAATGCTGAGTTGCATCCAAAGAACACCATACCTACGGTGAAGCATGGGGGTGGAAACATCATGCTTTGGGGCTGTTTTTCTGCAAAGGGACCAGGACGACTGATCCATGTAAAGGAAAGAATGAATGGTGCCATGTATCGTGAGATTTTGAGTGAAAACCTCCTTACATCAGCAAGGGCATTGAAGATGAAACGTGGCTGGGTCTTTCAGCATGACAATGATCCCAAACACACCGCCCGGGCAACGAAGGAGTGGCTTCGTAAGAAGCATTTCAAGGTCCTGGAGTGGCCTAGCCAGTCTCTAGATCTCAACCCCATAGAAAACCTTTGGAGGGAGTTAAAAGTCTGTGTTGCCCAGTGACAGCCCCAAAACATCACTGCTCTAGAGGAGATCTGCATGGAGGAATGGTCCAAAATACCAGCAACAGTGTGTGAAAACCTTGTGAAGACTTACAGAAAACGTTTGACCTCTGTCATTGCCAACAAAGGGAATATAACAAAGTACTGATATGAACTTTTGTTATTGACCAAATACTTATTTTCCACCATAATTTGCAAATAAATTCTTTAAAAATCAGACAATGTGATTTTATGGATTTTTTTTGTCTCATTCTGTCTCTCATAGTTGAAGTGTACCTATGATGAAAATTACAGGCCTCTCTCATCTTTTTAAGTGGGAGAACTTGCACAATTGGTGGCTGACTAAATACTTTTTTGCCCCACTGTAGGTGCATACATCCACACGTGACAATGGGATATCAGTCCGACAAGACTCCCGCGAGTCATTATCAAGCTGAAGCAAAGAGGATTTAGTCCAATTTATTTGGAAGCCAGAGTAAGTGCCAAAATCATTCACCAACTGCAATGTGGTCCGCAAAGAATCCCCATCATCATTCAGAAAAAGCAAGATGTCATCAGCGTAGAGTGCAAGCTTTTCCTCTCTGCCCTCCAACATGAGACCCTTGATCATAGGATTCGCACGAATGAGAACAGCCAGGGGCTCTAAGGCCAAGGCAAACAAGCCGGGCGAGAGCGGACAGCTCTGTCTGGTACCACAATATAAGGAGAAGAACTGCGAAGACAGTCCGCCCGTCACCACGGAAGCCCTGGGACAGCTATATAAAATATGTATCCATTTAATAAAAGATGGACCAAATCCAAACCCCCGGAGTACCTGCCAAAGATAAGGCCATTCGACAGAGTCGAAGGCCTTAGACGCATCAAGAGATGCGATCACTCTAGACCCCACATTATCGTGAGACAATTGCAGGTGCATGAAGAGTCGTCTAAGATTGTGCGACGTAGACTTACCTGGGATAAAGCCAAGTTTGATCCTCATGTACCAAAGCCCCAATACCATATTCAATCTGGTAGCTAAGATTTTCGCCACAATATTGGCATCTGTGGTCAATAAAGATATTGGTCTATAAGAGTCACACAGCTCCAAATCCTTCCCTGGCTTGGGCAGTACAATGATGGAGGCAGTGTTCATAGATTCTGGAAGACAACAGCAATAGCAGCATAAAACAATAGCAGCATAAAAGGTATTCAACAAGTGCGGGGCCTGGACATCCACAAATGTTTTATACCACTCCACAGGAAGACCATCTACGCCCGACGCTTTGCCCATCGGCAAACTATGGACCGCCTCCACAACCTCTCTCAGGGGTATAGGAGCATCTAACATCCATCTATGTTCATAGGAAAGTTGCGGAAGCTCACATCCATCAATAAAAGAAGAAATTTGAGAGTCTGAGTGGGTTAATCGGGATTCATAAAGACTAGAATAAAAGGACCTAAATTGTGAATTAATCAATTGCGGGTCAAGAACAAGAGCCCCTCCAGGGTCCCTCAGTGAGGAAACCGACGAAGGTCCCCTACCTTGAGAAACAAGATGGGCCATCAGCTTTCCCGTTTTGTCTCCATTTTCAAAAACATTTTGTTTCAAGTAAAATGTACGACGGGCGTTCAAGTCAGACAACTTTATAGAATATTTTAGGGAGCAGGATATAAAGTTAGAGTAGGATACCGAATCCCCCTTCTCCACAATCTGTTTCTCTGCTTCAACAGCATCCGACTCCAATTCCTCCACCTCCCGAGACCCAAGCCTAATATTCGAAGAAATAAGAGAAATCAAGGAGCCCCTCGCAGTCGCCTTAGCAGCCTCCCAAACAGTTCTCGGGGCAGCGGTATCCACATTGTTAACAAAGTATTTAGCTAAGTCTTCCCTATGCTTGGACGCTATATGCGTGTTGGTCAACCACATAGGATTAAGCCTCCACACCCCAGACCTAGGTCTCCGGTCGCACTGTAACATTAATAAAAGCGGGGAGTGGTCAGAAGCCACCCTGGTTAAGAAACAACAGTCCGTAACCAGAGGCAAGGTCGACCGATCAACGAATGCATAATCAATTCTAGACAGTGTTTTATGCGTAGCTGAGTGACATGAGAACTCCTGGGTCCGTGGGTGAAGAGTCCTCCACACATCTATGAAGTCCATGTCGTCTGTGAGACCAAGGAATGCATCCCTATGTAATTTGGAGTCAACACCCGCTCCACCCAATCTATCTAAATCAATATTTGTAGCTATATTAAAGTCGCCCATACAAACAATACGATGGTGTGGTTTGCCGGAAATGTAAACAAGCATCTCCCTAAGGACTGAGGGGTCAAAAGGTGGCGGTACATAAATATTCAGCAGAACAAAGAGAGCTCCCTGCAGTTTACATGTTAAAAAAAGATATCGGCCCTGGGGGTCTGACTTGAGGTCAACGAATTCAAAGGAAACCAATTTAGTAATTAGAATGGAAACACCTCTTGAGTATGTGGAATAAGTGGCATGATAATGGCCCTGTATCCACTGCCTCCTAAGAGACAGAACTCTGCTAGCAGAGAGATGCGTCTCCTGCAACATGACCACCCCAGGAGACTGTTTCCTGATGTGATTCAAGATTAAAGATCTCTTAACAGCATCATTCAGGCCACGTACATTCCATGACAAGAATTTACAGTTTAGTGCTGCCATAACAGAAGCAGATGTCATCATCGACAACCCTGGCCAGCCGGCCAGGCAAGCGAACGGCGAGGAGCGCCCGGCCCACAGGAGAGAGGAACCTCGGAAACTGAACCCCTAACCAAAGAACCCACCCTATCTCTATCTCCCCCAATCTGACAGAGATTTTATCCCAAAACCACCCCAAATCCACGGCCTGGCAGCCGAAATATTCTCCCTCCCTCCTGCCCAACATACAGAAACCAAAAAACCATTGAACAGGTGATCGTGTTGGATCCCACCTACACCCCCACCCCCCACAGCAAAAATTAGAGCAAGCAATACGGATGTCACCTCCTCTTAACCACAAGTAAACAAGAACAGACCAACCCCACTACCTCAAACGCCCTCAGAATTCAACATCTCCCGCAAAACAATAAGCTAATTCTTTGGCTGTAATCCCAATAATACATCCACTCAACCCCATCACTGTAGCGTTCCCCGGGCAGGACGAAGACACCACCAAGTAAATATATACCCATAGTCCCATGGGACCCGAGTGCCAAATATAATAACACAGCGTCCAATCTCTGCCCGAACAACGCAGGGCGATAATAGCTCATCAAACATACAATCATAGTTATATACATGACAAGAAAGTTAACATTAAACCTCAATAAGAAAGCAAGGCTTCCTGAAGATGCTAGGTGGACTTATCTAAATGATCCTCCCACTCCGACTTCCCCCGGGCAGAGCGGAGGCGTCCCAGATTACAGGAACAGGGTTTGGTAACTACATCAAAATGCCAAAGTACAGTCATATAGCATCAAGCCACCGCCCAGGATGCAGGAGTCAGCATGAGGAGACCATTGAAAAGAAAAAAAAAAAAAAAAAAAATTTCCTTCTCTTTTCTTTCTTTTTTTTCCCCTCCTTCCTCTCTCTTTCCTCTTTTTCTTCCCCTCTCCTACCTCTTTCTCTTGAGTTATACATGAGATTATATTATGCCCCATAACAGTCCATCACATGGTGCAACCACGCAAGAGCTACGTCAAGTGTCAGCAA
Organism: Rhinophrynus dorsalis; assembly: GCA_037306005.1. Classification (NCBI taxonomy): domain Eukaryota; kingdom Metazoa; phylum Chordata; class Amphibia; order Anura; family Rhinophrynidae; genus Rhinophrynus; species Rhinophrynus dorsalis. The sequence goes on from CM074719.1 coordinate 272,265,993, forward strand.
CGCACCGTACATAGCAATAATGTTAACATTAAATCCCAATAACAAATCAAGACTTCCCAAAAGTGATAAATGAGTGTTCCAAATGCTCCACCCATCCTGACACCCCCTGGGCGGATTGGAGGCATCCCAATCTACAGGAACAAGGTTTGATGACTACATCAAAACCAGAGTGCCGAAGTACAGCCATAGAGCGTCAAGCCACCACCCAGGATGTGCAGGTCTGTATTAGGACACCTTAACATTAAAAAAAAAAAAAAAGGAAATACATACACACTCAGATGATAGTAGTTTGTTAACATACATTTAGAGTTATACATGAGATCATATTGTGTCATTCCACCTCCAACCCTGCTGCTCCAACAGAGAACCCATAACAGTGTACCACACAGTTCAACCACGTAAGGGCCGCCTCAAGTTTCAGTAGCGCTCCACATCCCAACTCTCCGTCACGTTGTCATGATCCATGAAAGTCTACCCCCATCCAAGCAGCTCAGCAGGGGATGGAGCAGTTCTATCAAGCGCTGTCTGCCGAGGATCATTCCAGGAGCATCATGCAACAGAGAGACAGGGTCGGTGAAGAGACAGGAACCGGAGGTCACCATAGCAAAATCATGGAAAGAGAAGGTGACGAAATGACTTTAATGAGAGTCCACCCAATCTCTAGCTTCTGAATCCGAAGTGAAAAAAATGGTGTTGCCATCATGGATTATCCGCAGTCTAGCAGGAAACAGCATGGCGTAGGAGATGTTTTTCTCACGAAGTTTGCGCTTAACTTCCAAAAACTTACGCCTCTGACGCTGAACATCTGCCGAAAAGTCCGGGTAGAAGAAGACCTGACAATTTTCGAAGAGAACTTGGCCTTTCATTCTGGCCATACGAAGAATAGCATCTCGATCTCTGTAATTCAGTAGTTTAACAATCATCTGACGCGGAGACGAGCCAGGAGGCCTAGGGCCAGTTGGTAAACGATGTGCCCGTTCAACAATGAAGGATGGGGAGAGTCCATCTGAGCCGACATATTCCCTTATCCAGGTCTCCATGAACTGCTCAGGGGCCTGACCCTCACAGTGCTCCGGCAGCCCAATTATGCAGATATTATTGCGCCTAGATCTGTTCTCAAGATCATCCACTTTGGACTGTAAAGAACGTACTTGATTCTTCAAGTCATCCACCGAGGAAACCACAGGAGGAAGCGTGTCCTCCACAGTTGAGATACGTTGTCGCACATCAGTGATGCTTTCTTGAAGAGTTTGTTGATCTGCTTGCAAAAGATTAATTTCTACCTGCACAGTGTCAGTTTTGTTGGTTAGAACTGCCTGGCATGTAGCGATGGCTGACATTATTTCTGCAAACTGGGACTTTGAATCATCTTCCTCAGAAGCCGAAGACTGAGCCGGTGATGCAACTGCAGAAGGGGCCTCCATCATGGCCGTGACCTCCTCTACCGCCATAGCTTTCCTAGCAAATTTACTCAATTTCTTTCTGTATTCCGATGATTTTTTAACCATACTGAAAATTGAAGAAGCAGGTGCAAGCCAATGCAACACAGTGAAAGATCAATTTAGGGTGGACAGCAGCTGCTAAGGTAGGTAGGTGCAGGCAGGATCCCTCTAAATCTAAATGGCACACATGATATGATCCATGTTGCTACACATAGACCAAAGTAGATGAAGAATATCCAGAGCTTATGCAGCTCGCGTAGCAATACACAGGGCAGAGGGGGGGAACATAGACAGGAAAGTTACAAACATGGGGAATTCGTATTAAATTTTTAGGCTCGAAGCTGAAGAGCAACAAGGCAATCAGAAATTCTCCAGATATCTTCGTAGTGTTCCAACATGGGACAGAAGGGGAAAACATATACTGGAAAGGCAACGTACAGGGGGAGAGGCTGCTCCTTCAAAGTCAGAGGCAGACCTAAATGTAGGGCCCAGAAGTAATGAGTAGATCGTCTTCAGTAGATACCCCAGCCACACTCCTGCCCCCGAGGGGTAATGGGTTAATAGTAGAAACTTAATTATATTGAAAAGCGTAGCAACAGTAGGTCCCCCAGCTGCTCCAGTAAAAGCAAAGCAGACCCAGCAGGAAGGCCAGCAATGTTGCATCCAACCAAGTGCAGCGTGCACACCGCAGTCTAGCAGTTTGATCTGCAGTCACAATATTGTTTGATTGTAGATAGACAACTGTAGGCTGACAAGCACCAGCCAAAGACTCTGATGGCCGAATCGATAAGCCTCACTCCAGCCCGTTGCTCTGTCGGGTCGAGGCCGCAGCTCCAGGCTCCAGTGTCAGGCAGCGCAGAAATACGCCAACCACAAAAGAGTGAGTATCCTCTGGCAATGCCCAAGACAGTGGGCATAGATGGCAGGATTAAATCAGGTAGAAATACACTGCAATGTGTGGATGCCAGTGGATAAAATAAAAAACAGTAGCAGAGCCTCTCCACCATGCGTCCTATCAGTATGGCTGCCAGGCCATGCCCCCCCCCCCCGGTCGTTATCTTTATCTCTGTCTCTGAGTTGTCCCATTGTAAGGACACCACATCTGAGGCTGGTGATATGTCTCTTTAAGAGAGTGGTTGGATGTTGTCCAGGTGTGGTCATCAGGTAGGGAGTAACTAATGGGAAGGTGTGTTTTGCTGTGTGGCTGTTTCTGATTTGTTGTACTTGATGTGTAGCTGTCAGGTGCATATATTACGTTGTCAGGTGCACGTTGGGTCTCTGTTGGCTGGTGAAGTTTCACAGGCGAGCTTGGGTTGCTCTAAGATTGCCAGGTGTGCATCTTGTGTTATGTGTACATATGCGTAATTGTGTTTTAACCCCTGTGATTCCAGTGTATGGTGTGTGGATTGTGTTGGTTAGCTTTGTCAAGCCCTTGTCCCGGGGTGTTCATAGGTCTTTGTTGTTTGTCCGGGACTTGTTTGTAAGGCATGGCCATTTTCAGTGTGGTTGCTTGGCTTTTCAGGGGTTCATTTTGCCATTGCTGTGCTATGTGCTGGGGGTTATGTGAGCTGATATTTCCCTGCTTTCTTTTGTGTGGTTTTTGTCTTTGGCTGTGATTTGTCTGTCTGTTGTATGCTGTACGGCCAGAAAAACTGTATGCAGATTTTCACCCATTAAATGTATCAATTTATCGTCCACTGGCGCTACCACACAGGATTGAATGGCTTCTGGGTATAGCTGTTCCATTGTTCTCAATGGGTGAAATATCATCCACTGTGATTTTAAAACTGCCATTAACTGTTCATGAAAAGGATAATTGAATGGCTTAACTTGCTTAAAAACTGTCATCAGCTGTTTATTTTTGGCATCGGAGGTAATTGAATAGAGTCCTGAATCTGCTAATTACTCTGATCATGTAATCATCAAATAAAATGAATGGTTAATTCACCCAAAAATGTGGAATCTGACTATCCATCATAGTTCATCCATACAATATACTTGTTGTGTAATTAAAGTGATACAAAGGTAAAGTCATCAATAACTAATATACCCTTATGACCACACAAACAAAAGTGACTCTATGGGTAATTGTAATAAATCTCATTGGAGATGACCGATAGCTGTGCAATAGTTTGGTTGTTAAATCAGAACTGCTTTGAAATTAGAAATTCCTCTCTAGCTTTCTCAGTTTTCTTGTTGTTGTGTCATTAAAACAATACTAGGGTATAATAATCTTTGTCAAATATACCTTTATAATCAAACAAACAAGAGGGAATATGTAAGTGCACATCACTAGTGGTGTGATTATTTAATCGTAAAATTATCAATTCTTTCAAATTAGATATTGACTTCTACCTTATAGTGTCAACGAGAAATTACAATATATTGGACCTAGTGATAATGAATAATATAGACATGGTATCCAATATTAAGGTAGGTGAACATTTGGGAAACTGTAATCACAACATGGTTACATTTGAGTTCAGTTTGGCAAAGCAAAACTGTGTAGGTTCAACCAAAACTCTTAATTATAAAAAAGCTAACTTCAAATTGTTAAGCGCTTCAATGCAACACTGGGATAAGTGTAAGGCAAGCTGCTTGTATTTGTGGGAGGAGCTGGAGAGTATTTAACCTCAGCATCCTCCCATAAACCTCCTCTTTTCCTTGGGTCAGTCCCATCACTACAGAGCAATGGTCACGTCGTATTCATCTTATTCCCAAAATACTGCATTCGCAGGGGTTAAGGAGAAATAAGGTAAAATTGGCATTGCACTATAACATTTACACATGTATCAAGTTATCTCTGTGCTCAACTTACTCAGAATATAGCCACAACATTACTTCCTCCGTCAAACATGCTAACTTACTGTTCATACTAGCTACGACACACTCGAATCAAGTGAAGTCATAACTAGGAGATGGCCCAACTTCTCTGCTGGCCGCCTGTTTCAGTAGGCTCATCAGCTACTTGCTAGGGCAATTCAACATTAGTAATATGGGTATGTGTAGTATGCTTATTCACTTAGGTTGGGCTACATATTACACCTTTCTACTTAATTATAACATCATTACTCTTACTCAAGGTACAAAGTATAACTTACACTGCTATTATAAGATGATGACAGAGAGTGGGCTCTGCCTTAACTCATGGCACAATGTGTGGTAGGGTTGACACAAACACAGAGACAAACCATCACCATACACCAACATAACGGCAGTTAAACATATTCACCTACATCCTACATATACTATTCTATAATTAACCTTGGTATGTACAGGCATATGGGGGAACACTAGGTGTGGGGGACTGCAAGCATGTACCTTGGGGTCTACATATAGATTTAAGCAGTATGTACCACGTGGCTGGAGGTGGTTATTCACATTCACCTAATTTCAGTTACAGGCATCTTACTTCAGTGTCTTCATAAAGTGCCAAAGGTATATATTAAACCTATATTATTCTTCTATGGTATTTCTTTTTATTAATCGTACAAAGATCCTTTAGAGATTTACTTCAGGATCCATGTTATTACTATATCCAAGGAATATCTGCTCACATTAGGCAGGTAGTTCTATACACTTATACATCAACCAGTCCCTTATTTGTGTATTCCCATATCTTTTTCCTGTATGATAGGTTATTATCCTACGCAGGGCAGTGGTTCTCAACCAGGGTACAGTGGCACGTGGGGGTACTAAAAGCATCCAATCAGGGCCCCGTCTACTACTAGTGGCCTTGATCACATGTATCAAGAGTAATATGTGCATTTATTATGCATTTTTCTTCTGTCATATATCCATACTGTGAGGGCCGGGGCATTTTGGATTACAGGTTAGGGGTGCCTTGAATTCGAGGCTGAGAACCACTGATGTAGGAACACACACCCAATTAATCTGTCACATCACTATAAAAAGTTGAGCACTATATATTATATCAGTTCTATGTATTACCACGTCAAGTCGTGGTTCAATGTGCCTTGTCATATATGTTAGCAAGTAACTCTTACCTCTTAGTAAGAGGCCGAAGTTTACTCACGCAGAATTACAACTTACCTCATTATAGAGGCTGAAGGTCAGATTCGCATCTATCAATACCTTACCTCCTGACAGATGCCGAAGGGAAAAAATTCAGATATGCTTCATATTTACTTTACTATCACAGTGCCTGTGATTCCTGTCACTCTCATTTGTGGCAGACACTGATTTGCTGAGTGGGTTTGGCCCGCCTCCTGGTGACCTTTTTATACCTGTCTATCACATGTGTCAGAGGCCCTTTCGTGGTGTTCCTGAGCCAGTAGTGCTGTTGCTGTGTTCCTGTATTCTGAGTTCCTGTGTACCGTTTCGGCTTATCCTGACTATTCTCCAGTATTCCTGCTTGTGTATGACCTGGCTTGTATGACTACCTCCTACGTGCTCCGACTCGGCCCGGCTGACTTCCTGCTCTGAAGATCGACTTCCAGCTTGTTCCAGTGACCTGCGTTCCAGTTGTCGCCGCCGCAACATTATCAGTCTCTGTTGCCCGCTTCAGTGTGACTGCCTTGCCTGGTGTTACCCACGATTAGTGCTGTGCCTCGCTATCCGTGCAGAGCTGTGTCTGTATCTGTATGCCTTCCTCTCATTGCAGAGCCTGCCAGTAGCGATGAAGCCTCGAGTAAACGTGCTTTTTAACTCTTGCAGTGCTGCCTCGATCTCTCTCTACCTCCAGTACGAGCCTCGATACCCGTGATATTGCTGCTGAGTTGGCCGCTCACCGTCGGTAACTCTAGTCCTCCATTGCAGAGTAGTCACATTTGTGTGGGCCGTTTGGGCGCCTAAGGCTCTCCGGTGTCGGTTACCGGCGATATCCGTTATACAGAGTGTGGCAGTTTAAGGCTTCAGTGTTAGCTTATCCGGTACTACGCCCGAGGGGGCTAGTGGCTCTTGCATTCATATCCCAGCATTCAGCGAAGTCTGAGGAGGCTGATAAGCTCTTGCATTGCCGGCCGGTTCCCGTTACGCCCGTGGGGGCTATTTGCACTTGCACAAACCAAAGCAGTTCCAGTAACTACGCCCGTGGGGGCTAAGTTGATTCCTATTCTGCTTAATATCCAAACACCTTGGCGAGGCAGTTCTGTCTTCAATACTTGATGAACTTTGTCTATCCAGCACAGCCTTTTAACACCCAGGGCGTGCCAAACCTCCACATCTGAGACGGACTGTTATCAAGTCATTAACCCCTTGGGGGCTCATATCACCCTATTGCCTATTGTCTTGCATGTATATCTATTGTGCTATTACTATTGTAATATCTCAGTTTACACGATCTGTGTATTACCTACCGCCACTAGAGGGCGAACCTGTGCATCATTTTACTTAAAAAATAAAGTGTGTTTTATTTTCACTTACTGGTCTGAGTGTCCTAAAAAACCGTTACAGTACGAAAGGGCCATGACCTCAGACTGTAAGGGCGAAAGTAATACTCAGAACATCCACTGGAGAATGGATGTCCATGAGCAGCGCCTGGACCAATTGGCACTGGCTCTACAGATGTTACTCGAACGTACAGTACATTTGGACAAGTCTGGTCCTAATCCGGTGGTCCCCCCAGTCTTGACACCGGAGAATCCGTCTGTAATCCCCTCTGCTAACTCAAGAGGGTTAACGGCAGCGGCGCCGTTAACCTTAAGATATGATGGCGAACCCTCCCTATGCAGAGGTTTCATTAACCAGTTGGAGATATTTTTGGAATTGGCACCCCAGGCATTTCCTAACGACCGTAGTAAGGTCGGCTTTATGATATCTGTTGACGGGCAAAGCTTTGGCATGGGCGAATCCGTTGTGGGAAAATGCCAGACCCTGCACACTGAACTTTAGAGATTTCGTGATGAAGTTCAGACGTGTGTTTGAGGTTCCTGGTAGGGCTGCCTCTGCTGCCAAAAGGCTGATGGAGATTCAGCAGGGCGAACGCACTCTGGGCAAGTATGCTATCGAGTTCCGGACATTGGCAGCAGAGGTGGGCTGGAACAAGGAGGCCTTACTTGCAGCCTTTACCCAGGGTCTCTCTGAACAGATTAAGGACGAGATAGCCGCTCGAGATGTACCCGGTGAGCTGGATGAATACATTGACTATGTCATGTTAATAGACTCCCGCATCCGTGAGAGACGCTTGGCTAAAAGGGCTAAAGCAAAAAGCTATGGCCAGAACAGTTTCCTCAACCCACCCACACCACCCGTTCTACCTGAACGACCAGCCGACAGCATTGAACCTATGCAATTAGGTTTCACTTGGCTCACTAAGGAGGAGAAGTTGTATCGTAGGAGGCAAGGCTTATGCCTATATTGTGGCAAACCGGGGCATCTATTACGCAATTGTCCAGTAAGGCCGGGAAACGAACGCACCTAGGGTACCTTGGGGGACAGGCCCTAGGTGGTGTAGAACAGTCCCTAGATACTAGCACCCCAAAACCCACCATCCAGGTGGCATTTGCTTGGGCGGACAAGGTAATCAAGGTCCTAGCATTGGTGGACTCCGGGGCAGCCGGTTACTTCATGGATCAGTCCTTTGCTGATTTGCAGGGCATTCCGTTATGTAAAAAGGACTCTCCTGTGGCAATAGAGGCCATTGATGGCAGACCCCTGGATCCTGCTTTCATTACGTTCGAGACAATCCCAGTGACAATGACTGTGGGGGCTTGTCACAAGGAGCAGATACGATTTCAGATCATTCGTTCCCCGCACCATTCAGTTATTTTGGGGTTTCCATGGTTACAGGCACACAATCCCCAATTTGACTGGCAAAGGTGTGAAGTTAACTCCTGGTCTGAGTACTGTAATAAGAATTGTCTCTCTTTTCCTGTTAAGATTATGTGTACCTCTCCAGCTGTGCCAACAGAATATGGGCAATTCAGTGACGTATTTAGCAAAGGAGAGGCCAGTGCATTACCTGACCATAGGCCATACGATTGCGCCATTGATTTGCCTCCAGGTGCGGTGCCCCCCAGGGGACGCACTTACCCACTGTCATGTGAGGAGAATAAGGCTATGGAGGATTATATCGCAGATGCCCTGGAGAGGGGAATCATTCGTAAATCTACGTCTCCGGCTGGTGCCGGATTTTTTTTTTGTTAAAAAGAAAAATGGGGAACTCAGGCCTTGTATTGACTACCGAGGGCTGAATAAGTTGATGCCTAAGAACTCCTATCCCATACAGAATTATTCGACAGATTAAAGGGCTCTTCGATCTTTACTAAACTTGACTTGCGAGCCGCCTATAATCTAGTCAGAATTAAAGAGGGTGACGAGTGGAAAACGGCGTTTAATACCAGAACAGGGCATTATGAATATCTGGTGATGCCATTCGGCTTATGCAATGTACCTGCAGTGTTTCAGGAATTTATTAACGATATTTTACGTGACCTGCTCCAGTCCTGTGTGGTAGTATATCTAGATGATATATTGATTCATTCTGCTAATCTCTCCCAACACATTAAGGATGTCTCAGAAGTCTTGCTCCGACTTCGTAAGCACAAGTTATTCTGTAACCTATAAAAGTGCGAATTCCAGACATCTCAAGTACCATTCCTGGGGTTCATAATCTCCAAAAGTGGTATTGCCATGGATCAGGAAAAGTTGGCAGCGGTTCTGCAATGGCCTCGGCCTAAGGGGTTAAAGGCCATTCAGCGATTCTTAGGTTTTGCGAACTATTATAGGAAGTTCATCAAGAACTTTTCCACGATTGTTAAACCACTATCAGATTTGACTCATAAGGGCGCTTCTCCCTCTCAGTGGTCTGAGGCAGCTGAAGACGCATTTGTTACCCTGAAATCTGCCTTTGCATCTGCTCCTATACTGTCCCACCCTAATCCCTCCCTGCCGTTTACATTGGAGGTTGACGCTTCGGAAGTTGGGGTTGGGGCAGTGCTCTCCCAACGTCCTATGGGAGGTGGCGCCTTAAAGCCTTGCGGTTTTTTCTCTAAGAAATTGTCCAGCGCTCAGAGCCATTACGAGATTGGCGACAGGGAACTGTTGGCCATCATCCTAGCATTAAAGGAGTGGTGACACCTTTTGGAGGGCACTCAGACTCCAGTACTAATTCTTACTGATCATAAGAATTTAACCTATCTCTCCGAAGCCAAAAGACTGTCTTCTCGACAAGCTAGGTGGGCGCTGTTTTTGTCCCGATTCAATTTTCTAGTGTCCTATCTCCCTGGCTCAAAAAATATCAAGGGTGATGCGTTGTCACGTCAGTTCGCTGCTGATACTGAGAGGGAGGAAGACCCGGTACCCATCATTCAGCCAGATCATATCCTGGCTACTATTCGTACCACCATAACCTCGCCTCTGGGGGAGGAGATACTGGCATCACAATCAAGGGCACCTCCTGAAACCCCAGTGGGGAAGTGGTTCATAGATGAGCCATTCCTTGTCCGTCTGTTGGAAACTTATCACGCTTCTAAAGCGGCTGGGCATATTGGTAGGGACCAACTAGTATGGTCTCTCTCGCAGCTATTTTGGTGGCCTACCTTGAGAGCCGATTGCGCCGCTTTTACTGCAGCCTGTACCACCTGTGCCCGTGCCAAGATCCCTAGGCATCTCCCCGTGGGTTTATTGCAACCGGTGCCTAACGGAGACCGTCCTTGGTCTCATATATCCATTGACTTTTTGGGAGAATTACCTGCCTCAAGAGGTTACACGTTCATTCTTATGGTGGTCGATTCTCTAAGATGGCACATTTTGTGCCTCTGACTGGTCTTCCATCGGCCCAGGAATTGGCTGTAGTCTTTGCCAGAGAGGTGTTCCGTCTGCATTGAGTACCCAGAGTGATTGTCTCCGACCGTGGGAGCCAGTTCGTTTCTAGGTTTTGGAGGGCATTTTGTGGTCAGATGGGCATCCAATTGTCATTTTCCTCCGCCTACCATCCCCAGACGAATGGGGCCGCTGAGCGTGCCAATCAGGGACTGGAGCAGTTCCTGCGCTGCTTTGTCACCGATCATCATGATAATTGGGCTGACCTGTTGCCATGGGCGGAGTTTGCCAGGAACTGTGCGGTTAACTCATCGTCCGGGAGCTCCCCGTTTCTCGTTAATTATGGGTTCCAGCCTTGTCTGCTCCCGGACTCCTTTCAGGCGCAGCAGATTCCTGCTTTGGACGAGCATTTGGCACAACTTCGTTCCACTTGGGCACAGGTTCAGAGGTCCCTCAGTCAGTCATTTAGGCGGCAGCAACTGCACGCTAATCGCAGACACCTTCCAGCGGTCTCATTTCAAGTTGGGGACAGGGTATGGCTGTCATCCAGAAACCTCAATTTACAAGTGCCGTCCAACAAACTGGCTCCCCGGTTCATTGGGCCATTTAAGATTATCCGCAAGATTAATCCGGTTTCTTATGCTCTGGAACTTCCACCCTCAATGCACATTCATAATGTGTTCCATGTGTCACTCCTGAAACCCTTGGTGTGCAATCGTTATACTACTACGCCAGTGATTCCTGGGCCGGTGGACATCCAGGGCCAAGAAGAATATGAGGTCCAGAGTATTATTGATTCTAGGAGATTTAGAGGAAAGCTGCAATATTTGGTTCATTGGAAGGGCTATGGTCCTGAAGAACGTTCTTGGGTTGATCAAGGGGACCTCCATGCACCTAGATTGGTACGCAGCTTTCACTCTAAATATCCTTTGAAACCCAGACCTCAGGCAGGGAGAGGGGGCCTTTGAGAGGGGGGTACTATCACAGTGCCTGTGATTCCTGTCACTCTCATTTGTGGCAAACACTGATTTGCTGAGTGGGTTTGGCCCGCCTCCTGGTGACCTTTTTATACCTGTCTATCACATCTGTCAGAGGCCCTTTCGTGGTGTTCCTGAGCCAGTAGTGCAGTGGTGTGTTCCTGTATTCTGAGTTCCTGTGTACCGATTCGGCTTGTCCTGACTATTCTCCAGTGTTCCTGCTTGTGTATGACCCGGCTTGTATGACTACCTCCTACGTGCTCCGACTCGGCCTGGCTGACTTCCTGCTCTGAAGATCGACTTCCAGCTTGTTCCAGTGACCTGCGTTCCAGTTGTCGCCGCCGCGACATTATCAGTCTCTGTTGCCCGCTTCAGTGTGACTGCCTTGCCTGGTGTTACCCACGATTAGTGCTGTGCCTCGCTATCCGTGCAGAGCTGTGTCTGTATCTGTATGCCTTCCTCTCATTGCAGAGCCTGCCAGTAGCGCTGAAGCCTCGAGTAAACGTGCTTTTTAACTCTTGCAGTGCTGCCTCGATCACACTCTACCTCCAGTACGAGCCTCGATACCCGTGATACTGCTGCTGAGTTGGCCGCTCACCGTCGGCAACTCTAGTCCTCCATTGCAGAGTAGTCACATTTGTTTGGGCCGTTTGGGCGCCTAAGGCTCTCCGGTGTCGGTTACCGGCGATATCCGTTATACAGAGTGTGGCAGTTTAAAGCTTCAGTGTTAGCTTATCCGGTACTACGCCCGAGGGGGCTAGTGGCTCTTGCATTCATGTCCCAGCATTCAGCGAAGTCTGAGGAGGCTGATAAGCTCTTGCATTGCCGTCCGGTTCCCGTTACGCCCGTGGGGGCTATTTGCACTTGCACAAACCAAAGCAGTTCCAGTAACTACGCCCGTGGGGGCTAAGTTGATTCCTATTCTGCTTAATATCCAAACACCTTGGCGAGGCAGTTCTGTCTTCAATACTTGATGAACTTTGTCTATCCAGCACAGCCTTTTAACACCCAGGGCGTGCCAAACCTCCACATCTGAGACGGACTGTTATCAAGTCATTAACCCCTTGGGGGCTCATATCACCCTATTGCCTATTGTCTTGCATGTATATCTATTGTGCTATTTATTGTAATATCTCAGTTTACACGATCTGTGTATTACCTACCGCCACTAGAGGGCGAACCTGTGCATCATTTTACTTAAAAAATAAAGTGTGTTTTATTTTCACTTACTGGTCTGAGTGTCCTAAAAAACCGTTACATTTACCTCTCATACAGGCCGAAGGATCACCATAACAATGGTTAACCTTAGCTGTCATAGAGGCCGAAGGTCACAGATTAGATCAATAATATTCACCAACATACCTTTTCGCAAAAGGCCGAAGGATAGTCACTAATCATATTTTATTCTATCACTTAATCTACCAGGATCATGCATGCATATGACTAATCTTACCATTGTAAACCAAAGGTTCACCAGTAAAAATAACTGCGCTTCTTTACCTCTTCGCAGAGGCAGAAGCAATAGTTCACATAGTCATCACACTACTTCAAGTAGCAAAATAATGGTGTGTCAAATCTCACACCCACCGCCTCACTTGTTGTCACAAGATTACCATCACTGAGTTTTCCAGTCCTATTATTTGGGAAAGAATACCGGGAATGACATAAATAACTACGATTAATAACTGTGTTAGGATTCACCTAATGTCACATGAAGCATACTCTACCATTCAAATCAGTACAGGTCCTGTCTACTACGTCAGCAACATATCACTTACCTCCCGACAGAGGTAAAGGAATATTCCCGTCATCATGTTGTCTGGGTGAACCTACTAATAATACTCTGTAAAATCATTTACACATTAATTTCTCCTCCAGATACGGATCATACTACAATGGAATACTCTGCCGCCCAAGCACATTCAGACTCCGAATCATCTGGAGTGATCCCAGCCACTAATAGACCTCATTCAACTTGAGGTGTGGGGTCCTCCTCAAAGCTTGGACAGTGGCCAAACTAATAGCAAAGCTGTCCAGGCAGGGTACTGCATACCCAGCATCCACCATGAAGGCGGAGATATACCGCTTACTTTTTCCTCCAAATACTCCTCCACCATCACCTCTGTCAGCCTCCCCTCTTCCACCTTCCTGTTACAGTTTACAGCTTACCTTTTTTGCAGCATCATCTACAGTCGTAAGGCTTCTAGCATGCAGCAGGCTTCTATTTTATGTGTTTGTTTCCTATAGTCTCCTCCTACCTACTTACCACTTCCTCCCTCTGAGCTGCTCCTCCTACTTAAAAGGCAGACTGAGTCCTGACTCAGTCGCCCTTGCTTTGTTATTAGGTGGAGTTACTTGGGCTCTGTGTGTGACCTGGCTATCTATGAAAACCCACTCTGTGTATGATCTGGCTGCTTATGAGTACCCACACTGTGTATGACCCGGCTAAGTAAGAGAACCCTTTCTGTGTATGACCCAGATAAGTACGAGAATCCTCTCTGTGTATGACCCAGCTAAGCACAAGAACCCTCTCTGTGTATGACCCAGTGATCACGAGTACCCCTTACCATGATCAATTTGTGCTATTGGCATAAGACTGACCACTGTTGTGGTCAGAGGGTCTGATTGGTGACTGCAGGCGTCAGTCACAGGGTCTCGATATAGTGACTGCAGGCAGAGTCACAGGGTCTCGTGTGGTGGCTGCAGGTGTGAGCCACAGGGTATTGATATGTGACTGCAGGTATGAGTCACAGGGCTCTGATATAGTGACTGCAGGCAGAGTCACAGGGTCTCTTAGCGGTGACTGTAGGCGTGGGTTACCGGGTTGCTGCGCCAGTGTTCACAGTGGTCGCCTGTTCCAGTGTTCCAGACGACGGATCAAGAGCTGGCGTTCCTGTTTCCTGCTGAGACTAACAGGGGCTTTGGCCCAGTCTCTAGCATTGTGGTCTAGCGAGAGGCATACTATTTCTGGTAGTAGTGTCGCCAGCTAATAACCCTTTGCTTGTTGTACTACTTATTTATTGCTTTGATTTATTATAATAAATATTTTGCATTATATTACCGTACTGAGTTCTGAGCATTCCTGGGTGCCTGTGACAGTACGCAAGGGCTATGAGCTCTGAAGGTGATGGCGGTGCGATATTCCAAAGCATCCTGGATAGGATGGAGACACTGGGTCAGAGATTGGACCAATTGTCTATAGCAATTCAGATGGTTTCGCAGCGTACTGCAAATCTTGAGCAGATTTGTACACAACTGGGGGCCCCTTCCAATCCCTCCTGGGCACCAGTTCAACCCGCCTCAGTTGACGCAGGCTCAGTCAAGAGGCTAATGGGTTCCGCTCAGCTCCCACAGCGGTACGGTGGGGACCCAGATGGTTGCCGTGGTTTTCTGAACCAATTGGGAATATATTTCGAGCTGGTACCATATGCATTCCCAAATGAGAGAAGCAAGGTGGGCTTCTTAATTTCTCTCCTGACTGGCCGGCATTGGCATGGGCCAATCCCTTGTAGGAGACCAATAAGCCAATTGTACATCATTTTTCAGAATTTATGAATTCCTTTAGACATGTTTTTGACAGACCAGACAGAGTGGTGCTGGCTTCAGAACATTTGATGACCCTGTGGCAGGGCATGCACACAGTGGCTGATTATGCCATAGAGTTCCGTACTCAGGCAGTTGAGGTGAATTGGAACCATGAGGCACTGATGGCTGTGTTTTTCCAAGGGCTCTGTGATACAATGAAGGATGAGATTGCGGCACGTGACCTTCCTAACAGACTTGATAGATTAATTGAGTTCTGTATCCTGATGGATACCAGAATCAGGGAGCGTCCCTCATTTAAGATGTACATGCAAATATCCTCTGGCAAAGGATCAGGCAGTTATTCTGGCCCACCCTATCCTCCCTTGCCTCCCGTGCCTCCTAGGTTTGTCCCAGAGGAGAAGGAGCCCATGCAAGTGGATGCTGCTGTTCGAGGGAGACCGATGGGTGATGAGTATGCACGCAGACCTCCTGGCGATTCCTCCGCTCTGGTTTCTGACCCACCCTATCCTCCCTCGCCTCCCATGCCTCTTGATCTAGGCTCTGAGTGTGGTGAACCTGCCCTGTTGGGGGTTACCCGATTGTCTCGAGAGGAGAGGGCCTTTAGGAGGAGGGAAGGCCTCTGTTTGTATTGTGGGAGATCTGGACATCTGTTGCGCACCTGTCCAGTAAGGCCAGAGAGACAGTCTGGTGCACGAGCTGGCAGAGGCCAGATGATTGGCAAGATTTCCTTGTCCTGGGAAAATCTTTTGAGTAAACCCATGTTGAAGGCCTGTATCTACTGGGCTAATAAGTCTGTTTTGGTTTCTTCCCTTTTAGATACAGGGGCTGCTGGGTGCTTTATTGATGCGGAATCTGTAGCCAGTAATAATATTCCATTATTCTTGTTGGAGTCACCATTGTCAGTGGAGGCCATTGATGGTAAACCCTTGCAGCCCTCTCACATCACGCATGAGACTACGTTGATAATCCTAAGAGTGGGAGCCCTGCATACGGAGACGTTAAAGTTTCAAGTGATTAATTCTCCACATCATGCTCTTGTTTTGGGTTTCCCATGGGTGCAAAAGCACAATCCTAGGATGGACTGGCAAACGTGCAAGGTCCTATCATAGTCTCAGACCTGTAACAAGTCTTGTCTATCTTGTCCTGTGAGAGCTACCGTTGCCTTGAAGTCTCTTCTTCGGAGGAATACTCTTCCTTTATTGATGTGTTCAGTGAAAATCAGGCTGAGGCACTGCCTCCCCACAGACCCTATGGTTGTGCCCTAGAGTTATTGCCTGGCTCAACGCCTCCTAGGGGTCGTGTGTATCCATTGTCTATGAAGGAGAATAAGGCTATGGAAGAGTATGTGTCCAATGCATTGGCCAGAGGCATTATTCGGAAATCCACATCTCCTGCTGGTGCTGGATTTTTTTTTTGTTAAGAAGGACGAGGAGTTGCGTCCTTGTATTGATTTCTGTGGCTTAAACAAATTGCTGGTGAAAAACGCTTATCCCATTCCGTAGATCACTGAGCTTTTTGATCGAGTGAAGGGATCTAAGATCTTTATCAAGTTGGATCTAAGGGCGGTGTACAATTTGGTACGCATTAAAGATGGGCATGAGTGGAAGACAGAGTTCAATACTCGAAGTGGGCATTATGAGTATCTGGTGATGCCTTTTGACTTGTGTAATGCTCCAGCTGTCTTCCAGGAACTGATTAAGGATGTTCTGAGAGACCTCCTGGAGATTTGTGTAGTGGTATATCTGGACGATATCCTCATACAATCACCGACTCTGGAGACTCATCAAGCAGATGTTTCAAGGGTGTTGAATCTGCTCCGGGAGAATAAGCTCTTTTTCAAGTTGGAGAAATGCGAGTTTCACAAACCGCAAGTGACGTTCTTGGGTTATATCATTTCTGCCGCTGGATTCGCCATGGATCCTTTGAAGTTGTCGCCAGTTCTTAATTGGCCTCATCCTATGGGCCTTAAGGCGATCCAGAGGTTTCTGGGATTCGCCAATTATTATCGAAAATTTATCAATAATTTTTCTTCCATTGTCAAACCCCTTACAGAAATGACTTGCAAAGAGGCTAAAACCACTGAGTGGTCTCAAGAGGCGATCAATGCATTTGAGAACTTAAAGAAGGCTTTTGCTACTGCCCCAATTTTGGTTCATTCTGACCCCACCTTACTGTTTACACTGGAGGTGAGTGCCTCAGATATAGGCATGGGTGCCTTGTTGTCACAGCGCTCTGCTCCAGGAGAAGCCATTCACCCATGTGGGTATTTCTCGAGGAAGTTGTCTAAAGCAGAGAGACTGTACCAGATTGATGACAGAGAGCTATTGGCAATTGTGTTGGCCTTAAAGGAGTGGAGACATCTGTTGGAAGGTACGAAAACTCCCATTTTGATTTTGACAGATCATAAAAATTTGATATATCTGTTTGAAGCTAAGTGCTTATCCGCAAGACAGGCTCAATGGGCACTATTCCTGTCTCGTTTTAACTATGTGGTTTCGTACCTTCCTGGATCTATAAACATTCGTACTGATGCATTAGCTCGCCAGTTTTGCTCTCCCTTGAGGGAGGAGGATCCACCCTCCCCGGTCATTCCTGCTGACCGTATTTTAGCTATGATCCGTACTTACATCACTTCTCCTTTGGGTGAGGAGATTTTGGCTGCTCAGGCTGCCGCCCCAGTTGAGGGACCTGAGGGTCATTGCTTTGTGCCAGCGCAATTTCATATTCAGTTGCTTGAGACTTATCAAGCCTCAAAAATTGCTGGGCATATTGGTCGAGACCAGTTGATTTGGTCTTTGTCACGATTTTTCTGGTGGCCAAGTTTAAGGACGATTGTGCCGCTTTTACGGCAGCTTGCACCACGTGTGCTCAAAACAAATCTCCCAGACAGCTGCCTGTGGGTCTGCTTCAACCAGTGGCCAATGGGGAATGCCCCTGGTCACATTTATCAATTGATTTCATGGTTGAACTTCCACGCTTCATGGGATGTACAGTGATTTTGATGATAGTGGACAAGTTTTCGAAGATGGCTCATTTTGTGCCACTTAAGGGATTACCTTCCGCCAGGGAATTGGCGGTAATCTTTGCCAGAGAAGTCTTCCGTTTACATGGTATCCCGAAGGTTATTGTGTCTGATAGAGGAAGTCAGTTTGTGGCTCGGTTTTGGAGACACTTTTGTGTTCAAATGGGTATTCAATTGGCGTTCTCCTCCGACTATCACCCGCAATCTAATGGAGAGGCAGAGCGAGCCAATCAAGTCTTAGAGCAGTTTCTCCAATGCTACATTTCTGACCATTATGACAATTGGGCCGAGTTGTTGCCATGGGCAGAGTTTGCCCTAAACTGTTTGGTAAACTCCTCGACTAGGAGTTCCCCATTTTTGATTAATTATGGGTTCCAACCCTTAATGTTGCCCGAGAATTTTCAAGTGCAATCCATGCCGGCTCTGGATTTGCATTTACGAGCCCTCCGGTCTTCCTGGGTAAAGGTGCAGCAGACCTTACGTGGGTCCGTGTTGCGGCAAAAACAGCAGGCGGATTGTAGAAGGTTGCCGGCTCCTTACTTTCAAGTAGGAGACAGAGTGTGGCTGTCTTCCTGTAATCTGCACCTAAAAGTTCCATGTGGCAAGTTGGCTCCTAGATTCATTGGGCCGTTCCGTTTATTACGTAAGATTAATCCAGTTGCTTACACTTTGGAGTTGCCAGCCAGTATGCAAATTCACAATGTGTTTCATGTGTTTCTGCTTAAGCCCTTGGTCTGCAACTGGTACACAACTGTTCGTGTTCAGCCTGCTCCCGTGAGGGTTGCAGCTCACGAGGAATCTGAAGTACAAAACATTATGGACTCCCGGTTGGTTAGAGGGCACTTACAGTACTTGATCCATTGGAAGGGATATGGTTCAGAGGAGTGTTCCTGGATTTCAGCTGACGATGTTCACACTCCTGTTTTGGTACGCAGATTCCATGTGAAATTCCCTGACAAACCCCGACTGGTTCTGCGGAGGAGGGGCCCTTGAGAGGGAGGTACTGTTACAGTTTACAGTTTACCTTGTTTGCAGCATCATCTAGAAGCGCAAGGCTTCTAGCATGCAGCAGGCCTCTGTTTTATGTGTTTGTTTCCTATAGTCTCCTCCTACCTACTTCCCACTTCCTCCCTCTTAGCTGCTCCTCCTACTTCCTGTGGAGGGATTTAAAAGGCAGACTGAGTCCTGACTCAGTCACCCTTGCTTTGTTGTTATTAGGTGGAGTTACTTGGGCTCTGTGTGTGACCTGGCTATCTACGAAAACCCACTCTGTGTATGACCTGGCTATTTATGAGAACCCGCACTGTGTATGACCCTGCTAAGTAAGAGAACCCTTTCTGTGTATGACCCAGATAAGTACAAGAACCCTCTCTGTGTATGACCCAGCTAAGTACGAGAACCCTCTCTGTGTATGACCCAGTGATCCCGAGTACCCCTTGCCGTGATCAATTTGTGCTATTGGCTTAAGACTGACCACTGTTGTGGTCAGAGGGTCTGATTGGTGACAGCAGGCATAAGTCACAGGGTCTCGATATATTGACTGCAGGCAGGGTCACAGGGTCTGGTGTATTGACTGCAGGCGTGAGTCACAGGGTCTCGTGTGGTGGCTGCAGGCGTGAGCCACAGGGTCTTTATATGTGACTGCAGGTATGAGTCACAGGTGTCCGATATAGTGACTGCCGGCAGAGTCACAGGTTCTCTTAGAGGTGACTGCAGGCGTGGGTTACCGGGTTGCTGCTCCAGTGTTCACTGTGGTCGCCTGTTCCAGTCGACGGATCAATAGCTGGCGTTCCTGTTTCCTGCTGAGACTAACAGGGGCTTTGGCCCAGTCTCTAGCATTGTGGTCTAACGAGAGGCCTAGTATTTCTGGTAATAGTGTCGCCAGCTAGTAACCCTTTGCTTGTTGTACTACTTATTTATTGCTTTGATTTATTCTAATAAATATTTTGCATTATATTACCGTACTGAGTTCTGAGCATTCTTGGGTGCCCGTGACACTTCCCCACTCCTCTTCCTTTCCTGTTCCCGGCCCCAGTCCCATCACCAGATCAACTCAGCCACATTACGCATCTTCTAACAGATCTAACATTGGCCATGACTGGAGTGCAAGCTAGACTGACACATCTAGAACATTATTCCAGCCTCTCCAATTTTGGTCACCACACCTACAGCCCCAGGTACTCCACGCATCACTCCTGCACACATGGTGCCTCAACATCTGTGGAAAGATATCCTGGAAGGCAAGGAGGTTAATCTAGTCTCCCTTCTACTTGCCTCTCAGGATATCACTGAAAATAAAACCGTGAACTGCAGGGAGGTATCCGTCACACTGAAGGCAAAGGACCCCAGACTCCCGTAAGTTATCAGTTTCTGGAGTTTGTCCTTGTCTTCAGCGTGTATAGGGACATTCTTTGTACATATTTCCCCTCAAGACCTAGATCATTACCTTTATTTGCTTGTTGATCTTGGCTATAATTATGGGGGTACGGGATACTATGATTACCACAGATCCTTCGCTGCTAAGACAGCCGCTGTATGGGCCCATTTCAGCTTCATGTTGTACTGGAGTACACTTGATAATGAACTCTTCTGCTGGCACTTTGCCGGACTCAAAGCCCCCACATGCCAGTATTGTCAATCCACCATACATGCTTCTCATCTATGCCCAACTACTGCAGCATCAGCCATAGTAGACAGCATGCAACCTACAGTTTCTCAGCCTTTACCATACACTTTATCACTCCCCTTTCTTTCCCCCCAAGGATAAGCTGGGCAGACCCAGTAATGCTCCCATATGCAACAACTTCAACACTAAGGGGTGTTTCTACAGTGCTTGTAGACTCTTACACATTCGTTCATTATGCCACAAGGTACATTCAAGGGCCCTCTGCCCACATCAATTTTCTGTCAATAAATGACTATCTTCCATCAATTTCACAGCCCTCCAGTCTTTTCTTTCAGTACACCCTGACACTGCAGTAGGATTACCTTATTTCAGGCTTCCTACCAGGCTTCCATACAGGAATAATAGCTTCCCCTTCATCGTCCATTAAGTGCTCAAATCTTCAGTCTGCCATTCAGCACCCAGTTACAGTAGACCAATTGGTATCTAGGGAAATCCAGAAAGGTTTTGTAATAGGCCCCTTTTCATCCTCACCTTTTCCCATCTGGATTGTAAACCCTTTGGCATAGCAACTAAAAAAATCAGATACATCAAAAAAAAAATTAATAATCTATTTACCAGCCCCTCAAGGTTCTATACAACCCTGCATAAACTCCCTTATTCCTTTAACAGAGGTCTCTATGGAATATCCCCATATAGATGATGACATTTTCCACATTTTGCAATATGGACACCTGTGGTGGTTGTCAAAAACCAATATATTAGACGTGTTTAAGTTACTGCCTATGCTCTCATCCCTCTGGCACATTCATGGAGTCTGATGCTGTAATCTATACTATTTTGCAACTCGACTAACATTTAGCTCGAAGAGTAGCCCTAAGATCTTAGACAGTTTCGCTATAACTCTGAGCTGGCTCCTAACACACCACTTAACCAAGGACCAACAAGCCTCACTGAACTATTGAGCATGTTCAAACAAATACTCCCACAGCACCTCATAAAACATCAGGCCCTTCCACTACAATAGACTTCCTAGGGATCATCCTACATTCAGAGAGCATGGAAGCCAGGCTTCCCCTTGATAAACTCACCAGAATCAGGTCAGTCATACTTAATTTCACTCACAAGCAGTCATGTACACTTCATGAGCTCCAGTCACTATTGGGTCACCTCAATTTTGCAACTAAAATTCTGCAAAGCAGATCCTACAACGTAGATCCTTCATAACCCATTTCTTACTCCTTCTGTCACAGCACATCAACTCAGGGGATAGCGACATTGACAATGCAGCCAGGTCAGATTTGGTGTTGTGGGATCTATTTCTAGAACACTGGAATGGACGTTTCATATTTGTTCCAGGTCAGTCAGCAGTCTACCCTCAGATATTCAATGATGCTTCGGCTAGCCGGGAATTCACGGCAATATGCGCTTCTAGTCGGTTCATGGAGCCCTTGCCAGAAGAGGTAGCAGAGGTACATCATTTCTTTTTATTTTCTTTATTATTTGAAGTGTACACTGTTGTCTCAGTCGCGGCTTTATGTTGACACACATGGATAGATCAAACTGTTAAATTCTTCACAGATTATAAGGCATTATCGCTATGTATTCTCAAAGGCAGATCATCATGAAATTCTTGAGAAAACTAACTTACATTTCTCTCCAACTTAACTTTCATATAAACTGCATATTTATTCCAGGATCACAAAATCAAGCAGCTGACTCACTTTCTCGTTTCCAATTCCAGAGATTGTTTCAGTTGCATCCACAAGCAGATTACCTCTCATACAATCCACCATGGTTCCAAGACATCACCATGAGCTAAACCAACAAGTAGCCTTTTCAATAGCTATAATCCACAGCGTACTAGCCAACAACACAATGAATTACGCCAGATCCTGGAAAGCCTTCCAAATCTTCATACATCAATTCAAACCTCAGGACCCCCTATAGTATATCATCAATACTAGCTTTTGCGGCATATTTCTTTTCAGACCATCATTTTTCACTATCCAGAGTAAAATTTACTTAGCAGGGATCCAGCTTCAACTAGGTCTTCTCAGACACTAACACTGGTGTTTTTTATTCATATTTGCCAAGATTTTACCACATGGCAGGAGGCTTCATATTTGCATCACTTTCTTTACTTAAAACTCCATAGCAGCACATAATAGAAACCAAAAGTGACCAATCAGTAGTGAGTAAAGAGGCAATATAAGGCCCAACCAAACTAAGCCCTACCTCTTTCTTTGCTGCTCCACAAGCAGGACAGGTCAGCTTTGCTTTACTATTGTCTACTGTATCATGGCATTTTATTTTATGTTCTGTTCATGGGTTATGCCTTTGTACTAGGTGGAATGTTGGCCTTGTGTCTGTTTTTCAGTTTTGAGAGTTTTATATGCCTTACACACTAAAATGTTCCAAACGGTACAAGGGCTCTTACATGTGTTAGTCACATTGTGCTTTTCGTTTTCTTGTTCTTATTCTACCAGTTCTATGTTCAAACAGAGCTAAACAGTATCCGTCAGTTTTGCTTAGGACCGTTGCTGGTCTCCGTTCTGGGCTTGGAGTTGCATCTCTCCCTGTGTATTCTGGGGTTGGGATGCACCTCCGGTCCCATTCGGTACCCTAGCGGGTCTCTGCGTTTCATAGTTTGGAGTCGCTGCTCCGCATCTAAGGGTGGCTTGTAGGGGAGGTTGTTTCTTTCCAGGGCCTGCCGGCCGCAACCCTCTGGGGTCATTGTGGCGCGGGTCCTTCACCGTTTTTCTGCCCTCTATAGGTGCTCCGGTGTGGGGTAGCGGCGTTGCACTGTGTTCTAGCACGGGTAGCGGTCCGCGGGAGTTTGTCATGTCAGGTCCGCTACGCGGCTAGGCTGTCTCGGATCTCGCATTAGGCGTGATCCACAGCGGCCATCTTTGCTTTCCCCGGGGTTTCGCTGTGGCCTGTAGGGGCCGCCCTGGGCTTGGTGGTGTGTTGGCTACTGGTGTTTGAGGGGCACGTGCCTGCCTTGTTTTTATATTTCCTGCACTCCATTAATAAAGTGTACGATCAGACACCACTGTGCTTTATTACACACTGTATATACATTGTGCCTGGGGTGAGCCCTCTTTTGCTTTGAGGTTCTGGCTGGATCTCTATATGGATCTCTGTGCTTGGTCACAGGTTTGCTGGTCATATTATTATTATTTGACCTTTGTTCTGGGGGTGAGCCCTCCTTTGTGTCCCTTGGAGTGGGGTGATCCCCCGTTTCACTGTGCCAACTGGATTTGGCCTTTTGCTCTGGTGGATGGTTTATTGCCCAGGATATTTCTATTGTCTGCACAAAATAAAAAAACAAAAAACCAAAAAAAAAAAAAAAGCAACAAAAAACCCCAGGAGGTTGTTGTCTGCCTCTGATCTGCTTTCTGCCTCGGCCCTGGGGCGTCATACCCCTTCTTTGTCCCGCTGCGTGAGCCCCAGTTGTGTTAGCGAGGGGGATACTCCGCTGCTGGTGCAGCGTTACTGGTTGTGGGTTATTCTGTTCTAGGTGTCCATCACTGTTATCAGGGACTGTGACCATGGGTGATTCTTCCCAACCCTTAACTGACTTACAAGGGATGATCCATGCGGCGGTTGCCGCCTCGCTGGAGGAGGCTTTATCCAGGGTGCTTAATCCACATCCGCTGGGCCCTCAGCTGTCGGGTCCTGGCTCTTCAGTCGATATCGAGGATTCTTCTTCTGCTGACGCTAGAGCTTCTGGATCAAAGACACCTAAGAGGCCTTGGAAGGGCGCATCCTCTGGTGGTGGTCGCACGGGCAAGGCTCTCCTCAAGCGGCCTCAGATAGGTCAGGACTTCGAGGATTCGGGTCCAGGTCCGTTGTCCACTGGGGAGGCGGACTACTCAGTGTCTTCACCCTTGGCTATAGTGGATGAATGGGTGGCGGACGATTACGCCTCAGATGATGGTCTTGAGTGGAGGCTGGAGCAGGTTGGAGAGTCGAGTTTTGTGAAGGAATCTGTGGAACCAGTGGCGGTTGCTCCTGAATCGACTACTCCTATGGGGGAGGAAGATTTGTACGACCCTCAGGGTAACCTGATGTTTGACCCTAGAACCATTCGGCACCCATGCTCCTCCAAATGGAGTCTGCTGGACCACTTGGCGTAGTTCATCCATTTTTGGATCCGGAAGCCTTTGGATCGAGAGGTTCATAACAGACTTTGGGCCGAATGTCCTTGTCCCTCATTACTGGACAAGGTGGCATTGACCCCGGAGTTCGACCCCAACGTATTGCTTTTTATGACAAGGTCGGGTCGTGACCCTCGCAAGGGCATTGAAAAGGGCCTGAAGTCTTCTCAGGACAAGCTCCTGGACGTGCTTGGTCCTTTGGCTAGAATGTTCGTGGATCAAGCTTTGTCGCAGGGTGCTACGTTGGATGCTTCTGCTGTTCGTGAATGGGCCTTACGGGCAGTTTGTCTCCTTGGAAATGCTAATTCCGCCCTGTGTACTGAACAAAGGAAGGAAGCTCTTCTTCGGCTCGACTCCAAGTTGGCGGATCTGAGTACCAAGGAACTAGGTCCGGCGGCAGCCGGTCTTTTGTTTGGGGAACAGTTCATCCCTGAATTGAAAAAACATGTCAGCCTGTTTACCACCCTCAATAAGGCTCAGGCCTCCATGAGACAAGTCTTTCGACCTTCGCCTTCCAGAGGTGTTTTTGGCAGGGCTGGACGCCAAAGGGGCCGTGCCTCCAGCCGGTTTTGGACAGCAGGCCTCAGACCACAGCCACCTTCAGCGACCTTCTTTCCAGCGACTCAGTATTGATCCACCTTCTGGAGAGGTTCCAACAAGTTCCGAGGACAGAGGAGCCGAGGACGTGGCCGAGCAAACACAGGTAAATGTTCTTGGTTGTCTGTCACCTCTGATTGTCACTGCATGCAGACTGGGTTTTTTCTTTCAGAATTGGAGGAAGATTTCCACAGACATGTGGATCCTATAGACGGTCAGGGGTTACATCATCGAGTTCACAGTTCCCCCCGGTGCAGTCAGCTCCTCCTCCGGTTCCGGTAGACACCAGGGAGGCTACGGATCTGATAGATGCAGAAATTCAGGCGCTTTTTTCCAAAGGCGCCGTACAGTTTGCACCAGACGGCGGGGGATTCTTCAGCAACATCTTCTTAATGCGAAACAAAACTGGAGATTTCCGACCTGTCATCAATCAGCCTGAACGCGTTTGTCGTTTACAGGCATTTCAAAATGGAAGGGATTCATATGTAGTGGGACCTTCTTCTTCAGGACGACCCGTCTGGATCTCAAAGACGCTTACCTTACTGTGCCTGTGGCGTTGGAGAGTCATCCTTACCTTCGGTTCCGGTGGCAGGATTGCGTGTGTCAGTCCACGTGCCTGCCTTTCGGTCTCGGCTCGGCACCATGGTGCTTTACCAAGCTGATGAAACCGGTGGTAGCGCATTTTCACAGTCACGGAATCCGATGTCTCATTTATCTCTTCGACTTGTTGATTTTCTGCAGCGAGAGGTCTCTGCTTCTATCTCAGATGGACTTCATGATTGGATTCCTGGAAGACTTGGGGTTTTTTGTCAACAGGGAAAAGTCAGCTCTGGTGCCATCTCAGGTAGTCCAATTCTTGGGGTTCGAAATAGACTCGGTGAAGTGTCAACTCCGTCTTCCTGCAGCCAAGATTGCTGCGAAAGGAGATTTGCCAAGTGCTGCGCCTCGAACATATGCCATTATGGTTTCTGGCGCATATTGTGGGTCTCCTCTCTTCGCCCATTCAGGTGATCTTTCCAGGGCCCCTGCACTATCGAGCAATGCAGAGACTGAAGGCGCAGCATCTGTGGTCTGGTCGTTCTTACGATCATACCGTCATTCTTTCTTCGGATGTTCGCGCTGAGTTAAGATGGTGGCTTCTTCATATGCAGGCCTGGAACGGCACTGCTATTTTCGTCCCGCGGCCGGATTTTGTGATGGAATCGGACGCCAGCCTTTGGGGCTGGGGGGCGCATTGCGCAGGAGTGTCCACAGGGGGGCCTTGGTCGGCGGCAGAGGATGGTCTGCATATCAATTGCCTGGAATTGATAGCCAGTTCTTTCGCTCTTCGCAGTTTTGCCAGAGACAAATCAGATTGTTGCATTCTCCTTCATATGGACAACATTTCAGCAGTCCAATACATCAATCGGCTGGGTGGCACCAAGTCTTGGGCGCTTACAGAAGCGGCGAAAGAGCTGTATCAATTTTGTTTCCATCGCAACATTTCACTCAAGGCGGAGTACCTTCCGGGAGTGTCCAACATGACAGCAGATTGGTTCTCCAGACATTGGAGGGACGACAGCGACTGGAAGCTTCACACGGCAGTGTTCCGCCGATTGGAGGAGAGCCGGGATCCTCTAGTGATAGACCTTTTCGCGTCCAGGATGAACAGTCAACTTCGGGAGGACTTCAGTTGGCTTCCAGATCCAGATTGCAAGGAGGTAGATGCCTTCCTACAACAGTGGCCACAGGAGAGTGCATATGTGTTTCCACCTTTTGCCATGCTGTCGAGGGTTCTTCATCAGGTCCAAGTGCAGCAGGTGTCTCTGATTCTGATTGCCCCTTTGTGGCCCAGTCAGCCGTGGTTCCCGGACCTTCTGGACTTGTCGTTTCGGGATCCTCTTCTTATTCCGTCCTTTCCTCTACTGCTATCGAATCCCCAGGGAGACCCGCACCCATTGGTGCTTCAAGACCATCTGCGCCTGGTGGCCTGGACGATTTCAGGGGAGCTTGGTCTGTCGAAGGCCTATCGCAGACGACGAGGGATCTGCTGTGGGATTCCTAAGCTCCTGGCACGAGAAGATGTTATAGATCAGCATGGATTTCTTGGTCTCACTGGCGATCTTTTCGTCCCATTATTGTGGTTCCCTCCGATATCTCGGAGGCACATGTCCCTTTGTCAGGGGTACCAGTTGGTAGGGATCCTTTGATCTGCAGGTTGCTCAGAGGGATCAAGTTGTCTCGGCTTCCTGGACTGAGATATCGGCGGCTGTGGGACGTAGCAGTGGTGCTGCAGTTTTTACGTGCCTGGCCGCCGAATGCACAGTTGATGTTGCGTCAACTGTCGGCAAAACTTACGTTGTTACTGTGTTTGGTGTCATTTCATAGGGTTTCTCATGTGAGGGCATTTGACGTGGACAGATTTGCTGTCCTCCCAGAGGGAGTCTCTTTTTCCATTGCTCGCCGTACTAAATCGGATTCGGTAGAGATATCTTACCCCTTTTTCTGAGAAGAGCCTCGGCTTTGTGTGGTTAACACTTTATTGAAGTATGTGGAAGTCACAGCTCACTTAAGACCTTCGCAATCGGGTCAGTTGTTAGTGTCCTATGTGAAGCCACATAAGCCAGTCACTTCTACTACTTTAACGCATTGGGTTCGATGGCTGTTGACTTTGGCCTGGGTGGCTTCTGACTTCGGCGCCCATTCAGTCAGGGGTGCAGCGGCTACTGGCGCTTTGTCAGCGGGTGCTTCTTTGTCTGATATCTTACATGTGGCGAACTGGTCACGTGAACATACTTTCCGGGTCTTTTATTTCCGTCCTTCTTCTCATGCTTCTTTGTCGCTGATCGCGCAGCGTTAAAATTGCAAATATGAAGCCTCCTGTCATGTGGTAAAATTGTAGATTATGCTAATGTAGCGTACTTATAATCTTAATTTTAGTAATAACAGGAGGCGAATATTTCCCTCCCTTCCCTCCCAGGGGGTTCAATTGGAAAAGATTTTTTCATCAATTTTTTGGGGTTATCTACGGACGGTAAGATTATAGAACAAGGGGGGGTATCATGTTGCAGATATTTGTGCAAATCGTTCTAAGATATTTGTATTTATGTTGATGCTCTGCTATGAATTGTTGATATGTTACAATGTTAATTCCTTGGAGGAGTCCAGGGTCTTTCACCTTTTCCCTCTGTTTCAGTGTGACCGACGCCTCACTTGGGACGGCGCGTGATGTCCGGTTGGATGCTGATATCTATTGCTGACTGCAGGGGACAGTTGTCGGACCGAAGACCGGAAATTCTGGGGAGATGTTCATTACAGTTGTTTTTTCTGTTGCTTGTGTTAATTCAAAGAAAGAGGCGGGGCTTAGTTTGGTTTGGCCTTATATTGCCTCTTTACTGACTGCTGATTGGTCACTTTTGGTTTCTATTATGTCCTGCTATGGAGTTTTAAGTAAAGAAAGTGATGCAAATATTTGCCTCCTGTCATTACTAAAATTAAGATTATAAGTACACTACTTTAGCATAATCTACAATTTTATTACAACATGTCCACAGCAAACTGTAAATGAACATTACAATTTAAAGGTATCTAAAAACAATGAGAATCCAGTAACAAACTTGCATGTACATTAGCTTTTAACGAAGTGTTTTATAATCCAATAAATTATTGATATTTGACTACACATATTAGTCTGCTATACTACTGCACTTAGATATTTTGTATTATTTTTTGTTTTACCTTCTTACCTTCTAAGTGCTATCTGGTCTACACATACCCACATTTCTACAGCACCTAGGGATCCTGGTGCATCACAGAGAGCAGCTGGAAGGAGACAGTAGAATTAGTACCTACACCATCTGATCTTCATCTTGATTTCACCAACTATCTCATTTCTCATGGACTGAAAATTAAATAAAAAATTAAGGACAACAAATACAGAACAATAAGGAACACCATTGGGACACAGTGAGCTACAAACCTAGTATCCATTTGCTTTTATTTGATTATGACATTTGAAGCAGAATTTTAGCTTTGTCTTATGAGTATGGGGCATACTTTGCATGTGTAACATATATATATAGAACATACACAACTAAACTCAGTGAATAGATCCAACTCGACCAGTTAACCCTTTCTAACATCCCAGTCTTTTTCTAGAGAAGTGCCTGAATGTAGCAATAAAGCTACACCTCTTTATATCTTTGTGGTTATAGAAGAGCCTCAAAAAGTCTGAGAAATATTATCTATTGAAGTCAACTTATAGACTTGATCTATTGAGACTTTTTTTCCCTATATACATCTTATTTGATATGGGTTTTTGAGTTATTTATTTTATTGTATTTTTTATTCAACTATGGTTATCTCTCTGGTATTTATATAGATGTATAAACGGGAAATAAAACTGATTGAAATAACTCCTTGGAGCCCATAGCGCTCTGATTTGAAGTGTGGCCTGAAGACAGATGTTTGGTGAGCAACTCTTTGAATGCCTTGGTTTCAGGTCTTAACCTTTTCTTTGCTGTTCTGTAATTTATACAGCTTTTATGTATATGGGTGTTGCAGTTTTTGGGTGCTTCTAGTCACCCCCACATTGCTTAATATTTAATTTTTTACCTCCCCCTGATACACCATGGGGGTTTTCTGTACTTTTATTTCATAGTTCATTTTTAGCACAACAGGTCTGGAGTAATAATACTTCATATTTTGTGGCTCTACAAATATATTGTTTATACAGTTAATTTTTAGTGTATGGCTTCTTTAAAGTGGAACTTTCACCATATGTAAAGTCTCCCTGCAACAATTAGGCAGCTGGTGACTAGCTTAATAATAGTTATATTACCTCTCAGAAAGACACGATTCTACAGAAATACTTAATCTTCTGCGACTGACAGCCTGGACAGTGCAGTCTGCACCCTTTCTGGTGACCATCTTACCTTTCCTTTGCTTATCCGACACATAAGTTGACCCTCCTGATCTCCTCTCTAGTTTTAACCCTTTGCATACCAGATAAGTACTTTTTTGTTTTTTCTGTTGGCTTTGCATTAAACTTGGGATATTTTTAAATAGTTTTACATAGTTTTTAGACATCTCCTGGACAAGTCTGACCCTAAGGTACATATGGGGAAATCCAAGACTAAGGATTCAGGTTCCCTTACCCTCTTCACTCATTGTTCCTCATGCCATGCTGGGCTTCCAAGGGAATATTCAAAGCCTCTATGTTCCTCATGTGCTGTGGTCCATAACAGCCTGCCCCTCCAGGGCCATCCAGAACTGACTAAGAGCCTGCTTGGGTGAAAACCCTGTTATCATCTGTGGCAGCAATTCTATCTTCCATTCAGGATGTTCTCCATTCTTGGAAACCTTACCCTTAAACATTTCAAAAGGAACCTGTTTTAAGAGTCATACTCATGTTATTGGGGTATTCTCTGAGTAAGAATTAGAGTCAGAAGATTAGATTATAATGTTTTCCTTCTCCTTTGGAGACTCTTATGAGGCTGACCCTATCCCCACTGTAGAGGGGCTCAACAGTTCGGTGTTGGAGACTCTTTAGGTCTCTGAGGCTTCTAATGGGGGTCCACTTCTCTGGACATTTTCCAGAGGTGAAAGAAAGACTGTCATGTCTTTTCCCCCCATCACTCTTGACTAAATTCTTCTGGAGGAATGAAAAACTCCAGATAAGAGAGATATATGTTTTTCTAAGCTGTACCCCTTTACGGTTGGGGCACTGGAACAGTGAGCCTCTCCTCCAGCTGTTGACCCCCTATTTCTCACACTGCTCCTCCACTGGTGAATTCTGCTGGACTAAAGGATCAGGCTTATAAGCTGCTTGATTTTATAATTTAGGTCAACTTAGTGGCTGGGGCAGTGCTGAGGCCTATTTTTACTTCTGCCTGAAGTTGTTGTGTGGGGAGAACAGTTATATGACGCTATGCGTTCTGATGTTCCTAGAGAGGGCATGCTGGTTTTATTAGCTAACATTATGGAAACAAATGCTTATATAATGAAGCACTGTTTGATGTGGCTAGATTTCCAGGAAAATCCTCAACCTTCTCTGTTTCCACATGCCGCACCTTTCTGCTCATGCTTTGATCCTTGGACTAATCTGTATCATGGTGCCCGTGATTGCTGCCTTTTTGTGTCAGTTACCTGTAGGGGGCTCTCCATTGGCTGTCTGCCTTCAGCCCGCTCTGCATTGCTTATTTAGACTGAGCTTGGGCACCCTTTGGTTGCCCTTTCGTGTTGTCTCTATGCTGCTCGCATCTCCATTGTGTTCCTGAGCTTCCTGGGCCCCTGGTTATGTTCCTGCTAACCTGAGATCCTTAAGTTCCTGAGTTACCAGTTCACTGGTTCCTGTTTCCGTTCCTGATCCGGTTGAGGTTGCCATTGTGTCGCTGCTCCCCGCTGCCGTTCCTGATCCGGTTGACCGTCTGGAGTGCTGGTTCCTGTTTTCACCTGCTGTGCTTCTGATCCAGTATCTGCTGTAGTCGGGTACTCCTCCATGGTCGCCTTGGCGACATTTCTACTCCTTGCTGGTTACTCCAGTACGTGGGTACTGGTTCGCTCCACAGCCACCCGGCTGCTGTTGCACCGATAGTAATTGTGTTCCCAGTACGCGGGTACTGGTTCGCTCCACAGCCACCCGGCTGCTGTTGCACGATAGTGATTTGTGTTCCCAGTACGCGGGTACTGGTTAGCTCCACAGCCACCTGGCTGCTGTTGCAAAGAATGTGATTTGTGTCTCCAGTACGCGGGTACTGGTTCGCTCCATAGCCACCCGGCTGCTGTTGTACCTATAGAGATTTGTGCTTCCAGTACACGGGTACTGGTCTGCTTACATTCAACTGGTTGCTGTGCACCGGAAGAGAGACGGTTTCCCCAGTACGTGTGTACTGGTTTGCTCCACCAACTACCAGCTGCCGTTGCACCGGTACAGTTTATGATTACAGTACGTGGGTACTAGCTCGCTCCTATTCACCGGCTGCTGTTGCACCGGAAGAGAGATTGGTCTCCCCAGTACGCGGTACTGGTTTGCTCCACCACATCTGAGTACTATTGTACCGGTTAAGAGTTATTGTGTCCCCAGTACGCGGGTACTGGTTCTCTCTATGCTAGCTATTGCTGTCAAGTCCTAGGCAGCTCTGTTGGTTCTCCAGTACGCAGGTACTGGTGGTCTCCTGTAAATTTCCTTGGCTTGCCACAT
Source organism: Rhinophrynus dorsalis (assembly GCA_037306005.1). Lineage (NCBI taxonomy): Eukaryota > Metazoa > Chordata > Amphibia > Anura > Rhinophrynidae > Rhinophrynus > Rhinophrynus dorsalis. The sequence continues at coordinate 272,298,267 of CM074719.1, forward strand.
TTACTCCTTTAGCCTCTGCATGTCATCCTTGTGACTGTTGTTGCCACCTAGCCAGTCACTGAGGCTTTACTGGTTGCCACCCACTCCGTATTAGGCTTCCTTGCCCGGTATAACCTATTCCTCTTTATACCATCTTGGGTTGCCTTACCCGGTATTGGCAAGCCCGGTAGAGCCTTTATACTTGCTGTCTGCCTATAGGCTGCCTTGCCCGGTATAATGGCAGGACCGGTAGAGCCTACTAAACCTCCGAGTACCAGTCTCCAGGCTGCCTTGCCCGGTATATTGGCAGGGCCGGTAGAGCCTAGTAATCCTTTGAGTACCAGTCTCCTGGCTGCCTTGCCCGGTATATTGGCAGGGCAGGTAGAGCCTACTAATTCTAAATTGGAATAGTCTCCAGGCTACCTTGCCCGGTATATTGGCAAGGCCGGTAGAGCCTATCTGTTCCTTCTACCAACTTCCTGGCTGCCTTGCCCGGTATATTGGCAGGACCGGTAGAGCCTGTATCGCTATTGTTATTCCTGTCATTGCAATATATATGTATGAATATGTATGTTACCCTATGGGGTTGTCTTAAACTTTTCAATAAAGTTGTGTTTTTACCTAACTTTGCGCCTGAGAGTCTTAACAAACCTTGACAATCTGATAAGAAGTCACTGGTGTCCTTGCCTTTTCAGGGCAAGTCCCTGTTTAGGCCTGACCTTAAGGAGATCATTAGCGAAGTTTCTGGTGCAAAAAAGCAACCTGTCGCTAGATGGTCCTTTCTAGCAAGGAAAACACATGGGTTTTGTCCCCCTCCAATCCAGAGAGCTGAAGGTGCAAATCCCTTAGGTCTTCCAAGCACACCCAGCCGCAAATCCCAGACAGATTTGGCAAGAACAAGAAATCTTCTAAAGTCTAAGTCTGACAAGTCAACCACAGAATGACACATGGAGGCCATCGTTGCCTCTATTGGGCCAAGTCTGGCATTTTCAAGATGCCTGGGCATCTTCCATCATGCACCAATGGGTTTTATGGTTGATACTGGATGGGTACCTATATATAGGAAGCCCCTTCCTATTGCTTCTTTTTGTCAAAGATTCTGAGGAGAAAGTACGTCTCTACTCTACTGTAAACACAGGTTCCGCTACAGGTCCCAAAGCAAGAGCACTTTTCAGGTTTTTATTTCAAACTTTTTGTGACTTCCAGAAAGGAAGGTGGTTGCCGTCCTATTTAGGGCCTGAAGTGTCTCAACTGGTACGTAGTTGCTACTCTCTTCAAGGTGGAACTTTTGCATACTGTCATCACAGCAATCTGCCTGGAGAGGGGGGGGGTTAGCCTCCCAAGATCTTCAGGATGCGTATCTGCATTTCCTGATCCATGCAGATCACCAATGCTTCCTGAATTTTGCTTTTGCATGCAATCACTACCAGTTCACATCTCTGCCGTTTTGCCTGGCTTCACTGTCCAGAATCTTTACAAAGATTGTGGCAGCCTTGGTCACATACATCCATGCTCAAGACATTTCTCTTGGCTCTCCATATCAAAAATGCACCCACATTCTAGTGCGCAACAGTTGGATTCCTAACCTAAAAAAAGTTCTCTCCTAACTCATGTTAGGTTTTGTTGATCCTGCATATGAAATTCGATACCATTCAGGGGAATGTGTTCCTCACAGAGGAGAAGATCCAACTCCTGTCTCTGGATGTGTCATGGGCCCTGGATTGGCTCTTAGCATGATAAGGGACTACATTCAAGTCCTAGTTTGCCTGGTGTATGTCCTGGAAGCAGTTTCCTATGCTCTGTTCCACCCAAGGGAGCTTCATTGGGACATACTCAGGAAGTGGTCCTGTTGGCCACATCCTCTCTCTCTCTCTGGGCGCCCAGTAGTACCTTTGTTGGTGGCTTCACATCCCACATCTAACTCAGGGAAGACAAGGTATGCCAGCCTGAGAGGTTGGGGTGTGACCCTGGAAGCCCAGGGCCATTGGTCAGTGGAGGAGAGTCTCCTGTCCATCAACATTATGGAACCCCCGAGCAGTTCACCTGGCTCTTCTACACTAGTCCAATGTTCTCACAGGGACACTGGTGGGGATACAGTCAGAAAACTGATCAGCGGTGGCTTGCATCAATCTTCAAGGAGGAACTTGAAGCAAGGCAATGTTGAAGTAAATGAAAAATCTTCTCTGGTCAGAGGCCCATCTTATCCATACACATTCCAGGAGTGAAAAATGTGGTTGCACTGTAAACTGATTGTTCCATTATGTTTTTGAGTGGCATCTGAGACCGAGAATATATTTTATGTGCATATCCCACAGGACCCCCTTATATATTTATTCTTTATTGACTGAGGTTGCTAAGCTATAGAAATCTAAAAAAAAAAAACTGTTCTGATTCTTATAAAATAGTGCCAAACACATACCTTTGCATTAGAAGAGCCAAGCCCTTCCTACAATATCTGACTGGCATAATAAACTAAATTAGTTGGTAGCTCTAGAGAAATCCCATGCAGTACTTATGGTTCCTTAACTGTTTTCTACCATGTGTGGACCCCTTGATTCTTGTTGTCTGGATTCCTTGGGAGAGAATTATGCCAATCAGAATGAAAGTGTCATGAGAGACCTAGAGACGGGTCTTGGGAGACCCCTTGTTCTTGGAGGACTCCCCATATCTGACGTATTTTTCCATCATCCCCCTTTTTACGCTTCAGCTCTCTATTTCATAGTTGGAATGTAGGTATGCTACATCTTCATATATATGTTGTTTGCCTTTTGGGCATGACTCAAGGCTGAGGTCACTGTCACGTTATGATCCCATTGATTTTCACTTGCTGGTAACCATATTATATATATTTTTTGGTACAGTTTGCTTCCTGTTGTAACTTTACCAATTTGTGCTGTTATGTTTGGTATCTGCCCATATTTAAATAAAAACATTAAAATTATTTTTAAAAATGTGGTCACAGACTTCCTCAGTCTGTGAAGTGTGGATCCAGGAACCTGGGAGCTGCATCCGCAAATGGTCAGCAAATGATAGTTCATCTCTGAGGGGTCACAGCAATAGACCTGATGGCATCAGGTTGGTTTGCAGATCTAATCAGTCTTTTCATTGAGGAGCTGCACTGCCTATCACAAAGGGCTATAAAAGCCCTTGTGGCATGAGGATGTGGAGAAGCTGGCCTTGACAACATGGATCTTGAGGCCACAATTCTAAGGAGAAGAGGATTCTCCTATGAGTCTTCTCCACCATGATGCAAGCTAGCAAGCCTGTTTCCTCTATGGCATACCATAGTCTGGTTCATCTTCCACCGGTGGTGTGCTGACAAGAATATGTCTGCACAGACCTTTGATCTTCCCACAGTGTAGGCCTTCCTTCAGGATGATTTTAACAAAGGCCTCGGCCTGAGTTCCTTTAAGGTACAGATCTCAGTGCTCTGTTCTCTTTCAGATATGAATTGCAATTATGCTGGACATTAAGGCCTTCATTCAAAGGGTGGCTTTTGCCTTTCCATCTTTTTGGGTCCCCATGCCTCTGTGGGATCACACCTTCATTATAAAAGTCCTCCAGAGGCATCCCTTTGAGCCTCTGTCTTCTATTTCATTGCCTCCTTTGAAGTTAAAAATGGATTTCCTTTTGGCTGTAGTCTCTGTTAGAGGGTGGCTGAGCTGCAAGCTCTGTCTTGCAAACCTTTCCTGGTTTTTCACCAGCACAAGGCTGTAGTTTGTACTTCACTGGTCCTCCTTGCACACGTTTACCAAACACTACTGCATCAATGCCCATGCTTCTGCTGAGGCCGGTTTTGGCTGGAAGGTTCTTCAGGTAGCTTTGCCTGTCTGAGGGCCTTCTTTCATTCTTTCCATCTACTTCCCAGTTGTTGTTCAGTAGTATGAGCCCCACTGGCTCTTGTTTAGTTTGCTGGGCTAGTTTGGTGTCCTTTGACACAGTTATTCAGATCCAGTTTAGTCTTTTTGAAACATTCTGCTATTCTCCTTTCTTCCTCAGAAATTTTTGGGATGCTTTGGTATATCCTCATGGTTCCTGTGGTCCATATTGGACATAAGATAGGATTTTAGTGAAACCCACCATTAAATCCTTTTCTATTTAACCCCTGGACAGAGGAGTCTTTTTAGGGATTAGTCTTACTAGTTTCCTTTTTCTTCTTTCCTACTATAGTTCTTTTTCTGTGGTACTTATTACACATGAATCTGGAGCCGGGGGTTGAGCTGGAGGAATAAGGAGGGAGTCTTCTTCCCAAAGACTCTGTCTTTTTTAAGTGTCTTGCCCATGGTTCTCAAGTACCCATGGTTCCTGAGTTCCATATGGACTAAAGCAAAAAGAATTTAACGTTTTGCTAAAATCCTATTATCAGTAAGTACACAAAAATCCGGTTTTAGTTTTTGTCTTCAGTGAGAGTGTTAATAATTCTGTGCTGCAACTCCATTAAGAAAATGTCAGACAAATTATGCAAGCAATTATGGCATGGACAGTTCAGTTTTGTTTGATTTTATAATGTTTTAAGACATTTAGACCCATTCCATCAATTTGATATGGCAACCAGAATGTTTCAAGTGTGGCATGGACTACTGTCCATCCACTAGAACAAATGTAGACAGAATAGATCTAATGATACATACCAGTTGTCTCAAGATGCATGCCTAAAGGGTTAAGAAAGTGCTGAATTTGCAGAATTTTTAATCCAAATGACTAAATCAGTTACTGTTATCCCCATGAGCACCATCAACAAAATCCCCAAAAAATCAACGCTGTCTCTGCCCTGTTTGAATGCAGTTTGAAATCACTAGTATACAAGAGTAACTTTGGGAGAAAGAAATAACAGATGGTGAAGGAAGAACGATTGTGAGAGTTGTTTTCATGCTGCTGATATGAGCAATTTAAAGGAATGTTGCATATGAAAGTCACTGATATTGCCATGGCAACAGTTTTTTGTTCACTATAAAAATATACACTAATAATTTGTGTTTTTCAGGGACCACTCCTCAGTAAAGGCCACCTCTACTCTGCACTGCAATTTACGAGATCAGAAGAACTAACTGGCATTTATTTATGTTTTGATAGCTAGTGTTTGGATGTGTAAATGTATGTGTGTTTATCTCTCTCCTATATATATATTAATACTAGCACAAATGTCCCTGCATTGCCCAGAGAGAGAGTAACTTTCTCACTGTCTCTTTATCACTTTCTGTCTACGTGTCTGTGTCCATCTCTTTCTCTGTCTGAGGATAATGTGACTTGAAGTCTAACAGCTGGAGAGAAGCATGTATCACTGCTTTAGATACAAATAATAGAAGCAAATATTTTTTCTCTTACCTCCTATGTGGAACACAGCAACCATAGGTTAAAGTATCCTCCAGTAGGAAGGCAGGGCACTTGATTAACCACTTTATGCCCACCTGGACATGCTCAGTATTAAAAGTGACCTTCCATAAGATGGAAGCAGGACAAAGATTCCCTTTTAGCTAGCCTTCTCTTTTATTTTAAGCTGTTAGGAAAGGGGCTGCACACCCCTCCATTAGGTGGGCTCCTATCTCTGTCCTCCATTGTGGGCTTGAACCAGAGCACAGAATTCAGGGACCTGGGTCTGGTGGAGGATGCTTGCGTTATCAAACCCCCCCCCCATACCTCTATCTGAGCAGCTTGCTTGGTTCCTATATAAGAGCCTATATAAGAGCCTGAAGAGGATGTTTTTTTTCATGTGTGTCCCTATTTTTTTGTCTGGTAGCCATATTTCTATATATTGTTGGATTCTAACTATCAAACTCTGCTGTTGAGAAAAGTTATATTTCTATGTTCCTATCTTTCTTTAGTCTTCTGTTGCTACACAGTGGGATTTTCATTTAACTCTTGCACTGCCTTTCTGACAAGGCATTCCTTGCCATTTACTTATTTTGCCTTTTGTTGAAAGCCCCTTCAGCGGTGACTGTATACCTTCAGATTGTGTGTCTGTTCAGGAGTCACAATTTCATTAAATATTCTCTGGTTCGATTCCAGTCGCTTCACTTTCTCAGCATTATACTTGACACTCTTCTCGGTAGATGATTTTGTCATCTACCAGATGTCTCAGGCTGTGCTTTGCCCATCTGAAATTGTGTGGGAGTGCGTGAAGGTGCTGGGTTAGCTATTTTTTTCTCTGGAGGCAATTCCATTTGCTCTGTTCCAGAGGAGGGAGCTGCAGCTGGAAATTCTCAATAATTGGTTCAGATATCAGTATCATCTCTCCTGTGTCATGTTTCTAGATGCGACCTTCGCTGGTGGCAGTAGAGGTTCCATCTATAGCTGGATTGGCTAATGGTTATCCCAAACTGGGTCACAATGGATGTCTAACTGAGTCCTCAGAAAGGTCAGGGAGGAGATTCTTCTTTCATCAATGTTCTGGAGGGTTGTGCCATTTGCATAGTCCTGCATCATTGATCTCAGTCCATTCAGGAATCCCCATTGTGGATCCAGTCTGACAATGCCGCAATGGTGCTCTACATTGACCACCATGGATGGACTATAAGTGTGGCTACATGGTCCAGCTGATCCTCATGTGAGCAGAAGCCCATGTGTCATCCATCTCCGCTGGTCATATCACAGGGGTGGACAATGTTGTGGCAGACTTTCTCAGTCACCAACGCCTGGATCTCCTCAATTGGGAGCTCAACCAGTGCATGTGTGCCTCTGTAGTTGTGTTGCCTATAAGGTCCTCCAATGGTAGACCTAATGACATTTCAGCTGAAATGCAAGGTTCCTCATTTCTGTGTCAGATCCAGGAATCCTCTAGAGGTGGATGCCATTGTAATTTCCACTTAAGTACATATTTCCTCTGTTTCCCCAGACTCCCAGAGTGCTAAGTAAAATCAGGATGTAGCAGGCTCATGTCAATTCTGATTGCACGGTTCTGCCCCCATCAGACCTGGTTTTCAGTTAATCTCAATCTGTGACAGAGCCATAATGGCTCCCTTCTTTTCCAGACCTCTTGACTCAAGGTCCACTGTGTCATATTAAGGGTGACAAGTTGGCTTTGACAGCTTGGCTTTTAAGCCCAGTATCCTGAGGAAGAAGTGATTTTCTGACTCCATCATAATATATTTGCTTCATGTTTGCAAGCCAGTTTCTTCCAAGCTGTACCATTGGGTATGGTCCCTGTTCTACAACTAGTTTGAAGACCTGAGTTCATTTTTTTTTTGCCTTTCTACAGAAGGGCTTGTTCTTAGCACTATTAAAGTCCAGAAATCAACTTTTTCTGGTCTTGTCTAGAGTCATATTGCCTGATTTGCAAAGCTTTGGGCAAGGGGTGGCTCATGCCTAGCCTGCTTTCAGAATCTTAAGCATTCTTCAGAGGCCTCTTATTGAGCTTCTAGTTTCCTTCTCCTTGTGTCAGCTGACACTGAAGATGGCGTTTCACTTTGCAGTTGTCTCTGTTGTCTTTATCACCAAGATAAGACATCCCTTCATACTTCTCAGGAGTTTCTTCCTAAGAGTCTCTGAGTTCCACCTCAATCAGAAGATTGTGGGGTTTTATTTTTGCCCTGACCATTCGTCCACTCAGGTGTCATGGGCTGCTGGTCAGGAAGGGTTGCTGACTACAGCAGCAAATGTAAATAAATAAAGTGGAACCCAGAGAGCAAGAAAACTAGCACACACTCAATTAAAGGGAACACAAATGTATTATGTATATGCATACATGGAACATGCAACTGTAATACACAACAAAACATGCAATGAAACAGAAAAGAGCAGGGCCTCTGAGCACAGAGAACTAGGCCTCTGGGCATGGGGTTAAAGCTAGCTCAGAAACACAGGAGGAAGGCATAGGAATGCAAGGGGTGCAGCCAGCTCAGGAACTAAGGGGGTGCAGCCAGCTCAGGAACTCAGAGGTGCAGCCAACTCAGGAACTCAGGGGGTACAGCCGGCTTAGGAACTCAGGGGGTACAGCTGGCTCAGGAACTCAGGGGTACAGCCAGCTCAAGGACCTCAAGGGTGCAGCTGGCTCATGGAACGCAGGGGTGTAGCCGGCTCATGGAACTCAGGGCCCCGGGTCATAGGGAAAGAAACGAAACTGGGACTGATCTGAACTGATCAGTATAAACTGTATAATCTGACCCAGAGGAAGGGGAGAGACTGAACTAAATAGGGAAGAGGTGATTGCAATGTAGGGTCAGCTGGGAACAGAATCAGGTCTCTTTAGTCTGAGTGCAGCAGCCTACAACAGCACCACAGAGAGGTAGTGGAAGTGTGAGGTACTGCACCAGACTGTGGAGAGGACAGGATCATGACATCAGGAGATGGCTCTCCACCTGTTGTGTGTTCCCTTAAGTTTTATGTGCACCTCGCTAAACTTTTTTCATAAGGCTAACTCTCTTTTTGATATCCCTTAGAGTCCTTGGGTAGTTCAGGCCGCATCCAAGGTGAACATTGCCTCTTGGATTTAGGCTATGAAATATGAAATTTGGAACAATCCAATTCCCTTCAAGATCACAATGCATTCTACCAGATCTGTGGGTGTATCTTGGGTCTACAACAATCAGGCCCCAGTTGAACAGCTGTGGAAGGCTGCGACATCATCCTCCTTCCATACTTTCACTAAACACCACTGCGTCAATGTCTTGGCCCTGGCTGAGGCCAGCATTGGAGGAAAGGTCCTTCAGGAAGTTGTGCCCGTTTAGGGAAGAGATCTCTCTGTTTTCTTTTCTCTACTGCCAGTTATTTTTGAGTAGTTTTTGAGCCCTGTTGGCTCTTCTTTGTTGTGCTGTGCTAGTTTGATGTCAGTTAACACCTATCGTTATTCAGATTCAGATTAACCCTAGGGAACTCTAGTGTCATGGGGATGTGTGGACTATCTTTTCTCCTTGCCCTCTCTGGAGTCTTGGGATGCTTTAGTATATTCCCATAGTACTTGTGTTCCATATTGGATGTAAGAGAAAATAGGATTTTAGTGTTCTTACCTGTTAAATCATTTTCTCTTTAGTCCATATGGAACACGGGTCTCCCACCTGGAGAAAAACTTTATTGCTTTGCTTCCCCAAGCAAAGGAATCCTCTTATGGTCTTCGTCCTGGGAGATTTTCTTTCCTTCTTACCTGCTTACTTAGTTGCTGTGGTTTTTGTCACAAGAATTCTGGGATGGTAGGGGATTGAGCTGGAGAAAGAGAAGGGGCATCTTCACCCCAAAGTCACTGTTTTTTTGTGATGTGCCCTGTCCTCAAGGAGGAGAGACTCAACCTCCATGTTATTATGCCAGCAGTCATTGCCAGAGGAATTTTCAACTGGTAAGATAGACGTATATAGAGACAGGGATTTGTTTGATAAATGAATGCAGGTCTGCATGCTTTTATCAAACCATTTCCTACAGGGAGCCACCGACTTAAGAACACAAATTCTTAACCCTTACACCATTCCTTTCCCATTCCCTCCCACACACAGCTACATTCCCTTCCATAACTCCATTCTCCTTCTCTCTTACTACCCACCCTTCCTACACAAGTCCCTTACTGCTCCTTCCACCCCTTGCCCATACTTCAACAGACACTGTGTGTTGCACAACCCTTTTACTGTTCCTTACAAACATGGCTCCCTTCACATACCCTCACCACTTTCTCCATACTTCTACAGCCACCATGTGTCTCTGGCTATCAGTGACTGCATCTCTGCAGAGGCTGCAACAGCATTGACAATTAATGCACTTGTGACCAGAACTCACTACACACTGTCAGAGTACCTGATTGCTCTCCCTTCTGAGAGGCTCCGGGTGTTGCTCCTTTCCGGACAGCTGGAACTATGCCCATGCCGACGTTCGGATTCACCGTGGCTCTGTTCTGCCCCCATTCTCCTTGCTGCATCTCAGAGTGTAATCTTGCATATGAATGCCGCCAAAGTTATCTGGAACGCACGCACACTATCTTTATCTCCCGCTTCAGCAGGCCTGATGCAGGGTCCGCCTTTTAGCTGGCCTATTTCTGCCTGCCTGGAATGCTTGGCAGTTGTCCTTGCATGGTGTCTGCTTAGAGTATTGTATTTGTTTTGTGCTTACCAGTGTGACATTGGCTCGGCTGACTACGATTCCTGGTGCCTGATTCCTCCGCTATGACTCCTGACCTTGTTGCTCATCAGTTTCCTGATTCTTGCTTGGCTGACTACCTGCTGTGGTTCCTGACTTCTGGCTTATAATTCTGGTCTTTGGACTTGTTTGTGCTTTTGTTCTGTATAAATAAATATATTTTATTGTACTCTTGTCTCTGTGATTTATGTGCCTGTTAGTACTTAGCAGTGTTTACTGTAAAGGATCATACTGGCAATATCTTCGGTACTGGCAGTATCTGACAGCTTGCAGTCCCTGACAGTACGCAAAGGCCATGAATCCTGAGGGTACTGGGGCACCGCCTGTACTGAACATTCTTGCTAGAATGGACTTACAGGACCAAAGAATTGACCAATTGACTATGGCCATGCAGACCATCCTTAATCGTACGTTTCACTTGGACTGTTCAGTACAGCAACCGGTGGCCTCAGACCATCCTGTCCATGCACCAGTTGCTTCAACTGTACCTGAACCTATGGCAGCCCGTGGGCTAACTGGGTCTGCTCCGCTTCCCCAACATTTTGGGGGTGACCAAGCTCAATGCAGGGGTTTTCTTAATCAAGTGGGCATTTATCTTGAAATGATTCCACAGGCATTCCTCACTGAGAGAAATAAGGTTGGGTTCTTAATGTCTCTGCTCTCGGACAAGGCTCTGGCTTGGGCGAATCCCCTCTGGCAAACTGATAAACCTATTATCCAAAACTATGCTGAATTTGTGGCATCTTTTAAAATGGTCTTTGATATTCCCGCTTGCTCTGCCTCTGCTGCGAAGCAACTCATGTCCATCCATCAGGGTAGTAGGACCATAGCGGAATATGCCATTGAATTCCATACCCTGGAAGCAGTGGTAGGGTGGAAAAACGAAGCCTTGGTAGCTGCTTATTCACAGGGACTGTCTGATGCCATTAAAGACGAGAGCGGCTCATGACCTCCCCAGTGGCCTTGACAAATTAGTGTCTTTCACAATCCTGATTGACACTAGACTGAGAGAGAGACCTTCCTTTAGGGAGCGCCTGCATAGGCCTCCGATATGTTTGGCTCCTCGTTTTACTCACCCTCTCGTACCTCCCACGCCCCTTGTTCAGATTCCTCGGGGGTTAAACCCATGCAGCTGGGGTTCACCTGCCTCTCCGTTGAGGAAAGGGTCTTTTGGAGGAGGGAGGGGTTGTGCCTGTACTGTGGAAAGGCAGGGCATTTATTGAGCACATGCCCCATTCAGCCGGGAAACACGAGCACTAAGGTCCTGTAGGGGACAGACCTTGCGTGGACTTTCATTGTTCCCAGAGATCCATAAGGGTAAACCTCTTCTCATAGTTATCATTTCTTGGGCAGAAACTTCTGTGGTCACCTATGCCCTCGTTGACTCCGGTGCTGCTGGCAATTTTATTGATGGCTCTTTTATCACCAAACACTCAATTCCGTTACTGCCTCAGTCCTTGCCTCTTGCTGTTGAAGCTATCTATAGTAGGACTTTACAACTGACCTATATTACTCACAAAACTGTTCCGGTATCCATTGCAGAGGGGGCCATCCATAGTGAAACGCTTCAGTTCCAGGTCATTACGCCTCCTCATTACCCAAAGGCTTTACAGAAATGAAAAGGCACACAAAACGGAGGTCTGCAGCTAAACAAAGTGCTATGGCATCCTGGTTAAGGTTCACTGTCTTATGGTTATAGGTTGAGTTTTAAGGCATTTCAGATTAATTCCTTTATCTTGCAGATCCTGGCAATAGAGAGAAAAACCAGTTCCAAGAAGGTGTTTTATAGGAGGAGTCGAACATTATATTATGATAAATTATCAACAGATTATGCAAAGCTGTCTACAACGATGTAGAACTGGGTACAATAGATAAAGAATATTTAGAACCAACACTGAATAGCATTGGAAACAATGTTATCCACAAAGACAAACATATACTGTGGTGTGGAATGGTAGACTCGGGTGCTGCACCTGCTGCTGTGTGATTTATGCTTAATCACAAGCTACTGATTCAGAATTTATCAGGTTTACCCTATACTGTATTATAAAAATGAAATCCATAGTCCTTGGGATAGAAAGAAAAAGTTTCACAATTCATTGGAGACCTCTATAGCATTCAGAGGATTAAAACCACCATTTAAATCAAAGGGAGTTTGGCAATTATTTGTCCTCTATGATGCAGTGAGTTTGCTCCACAATTGTTAGTTCTTTGTGTTCATCAGTCTCTCTGACTAGAAGATGATATAATGAACTGGAAATACTTTAGGCTTCTTCATTTCAACTATAAAAAAGGTACTTCCTTTTTTTGGGATCTTCTAAGTTCATGACAGAAATAACTTCATCAAGATGTTGTGTTAAGAGGAATTTGTGTTACGGAACCATACACTTCTCTCTCTCTCTCTGAACCATTCAGCATGTGGACAGTTAACTCTAATGAACAAGTGTGCAGAAAGGTATGTGTTTAAAACACAAGACTTGCTGTAGAGGAAAATCCACAAAGAGAGGTTATGTTCAGAGAAATCTGCCTACTAAAGGTTCTAGCAGGGGTCTAGCTGCCAAACAGCAGCAATGCCAATGCACAGCAGTACGAATCCAAGGCCCAGAAGAAGTCAATGTTACAGGTCGGAGCCCTGCAACAACCTTGTTGATAGGTCAGTCCTCAGCAGTGTCTAAAATGTCAGCAAGAAGTAAAACAGTGGTCAATCTACCAGCATGTGCCAAGCACTGAATATGCTGCCAGTGCAGTGCCTAAGTTGTTCAAGTGAGGAGTGCAGCAGTAGACAAGGAAGACTGCACATGCTACAGACAGAAATGGTAGCACAAGGGGCACTACAGTCCAGACAGCCCAAGATGGGTCTGAAGAGAATGCAAAAACTGTCTGCAGTAAGGGAAAGTCAGGGACAATGGAATTGTTATTTCACAAAGAGAGGAAGGAATTATCAAGGGGAATTATTAAACTCAGGACAAACTTGAAGTGACCAGAGGACTTTAGTCAGGAGTGTCCCAGAGAATGCAGAGATACCACTTTCAGACTGCCCAAAGTAGATGGTTTGTAGATATAGAACCTGAACTGTGGACCTGACTGCAAAGGGTTAAGCAGGCATTGGGGATGGTATACATGTTGAGCATCGTGTATGTACTTTTTATTTTCATACATGTGAAAGTATGGACAAAAACTCACTTAATATCCTTTTTTTATGTGTTACTTTATCATTTAAAAGGCCATTAAAACGGGTTAAGCCCATTTGGACCATATGGCCTCTTTGTGTAATTGTTTCCATGAGTCTTCTGGGATGTCAGGCCTTGATTCAAATCCCTCCATTTCCAAAAAAAAAAGACCAGCCAGCATTTTGTTAAGCACGGAAAACAATTCAATTACTGGTGCTATTAAAAAATACCTGCAGAAAAAAATGCACGTCGGGCACTAAAGTTAGAGTTCATTGGGACCCATTATAACAAGTCTCCTTTCCCCACTCAAGGCCATGCATTAAACAGAAACATGCATTAAGGGACCCCAGTTTATGTCCAAAAACCTAGACTTATTTTTTTTGGAGCAGAGTCCCCTATCGCATCTTTCAACCTGCCAACGCAGGAACTGAAGGGAAAAAAAATGGCAAAAAAACTAAGTTACCAGTAGATGTATTAATATGGGGCCCTAAGACCCATATCAGTGCATCCAAAGTATGAAAAAAATGTGTCAAATGTTAGTAGAACTAATCCGATGAGTGCTTGTGGTTTATGCTTTCCACATTGGGGAATAGATTTAAAGGCAGCCATTAGCAAAAAAAAAAGCACTAACGGGTGCGTTAATGTGTTGTAAGCCATTTAAAGGTCTGTCTTAAGAACAGCTAACGGCAGTTCACAAATCCTTACGGCCGATAGACTGACGTGCATTGAGACGCATGGAACAAGATTCCCCAGAGCCATTTATAGGCTTGTGGTACTGTTAATGGCTGAAAAAAAGATACACTTAACGGACAAAAGTTAAGATCCAGTTTTCTTAGCCATTAGATACTTAACGGTCAAAACAAAACACCCGTTACATACGAAAACAGACAAAATGCTTACCACACAAGCATGTAAATGGCAAAATTAAACAGTGCAATGCCAAAAGAACACAAAAACATGGACAGACACCACAAATCACTCTCACACACAACAACAAGCAACACCACAGGGACAAGGACCCCCAACATCGCACAGAACAATGCAGGTTATCACACAACACAGACACCTGCCAATACAAAACAAGCTCAACTGTGCAACATCACCACACAATCCAGATGCAACCTGCACCCCACAACTTCACACCCGCAACTGAAAGAGACACAGCAATCAGAACACACCACATTTTAAAACACAGACAAACCTGCAAACACTTACCTGGACAACAAACACCTTCCCATTGGTCAGCACTCACCTCATCATCACACCTACACAACGCCCTAACAGGTACTTAAAGGGACAGCTCACCACACTCACTTGTGGCTTGTTTTCCACTCAGGGAGAAAGAGATAGAGAGAGAACAATAAGTATGTTGGGATACTTACTGGTGAGAAGACTGTGGAGAAGGCGTGCAAGGGCGAGAGCTAGGGAACACCAGCAAGCCCCAGGCATACCTGATCAACAGCCTTCACCTATTGCAAGTGAGGATGCTCTGACTCAACAGCCACACAGGAGACCATCCCCACCTGGAAGACAGCACCTGCCTGCAGATGCACAGCTGCAGCAACAGGATGCTCCACAGAAACAGGATGCTCCCCAGCTGCTACAGGGACCCCTGCAGCAGCAGAGGATGGATATATGACCACCAAGGCCCAGGGTATACCACCCAAGGGTCACCATCTTTGGAATGACCAATGATGAGGTGATTGATAGCTACAGGGTGAGGCCAACAGCATCATTGCCTTGTATGAGGTAATCAAGGATCAGGTGGATCCCATCTACATCCACAACCATTCCCTATCTGTCCTGCAAAAACTCTTGTGTGCCATACACTTCATGGCAAGTGGCGCCTTCCAGTCCACTGAAGGTTACTCATCTGGCATGTCACAGGCCACATTCTCCAGAGTGCTGGACCAGGTCTTGCCAGCCCTCAAAAGCAAGGCCAGTACCTACATACATTTCCTCACCACCGACATGGACTGGATACATCTAAAGCAGGGCTTTTATGCAAGGGGAGGCATGCTCAGGGTCATGGGTGCTATAGATTGCACCCATGTCTGTATCAAAGCCCCAGCACGTGACACACAGCTATTCATCAACAGGAAGAACTTCCACTCCATGACCGTGCAGATGGTGTGTGACAGCAACATGAGGATTATGAAAGTCCTGGCAGCTCTCATGATTCGTACATTCTCCAAAACTCCTCAGTACACAGAGACTTCGAGAATGGAACTTATACAGGGGAATGGCTTCTGGGTGAATTCACAATACTACATCACACCACATCCTCAGGTGTACACACGACACTGCTCAGCATGCTCCTGACCCACAGCTACTGGTCCACCATACAAAACATCATTCACACAACATGTACTCCCTGTCTCACCATGTCACTCACATTACACAGGTGATGCTGGCTATGGATGCAAATCCTGGCTACTGACCCCAGTTGCCAATCCCCAAACAGATGCCCAGGAAAGATACAACCAGGCTCATGGCAGAATGAGGAATGCCATTGAGCGGACCTTTGGCCTCCTGAAGTATCGATTCCGATGTCTGGAACACTCAGGGGAAGCATTGCAGTATGCACCTGGAAAAGTGTGTGACAATACTGCACAACATCGCAGTGGACACCAGGCTGGTGGATCATATCCAGGCCCCACCATACCTGAAGTGCCAATGGACATCGGCCATGGTGAAGAGACTCTGAGAGGGGTGCAGATCAGGGTCAGGCTGATCACGGACCACTTTAGCTGTGAGTATAACACAGCCATTGAAACAATCCATGCAAGTCCTCTATCAGTCCTGTGAATTGGTGCCAACACACTAACCTCACCGCACATGATGTTCTGTTTCACCCCACAGGAGCATTGACACCGCACGGCACTGGCCTCAGTATGGCCCCAAACATCATGCATACCATGGACGTGGCATATTGTGTGTGGGGATTGATACCTCAAGGATATCATGCACACCCCCCAGGAGAAACAAGGTACAACACATAACCCATGTTCAGCATCTTACAGGGCTTGACTGACAGCAACTAACGTGATTTACCATGATCATAGCCAGAGCAAACATGGTAGCCTTGTAGTGAAAGTGTGTTATCCAATGAAATGCATTGGATAACACTCTGTCACATCAGGGGTTAAAGGGTCATTAGACTCAACATGGGACCTGTAGTTTGCTACAGCTGAGAAGAGCAACAGAGGGATGGATCTATAGTGGTATTGTTACACAACATAAAGGTCATGAAACGTGGATCAGATCTTCAGGGACACCATGCTGACCTGTGAGTGTGTAGTGATATGTGGCTCTGACATGAAAACACACATCAACAAATATGTCCTAATAGTTCCATGAAACAAATAAAATTGGGCTGCCACTGTCACTCTCACAGTGGCAGCCCAAATACATCAGTTTCATGGAGCTCTCAGAACATATTTGTGGATGTGTGTATTCATGTCGGGGGCACATATTCCTAGGGCTGGTTCACATTTCCTTAGTTCTCTACATAATGATTTACAGACAAGTACACAATACATTACAAAGCAATGGTTTGTGTACTCACCTGTAACGAAATAGATTGAGGGGATTAGGAAGTTGAAGTTACTGCATGATGATCAGATCGAGGGTGCTGCTCCAAATCCTGTCCTCTAGTCCCACAGGCATCCATAGCATGATCCATCCTTGGACAGAAGATCTTCCATGTGACTGGACTGATGTCTTGACAACACTTCTATGAAGCTCACCCCTTGGTGTTCTAAGTGTTTGTGTTGGTGATGCAATGTTTGACCTGATATTCACAGCAACCTCTACTGGAACATTCTCATATAGACACAGAAAACACTAATTCATGTGTGTACTAACATCCAGGTATCAAACCTGTACAGTTAGAATGCTCATCTACAGAGTTGTCATACCTTGTGGACAACACATGAGCAGGACAGTAGTGTTTCTAAAGTATTAAGATTAAGTTTCAAAGTACATTTAGTGTGCTCATACAAGTGTCTAATGCATATAGGCAATATACCCAGAAAACACATGTATGTTCTAATGTACTTTGAGACACAACAAAGAAGAACCATCACTGTTCAATCTGTGTCTGTATGAAGAAATGTTGATTACAGGTGTCATTGTGTAACCACACTCAAGGATAGAGTACCCCCCATACATGGGAAGACAAGACCCACATCACAGAAGTCCACTACTTGTTTGCCAGTGAGTGGACTCTGTGATCTATTCATGCAAACTGATGATGGCAATGATACGCTAATGTGTGTTGTGAGTGAAAAAGAGGTGATACAGGGGACATACTTCCACAGTGATTTCATGTCCATGATTTCTGTGTTGCTCAATATAATCAATGTTCTGAGATTGCTTTAGTTTGATATATCCCAGTACTTGGGCTACATCAACAAACAACCAGACTAAATGGACAAGTGTTATCACTGGTGTAGTCTGTTACAACCTTAGGAAAACATCAACACACATTGAAATCCTAGGGTGAACATTGGGTTCTACAGTAGGCTGTGATTCACACTCTTATAGTGAAACTGACTTACTGGAGAACCCAATGCTTACCCCAGGATTTCAATGTGTGCGCTACACATTGAAATCCTAGGGTGAACATTGGGTTCTCCAGTAAGTCAGTTTCGCAATAACAGTGTGAATCAAAGACTATTTTGCTGCATGTTCCATCTGTCCTGTTTGTTAGTTATCTGCTAAGTCAAATAGCTGTTTGTTTGGTTAACTCCTTAAACACAACAATTGATGCAGACAAATGTTCGGTGTTGCACCAGTTGTTGTGCTAAGGGATATGTTTTGTTGTTCAAATTCAACCCACATCATCGCCATATATAACACTGTTATGTTATATGGCTTCAGGGATGGATTGCCAGTTGAATTTGTACAACGGAGTGAGTGTGTGAATCCATGTTGTAACATCCTACAAACATGTTACCTAGGCAGAAGTTGTGTTCACTGCATTGCTTGCCACTGCATTGGAGACAACTCTGCCACACAATCTATCACTAAATGCAAAGCAGATCAGACAGGATTCCAAAGCACAGTTATTTTATTTATGGGGAAAAGAACAACTTGGGATGTTTATTTCTTTTTCTTGGGGGGGGGGGCTTTGACTGGGTGCCAGATGTTGATGCCCTGGCTGATTGGCTGGTCACTCTTTGCCCCCTAGGTGTAGCTTCAGGGGTCACACTGGAGGGAGTGGTGGGTGCAGTGGACCCCTCTATCGACCGCTGTACCCTCTCAACCCGTAGGTTCTCCCTGTGATTGTGGTCTCTCAACTACACCAGCACCTGGCCAGTCATGTCCATCATCCCCGTGTGGTACTGGTGGAGTTGTGTGTTGATCCTGGTCAGTTCAACCTCCAGGGCATGTATGCGATCCTCTATCCTTGAGGTGTTACTCCGGGATTCCCTTCTGCTCCTTGAGATGTTGTGATCAGTACCGTGGCACGCCCGGAGTAGCCTCCTCTGAAGCACCATGCACTCCGCCTCCATCCCTGTGATGCATGCAATGATGGAGGTGGATGTGCCTGGTGACTCTGCTGGTGGTGTTGCTTCTGGGTGTGAGTCCTCTGACGCTGAGGATACTGGTGCTGAGTCCTCTGCTGCTGTGGATGCTGCTGCCGGGTCGTCTGCTGCTGCTGTGGCTGCTGAGTCCTCTGCTGCTGCTTTGGCTGCTGCCGTTGTGACAGTTGGTGGAGTGACTGCTGCAGATGATGGTTATAGATCCACAACATCAAGTGACCCACAGCTGCCCACTGATGTCTGTGCTGGTGGAGGTGGTGGAGTGATGTCTTCCCTGGGTAGAGGGCGTTGGGGCTCCCCAATCAGGCCCAGGTGTTGGTAGTCCAGTGGCCAAGGGTCATATCTTGACCACTGGTAGGTGCTTGCCCCCACCTTGGATCATACCTGGGCCCATGCTGGGGAGCCATCCAGGAGGGTATGTACATCTGGTCTCCATATGTGCTATAATGCTGGCTGGCCACTGTTTCTGGAAGCCATTGCCTCCCTGGTGGTGGTGGTGCTGCTGCTGGAGGGTAGTAGCTCCTGAAGGTGATGGGATGCATCCACCTCTCCTCCTGTTGCATCCAGGCACTGTGATGGGGTGGAGCAGCCAGTGGTGGAGCAGCCTGTGGTGGAGCAGCCTGTGATGGAGCAGCCTGTGGGGGTGCAGCCAGTGGTGGAGCAGCCTGTGTTGGAAGAGTTGTAGATGGTGGGTACGGTGACCACCAGCTGGACCCCTCTTCTGTATAATCCTCATTGGGTACTGATTCCGGGATGTGCTTTTTTTTACTTAGCGGCTGGCTTAACGCGAACCTTTAAATCTAGACCTGGCACTCACAGAGTTAATCTCAATAAGCTATAAAAAATCCCATAAAAAGAAACACTGACCTATAATCCTAATGTGCAGTGGGGTCTTCAGCACGATAGTCAGCTACTGTCTGTCATCTTCTATCTTTTCCTTTCTCTTCATCTTCTGTCTCCTTCTCTTCTGTCTTCTTATCCTCTTCTTCGGAACAAATACGCACCTGAAAAGAACAAGTAGTAAACATGAAATGTGCTCAACAAACATAAGTTTCAAATATGTGCAGTGGTTAACCCTTTGACTGCCTGAAGGGTGAGATGTTTGCTTGAGCACCTCCCAGCCAATCAGCTCCTAGCGGGTCTCGTCATCCCCCCGCTAGAAGCTGAATGGCTAGGAGGTGTGTAAGCACACATCCCAGTCAGTGGATGTCTGGAAGTCATTTTGAAAAGACTGGTCCGAGAGGTAATAAGGGGGGCGGGTTAGCCAGCGGAGCCGGCAGACTATCTGAAGTCTTGCAATTCCTCCATATAGGATATATTTTTAGTAACCATATATTTTTCAATTTGGACTGAAAACATATGTAATGCAGAATGGATCTGGAAAAATGTTCTTCAATTTGGGGGTCATGCTGATTATATTTCACTAGGACTAGAAGCATTAATTTAACCCTTTGAGTTCCAGAGTGGTACGCAACCCATTGCAAATGGTTGACCACGCACATATTTGAAACTTAAGTCTGTTGAGCATAGTTCATGTTTTTTAATTTTAATACCGATACTGCTATTGTTAAAAGTGATAGGTGAAAATAATCTGTGTGGTGACATGCTTCCTTTTGTGGTATTGAGAGGTTTAATGATCTTCCAGGGGACAGCAGTCACCTTAAATTTCTCAACACTTGGGAGGCGTGCTGAAACTATATTATCAAGACACACCTGGTTTAAATTCTTTATGGGATATAAATCATATTTTTGGAATTGTTAATATGTTGTTTCAGTAGTGAACCCCCTGATCATAGCCCTTGATGACCGAACTTACCATGAACACCACCTACATATCTCACTCAGGCTGCTGACATGGCATGCATTGCAGACCATAGAGTGGATGCCAGGTACAAACCTGCTGCCTGTAAATAACCCTTACATTTTCGCTCAAGTAATACCTTTCTTTTAGCTCTGAGGGAAGAAAGCTAGGGGAAGCATTGGCGTGGAGAAACCACAGACATGGGGATATAACTCCCACTGCTTTTGATTCAGGCTGTTGTTTATTAATGAAATGTTGGTGAACCAACAAGTCAGGATCACCCCCTCTTCATCATAATACAGTGTCTATTTTGTGACCTTTAAGCAGGCGATAGCAGAATACCGTTCTTTTGATTGGGGCAACATTCTGATGTTGCCCTTTTGCTTCAGGAGACATATTAAATGTGCTGTTTTCACGGTCACATAATTCATGGTGACATTTCAATAGGATACGTCAATGGGTCAGGGTTTAAGGATGTCTCTGTTTGAACACAGGTGGGTCAGTCAAATTGAATAAGCCATTTATTAACTAACTTATGCTTAACCAGAGATATCCTTAAAGGGATAGTAATACTTCGTTTTAACTTTATTTTATTTTGTAGGCATTAAAAAAACATGAAGAATGATATAAGTCTTATCTCTCAAACCTTTATGGTTTAAGAGATATTCACAAACAAAGTATCCCCCCCCTGTTCAACCAGGTAGGACTGCAGAGAGGGACAATCTTCAGTTAAGATAAGGGAAAAAGCTGAAAAGCTTGTCAAGGGGGGAAGGGCTTTCATTGTTTTCATACAAAGAAAATTGTCCCTTTCTGTTATCTGTCTGGTCATACAACCAGACTCACATCTGTGAAGAGATGGCTTACACTAGTTAAAAGGGGCGGGAGGGGAAACTTTGCTTGTGAAGTACTATGCCAAGCTATTTAGCTTCCATAAGAGGTAGAATATTCATGCCTATGATTAAGTAAGTACAGGTGTGCTCAAAATGTGTAAGGCTAACTTCTGGCAGCACTATGCTAACACTTTTGTCTCTCTTTGCAAAATGAATGTTTGATTTCCACCATTCACAAGCAATAACCTGCAGCATAGAGGACTGAGATTCTTATTTATTGTTAGTCCTTTGACATACTTAATTCAATAAATGAAAGTAATCTTCTAGGTGTATAGTCTAAGCTGATGGCCCTGGAGAACTCAGAACAACAAAACCAATATTTTGATATACTTCTGGTATCAGATAAAGATATTACAATAAAAAACAAATATTTACACAAAAAGGGAAAGGTGTGAACAATATTTACTTTGTCAATTCAATGGGGACAGGCATCAGCCAATGGAAGGTGAGCCTATGGAGATTTGGCAGTCAGTCTGGTAGCTGCAGACAATTGCAGCCTTGCCTTAGATGCTAATACTGACACCTGCCTGTTGTGGCATGATCCCCTTCTTGCAATCAAGTGCAACAACTCAAAGTTGGGCTTATTATTCCAAACATAATCTTGCTGATGGCATATAGTCTTATGATCCTCCCCATATGAATAAAACTAAATATAATATGGGATCCATTGATCCAGTAGTAATCATATTTTGCCTAAAACATAATCTAAAAATTAATATAAATATTCATAAAAAATCTCCCTGTATAGTCTGAGCAACTGAGACTGAATCTTCTTTTTTTCTGAGCGTTTTTTTTTAAATACAACTTTATTTTTTATTAAAGAAGGATACAGATATACAGAGCACACATACAATAACATACATATTCGGATCTTGATGGGACATGTTACAGCCATGATTTGTGATGCATGATTATCCAGATAGTGAGTTGACCTAACATGACCAAAATGAAAGGTATTAGAGAAGAAAAGGAAAGCAGAAAGAAAAGGGAAGGGGACAACGTGGAAGGAGGGGGGATAGGGCACTCTCAGGAGGTCTGGTGGTAGTTGATTTGCCATGGAGACCAAATTTTATCTTAAAAAGAGATAGTAACTTTAGATGAGTGCACCTATTTTTCCATCTAAAATGAGCCATTTATTAATAGGAGGACTATGCTCCAGATGTGTGGGGGGAGAGGGCTTCCTCTAATTTCATGCAATAGTTAATCTGGTGGCCAGTAAAATATGGGTAAGCAAGAATCTTGAATGCAGAAGAACAGATTCAAGAACTACAAAAAGGAGAGACAGTGCAAACCTTGCAGAGAGAGCATTGGAGTCCCATCAAATAGAAAAATTTTCCCCAAAGGGGGTTTATAATATTCCCCTCCAAATATTTAGGTAAGTGCTTCTTCTTCACATTCTTTCCAACACAATCCTAATGAGGCATGATAAATGTGTTTTAGAACTGACGGGGTGCAATACCAATGAAAGTGTAATTTTATAGCAGTCTCTTTGTGGGAAATACTAGCCGAAGCATTTCTGACCAGATGCAGAGCCCCAGTTCACTCAGAAGTTGAGAAAGAAGCATTCAGCTCTTTTTTCCAGTGCTGAATATAAGGGGGTTTGATGAAAGTACAGGAGTTAAACAATAATCTACAAAAATAAAGTAGAAGGAATATTTGCATCAAAGATATGCTCAAAGGGAGTTAGGGGGTGAAGGGTAGTGAATCATTTTTGGTGCTGACAATTAAAGTGAAGAATCTGAACAAATGTGAGAAAATAAGCATCTAAGAGTTTATATTTGAATTTAAGAAAGGTGAAGTCTGCCCAGGTACCATGGTGAGTCAAATCCCTAAGGAGTAGAATGCTATAAGATATCCAAAGATGTAGTCAAATATGAGGAAGAGAACAGTATAAGATCTATGCTGGAATAGATCAGATGGGGGATGGAAAAAAGTGAAGTCTCTGGCCATGGGAACTCACATCTTCATATATGAGAAATTAAATCTCTAAATCTAGAAGAAATTATATTGTCAGATCTTGGGAGTGGGCCTAGATAGAAGAATTGTCTGTCCAGCTCTGGATCCAACATTAGGTTGAAGTCTGTAGTTGGGAAAAGCCTACCTTGGGATGTTTCAGATAGTATCTGGAAGTTGAGCAGACATTTTCCTTCTATCACTGGGGATTTTATTTCTTTAGTAGCCTCTTTTTTAATGGCAGAAGAAAGGATAAGGGTTTTGCAGAAATAAATGGGACAAATTTAACCCCTTCATGAGTATTTTATATCCTAAGGACATGAGCTTTTTTTTCCACACTTAAGCACTGTGGTTGGCTCAAAAAGATTATGTGGTCTGTGCCATTTACACTTCTGGGCTTGGTTCTGGCTCTGAGCTTAATTGAGCTGCCCATCTGACTGGTGGGCAGCCCAGTCCAATATATACCTGTGAGGGCCCCTGTGTTCAAAGCCCCCACCCCACACACACTGGCCCACTGGGATTCTGGTGGCTCTCCTGATGCCGCCCCCCTTTTTTTCTGTAGCTAGGGGTGGATAGTAGCACTCTGGAGCTGAGGTTTCCTACTACACAGGGACATCTTGGAGCTGGAAGGAGCAAGCATATGTTTTGCTTTGATAAGAGTAGAATAGTGTGAATGAGGAGAGGTGCAGGTAGTAGGTGGTGATAGAAAATGTCTCAAGCTGAGTAAACCAAACAGCTCAGTGGAGCAGTTCTACCACATGCTGAATTCCTCCTAGTTTCCCCTGCATGATCCAGCACAAGAGAAGTGGTATAAATCCATCTGCTTTCATTGGGCTTCATAGCTTCTCCCCTTCCAAAGGTGTTTTTTTTAGAAAAAACAAAGGAAAAAAAACACGATTCAGCAATCCAGTTCTGACCATTGGTCATAATGTAACTGCAGAATTGACCAACCAGCAAATATTTCCAACTTGAATGTAATATCTGCCTGAACTTGTAATGTTAGGCAGATGTAATGTTGTAATGTTAGTATAAAAGACCCACAGAATAATATAATATGTTTCATATTGCTCTTCGTGATTTTTTTTTTGTTTGCTCAGTTTTTTGGTATAAATAGGAGCCCCCGGTATATATTTTAACCTCCCTTTTCATAGCCTCCATCCCACAACACTAGTGACGAGAAATCCCAAATATTTAAATATACATCTTCCGCTTGGAAGGTAAAGGAGGTGAATGGAATTTATCTGGACCCCCCACGCTGGAAATCAGTGATTACATTTACCACCAGACCAAAGACAAAAGGGTGATGGAAGGGAGTACAAGGACACCTACTATTCAGACAGTACTTACACCTTTAGACACAGATTTAGCAACACAGCCAGCCAAACCCCAACATCATTTTTAAGATCCCGCCTTAATAGACAGTGTGAGAAGGGAAGGGGGTATGAGTACATCAGTGATTATTTCCCCCGTCTGTATACTGACTCATTACATTTATTTTTAAACACACAATACCTCATCTAAGCTTTACCTACCTGACTATTTTCTCTATGTATTTATCTACATCAACACATTATCTTATCTGTGCTTTTGTGGCTCAGTGAGTCTTAGGATAGGTGACATAATAATGTGCCTAAGAATTTGTGTCTCCTCCTCCATGAATATATTACCTGATTTCATTATCTGTTTTGAAGTTATATCCCACTGAAAACATTCATTATGCTTGCAGATTCCCCAGCATGCCACTCAGCTGTAAATTTACCACAGAACACATTTCTCTAGCAAACTAACTGCTCTTTATTTATCAAAGGGATTAAAGGGAGTTTTTACTTTGATAAAAAAAAATGGTGCAATTGGTCTTCAACAGAATCACTCCACTTTTATTTTGATAAATGAGTCCAATACTAATCTTAAAATGCCCAAGGAAGGAGTCCAGAACGTCTTCCTCTATACTCCTTAAAAGAGAGAATGAAAAAAAGACCAATTACAATAATCATGAGGTCCAGACCCAAATTATTAACTTTCTTTTTTTAAAAATGGAAGTTTTCCTGGGACCTCTGCAATCCCCTCCACCTAGGTACATGGGGGAAATTCACTAAGCGGCGATAAAGAGGTGATAAAGTGGAGATGACCTCTCCAGTTTATCACTTCTCCAAAGCCTATGTAATTCTAGGGAGCCTATGCACTAAGATTTCTTCAACTTTGGAGATCTTAGGCTCTACAGAATAACACAAACTGGAGAAGTGATAAACTGGAGAAGTCATCTCCATTTTATCACCCTTTATGATCACTTAGGGAATCTCCCCAAGTATGCATTTGCCTTTGCGTGTGTGTAAGCAAAAACATATATTCTTCTGGATGGCCGAGGTCCAGCAATTCTTGCTACTCCTTCATCCTCCAGTTCAGATATCTGATGAAATAAAAGAAAAGCTCTAAAAGTATGCTGACACTTTTGCGAACAATAAAATAAATACAATCCCTGTTTAAATATTTTATCATGCTCCCACTGGCTGGAAAGTGGGGTTACACTATATATGCTTTGGAGATACTTCACCTTTCAGACACTCACTGTCGAGAGATCACATTTTTTTTTTTTCAAACTAAAATTTTATTGCGTTTTAAATAGAAAAACAGAGACAAGTACGAACAAATAATGAGTATGTTAATAATTAGTAATAATAAATAATAACAAATAATTAATAAGAAAAGAAAAAGGAAAAAAGCCAGGAAGAGGAGAAATAAATCAAGGTTTCAGAAGGAAATTATTTTCGGTACCAAAGTTGCTATTAAGCCAAGGGGACCAGACAGACAAAAATTTGTGAAAATTACCCATATCAATTGCAGTTAAATGTTCTAATTTGAAGACATAATTTATTTTATCCAAAATACAGTTCCAGGACAGGTCAAATTTTTTCCACTGGGAGCCAATGCTAGATCTGACAGCAGAGCAGATTCGAAGAAATAATTTATCTTGGGTTTTATTGAGAGAGTCGATCTTCACCCCAAGTAGGGCTTCAGCAGGAGTAAGGGTTAGAGGTCTGGATAGAATATGAGAAAGGAGGAGGTTAACTTTATTCCAGATATGTCTGACTTTAGGGCAAGTCCACCAGATGTGAAGAAAGGTACCAGGATCATTGCAACCATGAAAACATTGAACTGAAGCATCATGAGGGAAAGTCTAGAAAGAACTAGATGGAAAAAATGTAGCATTTTATAATATTATTCAGAGAGGTTCAGATTAAGGTAACTTTTGTGTACAAGTAGCATAATAGACCTCAATTCGACCTCTGACCAGGAATGATTTAAGAGGGATTCCCATGAAAGTTGACAATTGAGTTTAGATGTATCAAAAAGCAAGGTTTTGTATATTAGAGAAATTGACTTTTGACTGTGATTCCTAAGAGAAAAAAAGGATTCTAATTTTTGTAAGGGGAAATTTGATGTAGTCACCAAGGAATGAAGATAAGACATCCACGACAGAAAGATAGATCAGTTCATCTTCAGAAGAGTATTTAAGCTTATCTTTGATAGTGTCCCAAGATAGAAATTTATGTCTAAGAAGTAAAGATCTTAGATTTTCAAAGCCAGAGGTGAAAAGTTTGTTAACAAAGGTACGTTGTACTGAGTTCCACTGAAAGAATGAGGAAGTGACAGGAAGAAGTTTAGTTCTGAAATCCATTAATTTAAGCTTAAATCTATTTTTATCCCAAAGCCATAAGTCATTTTTAGTAGAATTCAAGACATTCGGAAGGCCAGATGATCTCTGGTGTGGGAAAGACCAAATCCATTCTAGCAACTGTTGTCTGGAAATTAAAAAAGATTCTAATTTGATCCAGCCAGGAGTTAAGTGAGTTGAGTAAGTCTGGCAGCAAGATAATAGTAGTAAAGATTAGGCATCAGGACTCCACCATATTGTTTTTCTCAATATAAAGTTTCTTTTTTAATACGGGGGTGTTTGTGTAGCCAGATAAAGCTAAATAATATGTTCTGAAAACCAAGAAGATCGGATTTGTTAATACGAATTGGTAAGGTTCTAAACAAGTAAAGAATTTTAGGGAGGAGAGACATTTTTATTGCATTAATCCTCCCAAAAAAGGAAAGAGGTAGAGAGCTCCAGTTAGATATCTTCTCAGAGAGAGTTCTCCAAAGAGGTCTGAAATTAAGGGAAAAAGTTCTGTTCAGCAGCTTAGGAACCATAACACCTAAATATACAATAAAATCATCTCTCCAGCAGCACTGGAAATCCTCTGCTATAGATCGTCGGATGTTCAAATCTAAATTGAGGCATAAAATTTCAGATTTGCATTGATTAACAACAAGACCAGAAATTTCCCCGAAGGTTGTCAGCTTGTTCCATAGTGCTCTAATAGACAAATAGGGGTCAGAAATAAACAGGAGAAGGTCATCCGCATATAGATTTAGCTTGGAGTTCAGACCATCATTGATGCCTCTAATGTCCTCGTCCATTCTAATAGCTACTGCCAAAGGTTCAATGCAAAGGGCAAAGAGCATCGGCGATAGTGGACAACCCTGTTTAGTGCCCCTACAGATTATGACTTCTTCACTCTCTAATCCCATCATCCTCAGAAGCCCAACAGGATTGCAATGGATAGCGCTAAGATATTGGTCAATGTAACCGTTTAATCCAAAGATAGAAATAATGTTCTGCAAATAAGACCAATTGATGGAGTCAAAGGCCTTAGAGATATCAAGAGAGAGAAGGATAGAGTTCTTTAATTTTGAACGTGAGCAAATATCAATGATGTCAAAAACTCTTCTGATATTGTCGCCAATACCTCTTCCAGGAATGAAGCCACATTGATCCGAGTGAATCAAGAAGGGCAAAAACTCTCCCAGTCTGTTAGCAAGGAGCTTAGAGAGGATTTTGAGATCTGAGCTGATTAAACTAATGGGTCTATAATTGTTGGGATCATCAAGGTCTTTGCCCGGTTTACCAATCATGATAACAAAAGAAGCATTGGTGTCCTTATTCAATCTTCCCTTATGTAAAGTCGAGAGATCATATATACACAAACTGTGGACCCTTTATTTGGTTGCTGATTGGACTGAGTTTTTTGTATTTTTATCAACGGTAGGATTTTAGGGGTTTTATAACACACATACATGCGCTATACCTGGGGGGTGTAAGGAGTCCCAAGGATGCCTTACATGTAATTTTAAAATGTTTTGGTCACATTTTTGCATTAATAATAATAATAATAATGGGATTGGACTCCATGTAATTTTTATGCTCTCCATTTATATAAAAGTGTCATTTTGACCAATATTTTTATTTATTTTCTCAAACTTTTTTTATGCTGATTAACCAATCCATTGCCAATTATACTTATTTTAGCCATAAAAAGGTAAAAAAGTCCTGAGTGTGTTTTTTTACCTTTTGTGTGGATATATTACATGACTGGCCAAAAACAGCACCCAGGCAAGGGGATTGGATGTGGTGGGGTGTGAAAACAGCAAGACTGCTGCAATTCTGCAAAGGCAGGGCTAATCCCGAGTGGAGGGATATGAGGAGGATACTTGGAGACATTGGGCATCAGGAAGGGAACGAGGGAAACTATTGGCCCTGGTTTGCAGCCCAGGGGAAGAGGCAGATGTCTGACCACTTCCCTTGGGCTTCTTGAGCCTTGCTTTGGAGTTGTTTTGGAGCACTTTTTAGCTCTCCAAAATGATTCCAAAGTTGCAAAAAACACAAAATTTGGCAATTAAATTCAAACACTCGGTCAAAGTGGGATTGTAGAATTGACCAATGGGACATATCTGCAAAAGCTAAATACAGCCATTCAGCAACTATGTCCAGTTGTAATGGAATCCAGTCCTATATTGCTATTTGAGCACAGACATCTTGCCATTGTGATGTCCACGAGCCTGCGCTGTCAGTCCCAGCCGGAGCCAAATGGCTCCTAGCAGCTCCTACTAGACCCGGCTGGGACTGACAGCGCAGGCGCACGGACGTCACAATGGCAAGATGTCCATGCTCCATCCTGCTTGTTAGTCGGGGAAGAGAGCACAAATCTATTAAATAAGGTAATTATTCTGGCGACTAGCGCTACTAAGCAGCTAGTCGCCAGATAGGGACTTAGTGAAGCTAAAGATTGTGTCGGGTGGTAGTTCCGCTTTAATATGTTCATTATCAGAGTATAGATAATCATAACCATCACACAGTTCAGCATATTCAACTTTCAATTATTTTTTTGGGACTTGTTCATCTATTACTATTATTATTTTATTTTTAATTCCCTGACAGTAAGCTTTCTGGATTTCTGTTTCCAGAAACATTTCTGGTAGACCATCAAAGCAGGACAGAGAAACAATGCAACACTATCCCTGAAGCACTGTGTGCTCTGTAAGCTGTATCCTATTTTTTACATTGTATCTCTATCACTGTTTTCATAATACCAGACAGAAAACTCAACACTTTCTCTGAAGCAATAAGTGCTTTGTAATCTGTATGTTTTTTTTACATTGTATCCCTGCTTTCATAGTGCATGATAAAAAGCTCTCTGGAAAAAAATTAAAAGTGTAAAACAATATACGACAATAAACTACATTTATTAGAACAAAACAAATACATAATAATGGTATACTTCATACTGTTTATAACTATCGGTGGTTGGTGTATCAGTCTGTTTTATTATTTTTAGTTCAATTTCTGTTTTGGAGCTACATTTACTATATTTGCTAACAGAAATGTCCTGCGGTATAAATATTCATTCTGTCCAGCTCTGTGTGGTATTCTCTCTCTCTGCTCATGTCTCCCTCTACCTGTGTGCATCTCTCTCTCTCGGTCATCTCTCTCTCCTTGTCTGTGCCAGTCTCTTTCTCAGTCTGAGGATGACTGGAGTTGAAGTCTAACAGCTGAAGCGCCACATGCTACCATTTCTGTTTTAGTCTGTGCCAATTAAAACAGTGTTCTATTGAGGCTAGGAACTCTTCCAAGTTGAATGATCAGAAACAAATAATATTAACCAATATTGTTACAAATGATAGAACTTCTCTTCCAGTTTTTCTGATTTGTAGTTTTCTAAAATCATGGCCTGCCATAAAATGTATGTATGTATGTATGTATGTATCGCTATTTATATAGCTCCATACATGTACACAGTACTTTACAGAAGTTGTAACAGTATGATACAAAAATACAGAACTGGATTAAGAGCACCAGGCTAAAGTATGGTAATTGCATTATATGCAGGGTAAAGTGCAGCAAAGTGAATTGTTCATTGGGAAAGGGAACTATCATAGTTTCCCTTAGGAGGCCTAAGCGATCCTGTGCTTCCTTCCTCTGTTGTGATGTCGGCCAGCATGATTGCCAGCTACTTCCGCATTTCTGACATCACAAGAATGGACGCTGGTATGTGCGCGTGTTTATGGGCCTATTCTGATTTGCCTAATTGGTTTCCGCCTTATTCAGCTCCTTTGTAACCTCCTTGGGCTTAGGAGTCAGTGCCCTTACGCTGTATTTCCATTAGTTGCTCTTGTGTAACATTGTGACCTGTGCCTGACCTACAAATCCACTCTGTGTCTGATCCCGGCTTGTCTGACTACCCACATCGGTTCTGACCTGTGGCTTTGGCTGACTAACTTGCTCCTTGTATGACCCGGCTTGTCTGACTACCTCGGTTCTGACCTGTGGCTCTGGCTGACTAACTCGTTCTTTGTAGTCCTCAGCTTGTCAGACTATCCACATCAGTTCTGACCTGTGGCTCTGCTGACTATCTCTCCTTGTAGTCCCCGACTTGTCTGAATAACATCACTGGTCCTGACCTGTGCCTCTGGTTGACTATCACTCCTTGTAGTCCCCAGCTCTGTGCATTACCCAGCGGTCTGAGCGTTCTCACCTGAGTTACGCTACTCTGTCTGGCTCGTTCCCTGTGTCCTCCTGTTGCTATACATGTTAGAGACTCTAGCCTCGTATAGCTGGTTCTCCAGTGTTGGCCTTTTCTCCTTTCCTCACTCCCTTCCTGTGTAGCGCAGTAGTCCAGCGCTTAGCTCAGCATGCAGGTCCGGGTAGTAGACTGGAGATCATAGTCTTGGGTCTGGAGTTGTGTGGGCATTATTATTCATTACTGTTTATTTTCAATAAAAGTGGTTTTACATTATACATATACCTGTGTCTGACCTTCATTTCATACTGGGTACCATGACAGGAACCTGCCTCAAGGAGCTTACAATAGAGAAAAGGTTAACTAATCAAGACCAAGGACCAAAAATGGTTTGAGGTTTTTACAGTAGGAAAATGGGCAGACTAGATGGGCCAAATAGTTCTTATCTGCTGTCAAATTCTATGTTTCTATCAGGCCTACAAATCCTGGGATGCCCCACAAATGTAGGTATATGCCTCTGTGTTCTAATCTGTGTGTATGTTTGTGTGAGCCAGTGGAAACAAAGAACGTTTTTTATCCCAAAAATTCACTCATCATCCTGCTGGAGCAATTACCTTAGTGATATGAGTTTTTCTGAAGCTTCCTAGGATGGATACTTATTTTAACATTCTATCTCCAATACACCATTCTGGACCAAATGCACACATATTTAAGATACTATGTTCAATTCTTTGCTAAAAGGTCTTTACAGGGTTGTGACCATGGTCAGTTGTTCATAGTTGTATGAATGATATTATGTGTGTCATCTACCACCTCACACTCCGTTCAGGATCAGTAGATATTCCCTGCAGTTAAGACCCATGGTATGCATAGAAATTCCCATACCCAATCATGATGCAACTCCTCCAATAAATGATGTCTGGAGCTATTTTTCCAAGTTCCACTGTTTTTTGGACCACCCTTAAAGCAATTGGACACAAATTAAAATACCACACTACTGAAACTTTTGAAAACATGTCAACCCAACCTTTTTTCCATGGGACTCCCATCTTTTCACTACAATGCTTTCTATCTCTTTACTGACATGTTTTTTTATTTGTAATATTAAAACAACCACCCCTCCCAATATCTCAGAATACAACAGGAATAAAGAGAAATTAAAAATCTATAAAAAGTTAATATACACCAAAACCCACACATTAACAATTATTCCTTGGGATATGTGGACTTATTCTGGGTTGGACCACCAGGTGAACACCCAAACAACAACCACCATCCTTGTGCACACACACTACTTTTATGTGGCACCACCTAATTCCTAATTAATTCCTCATGTTATCCTGGAAAAAAAGAAGCAACTGCAATATTACTGCTGCCAACCCAGGAAAGGAAAGGCTTAGTGGTACAAGTGGTCATGTATTGCTTTGTTCATGTATTAGAATGTGTATTTAGTGTTATTAAATGATGCTTAGTAATTTGTGATAGTATGTGGGGTAAAATTAACTCAATATTACTGGGAGTGAGACCCTAAAATTTACATTTCTTCTGGGTGATGACACTGCTATCAGACCTGGAAATATACCAACACCAGATCATGGAGTATCCTGAGAAGAGATGGGGTGTATTCACTTGTGCTTCTGTCAGGTTACTGTTTCCTGATTCCTGATCACGGCATTTGTGAGTTACATGCCTCTTACTTTTAATCAAATATATTATACTAGTTGAACAGCCCGTTACATGGGCCACAGTGCCTCTGGCAGCCGGTCGCTGGGCAGTCACACGCAGTGGAGACTGCCCGCGCCTCGGCTGATACAGAGCGGGACGCTCCTTCTGAGGTCCCAGCTCTGTATCAGCCGCGGCACGGGCAGTCTGTACTGCGCATGACTGCCGCACGCGCAGCAGTGTCTACTGCGCATGTCGGGCGTTACACACAACTTAGCGAATTATTATATAGGATAATTGTGGAGTTGCACTATTGGGCTCTCTCTGTTTCTTTTGTGTTTCATAAAAATTGCCTTTGCTGACAGAGAAAATCCAGCAAATAAACTAGGCCTCAGTTGCTCATGTTAACAAAATATAATCTGTTCCCTCACCCAAAACTGTTAAAATCAGAATGAACAAATGATAATACCAACTGAATGAGTAAAAACGTTTACCGTAAATGTTCCTTTCATGTGTGTATACCTTTCCCAGTCCAATTAAAATGCAAGATGTTCCTCAATAGTCAGATGGCTTCAGGATTTTCTCTGCTTCAACCCCTTAAGGACCAGAGGCCCAGTGAGGTTACCTTCACTTAAAGGGATAGTAATACTTCATTTAATCTTTATTTTATTTTGCAGGCATTAAAAAAACATGAAGAACGATATAAGTCTTATCTCTCAAACCTTTATGGTTTGAGAGATATTCACAAGCAAAGTTTCCTCCTCCCACCCCTTTTACCTAGTGTGAGCAATCTCTTCTCAGATGTGGAATGCAGTCCATAGACCAGACAGATAACAGCAAGGGACAATATTCTTCCTATCAGAACAATGAAAGCCCTGCCCCCCTTGACAAGCTTTTCAGCTTTTTCCCTTATCTTAATTGAAGATTGTCCCTCTCTGCAGTCTACCTGGGCACCTCCCGTCTGCTCTGGCTGAGCAGTGTTACATCAGTAAAAGGGGTGGGAGGGGGACATTTTGTCACTGAATTACTCTTGAACTATAACTCTGACAGTATTGAAATAACACTCTCCAAAGTCCAAATACTATGATGATTAATTAGAGCTGCTTTTATTATGAAACATTACTATCCCTTTAAGGCCCGCTTTGATCCTTGCCCACACACCGGTACACGTGACCTGTTACGTGTACTGTACCGGCGCACCGCGCGGTGGTCTGAGAGTGACTGCTTTGGTCTGGAAGCAGTCAATTTCAGACCCTGTTTTTACTTACAGTGCTCCCTCAGGAGCGCTGAAAGTAAAATGTGTGTGACGTGCCAAGACTGTCACCTGTCCTTAAGGAAAAAAAACAGTGACAGTTCTGACACATTACACGGTCCTTAAGAGATTAAGCATGCAAATGACATCTCTTGCCCCTACAGAGAAAAAAAATCAAAACAAAAACAGAACTTGAGGGAAACTTCTCATGCCATCTTTGATAAATATGACTGCTGTATCTATTTCCCAGTTTGGTCACTAACCTACAAATATAAGCATCTTGCCCAACTCAAAAGATTTATAACTTTCAAACATGGCAATTTATTATCCTGTCTTGTTCAACTATTCTTCTGTCTCATCCTAGGTACTGTCTTTGGCCAAGAAAAAGAAAAAAAAGTAGCTCACTGCACTAACTATGTAAATAAATATACATGTCAGTGGAATACTGATCGGTAGTGTATAAATAAGAAGAATGAAGTCTGCTGCAAAGGATGTGGGGGTTCTCCAGACCACCCAAAACATCGGGCCTAAATCCAATGTATAAACAAACAAGCAAGAAACCTGCGCTCCTCCATCCTAAATATATAGTGCCCAGTGTCAAATATTTTTAATATATAGTGCCCTGTGTAAAGCATTTTTAATACTAAATTCATAAAAGTGAGGATTTAGTCCCCAAGCTTACTACCACGTCACGGTACCTCATGGTGGCAAGTACCTACTCTACTTCTCCTAATCAACCTGTATCAATTAAAACAAATTAAAATAAACTATATGGCAAAATGTATGTATTTCTTGGTTTATAAATCTTTATTTCTATATACTAATGTATGCAATTAAAACCGGCATCTGGCAAGACATGTTAAAAATGAGAAGAGTGTGTACCTACCTTCTCTATATGACTGCAGCGAGTGGGAGCCCATTCCAAATGAGCTGTGATTTCTCAGATCAACTTTATCAGTACCAAAGCCCCACCCCCGCAAGTCTTTGCCTGCCTGTTGCTGACTTGGATTGTCGATTACTCTCCTTTAGACTTTGAGGGGTTCCCTGTGTCTAGTGTGTCGTGTTCGATGCTGTCGACCATCCAGTCGAGTTTGATGCTATTGACCATCCCAGGTTTGACCCCCTGTCGCATGGTAACCTTGCGACCCTCAGTTCTGCTGATCCAGTTTATGACAGAGGCAACTATAGTTCTGGTAGGTTAAAGAAGCTGATTCCTGACCTGGTGAGTAGTTGTTTGTGTCCTAGGTGGTTATTCTGCTATCAGGCTTGGTGGCTTGCACCTCTACAGGGCTTTGGCCACAGCAAGACCTCCTTGGAGCAGCCACCGACTGCTAGCAATGCTCTCAAGCCTGCAAACTCTAGCTCCTGGCTCACTGGGGTCTACCGTGTAAGTATTCTGTATTGTCTTTTGTTGTTGAGTGTTATATCCACATCAGTTCAGCAGTCTGCTACTTCTTTGTGGGGTTTCTCCTCAGCAAGGTGTTCTCAGACAGCTTACATTGGGTGCTACGGTCAGATCATTACACAAATCATCATTATCTTCAGCATTTATAGTGAGTAAATCTGGTGTCTTTTTTTTTTCCGCTCATGGACAAGATCCAACTGAGGTTGCTGATGGCCTCCTTATTCCTGGGCATTAGTCTTATAGCTGTTTAGAATATGGTCAGTGCAGACCACTTCTTTCTAAGTATATACCAAACCTTTAAACAGGTTATGTCAGTTTATATACAAATCCTAGAATGATGCCTTTGCCAATAAGAATCTACCACAAAATGAAGTGGATATTAAACATAAATGTAAATTTTCACCCTAAATGTGAAAAGATAAATGAAACAAGAATAAAAAGAAAAAACATAGATCCTAGAATTTTCAAAAAGTCCCATGAATAAATAAATAAATAAATAAATAAATAAATATTAAAAAAAAAAAAAAAAAAAAAAAAAATAAATATATATATATATATATATATATATATATATATATATATATACTAGCAATGTGGGACGGCGCTGCCCGTCAGGCTATATAGGGAGTTAATGCACACACTCGGATGCAAGACACACAGACACAGAGACACATACACGCAAATGCACACACATGCAGTGAGATGCATAAAGACCGACACAATCATACACACATACATGCAATGCACAAAATGCAGACACATAGTGTGATACAGACATGCAACACACACACACAGTGAGAAACACACAGGCACTCACAGACACACACATACACACAGTAGTGAGTCATAAGGGGGTGACTTATGTGTCATTGTAATGAGTTTGTGTTTGTACTTATGCCTCCACTGTGGTATTCATTCATGTAGTTGAAATGCATGTGATAAATGCACATACTATGGTGGAAGGTGGATCGTGCTGGCTCCCAGGGTGTGAGTGAGTGTGAGTGTGTGTGTGAGTGAGAGTGTGTGTGAGTGAGTGTGTGTGTGTGTGTGTGAGAGTGCGTTAGTGTGTGTTAGTGAGTGAGTGTGTGTGTGAGTGTGAGAGTGGTCTG
The DNA here is from genome assembly GCA_037306005.1 of Rhinophrynus dorsalis. Lineage (NCBI taxonomy): Eukaryota > Metazoa > Chordata > Amphibia > Anura > Rhinophrynidae > Rhinophrynus > Rhinophrynus dorsalis. Next base: position 272,334,931 of record CM074719.1, read on the forward strand.
GGAGTTATTGATATCCCCTACTTCAGGAGCGAGTGGCAACTATATATTTTTTTGTCAGCTGGATAGTGGTGGGCGGGCTGGAGGGGGCGGGCCAACTCTTTGTATGATAATCATGCCCCCTTTGGGAGCAGTAACGTCCCCATTGAATCACCCAATGGGAGCTGTGTCTCCTGATGAGACGTAAATTATGTAATGAGGCATTCTGTTCAATGTGTGTGTGTTTTGTGTATGAGGAATCATAAATTATGCAATGAGGCTTTCTCTTTTATATATATAGATATAGTATTACCTAGAAAGCTCTTTTTGTTGACCTTGAATATATTTATACATTGTAATCATATCATTCATAAAAGCATATGCTGGGGATGAAAACTATACTTGGTATTCCAGGTGAGGTCTTACCTGAGATTTACAGAGACTGAATTATAGTCTCTTCATACATACCTTTTTATACTTGATATTATCATTTTCACAGTGGCTCTTGCATCAGGTGACAAACAATTTTTGTGACGTCTATTGTGTAAAAGTACTGACAAATCCTTTTCTAACAAAGACTACCATAGGATTGTTTCATTGAGAGTAGAAGTAGAATTTTTGTCCCTGCAACCAAGTTGCACAACCTTCTATTTATCTATATTAACCCTCATCTGCATTTTATCAGCATATTTATCCAAAACTATATGCAGAGAAAAAAACCCATCCTGTTCTATGTCCATTACTTTACATGAATTTGTATCATTAGCAAAGATGGAAACACTACTTTCAACATTCATTTCAAGTTCATTTATAACCAAATAAAATAAACATTGGTTTCAGGCATAAACTCCAAATACTTCACTTACAACTTTGTATGAACTTGAATAGTTTCCAATTACATCACCTTTTATTGTTCAACCAGTATTTTTTTTTTTCAAATTCTTTCTTTCTAATTTATATATGGAGGTAGTCTCTTGTGAGGTACAAAAGTGATTTTGCTAAATCCAGATAATTTGTATCCAAAGCAATACACTTATCCAAGTTACTATTTACCCAAATGACAGGTTTGTTTGACATGATCTATGTCTCTTAAAACTGGGCCAAAGTTCAATAAATATAATAATAATAGTAATAATTGTTAAACAAATTATCCTTAACAGAATTCTTTATATTATATTTCTTATTCTAAAAGTCAAACTTACAGGTCAATCATTTTCAGGTTTAGATCTTGAGCTCTTTGAATATTTATGGATTTCTTGATTGAATTATGTATTTATTTATTTATAACGTATTTTACCAGGATGAATACATTGAGTTCTCGTTTTCAAGTCTGTACTGGAGACCATTTACAAAACAAAGTTACACATTTAGAAACAAGAAAGTGTGACTATTTTGTGTTTCCTCCAGTCACAATAGAACTATGCTTGATGAAAATGAATAAATACAGATTCAGAAAAGTGGGTATTACTGGACTAAATCAGTCCAGTTGCTTCATTTTTTTAAATTACCTTAACTGTTTCAGGCCTAGGTTCCGGACAATGAGAACATATCAACCAATGAACTATTTGGCACATCAGAAGATATTTTCTTTATGCCACAACTGCCACTAAATTACTCTCTGAAATAATCCAAAAGTGAGGCCTTCAAAGATGCAAGCAAAGCAGGTGGACAGCCTCATAGAAACATAGAAACATAGAATTTGACATCAGATAAGAACCATTCGGCCCATCTAGTCTGCCCAATTTCCTACTGTGTAAAAAAAACAAAAACAAAAAAAACAAAAAAAAAAACACACAACCTCAAACCTTTTTTGGTCCTTGGTCTTTTCTTATGTTAAGGACCGCCTTATGCCTATCCCATGCATGCTTAAATTCTGTCACTGTATTGACATCTACCACTTCTGCTGGAAGGCTATTCCACTTGTCTACTACCCTCTCAGTGAAGTAAAACTTTCTTACATTACATCTAAACCTGTGTCCCTCTAGTTTTAGACTATGGCCTCTTGTCCTAACGTTTTTACTCTTTTGAAATATACTTCCATCCTGTACTTCCATCCCTTCATGTATTTGAATGTTTCTATCATATCCCCTCTCTCTCTTCTCTCCTCCAAGCTATACATATTCAGATCCTTTAGTCTATCCTGATATTTCTTTTCCTGTAGACCAGTCACCATTTTAGTAGCCCTTCTTTGAATTTTCTCTAGAGTATCAATATCCTTCTGGAGATGGGGTCTCCAGTACTGTACACAATATTCTAGGTGAGGTCTAACTAGAGATCTGTACAGTGGCATGACTACTTCCCTTTTTCTGCTACTAATGCCCCTAGCTATACAACCCAGTGCCCTGCTTGCATTCCCCATCGCTTTATTACATTGCCTGCTTACCTTTAAGTCATTAGAAATAATTACTCCCAAATCCCTTTCCTCTGTTGTCTCTGACAGCACAGTATCCTTAATGGTATATTTTTCCTTTGGATTTTTATGTCCCAAGTGCATTATTTTACATTTATCAATGTTAAAGTGCATCTGCCACACTCTTGACCATTCTTCTAATTTACCTAAATCATTCGCCATTTGGCTTTTTCCCCCTGGAATGTCTACCCTATTGCAGATCTTTGCATCATCTGCAAAAAGGCATACCTGGCCTCTTGGGCAGGATCAACCCAGGGACATAGCCTGACCAGTCCCCTGTCTGACCCTATAGTGCCCGTCAGTTGCTAGATTACAGAGATTATGCCATAAATTCAAGAGGAGGTAACCTGCATTAAAAACATGAGATTCTCCCACCACTCCCACTTTCATATTGTAACATTTAATTAACTCCTCCATTGCTGATAAGGCTAGAATTAAGTGCAGTGGCAATTGAGTTTCAAAACTGAAACAGAAACAGCTGTATAGGAGGAATAAAACTGGATGAGGAACAGCCAAACTCAGCTAACAAGGTGAGGTTGCTGAAGAAAGTTTAATTTCAAAAGTCATACACCATGGCAAGACTGAGCACAGCAACAAGGGAGTTATACTGCATCAGCAAGGTCTTTTCCAGGCAGAAATTTCAAAGCAGACATGGTTTTCAAGATTTGCTGTCCAAGCTCTTTTGAAGAAGCACAAAAAAACAGGCAAAATTGAGGACCATAGGTGCAGTGGTCGGCCAAGGAAACTTAGTGCAGCAGGTGAAAGACACATCATGGTTACTTTCCTTCACAACTGTAAAATATCCAGCAATGTCATCAGCTCAGAATTGGCAGAAAACAGTGGGATCCTGGTACACTCATCTACTGTTCAGAGAAGTCTGGTCAGAAGTGGTCTTCATGGAAGACTTGCAGCCAAAAAAAGCCATACCTCTGACAAGGAAACAAGGCCAAGGGACTCAACTACACACGAAAACACAGGAACTGGGGTGCAGAAAAATAGCAGCTGGTGCTCTGAACTGATGAGTCAAAATCTGAAATATCTGGCTGTAGCAGAAGGCAGTTTGTTTGCTGAAGGGCTGGAGAGCTGTACAAGAATGAGTGTCTGCAAGCAACAGTGAAGCATGGTGGAGGTTCCTTGAAAGTTTGAGGCTTCATTTCTGCAAATGGAGCTGGGTATTTGGTCAAAATTAATGGTCTCCTCAATGCTGAGAAGTATAGGCAGATACTTATCCATCATGCATTACCACCAGGGAGGCATCTGATTGGCCCCAAATGTATTCTGCAGCATGGCAATGACCCCAAACATACAGCCAAAGGAAGGGGTCATGTATATGTAAAATGTAACCCCTTCCTCACAGCCGATCAATGAATGGAAACCCACCTTCTTGCAGCTCTTTTGTGGGCAGAAGATCCATTCTTGTGGAAGGGAACCTAGGCCTCAGTTTTCAGGGGTTCAATGTTTATCTGTATCTTTTTTTGCTATTAATATACTTATATATTTTTTTTTGTGTTTTGTCTTCCCCTCTTTTGAAATTGTCACTCTCCCTCCCCCCCAAATTTTAGTTAACCTAATTGCTCTTTTACATATTTTATTGCAGTCTTTATAGTTTTTACATAGTTTTAACGTACCTTATCATTGGTCTTAATTTATTTTTTTTGTATTTGTTCCCTTGTGGTGTATGCTGATGTGTATAATTACCCAAAAGCACTCTGAACAGAATCCAGTTTTCACTGACGCTTTATTCTTCGAGGCCTACATTGAATGTACATTGAATGTGTAAGAATACAATTTTTAAAACATAATATAGCAGCTGATACCATATAAAACAGTTTTGCATAACAAATTTCAAATAAGACCTTATTGTCATTATTATCAATGTATATATATTCATCATCATTATACAGAGCCATGTGATCATTATCCGTATATAGATACTTAGCATATTTATACAATTATTAGTACTAGTTGAAGAGCCCATGTACATGGGCCACAGTGCCAGCCGGTTGTGGGGCAGTCATGCACAGTAGAGACTGCCCGCGCCACAGCTGATACAGTGCCAGTCGGTCACGGGGGAGTCATGCACAGTAGAGTCTGCCGTGCAGCGGGTGTCACGGTTACCCAGAGAAGTTCAGGAGTCAGTACGGTTTTTGTTAATTCAATTTATTAACAAATGACATAAAGAAGATATAAACAATATTTACAATAGGAATAAGCACAGGGTAATAGCCAGCAAGCCTGCTATCAGAAATAACAGGTTGCAATGCTAAACCACTGTGCTGGAGACTAGGCCTTAGCCACTGGAAGTCTCAGCTGGAACCAGGAACAAGAACTGGAACAGGAACCCAGGATCTTGATCTGACGAGGAATGAAGTCTGACTCAACCTGCAGTCAGAAGGAAATATCACTGACTCACACCTGGAGCCAGTAAGGATGAATACTGACTCACACCTGCAGTCAGTAGGAGCGAATACTGACTCAGTAGAGGTAAGGTGAAAACTGACTCACGCCTGCAGTCAGCTATGGAAGTCTACCAGAGCCCCAGGCCCGCACTAGATTGGGTGTCTGATCCCCAGGGGAAAAGATGAAAGAATAGTCAGACAAAGCCACAAGTCAGCACCAGAGGGGGTAGACAGACAAGCAGGGTCATACACAGTTCAGGTAGTCAGCCAAAGCCACAAGTCTGCACCAGACTGAATATCCACTATTAGGGGTTAGACAAAAGAATAGTCAGACAGAGCCACAGGTCAGCATTAGAATGGATGGAAGACTAGCCAGGTCATACTCGGAGCCCAAGGTAACAGAAGTGCTACGAACAACAACGCAAGGGCAACAGAGTTAGGCCTCAGTCTGCCCTTTAAACCCCTCCACAGAAAGTAGGAGGAGCAGCTCAGAGGGAGGAAATAGGAAGTTGGTAGGAGAAGACTACAGGAAGCAAACACATAAAACAGAGGCCTGCTGCATGCTTGAAGCCTCGCCTAGATGATGCTGAAACTAAGGTAAGCTGTAACAGCAGGTGATACTTCGGATCACCCTGCTCCGTATCAGCCCTGTCATGGGCAGTCTCTACTGCACATGTCTGCAGCACACACAGCAATCTCTACTGATCATAACTGCGTTGTTACAAACTTTTTAGCTAATTATTATATAGGATAACTTTATACAATTATGTAGTATAAAATGGTTTCTAATAACACATTATAAATAAGACATTATTGTAAACAGTGTACATATATTCAGCATAATTATACAGCATATTGTATTAATTATTAGTGCATCAATACTCAGGATTATTATACAGAGCAGTATGTTCATAATCAGTGTATAGACACTCAGCATCACTATGCCATGCAGTATTATTAAAGTGTAACAAAATGGTTGAAATGTGTATGTGTTGAGCTAAAATGACTAATATATATATATATATATATATATATATATATATATATATATATTAAATGTACTCAGCCTGGGGATCCTGGGATGTGGACAAAGACAGCAAACTTCTGAAATTCTTCTGTACATGTAACCCTTTATTATAACATCATGGAGAGCCAAACTTTTTCGGTCCTATTCTGGACCTTCCTCAGGGCAAAAGGTTGCAACCCGCTTACCCATATATATATACACTAAAAAGAACCAAAGGATTGACTCACCACTCCCTGTCGATTCCGCCGCTGGAATGCATAACTGAAGCGTTCCCAGGCGCTCAACGAGGAGCGGTGACATCACATAACAACATAACAACTGTCTTCAAATATAATTAAATACTAGTAGTTCCAGTAGCTACTGTTAGTTCCCCACCAATTGGCACCATGTATGGAATGTGGTATTAATATAGTAGCAATCGTTTGTAAAGTGCATAATGTTTAATTGTGTCATTCATAAGTTGAACATCTATCCACTTCTGAATATATGGTGTTTTTTATAAGTAGTTACTATTCATGATAGCTGTATTTATAATATACATTATATGTTGGCTCTGCCTTGCCCTTCTGTGGCAGTGGACAAGGTGTTACCTTACGATTGCCGCCTCCAGCTGGCAGCTTCGATCGTGTAGTGTGTTTGGATCCTGTTGTTTAGCAACCGTTCGTCTGTTGTTATTTGACGTCACCGCTCCCCGTTGAGCGCCAGGGAATGCTTCAGTTATGTGTTCCAGCGGTGGATTTGGCGGGGAGTGGTGAGTCAATCCTCTGGTTCTTTTTAGTGTATATATATGGGAGCATAAGCGGGTTGCAGCCTTTTGCCCTGAGGAAGGTCCAGAATAGGACTGAAAACGTTTGGCTCTCCATGATGTTGTAATAAAGGGTTACGTGTACAGAAGAATTTCAGAAGTTTGCTGTCTTTGTCCACATCCCGGGATCCCCAGGCTGAGTACATTTAACATACCTATTGTAATGGAAGCTAAGAAGGCACCGTTGTTCCCGGGTCTTTACTTCTCGACGCTGAACTGGCGCCGTCGGATGCACCAGTCGAGCAGATAACGTCCCAGTGGTCGACTCAAAGTGGTGTTGAACCCCGGAGTAGCCGACTCTACCTCGAAGCATGCGGATTGAAGAGGGGTCGACAGGCTCTCGAACCATCAAATGTCGCAGAATTGGAACACCGGGCAGTAGAGAGTGAAGCCTCTACTCCAGGGCTACAAAGAACAGGGACAATGTCGCAGGAACAAAGGGTAGCGGTTGCCAAGCCGTTCGAGCACCCCGGTGCTCGACCCAAAGATTCCACTGGAATGGGAAGCAAGCAAGGCGGAGTCCACGTTGCCGCCTGACCTCATCCAAAGTGGGGTAGCGGGATACTGGCAGCAGACGTACGTACGATACAGGAACCTGGGCTTAGATGGGCGTCAGAGTGGTCGCTTTAATACCATAAGAATGCAAGACTCCAGGACTCTGGTTCACTCCAACCGTAACACACTTTATTGATCAAAACCACAGATATTTATACACAAATCTCACATTGGACTGTATGGGGGAAACCAGATACAATAGGGCTTGATCCAATCATAGTACATCAAAGGCCAGCAACAGATTTTCTTAACAGATACAATAACTCAGACTTGATTACATTTCAGATACAAAAGGGTTTGATGAACAAAGACTCGAGGGCTTGAACTAATTACCACGCGGCAGGGGGTCTGACTGCAGTTCACAATGACTAAATTAACACACAGCAGGGGGTCTAGCTATAGTACACATAGTCAAATGGCTGGAGTGGCTGCAATACACATCTTAGGGACAGTGGCCCAAGGTTGGAGCCTTTGTTTGACTACTTTGAATGCCCTGCTCCAACCTTGACCAATCCCTGAGCTGCCTATGGTTCCCCAGCTTAGGCTATGGAAGATATGTGCATGCCTACTCCAGGGTTTCGAGTGACCCAGCTTTCCCCTCTTGCCCCCGCTGCCAAAGTTCGATCCGGTGGCGCTGATCGCACATCGCGCCAATACCCACCGACTGGTAGTTGGTGAGTGTGTAAACCCTCTAACATACTACATACAGTAAATTATAACATTCGATATACAGTAACCAAAGTCTATGAGCATAAGTCTTTCTCTTAGGTAATAGCTGGCCAGTTCGTACGACAAGGCACAGCATAGAGTCCAAACAGTGCAAAATGTCCATAGTCTTTGGATGAATAGTTCGAGGGCCAGACAAGGGCTCAAGTAACGGGTAGGATCCGTTAAACCTATACCTATGGGACGTGCACCTCCACATGTACTAACAATTGTGATTTTTTAATTTGTAGTGTGTGCCATTGCCTTTTTCTATTTTTATATATATACATATATATATATATATATAATTACATTTTCATAGCACTGTGTTCATTATCAATATATAGAGATTCATCATCATTGTATAACTGTAGAATTCATCCTTTTCTCTCTTCTACACTACATGAGTTTGCAACTCTTCTTTCTCTAGCTGCTTGTCTTTTCTCTTTTACATTTTAACTGTCACATTTTCCTCTTGTTCACCCCCTCCCTTCTTGAACTGCAGGGGTTAAACCCTCCCTGCTTTACACCCTCCCCCAGCAATAGGCGCTGTTCTGATAAGGATTTTTCCTGAGAAAAGGTTTGTCTGCTCCTATCAGTGGGAGTGACTGGGAGGAGGCTAAATAGCACCTACATCTGTTACCTGATAGACAACGGGGAGGGCAAGGCTATTCCAGTGGGTATTTAAACTCAGGTAGGAGTGAAGTTTCAAGACACTTAGCACCTGTTGAAGACAATATGCAGAAAGCAGGCTTAATTCTACCATACATCGCTATTGCAGGTGAGTCGTATACTTTGCCTGCTGTTTAACCTTTTATGCACCAGAGGAATGTGCAAAGCATTGCAAAGCAATAAGTTGCACACCCCTCTGGTCTTTAAAGGGTTAACCTAGATTTATACATAGCAAGAGCTTATTAAACCTTTTTTAAAACATTTCAAAACAACTTGGTAAATTGAGGTAACCAGGCAAAGAGTTTGTAAAAGGAATGTTGGCAGATACTGTAGGTGCCTTCAGAACAATACTAGGTACCTTTTTAGCCAAGAACAATATAATACAGTGGTTCCCAATCAGGACATTTGCTTTGTGTGCTCCTTTTTTTCTGTGCAGACTTTTACAGTACGTGAATGTTCTTTTTCAAATGTATATTTTTTTAATGGAAATTGTACTATATATTTATTTTTGGTTTTCTGATTGTGAAACGTAAAAATAACTATATATTTATTTATGCCCTCCATAAGCCTTATGACAAATGATCTATAAAATATTAATGATATACCGAATATTCCAGATTGAGAACTGATATAAAGAATTCTGGTTGTCAGTTTAGATGCAGGTAGGATGTTGTCCCACAGAGATATCCCACGGCCTGTTAGAGTCAGAAAGGAATTTTTTTTACCCACTTGGGGCAAAATTGGAAATAGCTGCAATGCAGGTTTGCGTGCCTTCCTTTACATCAGAAAATAAGATCTGGCAAATGTTGAAATTGATGTACTCCTGTCCCTTTTGAACCTCATCAGCTATGTAACTACATGTAAACAACTACACCATAGACAACAAATAAAAATATAATTGATTTAAATAGGGATTTTAACCCCTTGAATGTTAGAAACGTCTCAATGCATTGCTTTGCAATGTGTTGGACACCTCTTTAGCATTCAAGGGGTTAAAAATCCTATTTAATTCCATGATAATTGAAGGAATTTTTATTTGACCTCAAAAGTGCATATACTTTGCTCCAGCATATCACCAGATTGCTCTTTGAATTAATTTTTTTAGCATACCAGAAATAAATGCTACTGCATTACTATACATATCTGGGATATTTTTGAGGGTTGCTCTTACAGTAGGAGAGATGTAATGCAGGTGTGTACTGCAATTGGACAACATAAAAGGAAGTAATTTCCCTGGGACCCAAATTTAGTCAAGTTGAGGAAGAGACCTAAGATGTCTTGAAAACTTGCATCCTAAATCTGCTTAGTTAGCCAATAAAGGTATCATCTTGACTATATTTGCCTCCTGTATTTATACTGCTAACATGGTACCAACACTCATCTGTTATTTCCCTGGGAGACATTGCGTCTGATGTACTAAGATGAACTGTAGCAACTCTGGAGAAATCCCATGTGCATTGTTAACCCTTTGGTTGCCTGAGAGATCTCCAGATATGCAGTTTTACAATACATGTGTACATCTATGGCACTCAAAAAGTTAAGGAAAATCAACATCCCCATTCATTTAAATGGGTTAATGAAAGAGCGGTTTCCAATGCATTGTAAAGCATTCAGGGGGCTAAAATTCTCCATTTAAATCAATGGAGATTTGGGGATTTTTTATCTGGCAGGGGTGCTCAAACCTGTCCTAAAGCCCCTCCCCAAAGTACATGTTTTCTAGATGTCCTCAATTAACCCCCTGAGTGCCTGAAAGGTGACTGCTAACTGATTTCATCTTTGACCTATGATCATTGGCATTTTTCCCAACTTTGAATATAATCATATTCATTTACATCACATTTTCATCACACATGATGAAAGCTGTTATATATTAATATATACTATTAATAGAACAGAACACTTTTTTAATGAAAACCTATTTGTTATTGTACATTTTCTGCTGAATACAACAAAAGTACTTCCAATGCTGGACGTTTTTTTATTCAAAAGTTAGAATAGTTTAAAGTTATTACATTCCATAGAAATGCAAGGAGTTTACTTTCTGAAAATTAACTGACTGGAAGTTACTGCACAGTTACTGCAACATTCTGTGGAGAATATTTGTCAGTGACTCTCACAGAATGTAGTAGAATAATCTGAAATCTAGCCACTAGAGAGCAATTTGAATGCAAAATAACTTTAAAAACACTTTAAACAGTAATAACTACGGAAAGACATCGCCCAGCAGTGAGAATACTCTTTGTTTACTCAGAGGGAAAAGCACTGCAATATTTGATTTTTTTTGTTTTTGTTTTCATAATTACTGCTCTTTTAACCCTTTGAGTGCCACAGGGTTGATAAACGCATTACTCTGCAATGTCTTGCTTACCCCACTTGCACTCAAAGGGTAAAGAGGCAAAACACATTTGTTAAAGTTCACACTCGAACAAAAGCAGGGAAATTCAGGGTCTATATTTTGTGAACAATAGCTATGCCACACATTATACTTTGTTGATGAGATTATAGGTGACATAATATTTTGTGTCGATCTGTTCAGTAGATTGTGCTGCGTTTCTGTCAAAACCCCACTCTATCTTTAACACGGGGAAACTAATATTTTTTTATGGTCCTTAATACTTCAAAACTACTCAAAGGATTTGTGCTAAATGTGCAGTTTGTAGTGAAAATGAAACTTGGATTCCAAAATGTTGGTAATTTTATTCAAAGTTACAAGTATTTGAAAACTGGCATTTAATGCAGCGATAACATTCGGACATTAACTATGGCAACATGTCCATGTCGCCATCATTCAATGTATAATGTCTGTATCTAAATAATAAACATGACACGATCATGAAATATAAGTTATATGAATACAAATATATTTATTATCATAGGATATTATGTATATTAAAATAATGCATTTATAGGTGTTATTTAACCCCTTAACAGTCGGTCCAGGAAGTGAACTTCCCTTAAGGATCACTTTGATCTTGGTTGGCGTGCAGGCGCACATGAATTATGATGTGTATTGGCATGCCAAACAGGGGTCAATTTCAGACACCACTAATGCTTACAGAGTTCCTGCAGAAGCGCTGTAAGCATGAAACACTTGACGTGCCAGGACCCTCACCGGTTCTTTAGGAAGGTTTACTGATGACGGTCCTGGCACGTCACGGGTCCTTAAGGGGTTAAAAATATTGCTAAATAAACTCATATACAATAAAATATGTTATATAGTAACTACTATATATTGACATTACTGTATACATGTAATTAAATCGAATTCAAATATAAACATTTACTACAAATAATAAAATATGACGTGTTTTATAGAACATAAAACTAAACTATGTAACAATGTAACTATAAAATATCTTCTATTTCTAACATACTGTATGAATCCACTCGATGATAGTATCGTTTCCAGTGCATGTAGGCTGATGTACTAATAAGACATAGGGGGAGATGCACTAAGGCGTGATAAAGATGTTATAAAGTGGAGATGACTGCTCCAGTGTTATCACTTGTCCAATTCCTATATAATTCTAGAGAGCCTACGCATTAAGATTTCTCCAGATTTGGGGATCTTAGTGCATTGGCTCTATAGAATAACACAGGAACTGGAGAAGTGATATCACTGGAAAAGACATCTCCACATTATCACCTCTTTATAACGCCTTAGTGCATCTCCCCCCTGGAGTAATTGAGGAGCAAACCAGCTGTGCCAAATAGCATATCCTGTAAAAATACCAGGAAATTCCATTGATTTAAAATGATTTTCTAACCCCATGATTGTGTAATGCACTATAGATGACACTAGCACTGAAGGGGTTAAAAACTCCTTAATGACCGGATGGGTGTGCAACTCATTGCTTTACAATGTATGACATGCCTGTCTGGTCCTTAAGGGGTTAAATCAGTTTCTATTTTTCCCCTATCATGTTGGTTTTCTCCCCAATTCTTGCAGTTCTTCTTGGTACATTCCCCTCATTGATGGAAGAAAATCTGGCGCAATCCAGCTTTGCCATATGAGTAAATATTCCCATTGATTTAAATGGGGCTTTTAACCTGTTGAATAATAGAGGTGTCCAGTGCATTGCATGACCATGCAGGGACCTATCTATCATTCAAGGGGGTAAATTCAGTGGAAATCTTAATGCATCCCCTATGGTGCAGTCCTTTTGCTCTTCTTAGCACATCAGCTGAATGTGTAGTAATGTTTATTAGACATCTATAACGTCCAAAGGAGAAACCGTTCACTCTGTGAGTTATTTACTAAAGGGAAGATTGGCCCTATATGTGCAATCATGTTAATGATTTCTGCACCTCAGATGTTATTAGTTTTAACTATTTCAAATTTCCTCTTGTAATGACTGATTGGGGTGAATGTATGAATTCAAAGCAGCCGGGAGGCCAGTTTGTAGTATACTACAGTCGTCTTAGCAGGATAGAATAAGGTCATGCACAGGAGTTTTAGTAATTTTGGGGATAGGAACAGGGGGATTTTAGCAATGTTACTGAGAAAGGCACAACAATTTCTAGACAAAGAGTTAATGTGAGCGGAGAGGGAAAGGGAAGAATCAAATATGGCCCCTAAGCAGCATACTCAGTGGTCTGTATGAATGTCAAGGCTATCAGCTGTGGGTGATGGGTGAAATTTTGGAGGGAAAATTAGGAATCTGAAGTTTGTAACTAAATTTGAGACAAAAGATCAGGAGTGGACATATGAAAGTGGGTATCATTGGCATATAGATGATACTTGAAGCCAAATGAATTAAGTTCACCCAAAGAAGGGTATACAAAAAGAAAAGTAGAGGACCAAGAAAGAAACCTTGAGGCATCCCCACAGACAGAGGGACTGTAGAGAAGATGTTATTGTCAAAAGACAATTGGCACTTTAGTTCCAGCAAGTGTCTTATGCCTGCCACATATCACATGGAGGAAAATGGCGACACTCACTGCCTTTTCGCTATGCCTTGTTTAATATAAGGCATGAAGGAAAGGAATACACAATCCAGAACAAGGGGAGCAAAGAGATAATAGAATCTAAAAGCACTATCTTTATTTTTTTTCAATTGTGCAAGAAGTACAAATACACTCACCAGACCATCTATGTCTCCAAGCCCATAAACTCACGGTCTTTTCAATGTCCTTATATTTGCATTCGACTGGTCCAATGCCGGATCTTCACCTTTAGTCCCGGTTTCCCATAAATTCCTTTCAGCGGAGTTTATGGGCTTGGAGACATAGATGGTCTGGTAAGTGTATTTGTACTTCTTGTGCAAATGAAAGAAAATAACGATTGTGCTTTTAGATTCTATTTTCTCTTTGCGCCGCTTGTTCTAGATTGTGTATACCAGTAAGGGATAAGGTCCCGAAGTTGGGGAGCAGCACTGGAATAGATCGGTATAAGCACTGGAAAGAGTGGACAGATTGTCTTTCACTACATCCGCTTTTCTCATCATTCATTCTTCATCTTTTTCATTTCATTCTCCATTCATTGACCATTCCAAAGATAAGTACGTTTTAAGTTTGTTAAATAACATTTTTTGTTCTATATATTTTTAAAGGGATAGTAATACTTCGTTTTAACTTTATTTTATTTTGTAGGCATTAAAAAAACATGAAGAATGATATAAGTCTTATCTCTCAAACCTTTATGGTTTATGAGATATTCACAAGCAAAGTTTCCCCCTCCCGCCCCTTTTACCTACTGTAAACAATCTCTTCTCAGATGTGGAATGCAGTCCATAGACCAGACAGATAACAGAAGGGGACACTCTTATTCCTATGAAAACAATGAAATCCCTGCCCCCATTGACAAGCTTTTCAGGTTTTTCTGTTATCTTAATTGAAGATTGTCCCTCTCTGCAGTCTACCTGGACAGCTCCCTTCTGCCCTGGCTGAGAAGTAAAAGGAGCTGGTGGGGGACACTTTGCTTGTGAATATCTCTTAAACCATAAAGGTTTGAGAAATAAGACTTATATCGTTCTTCATGTTTTTTTAATGCCTACAAAATAAAATAAAGTTAAAACGAAGTATTACTATCCCTTTAAAGACAAATGGGATATAGTACTATTTTTTAACAATTACTCTGTTACTGTTTGGCTATTTAGTAGAGTGTGGATACATATCATTATTTTTATCTCTTGGTGGGCTTACACAGTGCGCAGGGAGCTTGATCTTAGACCCAGGTGTGGGATTTTGTCTGCACTGGAGTCCCTGATTGAGTGTTCATTATTTGTTTTGAAGGAAAGGCTCATTTTTGCACCAATGTCCTCTCCTTGGTGCAAGAGCTGTTAAAGGGAGAAATTATGGCTGGCTAAAACTCTATTCCAGAATATGATTTAGCATGGAATCGCCATTGTGCATTCAACCCCTTAGATTTGTTATACAAAACCAGCACAATGCCGGGATTTACTAAAGAGGGAATTGCTATTTAGATGCAAAAATGAGCCAAATCATTTTTACACAATCTTTTGTTCATTTTTAATTTGCTGGATTTACTAAAGAAGCAATTAGAAATGTATTTTCATTGGATAAGTGAATAATACAGTTCTAGCCTTAGGCGAGACCTAACAACAAGGACTGTGTGCACGGAGGCACAAAAAGCTTCTTTTCACTCCCGCACTCAGCAGAATGCCTTATTCAGTCAGTATTAATAGAATTCTATTTGGCTATATTGGAGCTCCATAATCAGCCATACTAAATATTAAAAGTGGTTTACAAGGTGTCACAAATTAAATTTCTGTTCTATTGTGGGTAAAAATATGAGTGGCTTATGTTAACTATACCTGACTTGGCACACACACAGCATTTTGCACTATACATTTTAATGTTTCCCATGTAAAATTACAAATGCATATACAATAAGGTGAGAGAAAGATGAGGAGTTACCCATTGCGATACATTTGTGAATTCCCGAATTATTCTGTGGATCAAATGCACTAAGATCTCTCAACTTGAAAACAGGTCTCCACATCATAACACAGGAGCTGGAAAGGTTGTAGTGACTGGAGTGACTTATCTCATATTTCTCTAAACTTAATGCAGCCCTCGCCAGGTCTTGTCACTACCTATACTAAAACACACTAGGGGGTTGCAGTAATACTAAAACAAGCGATGGAGCAGATTTACTAGTGCTACAGCTATCTATTGCTAACCTTTTTACAATGAAAAATGTCCCTTTAAAGGGATAGTAATACTTCATTTTAACTTTATTTTATTTTGTAGGCATTAAAAAAACATGAAGAATGATATAAGTCTTATCTCTCAAACCTTTATGGTTTAAGAGATATTCACAAACAAAGTATCCCCCCCGTTCAACCAGATCAGCCCAGGTAGACTGCAGAGAGGGACAATCTTCAATTAAGATAAGGGAAAAAGCTGAAAAACTTGTCAAGGGGGGAAGGGCTTTCATTGTTTTTATACAAAGAAGATTGTCCCCTGCTGTTATCTGTCTGGTCATACAACCACATTCACATCTGAGAAGAGATGGCTTACACTAGGTAAAAGGGGCGGGGAGGGGAAACTTTGCTTGTGAATATCTCATAAACCATAAAGTTTTGAGAGATAAGACTTATATCATTCTTCATGTTTTTTTAATGCCTACAAAATAAAATAAAGTTAAAACGAAGTATTACTATCCCTTTAACATAGTTTGAGCCATGGGAAGGGCAGTGGGGATGTAGACATACTAAACAATGCGCAGATGAGAAACTTAGTGTATTTTCCTGCACATAGTATAGGGATGTCATCTGGGGCTTCTTTGATGTAACCCCATAATGACCAGAGCGGTGCTCTGCACACAACCCTGGTCCTTACAAGGTTAAAGTCTTAACAGTGAGAGCATATGTGTTATTTACTAGAGTGATCATGCAATGTAGAAAACTAGCTGCACTTGAAGATTTATACATTCCCACGAGTACTGCCTCAGCAGACTCAGCAGGGAAAAATTATAATATATTATATATTTCTAGGAAACATGATTTCCGGTTTGTTGAATGGGGCACTATGTATAGATAAGTGGTTTAACCCTTTGAGTGCCAGAGGGGTACGCAACGCATTGCTCTGTAATGCGTTGTGTACCCCTCTGGCACTTAAAGGGTTAACGCATGTAGTAGCTTTATTCAAACTTGTAAAAATATTTTTTTCCCATTGGTTAACACTGGCTGTAAGTGTGGCCGAGATGCGAGAGGAAAACCAATATATTGAGTATAACAGGAAGATCTGTGTGTCTTGCATGAGGTGTGTATGAACAAAATGCTTTATTAAAGGGATAGTAATGTTTCACAAAAACAGCAGCTCCAATTAATCTTCATAGTATTTGAGCCATAGAGTGTGTTATTTCAATACTGTCAGAGTTCTAGTTCAAGAGTAATTGAATGATAAAGTCTCCCCCTCCCGCCCCTTTTACCTACTGTAACACTGCTCACCTCAGATGTGGAATCTGGTTGGTTGACCAGACAGATAACAACAAGGGACAATCTTCTTACTTTGAGAACAATGAAAACCCTGCCCCCCTTGACAGGTTTTTCAGCTTTTTCCCTTATCTTAATTGAAGATTGTCCCCCTCTGCAATCTACCTGGGCACCTCCCTGCTGTTCTAAGCTGAGCAGTGTTATATCAGTAAAAGGGGCGGGAGGGGGATACTTTATCATTCAATTACTCTTGAACTACAACTCTGACAGAACTGAAATAACACTCTCCAGCACAAATACTATGATGATTAATGAGAGCTGCTTTTATTAAGAAACATTACTATCCCTTTAACACAGTTGACTAAATACACAGGAACCTACTGATATGCTATAAGTACAACATAAAGGGTCATATGCACAAGAATATGTTGAACAATTCTGGGGTAGACCACCTGCAGCACAGGGAACACACAACCATTTCCAAAATTTCCAATGAGTTAAATTGTGCTTTTAATTCCTTAAATTCTAGAGAGAGGTCTCCAATGCTTTGCAGTGCATTTGCAAGTGGGGACCTCTCTAGCATTCACAAGGTTAAATTATTTGTTCCCCTATGGTACAGTCTGTTTGCCAGGTTTTTGTCATTTTTGTCTTTGTAGATTTGGCTGACAGATAGATTGGATAGGTGGATGGATGAATGGCGATTGATTAGATGGCTAGAGAGATGACTAGATGGATGGCTAGATGGCTGGATGGATGGAAATCAAACACATATGAAAACTTCACGATGCATGGGAGCTATTACAGCTCAGTAATATTCACTGCATCCTGGATGCATACATTTTCATTTGTGTTAGTTTGTAAAGGGATGAGCTGGCCTAACCAGCAGTGGACAAGCTGTGGCCTTCCCACTGTTGAGTAAATAACAGCTGGTTGGTCAGGAATAATTATAGTCTTCAAGAGATGGAGGGTCTTCACTTGCACAGACCACAGACTGGCAACTGGAGATGCTCTCTTGTTTTGCTCTTGACTCCAGGCTTCCTGGCTCCTGTGCGTCAGGTCTCTGGAATTCAAACCTCACAGATCTCACTTTTACTCACACCTGAATACCCTCCCTTCCTAAGAATACTGTCATACATTAACTGGCTAACAAATGCCATCTGGTTCTCGTTGACCTTTTGCTCTGGCACTGAATGATATGTAGAGCATTATTCAAAAATCATGAATAATTCTGGTGCATAGGGATAAATAAAAATTCAATTATAAAGCAAAACAACTCCACTGTGTGTGTGTGTGTGTGGGGGGGTTTATCCTCCCACCCATGGTAGAGATGATTTTCTACAGAATTGCTCTTCTTTTGCTTTCTGTATCAGGCCCTTAGCCCTTTGATTGCCACATAGGAACAAAAGGCATCGCTTTGCAATGTGTTGGATACCTCTCTGGCACTAGAAGGGTTAATGGATGTGTGCAGTGACTTATTTTATTGTGTTTAATGCACTGGTTGATGTGTAACTCTTTTGCTGGAGGATGGAAAAGATATGAGCTAGGGGTTAATTGAGGTCCATAAAGGAATATACATAGTTTCAACTCCACTAGCAAGATGGTAGGGGACATATGGAGATATCATTTTCTACTTAGTGCATAGAGTATCCACGATAAACATGTTGTGTTGTATAATATACATATACACAAATAATCTCACTGATAACAAACATGCTGCTCTGTAGGATGGTGCTAAATACCTATACACTGATAATGAACATACTGAACATATATGATACTGAGTATCTATACACTGATAATGAACACGATGCACTGTATAATAAATTCTGAACACCCATACACTGATAATAAAATATATGTGCTGAGTACACTGATAATGCTGCATTGTGTAATGATGCTGAGTATATACTGACAGTGAATTCACTGCACAGGATAACAGTGCTGAGTATCTATACACTGCCAGTGCTGCTATGTATAATGATTCTGAGAATTTGTCCTATATAATAATTCGCTAGGATGTTTGTCAGAAGCCGTTATGCGCAGTAGAAAATGCCCCAACGTACAGAATGCTGGGAGCATTCTGTGCATTCAGACAGTCCTTACAGTGCATGACTGCGTCGGTGGAAGGACGAGCCTCTTAACCCTGTGAGTGCCAGAGGGGTACACAATGCATTGCAAAGCAATGCGTTGCATACCCCTGTGGCACTCAAAGGGTTACATCACCAGGACCTTGGCCCGTGTACATGGACTTTTATACTAGTACATCGATAATGAACATGCTGCACTGTATAATAATGTTGAACACCCATACACTGATAATAAAGATCTATGCTGAGTATCTATACACTGAAAATGAACATGATGTACTATATGATAATGTAAATCTATATGGTGATAATGAACATGCTGCAGCATTTAATAATAATGCTGATTATTTATACACTGATAATCCATTCTGTGCTCTATATAACTATGCTGAGAATCTGTTTGTTTCATTCCTAAGTTACAGGGGTTCTCTCCTTCTCTCAGCCTTCCTCTCTTCCTCCCCTAAACCTCCATGCAAGGGCGAAGAGATGTTCCTGTAATACCTGGATGGACAAGGAATGCATATATTTCTGTCACTTGGATATAATTTGGGTGAACACTGGAGGGTGAGTAGAGAAAATCAAAGTGACCCAGGACAATCACAAAGCGTATAAAACTAACCTTTGACGTTGGCCCTACAGATGTACATTTTCATGTAATTTATGAAAATCTAACCTTATTATGGGATACAGATAGAAAGACGTACTGCAAGCAATCTTTACTTATATTCTAGTGCAAAGGTGTTTGATTCAAATAAGACTTGGGTGGCATAAATTAAATTATTGCAACTGGGATTAATCAAAGTAGCAGATTTAGTGATTGGCCACTTTGATTGGACATATTAATATGCATTATTGTTATCAGTGAATTGTATGTGCATATGGACACAAAATAGCATTAACAATTTAACCATTAGTAATGCAAATTTAAACTGCCCCCTTTTCCCTCACACTTTTTTTTTTTTAACTTTGGCGGGCATTTAAAAGTAGAAAAAAGGAGTAATCCATTCTAAAAAAATTATTTCTTATATCCTTTGGGGAGGAATAATCATGTGAAACCTGTCAAGATGGATCCTCCCACTGGAGTGAGGACTGGAAAATGACAGAGTCCCTAATTTTTAACGTTTGTAATATCCAAGGAAATGTTACCAGAATTGCTATCACAAATGTTAGAGGGGGAACTAATCCTCATAATTTATGTTTGTTTTATTTATTCATAGAAATCATAAGCATCTAAATATCTTTAAGAAGCATATATTTCATAAAGTTAAGCATTAACTTTAAGAAATATACTTAATTAGTCTAAAATAAAAATATCTGATTCTGAGCATTTCCTGTCAAAATGCAGCCACCATATTACCTTAAAACACCGAGCTATTAATGTTGGTGCTTTAAAATATGTCATGCTATAACATCTAATTGGTATACAGCCAATCATGGACCCCACCAGCTAAAAAGTCATAGCTGGAAAGTGAGACTTCAGTAGGGAATGAAAGACTGTAGAGATTACATTGAGGATAAATACAGGAAACGGTATTAGAAAAGGTTTTTATTATCATATGTTCTACTTAATTTAAAGATATCCAAAACATACATTCTATATGTTTCAGTAACACAGGTTTACTACAAACAACATAATAATAATAATAGTTTAGTTCCCCTAGATGTGCCCTCAGAGCTATGGGAACAGATTTCCCATAGCTAGTATCTCACTAGTTCTATCTTGGTTTGCTATACAGATCATAGAAACCTGCACATCTGGGGGATATCAGCTCCTTATTCGGCACTCATGGAAATTTCTCCCCTCTCCATAGAAGCCCCTTAGAAGACTCACATCAGTGAATCTACCATCAATTAATTTATCTGAGGCTTCTACAGCAAAGGGAAAAGTTCCAATGAGCACAAAGTAAGGCACTAAAGTCACCCAGCTGTGCAGATCTCCAGGATCTGCATAAGAAACCAGGAGAGAACCATAGGCGTGCCCACGGGGTGTGCCGGGTGTGCCCAGGCACACCCTAATCGGCCCCGTGCGCACCGGCCAGGAGGCTGGGGATTTTTTTTTTTTTTTAATATATCTGCCGCGAGGGAGCGCTGATTTAAACTACCAAGCGCTCCCTTGCGGCATCTATGTGACAAGCCGCAGAGAGACCCAGGCTCTGTAGTAATACAGAGCGCTGGGAGATGACATCATCTCCCAGCGCTCTGCATTACTGAGAGCAGTGCGCAGGAGCTTCAGCTCTGTGCCGAAGGAGGCACAGAGCTCCCTTATGGCACACCTCTAGACCACCAGGGACTGAAGGTAGGGGATGGAGGGGGTATTGTGGAGATGAATGGGGCATTGTGGAGATGAAGGGGCATTATGGAAGGGGGCAATATGGAGCTGATGTCAATGTGAGGGCAAGTTGGAGTTGATGGGGCAAGCTGGAGCTGATGGGGGCAATGTGAGGGCAAGTTGGAGCTGATGGGGCAAGTTGGAGCTGATGGGGCAAGTTGGAGCTGATGGGGGCAAGTTGGAGGTGATGAGGGCAATGTGAGGGCAATTTGGAGCTGATGGGGATAAGATGGAGGTGATGGGGGAAGTCGGAGCTGAGGGCAATGTGGAGATTATGGGGGCAATGTTAGGGCAAGTTGGAGCTGATGGGGGCAATGTTAGGGCAAGTTGGAGCTGATGGGGGCAATGTTAGGGCAAGTTGGAGCTGATGGGGGCAAGTTGGAGCTGATGAGGGCAATGTGAGGGCAAGTTGGAGCTGATGGGGCAAGTTGGAGCTGAGGGCAAGTTGGAGCTGATGGGGGCAGTGTTAGGGCAAGTTGGAGCTGAGGGCAAGTTAGAGCTGATGGGGGCAATGTTAGGGCAAGTTGGAGCTGATGGGGGCAATGTGAGGGCAAGTTGGAGCTGATGGGAGCAAGTTGGAGCTGATGAGGGCAATGTGAGGGCAAGTTGGAGGTGATGGGGGCAAGTCAGAGCTGAGGGCAATGTGGAGATTATGGGGGCAATGTTAGGGCAAGTTGGAGCTGATGGGGGCAAGTCAGAGCTGAGGGCAATGTGGAGATTATGGGGGCAATGTTAGGGCAAGTTGGAGCTGATGGGGGCAATATGGAGCAGATGGGGGGCAATAATTTATTTAGCTAGCACACACACATATATATTACATACGCGCACGCACGTGTGTGTTTGTGCTTTTGGGTGCACACCCTAATGCAATTGGCTGCGCACGCCTATGGAGAGAACCAATGAGTTATGAGTTTTAGGAACTCTGTTTCCTTATCTCTGAGGGCACAATCAAGGATATAAGGATATTTTATTGGCCCTTTGCTGCCCTTTTAAATATTATAATGGTACTGAAACTTAGACTCACAGCCGGGAGCTTAAAGGATCCTTTATTGACTCTATACTGTCCCTTTAACGTATATAATATTACACACATAGTGTTTTGGCACAGTGGGAAAACAGTGTTTCTTTGTATTACTGCCAATAAGGACATGGAGTCCATGGTTTCTCTATATATTTCCCCATAGATTCCAAAAGGGATACAACCCAATGATAACATTTATCTTCTGCAGTATAACCCCAGAAAATATGCAATGAAAATTGCTTCTGCTGGTCTGCTGTAAAACAACACATGCATTTTCAAATTAACTGGCTCAGTTAAGGTCTGGAATCTATTACATACATTTGTTAGAACTTGTTGAAAAAAGAGCAATTTATATTTTACCACTAGTGTTAATTTATCAGTAGGATCCATATTTTGAGAAAAAAATAGAAAGAAGGCATTTTGTACCAATATTATAACCCTCTCTGTGCGATTCGTCTTTTACAGCCAAACCCTCCCTTACGGGTTGGGAAGTCCACCGAGGCGTCGTAAACGAGCACCCTCCCGATGTCAGTGTGAGGATTTAAGTGACAGGAACTGTGTAACCTTCTGCCACCGTGAAACGAGGTGAGAGCTGACTTGTTAAGGAACATACACTCATCCGGTAGTAGGGGGGAGCAGGATCAATAGAGGAATTTACTAATTTACTGAGGCAGATGTACTATGAAGAATTGGAGTAATTCTGGAGCAAACCAACTGATCCACAGGGGTGAAAAAAAATCATCAAATATTCACTGTCATAAATGTTAAGCAATACATTGGAGAACTCTGTAAAATTCAGGGGTTTAAAACCCCTTTTAAAATGAATGTACATTTTTAGTTCCCCCTATAGCAAAGTTAGTTTACTCCAGAATTGCCCCTCTTTCAGGAAGTTAAAAGGCCAATTTAAAAAAATGACATTTTTATGTCTCCTATGGTGAGTTGTCTTGCTAAATTCTTCTTAGTACATCAGCCCCTGTACAGTGGTATTAATGAACTAAAGCAGTTCTGTGGTAAATCGGGCACTGGAACTGAGTTTTTTTTTTAACCTGTGTCTGTCTAACATCAATTTTGTAAGCTATATGCAACAAAATTCCTCCCTTTAACTCCTCTTGAGACAATGTGAGGACAATGGGGCAGGCTATGAACATTTAGGTTGTTCTTTTCCTCTACATCTTGTTTAATACATTGTATTTAACAAGGCGTAGATGAAATGGCATGAGTGTACTCATGATATGGGGCTGGAGTACAGGGCTTGGTGTTATTACATATCTAATGATGGCAGCGATTGTCTGCTGGCATGCACTACAGATAAATGCACTGAAAAAGCTGGGAGGCTGGTGCAGATAGATGCTAAACAGAGACAGGAATTGAGGGACAAAGAGGAAAAAGGATGAGAGAAATTAGGTAAATTGAAACACATTGTGGGAGAGACTATGGGGGAAGGAAAAAGAGTAACTAAGGCAGAGGAACCAATTAGTAAGAAGGGGAGGAGATAGGAAACAAGGAGAATTAATGGGCCATTATTTGAAGCAGTAGAAGTTTGGAGGCAAATCATAGCTCTCTATCTAAAGTAACACTATTGGTTTATATTCCACGCAGGATACACAAGCTATAATATTAGGATGTGTGGGCCTTTTATACAAATCAGTAGCTGATGAATTCTATGCCACAATGAATCGGTCGTTTTCCTTACATTTTGATTAAACAGAGGGAAAAAAATCTTACTTTAGGTGGCACTTCAGGCTTTCCTACCTAATGCATCCACACATCATATGAAATTAAAGGCTGGCAACAGGCCATTGGCTTGCCTGAGAGTTCCATACCATACAGTATATTATATATTTTATTGTATATTATCCAACAGCTTTTGTGTCTAAAAGCTGTATCCACCCTATTAAAATAGTATATGTACCATTGCTGTACTGTATGTACACATATAGTACAAACATTAATAGAATGCATTCATATGGCTTGGCTCTGTACATAAGTGAAGGAAGGAGCTGTTCTTGGACATATGTAACTAGTTACAAAAGCTCGTTTCAGACAGTGTCAATGTGTCAATCTGCTGAAGGAGGGAAATACTCCATGTCCCACGACTATATTTGCCTTTGACTTTGGACAAGTTCATATCCTAAAGTAGCCTCCTGATTCTCTGTGCTGTCAGCAGAACAGTCTTTAATGTATGGCTGTCTGCCACCTCATCCCTTTTTATACTGGCTGCAGTCATAGATATAGAAAGAGGGACAAATACATCTCCCATCATCTTTATTTTATTTATTTATTATTTATTAATTTAGGTTGAAAAAAGACTTGCGTCCATCTAGTTCAACCCTTTTCCTATTCCTGTTTACCATCGTAGATCCAAAAGAAGGCAAAACCCCCCCCTCAATATAGCAATTTAAAATTCTGCCTTGAATGGGGGGGGGATTCCTTCTTGATTCCAAATGGCAATCAGATTTCTCCCTGGATCAACAAGCCCTAACTAAATATTAATCCCAATACTAACGTACATAGCCCTCTATGTTATGTTCTTTTAAATAAGTATCCAGGCCCCTTTTAAAGGCATCATCTTCTACTGGATGGGAACACCCAGGGCCGAATTTACATCTCAGGAGCCTGTAGGCACAGACATCTGAAGCTCCCCCCCCCCATTGACCATCTCCACTGGACACCTCAACAAGGCTCCTAACCTCCACATTACCCCCCATCATCTCCATATTGCCCCCATCAGCTCCAACTTGCCCTCACATTGTCCCCATCATCTCCATATTGCCTTCACATTGCCCTATCAGCTCCAACTTGCCCCCTCATCAGCTCCAACTTACCGTCACATTGCCCCCATCATCTCCACATTGCCATCAGCTCCATATTGCCCCCATCAGCTCCAGCTTACCCTCATGTTGCCCCCATCAGCTCCAACTTGCCCCCATCAGCGCAAAACTTGCCCTCACATTGCCCCCATCCTCTCCACATTGCCCTATCATCTCCATATTGCCCTCACATTGCCCCCATCAGCTCCAACTTGCCCCATCAGCTCCAGCTTACCCTCACATTGCCCACATCATCTCCATATTGCCTCCCATCATCTCCATATTGCCCTCACATTGCCCCCCCCCAGTATCCTGTTTCCTACCTTTTCCTTGGTGGTCCAGCGGCAGGAAAGGTCTGTCTGTGCTGACCTGTAACTGCCGGAGCTCCTGCGTGGTCTTTTCTTCAGTAATGCAGAGTGCTGGGAGATGATGTCATTTTCCAGTGCTCTGTATTACTAAAGAGCCAATGAGGGAGCACAGTAGCTACAGGTCTGTGCCGAAGGAGGCACAGACCTTACCGGGCAGTGGGGAGGTAAGTGTGGGCGGCGAGGCTATAATATTTATTTATTTATTTATTTTAAACGGGTCCCAGGGAGAGGCGCCCTTCTGTGGGGTGCGCCTGTAGGTATTTACCTACTCTGCTTTATGGTAAATCCGGCCCTGGGAACACCAGTCCAGGAACAGCTGCTTTATGCAGCCCTGTAGATTACATTTTAAGGGGATGCTATGGTAACACGACTGAAACATTGTATATCCTCCTTTTTATCAACTGGCAGGTAATATCTGGGTTATGCAAGTCATTCTTACTGTGTTAATACATTACAGACAGGGAGTGCACAATTCTCCTTCTTACCTTACCTTAGAGATGTTAGTGTTTATTGATGTTGATATCCACAAATCACATATCTCTTTATTGTCTGTAAGATTAAGATCTCATTTTCTAAATGCTGCTGAGGGCTGGGGCGGTGTAAGAGGTACACAACATGCCAGCTCTCTTATATTACACCTGTAAAATACACGTAATAAAGCAATTAAGTGAGAGAAAAAAAAACATAACACATTCCATATTCTTAACCCCTTATATATATATAAGCTGTGGTTACTGCACTGTAAGATAAAACATACAGAATAGGGAGCTATGACCTATGTCATTCTGAAAGACAGCCTGAACCAGCGACCAATTAACTCCATTGCTGAAACCTTTGCTTCACCCTGTCAGTGCTTCCTATCTTTATCCACTCACACACTGAACATGTAATTAAATCACCTGCTTTTAATTTAGGGATATCCCTGTCAATAAATCAAGATCAGCAGAGGCAGAACTACCAACAAAAGACTTCAGAAAAGTGAAAAAGTCTCATATCCACCTATTGCAAGTTTTAAGGTATGACAAAGTATTTAAAGTGGTTTTCTTAATTTGTTTTACAGATTGATTTAACTAAGTAGGTGACCTTTAAATAGCAGTCGGGTACGTCAGTTGAATTATATATTGCATTATATCTGTAGTTTCAAGCAAAAAGTAATCTCCCTTCAAGTCTTCATCTAGGTCACACCTACCCATGAAAAACATGTGTTATGTAGACCTCAATGTCACATAAGAGACAATAGTCTTTATCAGATTATAAATTGAAACAACTATACAACTACAAGAAAAATCAAATGTATGGTTCCACTATTTTCAATGATTACCTCTTCCAGGCCATTACATAATGAATAAGATAAATATATAAGGTCAGTGAACAGGCTTCCCACAAATTTAGTAGTTTAAATTAATATTCTCTATTAACCCTTTGAAGAACAGAGTAGTGGACAAACCACTATAACCTATTTTCCATGGAGCCATAGAACCTCTTTTCACCAGAGTTCCCTCTGGAATTCTTGCTTCACAGCATCATTATGACAAACAAGGACACCAGTATTTAGACCATTAAAGAATTGCGAGAAAAGAACTTACCAATACAAGGCTTAGTGCTTCTGTTTACTTTGGAGGCCTCACCTTAGATTTAACTTTTACCTCCAACACCTCCCTGATTTACAGGTACTGTGAGAGCAGAGAGCTACAGATTGCACTATAAAAATTGCAGATAAGAGACATAAACACATTCAAGTCTTAATTTCCTTGATGCAAGTCTCAAGGACTTCACTATTATAGAGGGGAGAAGAGCAATTCTTTTTAATGTGTTAGTTGCTAGTAACGGGGTGAGAGTCTTTCCTCTCCTAATGGAGGGTGAGACAGTCAGAACATAAGACCATAGTTATAAGATTTGGAGAGTAAACAACTTTCTCCCGCTTTTCTTCCACAGGGACATTGCAGCCAAAAATATGCAAAAAGAATACTCCATTGCTTCATCTTCAATTTTTCGGGATTCCATTACTTGGAAGAAAAAGAGATAAGAGGTGGAAGCAGTAGAAGTGAGAGATGGAGATTTGTTGATTTGTTGGGGCTTAAAAAGCTACAGATAAATGAGAGAATACTTCCTCCACCTGGGGATGGAATATAGTCTCTGTTTTTAAGACCAACTAAGGCTGTTCAGCCGTATTTGAGAAGTGTGAAGCAACTTGTTCTTTTGATATTTAGGAAAGTGGCATTGAGAACCTTAATGTTGATGGACAGAGCAAATACACATTGTTATTAGTAAAGCCAATGTATTAAGGAAAAAGGAGGGACTGATGTTCCATAGGACCTTGTTCTTGTACAGAGCTTTCACATGGAGTAGAAGGACCCCTTTGAACTGATTTTTTTTTTCGTTATTGAGTTGCTTATGAATTTTAGCCATGGCTAAACATTTAGCAAGTGTGGATAATTGGCAATGCAAATCTTGGAATGGATACTGTCTTAAGTAAGGATTCCAAAACGTAAGCAACTAGTAAATAGTCATTAAATGGCAATCATCGTCTGTTAAATGCACCATTGCTGATCCTTGAATAGATTCTCATTATAACAACATCTTAGATAAAAGAATCACTTAGGATGCTAGCTCAGGTTGCAATAAGAACATCTTTATGGATGGGTTCATATAGACATGAGATAATTAGAAATTGGTCACACAGGTTTTATGTGTTAGATGTGTGCACTCTGCACTTCATAGACCATGAAAAAGCAAGTGATATGTGTAGGACAACACACAGAGGACAAATTAAGCAACAACGCTCAAAGAAGTATTTTATAATGCAAAATTGGCTCACACCTGCTGCAGAATGTCTTGAAAAACTGTTTCATTCTTGTTCCTTTGTTGGAAAAATGCAGAAAAAGTATTGTGGGATGAAACAAGAGATTGCAACATAGTGATATTTCATTTACTAAAGTTTAAGTTGGATAACCAGCCTCATGCAGTGGATGACTACTGTCACACAGAGAATTGTTTCGATTATGCTTTATTCCCTGTATTTAAACAGTGTCATCTTGAAGTGGAGCCAAAAGAACAGGATAAAAAGACGTCTCAATGGGAAAGTAATCTGGGAAAAGCCTATGCTCTCAACATTATGGGAGAAAAAAAATCTAATGAGCCTGGTGAGAGTGGAGGGGAGATGTCACCAAATGTGGAAGAAAGAATGTTTTGTTTTCTATGATTATGGAGCCATCAGAGACAGGAGGGAGGAGCAAGCAGTTAGTGTAGAACAGAGGGGAATGCTCTGAGATGTATGGAAAGGGGATGCACCTTACAACTTCCATTCTGTTATTGAACTAAAGCTCCCATAATTGACTACAACAACAGCTCAAGGTCTTCAGGTTCCCCCTCTGACTTAAAGGAAGTGTAACATTTTTAAGAAAAAAACATATATTCTAGGGGTTTCCTGCTGACTAAAAATGTGTACATCTACTGTTGAAAAAATGGGTCATTCAAAAGTTATTACTGTTGTATTCTTACTAGTGTTGAGCGAGCACCCCGATGCTCGGGTGCTCGGGTGCTCTGACCGAGCACCCCCTGAGGCTCGAGTGCTCGGCCGAGCACCCGAGCCCCATTGAATTGAATGGGGCGACACGAGCATTACACCAGGCACCCCCTGCTCTGATGAGGGGAGGGTGCCTGGTCAATGCCCCCCTTCATCTCCACAATGCCCCTCTTCCACAATGTCCCCCTTCATCTCCGCAATGTCCCCCTTCATCTCCGCTATGCCCCCTTCATCTCCGCTATGCCCCCTTCATCTCCGCAATGTCCCCCTTCATCTCCGCTATGCCCCCTTCATCTCCGCTATGCCCCCTTCATCTCAGCAATGTCCCCCTTCATCTCCGCTATGCCCCCTTCATCTCCGCTATGCCCCCTTCATCTCCGCAATGTCCCCCTTCATCTCCGCTATGCCCCCTTCATCTCAGCAATGTCCCCCTTCATCTCCGCTATGCCCCCTTCATCTCCGCTATGCCCCCTTCATCTCCGCTATGCCCCCTTCATCTCAGCAATGTCCCCCTTCATCTCCGCAATGCCCCCTACCTCCAGTCCCTGGTGGTCCAGCGGAGCGTCTTCAGATCTGTGCCTCCTTCGGTACAGATCCCCGCCACCCGAACATGCCGGGCGAGCACATGGCGGTACTCGTACGAGTACCGCCATGTGCCGAGCAGAGCGATGCTCGAGCCGATCCGAGCATCGGCCGAGCATGCTCGCTCAACACTAATTCTTACATTAACAGTGCCCATTCCATCTAGAATGTTCAAAAACAATTAACCTTATGTTCAAACAGTTATTCTATTGCATTCTACAGGAAAGGTGAGCCACCAACTGCAGCACTCAGTAGAATGTGACAGTTTGAGTTTCCTCAGTTTGTTACAGTTTGAATGGTAATAACTTTTGAATAAAATAACTGTCATCAGTGGGAATGCCCTTGTTTTATTCAGACAAAAAGGCCCTGTAACATAAAGGTCTTCATAAAAAATGTTTACAGCTCATTTAAGAGCCCAGCTTCCTCTGAGAGCTGCTCGCAGACCAGGTTTTAAGTTTAACCTTGTTTGCATGCTGGTAGGAGCCATAGATTCACCAGTGGTCAAGTATGGATTTAATCATGGCCATGAGAGCTACTGCTGTGCACTACTGCTACTAGAGTAAAAAAAAGTAAAAAAAATAAAATTCAATCAATCGATCAGTCTCTGGGGAGTGTGAAAGTGAGGTGCAATTCAAAGCAGTACCATCACATGATGAGTATGATGGGTGGTGGAGAAAAGGAGAAAAATGTTTGAAGGGAGAACGAGAGTGACAGATGCTGAAAGAGAGGGAGATAGAGGCTGTAACACAGGTAGTTCAGTTAGTAAGTGCATTTTTGTTATGGAAGTGGTGGATGGGGGTTTGTCAGTGCATACTGCATTGTTATGTGAGAATCACTGCAGATAAATGATAATCACTACAGCCCTGCAGCATACATTTTTCTTATGCATCCATTTTTGAATAAATGAATATGTTTATTTATATAGTGCCACAAGTGTACGCAGAGCTTTACAGTTTAAGGATTTAGACAATACAGAGTTACAAGTGCTTTGCAAAGTGAAACACTGGAAGTGAGGTCCCTACACAAAAGCTTACAATCTAAAGTGGTAATGGGAGACATACAGAGTACATATGGGTCAAGTGCTGAATACAGTGCCAGAGTTCTGGTTAGGATAGGGGACATAAATAAAGTAAATAATTAATAAAGAGCATTCATTGTACAATGTCAGTGCCTTCTAGCATGTTAAAGTTTTGTTAAAGAAGTGTAGTTTCAATCGTGACTTGAAGACCATAAGAGAGGTGCAGTGGTGCAGGGTGGGAGGAAGAGCATTCCATAGATAAGGATCAATGAGAGAAAAAAGGTTTGATATGTGAGAGGGCTGTAGACATAAAATGAGCTGAGAGATTGGGGGTATAATGGGATGGGGTATAGCTGGAGATCAAAGTGGAATTGTAAGAAGGGGTAGAGGTGAGTTTGAGTTTTGAATGAGAAAAGCAGAATTTTGTAAGAGATACAGAGTTTGATAGGCAGCCATTGGAGATATTTGAGGATGAGGGGGCAGGAACAAATTACAATAGGGTAATTCCTGCTGCAGCATTCTATATGGATTGAAGAGGGTGGAGTTGGGAAGCATAAAGGCCAGAGAGAAGAAGGTTACAGTAGTCCATATGGGAAAGGATGAGTGCTAATTAAAGAATTTTAGCTGTGGAGGAACAGAGGAAGGGACGGATTTTAGCTATGTTATGCAAGAGAAAGAGGCGGGATTTAGCATTTATGTTAATATGAGGAGAGAATGAGAGAAATTTGTCAATTATCACCCTATGGCACAGAACTTCTGATACAGGATTTATGGTAGCGCCATTCATAGTCACCTGGAAGGGCGTTACTGAGCCAGACCTAGGTGGGATGAATATTAGCGAAGTTTTAAACATATTGAGCTTGAGGTGCCCATGAGCCATCCAATCTGAGACTAGAGGAAACCTGTGACTTTAGATTAAATATCAGAAGTCAGTTGAGGTGTTGATAAATAAAGATGTCACCTGCATAGAGGTGATATTTGAATCCAAATGAGTTAGTAAGATCAGCAAGTGTTATTGTGCAAAGATAGAACAAAAGCGGTCATAGAACAGAACATTAAGGAACACCAAGAGAGTGGTTGAAAGGAGAAGCTATAACAGTTGCAGAGGGGACACTGAAGGATCAGTTAGAGGATAGCCAGTCCAGTGTCAAAATCAGACGCGAGATCAAGAAGGATAAGTATAGAATAGTGATCTTGCGATTTGGCAATGTGTAGATCATTGACCACACTTGTGAGAGCAGTTTCAGTGCAGGTCAAAAGCCAGATATTAACGGGTTGAGCAAGCTGTGCATGTTATGGAAGTCAAGCAGGCGGGAGTAGGTTAGGCATTCCAAGTGCTTAGAGGCAAAAGCCAGGAGAGAAACAGGTCGATAGCTAAAAGGAGTGGTACTGTCAAAGGAATTGTTCTTGAGGAGAGGTGTTACTATGGCTTGTTTGAAGTCATCAGGAAATGTAGCAGTGGCAAAGGAGGAGTTAAAAATCTGTAATAGGTTATGGCTTAGTGTGGGGGAGAGGGACTGGATGAGGTGAGAGGGGAGCTGATCAAGTGCGCATGTAGTGGAGGGAGAGGAGGATAGGAGGTTAGTCATTTCTTCCTCCTTGCCTCTTGAAAAAGAGTCCAGAGTGGCAGGAGGGGAACTAGGGAGGATAGGAGGATATGTACAAGGTGGGATATTATGCTGGATGGAGTCAACCTTGGCTTTAAAGACGTCAGCAAAATCTTGTGGCTGTATAGAGTTTGAGAGGGAGGCAGGTGTAGGGTGGAGAAGGGAGTCAAAGGTAGAGAAAAGGAGGAGGCCGTTGGATGTATGAGTGCTAATTATTTGTGAAAAGTAATGTTTTCTAGTTAGGGACAGAGCAAAGTTAAAGCAAGAAAGGAGGAAACTGTAGTGGAGAAAGTCTGACAGAGAGCCTGACTTTCTCCACAGTTGTTCAGCTGAATGGGTATAGGAGCGGAGGAAGCTGGTGTCCTTATTAAGCCATGGCTGTGGATTGCTTTTACGGGTGCGTCAGATTGTGGAGAGGAAGCAGGGATTGCAGAAGGTGTGTAAGAAGTGCTGAATATTAGAAGATGTTGGTCAGATAGTGGCAAAGAGGAGATATTAAAATCTGAGCCTCTATCCTTTTTAAGTGGATGATCTGGCACAGGGCTGGATTTACATCTCAGGAGCCTGTAGGCACAGCTACCTGAAGCGCCCCCCCCCCCGCCATCTCCACAATGCGCCAATCTCCATATTGCCCTCACATTGCCCCCCATCACACTCACATTGCCCCCATCATCTTAACATTGCCCTCACACTGACCCCTATCACCATCAGCTCCACATTGACCCCATCAGCTCCACATTCACCCCATCACCATCAGCTCCACATTGACCCCCATCAGCTTCAGCTCCACATTGACCCACCATCAGCTCCACATTGACCTCATCACCATTAGCTCTACATTGACCCCATCAGCTTCAGCTCCACATTGACCCCATCAGCTCCACATTGACCACCATCAGCTCCATATTGACCCCATCAGTCCACATTGACCCCCATCAGCTCCATATTGACCCCATCACCATTAGCTCCACATTGACCCCATCAGCTCCACATTGCTTGCCCCCCATCATCCTCATATTGACCTCACATTGCTCCCATTATCTCCAGATTAACCCTTTGAGTGTCAGAGTGGTACGCAACGCATTGCTTTGCAATGCGTTGCGTACCACTCTGGCACTCAAAGGGTTAAGCCTCATTCATCCGTTTCCTACCTCCCTGGTGGTCCAGCGGCTGGAGAGATCTGTGCTTGTGCACAGACATGGAGCTGCTGGAGCTCCCACGCGGCCTTCCCTTTAGTAATCCAGAGCGCTGGGAAAATCTCCCAGCGCTCTGCATTGCTAAAGAGCCGGGAGTGCTCACAGCCTACAAGGCAGCGGCTGGCGGCTCGGCGCGGCATGGGAAGCCGCGCCGAGTCAAAAAAAAAAAAAAAAAAAAAAAAAAAAAAGAATTGTAGTGGCAGGCGCCCCTCTGTAGGGTGCGCCTGTAGGCAGATGCCTACTCTGCCTTACGGGAAATCCGGCCCTGATCTGGCAACCTTAGGTGGAAGACCTGTTTAATAAACAGCTATAAAGTTATTATTTGGGGCCCAAAAGTGGAGTAATTCTAGGGCAAACTAATTGCCCTTTAGACTTGCAAATTCCCATTGAATACCTCTACGATGCATTTGGAGACATCACAATGGGTCAGAAAGCCCCATTTAAATCAATGGGACTTTTGTGAACGTTTCTGTCCCATCTGGTGCGTTTGGTTTGCTCCATAATTATGCCACAATTCTTTGGAACATAAGGCCATTGAAGTGATTATGTCAAAATAATATTTGTGGAGCCATTCTAGTCCCTACTCCTGGGCATCCATGGGGCATGGTGGCAAGATGGGGCACTTGCCTCAGGACCAGTTGTACTGGTGTCAAGTGTGCAGTTCACCCACGATGTCAGTGCCTTCTCTGGATATAAGTCTGTGCCTTCTATCACACAGACCGCTATATCCAGCTCACTCATGCTCAAATAAAGCTGGGATATGATGTTATATCCACACAGGCTGTATTATTGAAACAATGATGATTGCAAGGGAGCTGGCTATAGAGGTATGTGTCAAAGCAAGCACAGACATCTTATTTGAAACCCTCTCCATTCCCAGGGATCATGAGGCACCCCTTCTGAACTAGCAATGGTAAGCAAGAGGGTCTCAGGAAAGAGAAGAGCAACACTGGAGGGGAAAAGACAAGAAGGGTGAGTGAGGGAGTTTGTAAGACCGGGGAAGGGTCTGAGATTACCATTAGACTTTAGAAGAATCTGCACACTTATGCCCTCATCGACCTGCTCTGTTATCCCCTCTCTGCACCACTCTCTCACTCCAGTCCCCCAAGTTGCACTCTCACATGTCTCACCCATTGCCCCTGTTTCTTCCCCCCCTATTTCCTTCTCCCATTTCTCTTTCTCTTCTTCCCTATTGGCCTCTATCTCCCCCCCCCCCTCTCTCTTTCTCTCTCCCAAACTTTTTCCACTTTGCCTTTCTTTTTCTCCATTGCCTTTCTTCACCGTGTATACTCCTCTCAGCTTTTGCCCTAAAATGTCTGACACTCTCACTAATCTCTGCTGTATCACTAGTTTGGTTTCATTTCAATTGTAAGTCACTGGTATCACTAGTGCAGCTCAATTTCAACTGTACGTTCTGTGGTATCACTAGTGTAGCTCCATTTCATTTGTAAGCTCTGTAGTATCATTAGTGTGGCATCATTTCAACTGTGGTATCACTAATGTAGTTCAATTTCAATTGTAAGCTCTGTGGTATCACCAGATTAGCTCATTTTCAGTTGTAAGCTCTTTGATAATGTTGCTCCATTTAAATTGTAACCTCTGTGGTATCAATAATGTAGCTCTATTTTAATTGTAAGCTCTGTGGTATTTTTAGTAACTTAATTTCATTTGTAATCTCTGATACGATTTGTGTCTATGGGTACCTGAGGCATAACTTCAGACATGACTTTAGGATCTGCCCTGATTTTGGCTTTACACCACCTGCTAAAAAATTTCTGTAGGGACCCATCTCCCTACCGCTACATATATGGTTATTAGAGCGTTACTGAGTGTGTATATTCATGGAAGGCACTCATAGTTGGAAAACACACAGATCTGGGGGTTGATTATAAGAGAGTAATATAGTACATACAGATGCTGATCTTCTAGGACATTTTGGGGCAAACCAAGTGCACCGTAGGAGATAACTAAAAAATCTCATTGAATTAAAAGGGACTTTTAGCCCTTGAATTCTAGTGAGGTCTCCAGTGCATTGCAAAAACATCTATCTACTTATCTATCTATCTATCTATCTATCTATCTATCTATCTATCTATCTATTCTCTATCTATCTATCTATCTATCTATCTATCTATCTATCTATCTATCTATCTATTCTGTATATATATACTTTATATATACAGTAATGTGCAAAAGTCTTAGACAGGTATGAAATTCTGTAAAGTAAAAATTATTTAAAAAAAGACATGGTAATACTTTATTTTTATCAATGAACAAAATTCATAGTGAGTGAACAGAAATCAATATTTGCTGTAACCACCCTTTGCCTTCTAAATCAAATCAATGTTTGGTGTAACCACCCTTTGCCTTCAAAACAACATCAATTCTTCTAGGCACACTTGTACACAATTTGTTAAGGAACTCGGCAGGTAGGCTTTTCCAAACATCTTGTGGAAATAACCATAGTTCTTATGTGGATTTAAGCAACCTCAGTTGCTTCTCTCTCTTCATGTAATCCCAGATTATGTTGAGATCAGGGCTCTGTGGGGACCATGCCATCACTTCCAGGACTCCTTGTCCTTCTTTACACCGAAGATAGTTCTTAATGACTTTGGATGTTTGTGTGGGGTCATTGTCATGCTGCAGAATAAATTTGGGGCCAATCAGATACCTCCTTGATGGTATTGCATAATAGATAAGCATCTGCCTGAACTTCTCAGCATTGAGGAGACCATTAATTTTGACCAAATCCCCAACTCAATTTGCAGAAATGGAGCGCCAAACTTACAAGGAACCTCCTCCATGCTTCGCTGTTGCCTGAAGACACTCATTCTTGTACAGCTCTCCAGCCCTTTGGCGAACAAACTACTTTCTGCTACAGCCAAATATTTCAAATTTTGACTCATCAGTCATCAGTACCTGCTGACATTTTTTCTGCACCCCAGTTCCACTGTTTTCGTGCCTGGTTGAATTGCTTGGCCTTGTTTCCACGTTGGAAGTATGGCTTTTTGGGCTCAAGTCTTCCATGAAGACCACTTCTGACCTGACATCTCTGGACAGTAGATGGGTGTGCCCCTTCTGCCCTTTCTGAGCTGATGACACTGCTGGACATCTTCTGTGAAGGGAAGTAAATGTGATGTCTTTCATCTGCTGCACTAAGATTTCGTGGCTGACCACTATGTCTACAGTCCTCAGAGTTAACTGTTTTGTTGTGCTTGTTCAAAAGAGCTTGGACAGCACATCTAGAAACCCCTGTCTGCCTTGAAATTTATGCCTGGTAGAGACCTTGTTGATGCAGTATAACCACCTTGTGTCTTGTTGCTGTGCTCAGTCTTTCTATGGTGTTTGACTTTTGACATTAAAATGTCTTCAGCAACCTCACCTTGCTTAGTTTTGCTGTTCCTCATCCAGTTCTATTCCTCCTACACAGCTGTTTCTATTTCAGTTAATGATTGTGTTTCAAACCACATATTAAATTGATGATCATTAGCACCCGTTTGGTATAATTGTTTAATCATACACCTGACTATATGCCTACAAAATCTCTGACTTTTTGCAAGTGTACCTAGAAGAATTTATACAATTTTGAAGGCATAGGGTGGTCACACCAAATATGGATTTGATTTAGACTTTTCTTCTGTTCACTTACTAGAAAAATAAATTATTAACATTATTTTTGAATGCATTCTTATTTTACAGCATTTTTTCACACTTGCCTAAGACTTTTGCACAGTACTATAAAAATATATATCATGGCATAAGAGGGTTAGCAAATTGTGGTGTGCAAATAATTTCACTGTGTACTTCTTGCTGAATGTGAGGACACATGGTTTTCACAACTAGTGTGGTAGGAGTATTAGAAGCTGGGGTCAGAGGCCGATCTCTAACTGCGTACTGCTCTACAAGGCCCTATCATCTATGGGATTACTGATAAGATATCAGCTGTAGGCCTTAGAACGGATGTCTCCATCTTACCCTAATAAATAGTTATTCATTATCAGTGTTAACACAGAACTAATTCAGATTGTGATTAATTATAGAATTGTAAATTAGTATAATTTATTAAGTATGTGTTTATAAATTACTTGAATAATGTATCTCTAAATTATACACTTTTTAATCTGAATAAAAACTAATCTATGCAGGTTTTATTTGGTTTTATATAGTCATTGTGCAATTTAATGGATTTATTATGACTGTATAGTGACTAGACCTCCCATATAGTAGAGTCTTTTAATGAAATACTTTGCATACTATAGGGCTCAGGTGAAGTTCAAAAATAAAACATACCAGGTCAAGTGTCTTGGTTGTCAAAGGATGTTACGATTCATTTTGTTTATATTAATGCATTAACCAACAAATTACTTGATGTGTGTTAGGATTTAAAGCGGAACTACCACCCCACAAAATCTTTAGCTTAACTAAGTCCCCATCTGGTGACTAGGTGCTTAGTAGCGCTAGTTGCCAGAATTATTACATTATTTAATAGATTTATGCTCTCTTCTATGGCTGACAGTAGCATGGAGCGAGGGCATCTTGCCGTTGTGACGTCCACCCGCCTGCGCTGTTAGTCCCAGCCAGAGCCTGCGGATCCTAGCAACGCCTCCTAGACCCAGCTGCGACTGACAGCGCAGGCGCGCGGATGTCACAATGGCAAGATGTCTGTGCTCCGTGCTACTGTCAGCCATAGAAGAGAGCATAAATCTATTAAATAAGGTAATAATTCTGGCGACTAGCACTACTAAGCAGCTAGTCGCCAGGTGGGGATTTAGTTAAGCTAAAGATTTTGTGGGGTGGTAGTTCCGCTTCAAAGCAGATAGGAGAAAGGGGATAGAAACTGTCAGACCATTGGGAGAAATATATGCAAAGAGAGAAGAACAAAGTTAGCTATACATGCTATATACTAGCACTGGGTAGCACTATACAGTACTTGAGGCTATTACATGAGACCATCAAGCCAATGCAACATTACATAACACCAACATAATATATGACACTATTCATGTGACAGAATCATTATATGAGACCATAACACCAGCAGTGCAGTACAGCATATTACCATTATATGAGAACTTTAAGAGACCTGCAGAGTATACATGAGATCAGAAGGGCATTACACTAATACAAAAGACCAACAGGCTCATATTTCATTACCTAAGGTCAAAAGGTCAGTACACTAAAATATGAGATCATCAGGGGTCTATACCATTACATGAGTTCAGTGATATAATGCACCATTACATGAAATCATTATTACAGGAAACTAACAGTGCAAGTCTCCTTTGCATGGGACCCTTGAGTGCAAATATCAGAACATGAGAACTGCAGACGATTACACTATACGTAAATGGCAGTAAACTAATACATAGGACTGGAGACTAGTAGAGTATTACATGAAACTAGAAGGGCAGTACACTAATGCATAAGAACAGGAGGGTGATAAATCATTACATGAGACTAGCAGTACAATGTATCATTACAGCAGAGGATTACATGATGCTAACAGGACAAGGCTCCGTTACATGAGTGAAACAATTCTGCAATTTGAGATTAGCATGGTAAATCACTGTTTCATACGAAACAGACTTTCGCAAGTACTTAAACCGCTTGTGAAGCAATAATTTTTTTTATTTTGTTAGCCAATCAGAAAGCAGCAAATGTGATCATGTGATTGCCATGATGAAAAAGAAAAGATTTTCTTAAGTTCCTGTGCTGGGCAGTCATCTGAGGAAGGCAGGACAACTTCTGCCATGTCTTCCCCCTCCTACTTTTCACTCACTCTTTTCCTTTCGGTCTTCATCTCTCCTTCTTTCTCCAACACTCTGTCCCCATTCTTAGTGCTTTCCTGTACTTTCCCTCTCACTTTCACTCCTGCTCCCCTTTCATCTTTAGCTCACTATATTTGCCAGTCTGATCCCCATTCTTTCCTGGTCCACTCTCCCTCGTTTGCCCTTTTTGTGCTCCTGCTGTCCTGTTATCCCTCAGTCCTTTTCCTAAATCGATCTGTAAAAGAAATAGTGGACATTTCGCTCATCTCCAGTTCCAGGTAATGGATCTAGCAGGTCCTGATTTGAAATCAGTCAGATGAGCTGCACTGGAATGAATGAATCTCTGAATAATTAATTTCCATTGACATCCAGCATTAATATATATATATATATATATATATACATAAACATACAACCCACTGTATTAGGAATGGGCAACCTATGACTCACCATCTGTTCTTTGACTTTACCTTCCATTATCCTCATATCCACCACAGGGGACAAATTACATTTTCAATTGAGTTTAATTGGTCTTTTACCCCTCACATTGTTTAGAGTATAGATACACTGCAATAAGGTTTTAAAATGAATCAATGAATCTGACCTGAAATAGTTAAAACCTATGCACTTTGCATTGACTATGCTGCCTCTGGCTCATTTGGGGTTAAAGTTACAAGCATACCTTATATAACATACACTAAGAGAATGTGCATGTCCTTGAAACTGGGAACAAGCTCAAACCGCCAGTAAAGTGTAATATCTGCAAAACATGCAGAGAATAAGGGGATGGACGATTAAAGAGAACATCCTATCTATACACACAATTTCTCCTTGGAACACCTCCTCTCTCTACATAGAAATGTTCTTCCAGCAGACAGTCCACCTAATAAATTGATTATATGGTAATAATTTAACAGGGAATTATATTTATTATGCTATGTTCACAAGCTGACTATTTTGTAGCAGTCAAATTCTATGGATCATATGGTTGTTTGTTTCTTCATGCATTAATTAGTTTTTTTTTTGTTTTTTTTTCTTATGTCTTCTTGCATTGCTTGAGCTCCATATCAACAGTCTGTAGACACAGAAAGTAAGAAGTGCATTCACAAATCCAATCTTGAGGTACATGCTCCTCAAAACCCCCCAATAATAACACTCTTCTGGAGCCTAAGACCATGGGCTTGATTCAATAACCTCCGACACTAAAAAAAAAAGTAAATGGCAGTTTTGTAAGCATGGTATGAGATTCAATAAGACTTCTCAACAACAGCTAGAGGCAATTTTAGGGTCAGATTTAAAGGCAGTCGATAGCCAAAGAAAACACCGATGGGTGTTTTCTAAGTACAGTAAGCCTTTTAAAGGTCTTATGAACAGCTAACGGCAGTTCTCAATTCAATATGGCCAACACCTTCACACAAAACAAAACAGAGAAACAGCAGTCTACACAACATACAGCACAAGCATGCCAATGGCAAATTTAACTCCTGCAAAGCCAAGATAACACACAAACAATGCCAATGTACCACAAATAACTGTTGTGCACAACACAAAAACCTGGCAACGCCACAGGGGCAAGACCTTCAAAATGCAGACCAACACAAGACATCACAATATGGCATGGAACAATGGGGGTTAATACACAATATGTACATCTGTACATCACTCACCTCATGACCACACCTCAACAATGAACCACCACTGCCTTAAAGGGATAATAATACTTAAAATGTAAAAAAATATATGTTGTAGGGTTCATCCCACTGAGTAAAACAAGGGTACTCCCACTGCTGAAAGGTGTTTTATTCAAAAGTTATTACAGCTCAAAGTTGAATTTTTTAGGTGCAATATCACAGTGGCCTGAAATTGTACAGTGGCACTGTTGCTACACCATACTATGGACAGCTCTGGTCCCGGGAACATAAATCTCCATAGGATGTTGTAGCAACAGTGCCACTGTACAATTTCAGGCCACTGTATTATTGCACCTAAAAAATTAAATTTTGAGCTGTAATAACTTTTGAAAAAAACACCTTTCAGCAGTGGGAGTACTCTTGTTTTACTCAGGGGGATAAACCCTACAACATATATTTTTTTTCATTTTAAGTATTACTATCCCTTTAAAGGGACAGCTCACCACACTCACATGTGGTGTGTTTACACTAAGACCACTCAGGGAGAGAGAGAGAGAGAAAGAGCGTGACAGAGAGAGACAGAGAGATAAAGATAGACAGGGAGAGAGACAGAGAGAGAGAGAACAACAAGTATGTTCCTATACTTACTGATGCAAAGATAGCGAGAAGACGTGCAAGGGCTTGGAAACACCAGCAACTCCCAAGCACACTTGTTCAACAGCCTTCACCTGGACGTGCTGGGGAGTCATACAGGATAGCAGCTGTTGTGTGCTGGTAGAACCATATGTCCCATACTGTTGTGTGGGCACTGTTTTAGATATCCAGTACCTTCTTGGTGGTGGTGGTGCTGTGTAATAATGTCCAGAGGTGGATGGCTACATCCACCTCTCCTGATGCATCCACTCGCTATAAGGGGTGGGTGGATGCCTGTATTCCTGTGGAGCTGGTGCAGCTGATGGAGCCGGTGCAGCTGGTGGAGCAGGTGGGGATGGCGACCACCTGCTGGTCCCCTTGTCTTGTTCCTCAAGTGGGAACTCACTGGGGGAACACAACAGACATTACACCACAGACACAGGTGCACTCACACGACACATGGAAACACAGTTTAGCATGGTCATGATACACAAGTACATCATCCACATAACGTGTGCTCCCTGTCTTACTATGTCACTTTCTGTCTACACGTGATGCTGGCTATGACTGCAAGCTGTGGCTACTCAAACCACTAAACGATACCCACACACCTGTACAAAAGAGCCACACAGAGGGGCACCAATGTGCTCATCAGGGACCACTTCAGCTGTGAGTATAAAATAGACACTAACACAATTCTTGTATATCCATGGTCAGTCTCTGGGAATGTGTGCAAACACACTAATCATGAAACACACAATGTTCTGTTTCACCCCACAGGATGCATGATAGTCACAACCTTGAGACTGCCTGCAGTATATAACCCATGTAGCTATTATTCCATGGATGTGTCAAATTGATGTTGAGAAGACAACAGACATCTACCATTCCATCTTCCACATTGACTTTGCCACTTCATGTTTATCATGCATCCCCCATGTGAACAAACGTATAACACATTGCACATGTTCACCACATTGCTGGGTTCAACTGATGATATCAAGCAACATTGATGTGGTGGACCATAGCCTTATCATCCATGGCACCATGGTACTGAGAGAGGGACATCTCATGCAATGTATCATATACCATTCTGTCATTACAGGGGTGAAATGTTTATTTGAGTTATCATAAGAACATCAGTTGTGTAAAGCCTAAAGGAGCAACTGTTACGGTTTTCAGACACTCAGACAATGGTTAAAAGCAAAAACACAGTTTTATTGAAAATAAAATTAAAGAACAGTGCCCCTGGGAGCCAAGACCAGTAATCAGGTAATGACAGTAATACTGGCACAAAATAAAGGAGCTACCAGAATGGTCAGAGAGAATGTAGTAGCAAGGGTTAATGCTTAGAGCAACAGATCAGTCTCTGTGATGATAATTGGCCAACGCCCGGTTGGTAATATCAGTCTCTGGAAAGTGCAAGGAAAAGCGCAGAAAGCGTCTGTACTGGATCACTTTCAAGTAGCTGTATAATAGGATGCCCAAAAGTTACAGCAAGATGATCAGAGCTGAGCCAATACCCCGTAGGGTGAAGTATCAGAGCAAAGCCACTGCTGGAGCAAAACCCAGAACCTGGAGCACCCTGTGTTCTCACAATAACGAACCCTGCGTGTACCAACGGGACCAGAGCCACAAGCACCCCTAAGGTGCCAGAATGGAGAAACACTGCCCAAGCTGTATGAAAGCCAATGCACTGGTAGACACCGGCAACTCTCCCAAAAAATCGATAGATATGTGAGACCATGGGCGTTCACCATTAGGCACTGGTTGGAGCAGACCCACTGGGAGATGTCTGGGAG
Source organism: Rhinophrynus dorsalis (assembly GCA_037306005.1). Classification (NCBI taxonomy): domain Eukaryota; kingdom Metazoa; phylum Chordata; class Amphibia; order Anura; family Rhinophrynidae; genus Rhinophrynus; species Rhinophrynus dorsalis. The sequence continues at coordinate 272,378,260 of CM074719.1, forward strand.
TCTTAGCGTGGGCACAGGTGGCACAGGCAGCAGTAAATGCTGAGCAATCAGCTTTCAGAGAGGGCCACCAAAACATTTGTGATAGAGGCCATGCCAACTGATCCCTCCCAATATGCCCAGCTGCCTTCGATGAGTGATAGGTCTCGAGTAAACGGGTACAGAAAGGCTCATCCACAAAACACTTGCCCACTGGGGTCTTTGGAGGTGCCCGAGCTTGAGATGCCAAAATTTGCTCCCCTAGTGGCGAAGTGATACTTATGCGAATAGTAGCCAGGATCCTATCAGGCTGAATAATAGGTACCGGGGCCTCATCCCTCTCAATGTCAGTGCAAAACTGTCTGGATAGAGCGTCAGCCCTAATGTTCTTCGAACCAGGCAAGTAGGACACTATGAAATTGAACCTTGACAGGAATAGGGCCCACCTAGCCTGGCGAGAGGACAGCCTTTTAGCCTCTGAAAGATAAATCAAATTTTTATGGTCCATAAGAATTAATACCAGGGTTCTAGTGCCTTCCAATAGATGTCGCCATTCTTTCAATGCCAAGATGATAGCCAACAATTCCCTATCACCAATTTCGTAATGGCTTTGGGCACTGGATAGTTTATTGGAAAAGAACCCGCAAGGTCTCAGATTGCCACCCTCCTTGGGACGCTGAGACAGAACTGCCCCTACCCCAACCTCAGAGGCATCGACCTCTAACGTGGGGTTGGGGTGGGACAGTATAGAAGCGGAGGCGAAAGCAGATTTAAGGGTTTCAAAGGCTTTTTCCGCTGCCTCAGACCATTGAGAGGGATTAGCGCCCTTGTGCGTGAGGTCAGAAAGGGGTTTTACAATGGTGGAAAAATTCTGAATTAATTTTCTATAATAATGGGCAAAGCCCAAGAACCGCTGGATAGCTTTTAACCCTTTTGGTCGTGGCCATTGTAGGACTGCAGCAAATTTTTCTTGATCCATGGCAATGCCATCCTTAGAAATTACAAAACCAAAGAAGGGTACTTTGGAACAGTGAAATTCACATTTTTCTAATTTGCAGAACAATTTGTTCTTGCATAACCGGAGCAGGACCTCTGACACGTCCTGGATGTGCTGGGTTAGGTTAGCAGAGTGAATCAATATATCGTCAAGGTATACGACTACACAGGATTGTAGCATATCGCGGAGGATATCATTGATGAACTCCTGAAATACGGCTGGTGCATTACATAATCCAAAAGGCAGCACTAAATACTCATAGTGACCAGACCTAGTATTGAATGCCGTTTTCCACTCATCTCCGGCCCTGATCCTTATTAGGTTATAGGCAGCACGTAAGTCGAGTTTCGTAAACAACGAAAAGCCTTTCAACCTGTCAACTCCGTAATGAGTGGTATGGGGTATGCGTTCTTAGACATGAGCTTATTAAGTCCACGGTAATCAATACATGGTCGTAATTCGCCATTTTTCTTTTTTACAAAAATGAACCCTGCACCAGCCGGAGAGGATGATTTGCGAATGATTCCCCGTTTGAGGGCATCCTTTATGTATTCCTCCATGGCCTTATTCTCATCACAGGACAATGGGTACGTCCTGCCCCTCGGTGGCACCACTCCCGGGGGCAAATCAATAGCGCAGTCATAAGGCCTATGCTGCGGCAATGCGCTAGCCTCTCCCTTACTGGATACGTCACTGAACTCGCTGTATTCAGGTGGCACGGAGGGAGAGGTACACATGATCCTGACTGGATGAGACAAACAGTGACTAGAGCAATAATCAGACCAAGACTTGACCTCACATCTTTGCCAATCAAACTGGGGATTGTGTAGCAATAACCAAGGGAGCCCTAGAATGACCGCGTGATGGGGTGACTGTATGATCTGAAAACAGACCTCCTCTCTGTGGAGAGCCCCAATAGACATAGTAATGGGAGTAGTTTCCATAGTGATAAAAGCTGGTTCTAGAGGTCTGCCATCAATGGCCTCAATGGCTAGCGGAGTATTTCTTTTAGACAACGGAATATTGTGTTGTTCAGCAAAAGCCCGGTCCATGAAATAGCCTGCTGCGCCCGAATCCACCAAAGCTAGTACCTCCACCGCTTGGTCACCTAGGAGGAAACTCACCGGAATGGTGGGTTTTATGTTACAGGAGTCTGGGGACGATTGTACACCACCTAGGGCCTGTCCCCCAAGGTACCCTAGGTGCGTGCATTTCCCGGCCTTACTGGACATGTACGTAGTATGTGCCCACTCTTGCCACAATATAGGCATAAACCCTGCCTTTTACGGTGTGCCCGCTCCTCCTTAGAAAGCCTGGTGAACCTGAGTTGCATAGGCTCACCCGGTTCGGATACCCGGTCAGGAGGATTGGGAGGCGAGGGTGGGTTTAAAGGGCTGTCTTGCCCATAAGTTCTGGCTCTTGCCCTTCTTGTCAGGCGCCTCTCGCGAATGCAAGTATCAATGAGCATAACAAAGTCTATGAACTCGTCTAAGTCAGTAGGCACTTCTCTGGCCGCAATCTCGTCTTTGATTGGGTCTGATAACCCTTGGGCAAAGGCTGCCACTAGTGCCTCATTGTTCCAGCCTACCTCTGCTGCCAGTATCCGAAATTCTATAGCGTAATCGCCTACAGTACGATTGCCCATTCATATTTCCATCAATCTTTTGGCAGCAGAGGTGGCTCTCCCAGGTACCTCGAATACTCTCCGAAATTTTTTGACAAACTCATCGAAGCACAGAGTACAGTTTGGCCTTCTTCCATAAGGGGTTAGCCCACGCCAGGGCTTTCCCGATTAACAGAGATATCATGAACCCCACCTTGCTGCGGTCGTTCGGAAAGGCATGAGGTGTTAGTTCAAGGAATATCTCTAACTGGTTAATAAACCCCCTGCACAGATCAGGTTCGCCATTATATCTTAACGGTAACGGCGCCGCCGCCGTTAGACTTCTGGGGGAAGCAACCATTTGCCCAGCTTGGTTATCCGGTGTCATAACTGGAGGGATTACCGGATTTTGGTTAGGTTTATCAAGGTGTACTGTACGTTCTAGTAAGGTCTGCATGGCCAGTGCCAACTGGTCCAGGCGTTGCTCGTGCACATCCATCCTCCAGAGGAGGTTCTGTGTATTGCCGTCACCTTTACCATCTGAGGTCATGGCCCTTTCGTACTGTTACGGTTTTCAGACACTCAGACAATGGTTAAAAGCAAAAACACAGTTTTATTGAAAATAAAATTAAAGAACAGTGCCCCTGGGGGCCAAGACCGGTAATCAGATAATGACAGTAATACTGGCACAATATAAAGGAGCTACCAGAATGGTCAGAGAGAATGTAGTACCAAGGGTTAATGCTTAGAGCAACAGATCAGTCTCTGTGATGATAATTGGCCAACGCCCGGTTGGTAAAATCAGTCTCTGGAAAGTGCAGCTGGTCACTTACAGGTTGCCTCCACTTGGTGCCTTCCGTTTGCCTCCTGGCAGCTAGTGGAACTTAGTCTCGCTCCTGGGCACTCTCTTATTACGCTTACCTGTTGCCTGGTGCTACCTACACTCTGTGCCTCCTAGTTGCCTTTGGTAAGATGGAGTGCAGCTTGTCTCGCTCCTTGCCTCTGTAGTATGCTCTTATCTGGCTGCATCTATCTAAGTACCTAATCTGCTGCCTCGAGTGGTGCTACCAGTTATGCTATTGGTATCAGTGGTCTATTAGCTCTGTGCCTCTGCTGGGTACGCTCCTGTACTAGTCCCATCATTCCTTCCTGTTGTGGTAGAGCCAAGTCTGGTTCTAAGACTCAGTACCAGCCATGAATAAAATGATGCCATGATAATTAATTTCTGCAATGTAGTTAGCTTAATGTTTAATATTGTTTGCTGTCTCCACCTCTGTGTGCGGCTGCGAAGGAGGCGGCAGCGGGGACAGTATTATGCAGCACAGAACCCCCCGTCTTCTTCCTCACGGTCCAATGCCTGTTACACAGTGATGGAATTGGAAGTGAGCCTGCCTTTATATATGGGCAGTCTTACTTCCAAATTCCTCACAGCCATTGGCTGGGATGTGCTTATGCACATCCCAGCCAATCAGCTTTGAGCAGCTGTGCTTTAAACTGATTGGATGGGATGTGCGTAAGTGCATTTCAGCCAATGGCTGTGAGGGATTTGGAAGTGAGACTGCTCATATATAAAGGCAGGCTTACTTCCAGTTCCCTCAGTTTGTAACGGGCATTGGCCCATGAGGAAGTAGAAGGAGGGTTCTGTGCTGCATAATACTGTTTCCGCTGCCGCCTCATTATTTATAAATAAGTAAAGACACGTTTATAAATATGTCTATCTGAGAATATTCTGAGAAAATTCACACCTGTGAATATATTTTCGCACTCATAGCTGTCACTATATACTTCCATTAAGAACAGGTTATACCTGGAGTTAAGATTTAATACCTATAACTGCCTTTATTTTTGGCGCATTTAGCACATTTCTTTTTTTAAATAAATTGGGACACAATTCTTGTTTGGCTAAGACCATTTCTACTCCAGTTTAAAAAAAAAAAGTCAACTAACTGGAGTTAGCATTAGAGAAAATGTTGCTGAATGTTAATGCAAATACTTATGTCGCTTTGAGACACTTTCCTTATAATTCCAGTTTTATACATCTCCCCCAGTGTCCCTTATACACCTCTTCTTGTGAATGACCATATGGATGTTCTCTGTGATGCTTATGAGCTGTTACTGATGGTGATGAAGATGGCCAGGTGTGGATGTCAAGCTTTCCAATATTGCTAAAAGCAAGTTGTAATAGTTGGATAGGCCACACAGTTAGTATCTGGTCCCAATTTTGAAGCAAGACTTGAGACCACACTGCTGTACGAAGCTCTGTTGCCTTATGGTTACAGGCCAACTGTCACGGTTTATTATGACTCTCAGACACAAGTTTTAGGTAAAAAAAAAATCAATTTTATTGAAATAATAAATGATAACTTAGGATGGCAATAACATACATAATATATATATACAGAATATAGCACAGACAGAAGGCAGACTCTACCGGTCCTGTCAAAATACCGGACAGGACAGTCTTTAGGCTCTACCGGCCTTGCCAATACCGGGTAAGGCAACCTGCAGATGGAATAGCATAACGGTTTACCGGCCTTACCAAATTACCGGGCAAGGCAGCCTCAATAGATACACAATGTAGGCTCTACCGGCCCTGCCAATACCGGGTAAGGCAACCTCAGATGGAATGTGGCAAAAGGTTCTACCGGCCTTACCAATACCGGGCAGGGCAGCCCAGAGATAATAGCAGCAGTCAGATGGAACTGGCAAATTAGCAGAATCGTTAAGCAGCAAGGCTTTGGAGCAAACCAGCGTCCGCACGCTGGAAACAACACTGAATAGTATAGCCGTTAGGCTTAGCGAGCAAACCAGTGACCGCACACTGGAGTAACAAGCGAGAGTATAGCCGCAAGGCTTAGGAGCAAACCAGCGTCCGCACGCTGGGACCAACACAGATTTGTATAGCTGATAGGCTTTGGAGCAAACCAGTGACCGCACACTGGTGTAACAAGCGAGTTTGTATAGCCGCAAGGCTTAGGAGCAAACCAGCGTCCGCACGCTGGGACCAACACAGATTTGTATAGCTGAAAGGCTTTGGAGCAAACCAGTGCCCGCACACTGGTGTAACAAGTGAGTTTGTATAGCCGCAAGGCTAGGAGCAAACCAGCGTCCGCACGCTGGGACCAACACAGATTTGTATAGCTGAAAGGCTTTGGAGCAAACCAGTGACCGCACACTGGTGTAACAAGTGAGTTTCTATAGCCGCAAGGCTTAGGAGCAAACCAGCGTCCGCACGCTGGGACCAACACAGATTTGTATAGCTGATAGGCTTTGGAGCAAACCAGTGACCGCACACTGGTGTAACAAGCGAGTTTGTATAGCCGCAAGGCTTAGGAGCAAACCAGCGTCCGCACGCTGGGACCAACACAGATTTGTATAGCTGATAGGCTTTGGAGCAAACCAGTGACCGCACACTGGTGTAACAAGCGAGTTTGTATAGCCGCAAGGCTTGGGAGCAAACCAGCGTCCGCACGCTGGGACCAACACGGAATTGTAGCAATGTCACCAACGCGACCAGGCAGAAGGTCGCCAGGATACTGAAGACAGGTGATGAGATGACAGGAACCAGCAACGATCAGTCAGGTCAGAAAACAGCAGAGAAGATCAGCAGGAACTGCAACACCAGAGACTAGGCCGGAACCAGGACTGGAAGTACTTCAGCATGCAGGAAACACTGGAACAGTAGAGATCAGGAACTCAGGAACACATGAGATCAGGAACTCAGGAACACTGGAACAGAGGCCCAGCTATCACTAGCATAGTGATAGCAAGAAGGTCAGAAACAACACGAAAGGGCACTCAAAGGGTGCCCAATCCAGGTTTAAATAGTCAATAAGAGGCGGGCTATCTGCAGACAGCCAATAGAAGCCCCCTACTGGTGACAGACAAGTAACTGCAGCCAATCACGGGCACCGTGATAGTACCCCCCTTTCAAAGACCCCCTCTCCTAGAATAGGGTTTAGGTTTCTGCGGGTAATTGGCATGAAAGGCCCTAGTTAACCTAGGTGCATGAAGGTCCGTACTATCCACCCATGATCGATCCTCAGGACCATACCCTTTCCAATGTACCAGGTACTGTACCCTTCCTCTAAGCCTACGGGAATCAATAATGCTCTGAACCTCGTACTCCTCCTGGCCCTCGACCTCAACAGGTCCTGGCACCACAGGTGTGGTAGTATAGCGATTGCAAACCAGAGGCTTAAGAAGGGACACATGGAACACATTATGGATACGCATGGATGCAGGTAGGTCTAGTGCATAGGAGACAGGGTTAATTTTGCGAATAACTCTGTATGGACCAATAAACCGAGGAGCCAACTTATTAGACGGAACCTGCAGCTTGAGATTTCTGGAGGAAAGCCATACTCTATCCCCAACCTGAAAGGAAACCGCTGGAAGCCTTCTGCGATTAGCATGGCGCTGATGACGCTGAAATGACTGACCAAGTGCCCTCTGAACTTGTGCCCATGTGGAACGGAGTTGCTCGATATGCTCATCCAGAGCTGGAATCTGTTGCGTCTGAAATGAATCTGGAAGCAAACAGGGCTGGAACCCATAATTAATCAGAAACGGAGAGCTCCCAGATGAAGAATTGACCGCACAGTTCCTGGCGAACTCTGCCCAAGGCAACAAGTCGGACCAATTATCATGATGGTCAGTAACGAAACAACGGAGAAATTGTTCCAAGCCCTGATTAGCTCGTTCAGCGGCTCCATTGGTCTGGGGATGGTAGGCAGAGGAGAAGGACAGCTGTATGCCCATCTGTTGGCAAAATGCCCTCCAAAATCTAGACACAAACTGGCTCCCCCTGTCAGACACCAGTACCCTAGGCACTCCATGCAACCGGAATACTTCTCTGGCGAACACCATTGCCAATTCCTTCGCTGAAGGAAGACCACGGAGGGGCACGAAATGAGCCATTTTAGAAAACCTGTCCACCACCATGAATATAAAGGAGTACCCCTTCGACATAGGCAACTCTCCCATAAAATCAATGGAAACATGAGACCAGGGGCGTTCGCCATTAGGCACCGGTTGAAGCAAGCCCACAGGGAGATGTCTCGGGGTCTTAGCGCGGGCGCAGGTGGCACAGGCATTCGTAAATTCGGCACAATCGTTTCTCATGGAAGGCCACCAAAATAACTGAGAAAGGGACCATAACAATTGGTCTCTACCAATATGTCCCGCAGCCTTAGAGGAATGGTAGGTTTCGAGCAGCCTAGTACGAAATGATTCAGCGACAAAACATTTGCCCACTGGGGTTTCATGGGGAGCGGACCCCTGAGAGGCCAGGATCTCCTCCCCTAGAGGAGAAGTGATACTCGTGCGTATAGTAGCCAGTATTCTATCAGGTTGGATGATAGGAGCTGGTGCTTCCACTCTGTCACTGTCGGCCTCAAATTGTCTTGACAGTGCATCAGCCCTGATATTTTTTGACCCTGGTAAATACGATACAATGAAATTAAATCGAGACAGGAACAGTGCCCACCTGGCCTGACGAGAGGACAATCTCTTGGCCTCCGAGAGATAGGTCAGATTCTTATGATCTGTTAGGATTAAGACAGGATTCTTAGTACCTTCAAGCAAATGACGCCATTCCTTAAGAGCAAGGATAATGGCCAATAATTCTCTGTCACCTATCTCATAGTGGCTTTGAGTGACAGTCAACTTTTTAGAGAAAAACCCACAAGGTCTGAGAGTTCCACCTTTCTCGTGTCGCTGCGAAAGTACTGCCCCGACCCCAATATCTGAGGCATCAACCTCTAACGTAAATGGAAGTAAAGGATTGGGGTGGGATAACACAGGAGCCGCAGCAAATGCCAGCTTCAAATTCTCAAAGGCTTTCTCAGCAGATACCGGCCAACAAGAAGGATTAGCACCCTTGTGCGTAAGATCGGACAGAGGTTTGACAATGGAAGAAAAGTTCTTAATAAACCTCCTATAATAATTAGCGAAACCCAGGAAACGCTGTATGGCTTTAAGACCCTTGGGTTTTGGCCATTGTAGGACAGCTGACAACTTTTCTTTGTCCATGGCAATGCCATCATTGCCAATTATGAACCCCAAGAATGGCACACTGGTTCTATGAAACTCACATTTTTCCATTTTACAAAATAATTTGTTCTCACGGAGTCGTAGCAATACTGCGGATACATCTTTGATGTGCTGTGCCATGTTTTGGGAGTAAATCAGTATATCGTCGAGGTACACCACAACACATGTCTGTAACATATCTCTCAGAACATCATTTATCAGTTCCTGGAAAACTGCGGGTGCATTACACAGCCCAAAAGGCATTACTAGATACTCGTAGTGCCCAGCTCGAGTATTAAAGGCAGTTTTCCACTCATCACCTGCTCGAATGCGAACCAGATTGTAAGCGGCCCGTAGGTCCAACTTGGTAAATATCGAAGCGCCCTTAAGCCTGTCAAAAAGCTCGGTGATGAGTGGTATTGGGTATGCGTTTTTTGCCATTAGTTTATTCAAGCCCCGGTAGTCAATGCATGGTCTTAATTCGCCATTTTTCTTTTTTACAAAAAAGAACCCAGCCCCAGCTGGAGAGGTAGATTTACGTATGATCCCTCTAGCAAGGGCATCAGAAATGTAATCCTCCATAGCCTTATTTTCATCACAAGATAATGGATAAGTGCGTCCTTTCGGAGGTACTGCACCAGGCTGCAATTCAATGCAACAATCATAAGGTCTATGCTGGGGTAGCAAACTAGCCTCTCCTTTGCTAAAAACATCGCCAAACTGTTGGTACACATCCGGCATAGCAGAGGAGGTGCACATGACCTTAATAGGCTGGATGACGCACTTGTCCATACAAAACTGGGACCAAGCAGCAATTTCACACTTTTTCCAATCGAATTGTGGGTTATGTAACTGTAACCACGGAAATCCCAATATCACCGCATGGTGCGGGGAATTAATCAGTTGAAACTGCTGCTCTTCTCTGTGAAGTGCCCCAATAGTCATAGACAATGGCATAGTTTCAAATATAACCTGAGGCGGTTCTAAGGGTCTACCATCAATCGCTTCAATAGTCAAGGGGTTTTCTCTTTCAATGCGTGGAACTCCGTGCAATTCAGCAAAGGTATCATCCATAAAATACCCTGCTGCACCGGAGTCAACCAAGGCCAAAACCTCCACAGAGCATTGTGCCCAAGACAATACCACCTGTATGGTGGGTTTCATTATGCCCGACACTGGGGACGATTGTACACCACCTAGGGCCTGTCCCCCAAGATACCCTAGGTGTGTGCGTTTCCCGGACGTACCGGACAGGAATTTAGCAAGTGCCCTTTTTTACCGCAGTATAAACATAACCCTTGTTGTTTGCGATATAGTCTCTCTGCCTTGGATAGTCTAGTGAAGCCTATTTCCATAGGTTCACTTGTTTCCCGTACTGGTTCACTAGACTTCAATGCCAAGGGAGGGATGGGTGGGCAAAACATGCTACTAGGCTCATTATTTTTTGACCGTAACTTACGATCTCTGGCAATTGATCTCTCACGTATTCTGGAGTCAATTATCATAACATACTCAATGTAATCATCTAGATCAATAGGTAGATCTTTAGCAGCGATTTCGTCTTTAATGTGGTCATTCAGGCCTTGAGAGAAGGCTGCCAATAATGCCTCGTTATTCCAACCTACCTCTGCTGCCAATGTGCGGAATTCGATGGCATAGTCGCCCACTGTACGCCTGCCCTGTTGTATCTCCATAAGGCGTTTGGCAGCAGAGGTGGTTCTACCAGGAGGCTCAAACACTCTTCGAAAGGAACGCACAAATTCACTAAAGTTCTTAGTACAAGGTTTAGCATTCTCCCACAAGGGGTTAGCCCAAGCCAATGCTCTGCCAGTGAGCAGTGATATCGTGAACCCCACTTTACTACGATCATTGGGAAATGCGTGTGCCGTCAATTCCATAAAGATTTCGAGTTGATTGATGAACCCTCTGCAGAGACTAGGGTCACCATCATATCTTAGCGGCAAGGGTGCAGAAGCCGTTAACCCTTTAACAGTACCCCCTAGGGGTCTGGTATCACTTTCCGGTGTCTGACTTGGCGAGACCACCGGGCTAGAGCTAGATTGGGCAGCAGGTACCGTGCGTTCAAGGATCGTTTGAATTGCAACTGCCAACTGATCCAAACGTTGCTCGAGCACATCCATCCTCCAATGGATATTCTGTGCGTTACCTTCACCCTTGCTGTCTGAGGTCATGGCCCTTTCGTACTGTCACGGTTTATTATGACTCTCAGACACAAGTTTTAGGTAAAAAAAAAATCAATTTTATTGAAATAATAAATGATAACTTAGGATGGCAATAACATACATAATATATATATACAGAATATAGCACAGACAGAAGGCAGACTCTACCGGTCCTGTCAAAATACCGGACAGGACAGTCTTTAGGCTCTACCGGCCTTGCCAATACCGGGTAAGGCAACCTGCAGATGGAATAGCATAACGGTTTACCGGCCTTACCAAATTACCGGGCAAGGCAGCCTCAATAGATACACAATGTAGGCTCTACCGGCCCTGCCAATACCGGGTAAGGCAACCTCAGATGGAATGTGGCAAAAGGTTCTACCGGCCTTACCAATACCGGGCAGGGCAGCCCAGAGATAATAGCAGCAGTCAGATGGAACTGGCAAATTAGCAGAATCGTTAAGCAGCAAGGCTTTGGAGCAAACCAGCGTCCGCACGCTGGAAACAACACTGAATAGTATAGCCGTTAGGCTTAGCGAGCAAACCAGTGACCGCACACTGGAGTAACAAGCGAGAGTATAGCCGCAAGGCTTAGGAGCAAACCAGCGTCCGCACGCTGGGACCAACACAGATTTGTATAGCTGATAGGCTTTGGAGCAAACCAGTGACCGCACACTGGTGTAACAAGCGAGTTTGTATAGCCGCAAGGCTTAGGAGCAAACCAGCGTCCGTACGCTGGGACCAACACAGATTTGTATAGCTGAAAGGCTTTGGAGCAAACCAGTGCCCGCACACTGGTGTAACAAGTGAGTTTGTATAGCCGCAAGGCTAGGAGCAAACCAGCGTCCGCACGCTGGGACCAACACAGATTTGTATAGCTGAAAGGCTTTGGAGCAAACCAGTGACCGCACACTGGTGTAACAAGTGAGTTTCTATAGCCGCAAGGCTTAGGAGCAAACCAGCGTCCGCACGCTGGGACCAACACAGATTTGTATAGCTGATAGGCTTTGGAGCAAACCAGTGACCGCACACTGGTGTAACAAGCGAGTTTGTATAGCCGCAAGGCTTAGGAGCAAACCAGCGTCCGCACGCTGGGACCAACACAGATTTGTATAGCTGATAGGCTTTGGAGCAAACCAGTGACCGCACACTGGTGTAACAAGTGAGTTTGTATAGCCGCAAGGCTTGGGAGCAAACCAGCGTCCGCACGCTGGGACCAACACGGAATTGTAGCAATGTCACCAACGCGACCAGGCAGAAGGTCGCCAGGATACTGAAGACAGGTGATGAGATGACAGGAACCAGCAACGATCAGTCAGGTCAGAAAACAGCAGAGAAGATCAGCAGGAACTGCAACACCAGAGACTAGGCCGGAACCAGGACTGGAAGTACTTCAGCATGCAGGAAACACTGGAACAGTAGAGATCAGGAACTCAGGAACACATGAGATCAGGAACTCAGGAACACTGGAACAGAGGCCCAGCTATCACTAGCATAGTGATAGCAAGAAGGTCAGAAACAACACGAAAGGGCACTCAAAGGGTGCCCAATCCAGGTTTAAATAGTCAATAAGAGGCGGGCTATCTGCAGACAGCCAATAGAAGCCCCCTACTGGTGACAGACAAGTAACTGCAGCCAATCACGGGCACCGTGATACCAACTCTGTGGGCAGCAAGTGGAGTGACTGGCTAAAGGGAAGGGGTGGGAACCTCACAAGGGGCATTGTTGGGACCAATGTAGTGAGTGTTATAGATGAGATGAACCCAACGTGTATCATGGATGTACGACTCCACTTCCTCAGAGGTAAGGCTATCAGAGAAAGAGACCTCTAACATGCATCAAGCTCAAGGTAGGCACAATGTGAGTGCATTAATTGTGTTTTTTCTTTTATCTGTTTTAATAAATTTGCTACATTTAGATGGATTTTATATTTCTATTTTTGTCTAGCCTTGCTCTTATCTTGGCATTTAAAAGTATGGAAATCATACAAAACGGCAAAATAACAAAAAACAAATTGCAAATTGTCATTCTGGGAGGTGGGGTGTTATTTATTTATTTTTTAAATCACGATTAACCCCTTTGTTGTTAGTTTAGTGGTATTGCCGAAATCAATCAATGGAGTGGTTAATAGTGGTTGGTGGGGATGTTGGGGAGGGAAGGTGCTAAAGGATATGGGGAATTAGGCAGGGAATTGGCCCACCAGTTCCCCTGTCTAATCCAGCCCAAGGGAAGGTGCTGATATTTGCCCACTTCCCATTGGCTTCTTGAGCCTTGTTTTGGAGTCATTCTAGAGCATTTTTCAACTTTCCACAGGGGACTTCAGCTGGAAAAAAACGCAATTCAAAAATTCACTTCTGACCCTCTCACATGACGCAAGTGCAGAATTGACCAGCTGGAAATGTTTGCAAATATTGCCAGTTGTTATAGAATTCAGTCCTTTGACAGGTTTTCATTAGCAGGCTATTAAAGGGATAATAATACTTAGAATGTAAAAAAATATATGTTGTAGGGTTTATCCCCCCTGAGTAAAACAAGGGTACTCACACTGCTGAGAGATATTTTCTTAAAAAATTATAACAGCTCAAACTTGAATTTTTTAGGTGCAATATCACAGTGGTCTGAAAATTTGCAGTGGCGCTGTTGCTACACCATCCTATGAACTGCTCTGGTCCGTAGATACTCCATGCTATATGGAGACGAGAAGATCACCTTGTTTCCCACACTGGGTCGGCCATTCTCCCTCCTACCTGTAACTGCCGATCCCTTGTAAACAAGGAGATCTTCTCTTCATTTACTCCTCGCTATGGACAATGCTCTATCCAATGTCCATTGTGGATAGCCTCTCTGTACAAACCTATTGTACTGTTCACATGCTCTCAATTCAAGTAAATCATTATTGGTACAAATACGCCGTAAGCGTATGAACTGGCCAACAGGTATTCCTCTAATGACATGTTTGGGGTGACATGATTTATTTGAATTGAGAGCGTGTGAACTGTACAATAGGTTTGTACAGAGAGGCTATCCACAATGGACATTAGATAGAGTATTGTCCATAGCAAGGAGTAAAAGAAGAGAAGATCTCCTTGTCTACAAGGGATCGGTGGTTACAGGTAGGAGGGAGAATGGCCGACCCAGTGTGGGAAACAAGGAGATCTTCTCGACTCCATAAAGCATAGAGTATCACCAGATCAAAGGCATTATTAGTAAACATCTGCCAATGGTGAATGCTGATGAAAAACTACAAAAGGTTCTTCTGACAGGGATTACATTTATATCGAGGAAAGCTCCGACAATTGCCACTGTGGTATAACCCAGTTTATTTAAAGGTGTCATTAAAAGGATTAAACCGTCTACCTAGTTATCAACAGAAGGTTGTCACAAATGTGGCAGCTCAAGATGTGGTACTTGTAGGTATATTAATACATCTAGAACCTTCGCTTAGAGTGTCACTGGGGAAGTTCATAGAATCCATGGCTTTGTCAGTTGTGCAACGAAAGGAGTAATTTATCTGATTACATGTAATAATTGCAATAATCAGTACATAGGTAAGACCATGAGAGGCCTCAGGATGAGGCTGAATGAGCACCTCAGTGACATACGAAGCGAGGGTTTTAGATTAAATTTAGCCTCACACTTTAAGACTAATGAATGTAATATGGAAACTTTAAGTATACAAGGTATTGAGAAAGTCACAATGGGGAGTAGAGGAAATGACCTGGATACCAAACTATCCAAAAGAGAAAACCAGACACCCATTAGGTCTCAATAGACAATATGATGTAACATGTTTTGTTTAAAATCATTGCTTGTTAGATGTCATAGGATTTCAGGCTTAATGTATCCAATATCTAGTGTTTGGACATTGTGGCTTTAATGGAGGTATATTGTAATAGGTACACTTTATATAGTGATTTAATAGGGTCTCGATACCCTTGCTGAATAGAATTTAGAATTACCTCCCTTCCTCTCTTCCACTCCCTTTTTCTCCCCTTTTCCTTCCAGCTGATGAATATTTGTTCTGTTGGGCAGGTGTTCTTGCCACCCATTTACATAGGTTCTTTTAAGATATTCATGTTTTAATGGTAGACTGTCTATAATTATTTGATATGAATTGGAATTGGTTGTTTGGGCTTGAGCGACCATATATATTATATATAATATCTATTATATTGCCTTTAACTGCAGTCTTCCTGAGCCTGGTGGAATAATTTTATTTTTATTTCTGTTTTTGAAGGGGAGTCAGAGGTTCAGACCATAGTGCCTGCGTTAGTACCCAAGTGCTTGTATTATATTTTGATGGCGAATAAGCAACTTGAAGGGAATTATTTGTGTGTTGATTGATTCAAATCTAACCACTGAACGTGTGTTTGATCTTTCTATTGATCATGACTAAGTGCTGGTATGTGCGAAACATGTCAATCTGAAATACTATTACATCTGCAGTTTCAAAGGTACCGCTAAATAACAATTCCTCCTGTTGCTCAGAAAAGATTGAAGGTACTGTCCGTGATTTTAAATGTTTGCAACAATAAAAGTATATTTTGCTTTTACTTCTGCTTGATTCCGTTATCACTACACATTTTAGTGCACCTGCTTCTTTATTTTTGTGAAGGGCAAACATTCCCATCAATGATGCCAACCTAAGGAATAATGTTGCTATATATATATATATATACATATATATACATGGAAAAAATATATATTATTATATAGGATCTGCTGTTTCATATATATATGGAAATGCATATATGATACAAAACATATGGATAGATAGATAGATAGATAGATAGATAGATAGATAGATAGATAGACAGACAGAAAAATAAACACTGGTAACAAATATATACCCGCGAGCAGTATACCAAATAGACAATAATGTATACAGGAAAAAATATGAACAGGATTTGTATAAAAAATATATAATGGTTCTATAATATTTATAGAACCATTGGCGCGATGCTGGAAATGTGCGCATTCGCTATTTCCTGTGTGAAAACCACTAGGGAATAGGTTTGCTCATGATTTTGTTGAATTGGGCATGAAAATTCAAGATTAGCGTAGGCTGTGTATATTTATCTTTTTTATGGGCGTGGCTAAGATTAACTAATCTGTGTGAGTGGAATAGCGAATGCACCTAATGCAAGAACTGCTATTCAAATGAATTTATACATCTGTGTATTGTTGTCATAAAATGGAATCTTTCATGCGCAATTCAGGAAGCGTTCGGTATTTAGTTTCCTGGATTAGAATATGGGCAAAATCTATCTGTGCACAAAAATGCCTTTATCTGATGCGAACATTTCTTGCATTGCGCGACATGTGACAAAGGTTGACAAAGGTCTCATACAGTGGACCTAACGTTTCTACTGTTATTCCACATGGTGCTGTAGATGTTCCTAACAAAACATAATACTTTTTAACCCCTTAAGGACCGGGAAAATCTGAGGCAGTTTTCCCTTAAGGACCGGAGCAATTCTGACCTTTTTGACCATGTTTTTGTTCAACAGTGTTTTCCCTCTTAGTCTTTTATTCCACCCCCATAAATTATATACTGTTTTTTTAAGCACAAATAGGGCTTTCATTTGCTACCCTATTTATATGGATAACCCACCATTCACTTTATTAAAATTAAAAAAAAGGTAAAAAAAAATGTAAAAAAAAACAAAACATTTTTTATTTTTCTCTTGGGATCAATTGGCCACAAAGGGTTAAATCTTTATGAGACTGCATGAAAAGTATGACCGGTCAGTCATACCTACAAAATGCACAGTTTAAATTGGCCACTGTCCTCCCTGGGTGAAAATCCCCATGTCCCTTTTTCCCACCCTATTTTGATACTTTTTTGTCCCTGGCATTTGGTGGTGTATATAAGTGTATTACATGGCTCCACAACAATCACACTTGCAATATTGTTTAATTATATATATTTTTTTAAATAAAAAAATGTTTTTGTAAAAATAAAAAGTGTGTTGTGTTTAAAAAAAAAGTAAAAAAAAGTGTATAATTGCAGGTCAAAAATTGACCTGCATTTAGCCAGCCTCCTGCACCAGCAGTGAAGGGGTTAATACCCCCGGCTGCTGTATTTTTTTTAACCACTAGGTGTCTCCTGTCTACTTCTGTCTCCCTTACTTTGAGAGCAAGGGAGACAGAGGCAGACGAGACAGGCACAGACAGCATGCTTTGCATGCTGCCTCTGTCTGTCACTATGCCTGTACATGTGATCGCTGATACAGCGATCGCATGAACCGGAAGAAGCAAGAAGGGCCGAGACTGAATGTCCCAGTCTCGGAGCGCTCAGTCTCAGCCTGGAATTAATGATAGCAGCGTGCACGGAGGCACGCTGCTATCATTTAAGCCATGATGGTCCTGGACCGTCATGGGACGTTAAGGGTATAACAACCCATGACGGTGCAGGACCGTCATGGGTCCTTAAGGGGTTAAACAAATCATGTGAGTGTGTATCATATATATGTATATTAAAATATAAATCAATTAATCAATTTCTGTGGCATGCTTCATATATGTATATGTTCACTTTAGGCACAGGTCAGGTGTGGTTGACTCTCATCACCTCTAAGCTTTATCTGCATACATACAGGATGCCAATGTTTGAGGCGTCACAGACACCACACTGCTTATGTTTAGGTGTATGGGCTGTGCTTACACTTCTTTTATTGCTTTATGTTTGGTTTAATGCATCCTTGAATATCCTTGCGTATCCTTTTGAAAGGTCGCACTCAAAAGAGCGTGCAACCATTTAAGACTTTAACCATGTCGCCTAGATTAAAGTGGCGATTTGACAATCTCATGGTGAATGACAGCTCAGGATTGTCATGTCAACTAGTGAATGGATGCCGAGAATGCTTATACAGCTGTGCATGCTCCGCTCCTGACTCTCTTGATTTCTTGTACTGATTTAGTGTATTGAGTCTTCAGAAGGAATGGAAATACAAAAAAGTTTTTTTTTTACCTGACATTACAATACCCTTTTAACCCTTTGAGTGCCAGAGGGGAACGGAATGCATTGCGAAGCAATGCATTCCATACCCCTCTGGCACTCAAAAGTTTAAATGATGATATAAGTAACGCTATATGAGAGACTAATGTCAGCACTTTAATAGTGAGAATCAAAGAGACAGGTGTATTCTTATATTTTATTAATATGAATGCAGCAATATAGTGAAAAAGTAGACAATATTAGTCGATTTCTTCCAATCATTTCAACAGGCATGATTTTAACAGTGTGTGTTTGTTTAAATGTCATTCAGTAATTTAACCACTTGCAGGTCCTTGTAATTGTTCTAAGCCTTAGGTCTTTAACACTAGATTGTCCGTGGTTGCGACAGAATATCCCATTTATGTTCATTGGAAACGGTAGAAGCTAGCTACCACACATCTGGTTACTTTATTTGAAAAACTATCAATAGTAACTGAGCGTACTTTATAAGACTTCATTACCACTCGATCTCTTACGGCTCTGGTGGACAGACTCCATTAGCACCTAGTAAGCGTATTTAGAACTGCATGCACGGCTGTATAAGCATTCTAGGTGATTATTCACTAGGCGACATAACAATCTTGTGCTGTCATTCACCATTTTAATCCAGGCGATATGATTAAAGTCTTAAATGTTTGCAACATTGAATGTGAACTGCCTGTATTCTGCCCTGGATGTTGGTTTTGATGGGTGGACATGGTGTGAGTTACCTAATGTTTTTTTAGGTGGGATCACCCATGAGTGCTTAGGGATAAGCTCTTTACTCAGTGTATGTCTAATTGCACTGGAAATCTCTAATTGAGCCACCATTATGGGTTTCTAACCTCAATTATTACCACCGTGTCATCCACCTTACTCCGCAATGACCAGAATGCTGTCCATATTAGCAGAGATATAGGGCTCCACATAATGCGAAGGCTGTCCTCCTTGTTCTCAATGTATTAATATTTATGCTTGTTTCGAAGTGTACTTTCAGTGTTGATGCCTATTCCTGTATTATTTTGCTTCTACACATATGCCTGATAGCTTTGCAATGTCATGGTGTGCAGCATATTATTTGCTGCTTGTGCTCTCGACATGATCATCTTGTGTTATGACGGACTTAGCCTATACAGAGTGTTGTAGTTGACCATATACGCTGTGCTCTGGACCATAAATACCTAGTTTATAGCCTTATCATCTAACTAGCTCATTCATTTTGTCTGTTGAATGAATTACTTCCTAGTTTAATCAAGAG
Organism: Rhinophrynus dorsalis; assembly: GCA_037306005.1. NCBI lineage: Eukaryota > Metazoa > Chordata > Amphibia > Anura > Rhinophrynidae > Rhinophrynus > Rhinophrynus dorsalis. The sequence goes on from CM074719.1 coordinate 272,397,289, forward strand.
GGGGAGCCTCTGAGCATGTTGCAGCCTGCTGAACTGAGGATGTGACCTTTAATTACCTCTACATATTTAGTACCTCTGCTGTCCTGAACTGCTGTACTTTATGAATATACGTACATTTATGTTTTTTCTTTATCTCATCATTTATAACACAACACTGATGGTGTTGTAAAATTAGGATTTTTACTCCACTATGGACTATTTTAAGTTGGAACCTATAATTGAACTGCAGCTGTTTGGTGGGTGGGAACTTCAAACTGTACATAATGGGAGATGGGGGTCTGGTCTCATTGTCCTGATGAAAATGCTCTAAGATGCACTGAAATGTTGACACTATTCATTTGAATTACTTATTCGCTACATTTTGTTGTGAGTGATGGTTGTTTCAACTTTTTGTTGTACACATAGATACTGTACCTTTCAACTACAGCACCCAGAGAGACTGATTTAAAGTGGATCTATCACATATAGATATCTAATGCTCATTAGATACAGCATTTAGCGAAAAAGTTTAATATGTTAGTCATTTTTGAAAAAAACACGTTATCTGCACAAAAATTCAAGTTTGAAACGTGTCCAGCAGCCTACTTCCTGCTTGCAGCACTGCCTCTGCTCCCGTCCCACTACCCAGACGGAGGCTTTCTTTCTCTAAGCTGGAGCGACAAGCAGCTTGCTGCAGCAGCAAGCGGAAGTAGGCTGCTGGGCACCTTTCAAACTTTAATTTTTACGTAGATAACAGGTTTTTTTCAAAAATGACTAACATATTAAACTTTTTCGCTAAATGCTCTATCTAATGAGCATTAGATATCTATATGTGATAGATTCACCTTAAGTGAGAGTTCTTCCCTTTGCTATTCTGGTGTATATATATATATATATATATATATATATATATATATATATATATATATACACACATTCACAGGATTTGTATATATATATAAAAGTCTAGAAAATGATAATTGATGCCTCTGGTTTAGGAAGCCCCCTGCCTCCTCAGCTAACAGCTTACAAAACAAAATGTCAGACCTCATGGTAGGGTATCAGTTCCCTTCCTGATGCCCCCCAGCTACTGGAGGAGACCAAGAGAGCTCCCCTGCTTCCATCCCACCAGAAGTACCAAGCAGAAGTGGGAGGGATCGGGAAACCTTCTCACGTCAATGTGGGAGCTTTCCCTCATTGACATAAGAGGGTTTCCCGATCCCACCCACTCCTACCCGGTAGTTCAGATATAATGGAAGCAGGGGAGCCCTCTTGCTCCCCTGCATTGCCTCTGTTGATCTCACGGCCGAGTCATCTGGAGATCAGTAGCTGAGGGTGGGGGAGGTATCAGGAGGGGTCCCGATGCCCCACCACGAGGTCTGATTTTTAGTACATGTTAACCCTTTCAGTGTCAGGGAGGTATCCAATGCATTGCTACTCAATACTTGGATACCTCTCTGGCATTGAAAGACTTAAAACCATTCTCCTACCGATTTCTCATTGCAATTACAATGAGATGATTTTCAAAATTCCATTAGTTTTCTTTGCTGTCCACCATCTAGAGCAGAATTAGGCAGTCTTTGACTCTCCAGCTGTTGGCTGGTTGGGGAAGGTGGGAGTTGTAGAAGGTTACTAAGCTTATTATCAGAACAGTAGAGTAATAAAGTAGCAACATCTCATCCCAGACTGCCCCACCCCCAAAAATAGTGCAGTCATCAGCAGACATTGTTGCCGCCCACCTTGGACGAAATAGTTGAGTATACAGCCCTCCTTATATAGAATTATTAAGAATGTGGCCCTCATCTATATCTGAGTTTGACTTATTTGTAATATTTAGAGATCTCCATTGAAGTATGCCTCAGTGTCACAACTCCTTACAACACACAATAAGCTTCCATATACCTGAATGACTTGTAAGAGATCAAAATTGTTATCAGATTTTAAATAACCAATTTGGATAGGATGACAAAAAATTGTATAGAAATATATCTGAATGCTGTTTGAAGGACACCTATCTAGGTAAGCAGGACTGGGTTTCCCATTAGGCAGACTAGGAAATTGCTTAGAGATCCACATTTTGAGGGGTGCCTCAGAGCTAGCCAGTCCTACATTCTAATTTTTGGGTGTGGCCAAAACAATTTCAGTGATCCTGCCTGCACTCCACACCTGCTTCTGGTTTATGATAGTTTATTTATTTACCAGATTATAGACCCCTTTACTGACCATTAATTAAACATATTGGATATTTGGGAGGTCTGCAACATTTTGCAAAGCAAAATTCTCACTAGCATGCAAGGATTTAATAGCTTAGATGGCATGCTCTATGCTAAAACAGTTAACTAGTTTGTAGGGAGGTCATCTAAGGAGTGGGATGTGGCTACAGGCAGTAGTAAAGGAGCCTAGGGTGTCTGAAGTGCAAATTTAGCCCTGTAGGTGAGTATTTCTGTTAAACAAATGAACAAGCTTGTATTCTTAGTGTACAATTCCCCTTTAAACTCTTTTGTTCAATTTAGTTAAGTGTTCAAAGTTCAGTGAGCAAAATGTTGAACTTTAACACCAGATTCAACTGCAGGAGATATAAAACATCTCACTATACAAACCAGAAGTTCCCATGAATATTTAAATGGATATTTTAATGGGGCTTTTAATCCCTCCATTGCTAGAGAGGTCTCTATAACACTACTCTGAAATATGTTAGACACCTTTGTAGCATTCATTGTTGAGTTAAAAGCCCAGTTTTAAAAATCAATGATAATTTTGGAAAAATTTATTTGTGCCCTATGGTACAGTTAGTTTGCACCAAGCTGAATTCCTCTACATCTTCTGGATGCATGTGTATGTCTTTTTTTCTATTCTAATTATACTTTAACCTTTTAAAAACCAGAGGAATATGTGTTAATATAACTTGTTTATAGATTTCCTGCATTAATTAAACAGAACAACATTATGACAATCATCAGTTTACAGGATGCAAAATTTTTTGTAAAGTTGATACCTTTATTGGCTAACTAAACAGATTTAAAATGCAAGCTTTCAAGACTTCTTAGGTCTCTTCCTCAGGCATGTTATACAGATAAATATGAAAACTTCTCTCTTAAATACAAGTACACATTACGACAGTCCATCTGGAATCATAAATACCTGGACCCAGAGGAAGAATGCTATTTAAATCACATCCTCTACCATTGACTGATCAAGGAATTGGTATCTGAACTAACGTTCTTATCTGATTTCCATTATAAACAACGTAATGTGTACTTGTATTTAAGAGAGAAGTTTTCATATTTATCTGTATAACATGCCTGAGGAAGAGACCTAAGAAGTCTTGAAATCTTGCATTTTAAATCTGTTTAGATATCCAATAAAGGTATCAATTTTACAAAAAATTGTGCATCCTGTATTTCTACGGCTAACACGGTACCAACTCTCATCTACAGATTACAGGGACTCACAAACTGCTTTCGCTGTGCAAATTATATTGCGGTTTCTTTCGTGGTCCAAAACCAGCGTAACCAGGTGTCCTGCTTTGCAAGTACAGTCTTGTATTATAAATGTCCTTCCTGCAGCCAATTTCTATGACAATACAAAGTCCTGTAATAAAGATGCCAGGGAACAGAATTTTAAAAAGAGAGAGAACTACCCTGTTCTGGGCTAGTACATATGGCTTTCACACAGAGTTCTAAACACTAGTGGGAGAACTGAACCATTCTTCTTGGTGGCAAAATGAACTGTGGTTCCATTTTCCTGCAGCCTAAGCCTAGATGTTTATTCCAAGGCCTGATCAGGTGACCAGGGGACACCCCTTGAGATTAGAGGAAAGAAGGTTTAAACTTCAGCAGAGTAAGGGTTTTTTTTTTACAGTAAGGTCTGTTAAATTGTGGAATTCATTGCCCAGGGGGTGGTTATGGCAGATACAATGGATACATTTAATGGATCAGTAAACTTTTTTTATGAAAAAATATATATTGTAGGGATTTTCCTATTGAGTAAAATAAGTAGACTTGTGCACGGGCAAAATTTTCGATTAAATTCGAACAAATTTTTTTTATACTAATTCAGATGATCCTAATTTCGGACCGGGCCTATTCGATTTGAACGAAATTCTGATCCATTCCGAATTATTCGGCCGAATTTAACATGGGTTAAGTTATAGCAGTGCGCCTCCGTGCACGCTGCTATCATTCTTTGCAGACAGGGTGTGCATTTAGAAAACGATCCATCCCAAAAATGGACATTGTCATACATTGCCAGTCTGTGCATGTCACCTCTACTCCAGCATGGGATGCCAATCACAATCCAAACGTCGAACATCGAGAACCCATGCCTGTCATTCAGTTTAGCATATGTTCGAACATCGAAACCCCATGCCTGTCCTTCAATACAGCATATGCTCGAACATCGAAAAACCCATGCCTGTCATTCAATTTAGCATATGCTCGAACATCGAAAACCCATGCCTGTCACATCCTACTCAACATAAGTGTTCGACTCGAACATGGACAAACTACATGTCACATTCTATGTTAGTACATGGATAAAGATTAAGGTTTCATTTTCTGGTACCAGCCTCCTACCCTACTGTCCCTCTTTAGTACCCAAATTCCTCTCTCTCGTTTTCCTATCCTGATTTCCCCTCATATCAGATAAGTCTATGTGTATATACATTGTAGTGTTTCATACTACATCAAGAATAAACATCAATGATTGTTTAAACTGCAGTATGTGTGTCTAAACTAATTTGTGTATTGAAAATACATTAACCCCATTGCGACAAGTGACTGACCAGGTATGTCCCGCAAAAACTGTCACTTAGTGACAGAGGACGTACCTGGTAAGTCCTGGAAGTCATTCGCTAGAATGAAGAAGAAGAAAAATCCGTCGTTAAGTGCCGGGCGCGTGCGCGCAGCCGGTCATTAAGGGGTTAATCTTGTGCTAAATCATCACCTCACTTAACCCTTCTCAGAGACTGACAGAATTGGAACGAAGTGCCAACTTGCCTTTGATTCGAGGATCGCAAATTGTGGCAAGCATTAACTCGGGACAATTGTCCATGCGCTCTTCCATGCTCCGAGTAAGTTCCTTCTTCAACCTCGTTAGAAGGGCAGCAACATCTGGAAGTATATTACCCTCAGCACCAGGCAAGCGTTCCCTATGGGAAAGGAAATCATCCAATTTTATGGAGAGGTGCGTGAAGAGGGGAATGACTTCTGCCAAACTAGCGTTCTCTTTGCTCAAAAGTTCCGTCAAAGCACGGAAAGGTGTAAGGACTGTCACTACCTGTTCCATCAGGGCCCAGTCAGCCCTGCCCAGTGTTCTGTTACTGCCAATGAAATGGTGACATGACATTGCATGAATTGCCTTTTTCTGCTTCAGGATACGCTCTAGCATATCTAAGGTGGAGTTCCACCAGGTCCCAACATCTTGTTTTAGGTGGTGCTCTGGGAGGTCTGCCTTTTTCTGTTCCTCCCTGAGTAGCTGGCTATCTTTGACGCTCCGATGGAAGTGGCCAGAAATTTGTCGGCACGCCTCCAGAAGTGCTGACAACCTTCCAGTGTTACTGCCATCCTCAAGAGCAGCCTTCACTACTAGATGCAGAGCATGCGCTGAGCAGCGCACACCCACAAATCTGCCATCCCGGAGAGCCTTGATCATGTTAGCTGCACCATCAGTAACCACAAACCCCATTTGCGCCTGTGTGCCTGCCTGCTCCCCTAGCCATTGCGCCACCATGATCTGCAGTGCTTTGCGAATGTTATCTGATGTGTGCTGCTGATCCATTACCTCAGCATGGAGGAGGAAAGAGTGGTGCCCTGCCTGCTTGGCTACTGCACCTGAACTTGTTGTTGCTATCAGTGTGTCTTGCAACACATTGGGCTGCCACCAATGTGCCGTCAATGACAGGAAGCCATGCTGGCCACTCGGAGCACTCCATAAGTCAGTGGTAAAGTGCACTGACTGGCCACCAGCCTTTCCTAGCAGTTCCTTCAAAAGACCAACGCACGACTGGTACAGTGAGGGCACTATAGTTCTACTAAATGTGGTGCGGGATGGAATTTTATATCGGGGTGCAACAACCTCCATAAGTTGATGGAAGGGCTCCCCGTCCACCAAACTGAAAGTTGCACCCCCAACGGCTATGAGCTGTGCAATGAGGCGTGTAATTTTCCTGGACTGCTGTCTGCACATCCCCTTGGAACTAAACCCACCAAAATCTTCCAGTGTGGCCTGTATTGACTTTGGGATGGGCTGTGACTGTCTACTGCTTTTACTAGGACCAGATGTGGCATGATCTCCCTGCCCTTTTTCCTGCTTACTGGTGGGGAGTGTTACACTGGTAAATGTAGTAGTGCCACCAGGTTCTGCACTCATCAACACTGACTTGTGGTAGTGGTTCGGGTGTTGGTTCATCCCAGAGGTGGAAAGATGACCCAACACCTTCCCACGGCTGACTTCCCTGCCACACAATTTACATTTTGCTAGCCGGCCATCGCCAAGTGTCACAAAATGGTCCCACGCTTTGGAGCGACGGATGACTTTGGAAGGTGGTGAAGAAGAAACTGAGGTGACACTTTCTTCATCTTCACATGCTGAAGCAACCTCACTATGCTTTTTTTTTCTACATACCTTTATAGGGTTACTAGTAGACCCAAAGATGGCAGCAGGGATGTCGGGACTGGGATTGGAGGAGGGTGGAGTAACACTGGTGGCAGAGACACTAGCAGCTACTACCTGCCTGGGAGACTCATTTGGAACTGGAGAGTCAGTTGGTGAGTTTTCATCAATAGAAGGCAGAATTGTAGCTGGAGAAACAGGAGGAGTACTATGGGCAGCAGTGGAAAAATGGAGCTCAGGAGAATAATCAAGGTCAGAGGAAAAATCATGCTCAGTGAAAAAATCAAGCTTAGCAGGCCTTGGTCCCTCATATTCTTCTTCCACCTCTTGTAGGTTTGGACAGGAAGAAAAATCATCAGCAGCAGATTTTGGGGAGAGCTGATGAATTCTCTCTTCTGCCTGGAGGCTACCGGGAAATGGTAAATTATCTCCCTCAATAACCTTTTTTGGAGACGATATGCTCTCAGTGTCAGTGACAGTGGCGGCAGGAGAAATTTTCTCAAAATACGCTAATAATTCAAGTTTGGGTTGCTTACTCGGACGTTCGCTGTAAAACTCCCACGTTCATACTGCCCGCAGTTTCCCACCAGTAGTGTTCATGTTCAACAAGCTAGGTGTCCCCAGGTTTATAGAACTGGTTGTAGCAGAAGTGGTGACGGAACTGGCAGTGGCAATAGTCATTGTGCAGGTGGTTCTGGGGGGATCATCATGAAACAGCTGGCGAGAGATGGGTGACGGCCGCTTCGTGGTCTTATAGGAGGAACTGGACCTCTCTACCCTGCTAGTAGAGGTAGAACGACCAGCAGTTCCCTTCTTCTTTCTAGTTTTTGTTTTGGACTGCTGCTGCTGAGTCTGACTAGTACTAATCAAAGTACTCTTCTTTCCCCGCCTGCTGCTGCTAGCTCTGCTTGAAAGCAACTGCACTGTGGTGGTGTTGGTGGTTGCTGGGTCACGGCAGCTGGTACCAGGACGAGGAACAACAGGTTGTTCACTAGGACTCAAATCCATTACGGAAAGGTAGGTAGAGAACGATTATAGTTGTACAACTTTAAAACCTGCCCACACAACAGCTGTGACACTGGCAGTGTGACGAAGATTAATCAAACAAATAACTTGTATTAGGAATAATTTTAATAAAACCAACACATGTGGGTCTCCCTTGCGGTGGCGAAAAGGCACGTTGCCTGCCTATACAACTGTGACACTGGCAGTGTGACGCTGAAGATTATTCAAACAAATAACTTGTATTTTTTATATTTTTAATAAAATCAACACATGTGACTCTCCCTTGCGTGGCTAAAAGGCACCCTGCCTGCCTATACAGCTGTGACACTGGCAGTGTGACGCTGCCTGCCTATACAACTGTGACACTGGCAGTGTGACGCTGAAGATTATTCAAACAAATAACTTGTATTTTTTATATTTTTAATAAAATCAACACATGTGACTCTCCCTTGCGTGGCTAAAAGGCACCCTGCCTGCCTATACAGCTGTGACACTGGCAGTGTGACGCTGAAGATTATTCAAACAAATAACTTGTATTTTTTATATTTTTAATAAAATCAACACATGTGACTCTCCCTTGCGGTGGCTAAAAGGCACCCTGCCTGCCTATACAGCTGTGACACTGGCAGTGTGACGCTGAAGATTATTCAAACAAATAACTTGTATTTTTTATATTTTTAATAAAATCAACACATGTGACTCTCCCTTGCGGTGGCTAAAAGGCACCCTGCCTGCCTATACAACTTTGACAATGGCAGTGTGACGCTGAAGATTATTCAAACAAATCACTTGTATTTTTTATATTTTTACTAAAACCAACACATGTGGGTCTCCCTTGTGGTGGCGAAAAGGCACCCTGCCTGCCTATACAACTGTGACACTGGCAGTGTGACACTGAAGATTATTCAAACAAATAACTTGTATTAGGAATAATTTTAATAAAACCAACACATGTGGGTCTCCCTTGCGGTGGCGAAAAGGCATGCTGCCTGCCTATACAACTGTGACACTGGCAGTTTGACGCTGAAGATTATTCAAACAAATAACTTGTATTAGGAATAATTTTAATAAAACCAACACATAGGCAGGCAGCGTGCGAAAAGGCACGCTGCCTGCCTATACAACTGTGACACTGGCAGTGTGACTGAAGAGTATTCAAACAAATGACTTGTACTTTTTATATTTTTTTTAAGAAACACAGATGACCCCCTTGCAGTGGCGAAAAGGCACCCTGCCTGCCTATAGGACTGTCAGACTGGTTGATGTGACATTGAAAATTATTCGAAGAAATGCCTAATATTTTTTTATATTTTGCACAGGAACAAATATTACTCGCTCTTGCAGTGGCAATAACTGGAACTAATGCTGGCTGCCTACCTATGCCTAGCCTAATGCTACCTGCCTGCCTACACAACAACTGGACACTCTCTAATCTCTTCTTCTCTCTCTGAGCTCCAACAACACAATGAGGAAATGCAGGCTGTCTGTCTGTGTGACTGTGTCATTAGTCCAACCCATCATGAAACGAAGAAGGCTATTGGAATACAGACAAAAGAGGGAAGTAGTGCATGAAACGGAGAATGGAATTGGACTAGAGACATGGAGGGAAAATTATGGAGGGAAAGTAATTGAGCGTGCACAAGAAGTACAAAAAAGTCCTGGTCAAAAGTAGTCAAAACTTTTGGAAATTTGTCGATTGCCGAAAGTTTCGACAAATTTCGGTCCTGGGCTGTTCGGAGTCGGATCATTTTTTCCGAATGACCCTTGAGTTTCGGATTGGCCGAATGTCTCCGAATTACCCCATTTTCGACGAAATCCGAATGTCTCCGAATGAATTTGCACAAGTCTAAAAATAAGGGTACTCCAACCGCCGAGAAATTTATATTTCCAAAGTTATTACAGTTTAAACTTATGTTTTTTTACATTAGCATTGCCCTCTAGTGGTCAAATTCTAATTAGATTTCCTGTTAGATTCAAATGGAGAGGAAAGTCAGAAAAGTCAGAGACATACAGTTCTCCATAGAATGTGATATAAACTGCATGTCACTTCCTGTCAGTTAGAACTAACAGGAAGTAAACACAGTAAATTCACTTCCTGATTATTTAAACTGATACAAATTTTGAATAAAACATCTGATAGCAGTGGGAGTGACCTTGTTTTATTCAACAGGAAATGCTCTATAAAATATGTGTTTTCATAAAAAAAAGTTTACTGCTCCTTTAAGAGAAGATTAGAAACATTTATTTCAAAAGGGAACATACAGAGTTATACTGTTTATCAGTAGGCTGATCAGGAAGGTCTGATAAAGACTAATTTAATTGGTAGCAGGAAAGCTATAAAATTCTCAGTTACTGGGGTATGAGGAGAAGGTTGAACTTGACGGACTTGTGTCTTTATTCAACCTAATTTACTGTGTTACTATGATTTTCCTGTTGCCAAGTACAGTAACATAGTAACATAGTTAGCACAGCAACAAGAGGATGAAAAAAACAAAACATGCATCCATTGTGTTCAGACCATGCAACATCACCTCTGTTGATCCAGAGGAAGAAAAAAAAACAACAACAAAAAAATAAAACAAAACCAAAAAAACCTTGAAGCCATTTCCAGTTAAAGGGATAGTAATACTTTGAAAAAAGCATATTTAATTCTGTAGGTATTAAAAAACTAAACAGATTCCAACCAGTCCTATCTCTGAATCCTCTATGGTTTGAGTGATTTAAGCTTTGAAAGTTCCACTTTCCCTCCCTTTGCACTTACGAAATATGATAGCTTAGTATAAATTCTAGATTCAGAGTTTCCTTACCATTCATTATAATGGCATTAAATACTTAATAAATACTAGTAAATTCAGGTCTGTGACAACTGCAGACCAACAAAGACACACTCAAACAATCCCACCTGTGCACAGGGCAGTCACTGTCTATCCTCTCCAGCCTTAATTGTGGAAGCTTCCATGTTTAGGAACATGTACTGTCGGGAAGCCTACAGCAACCAGTATGTTAATGGGACAGGAGGAGATGTTTACCCTTGCTTGTTGACAGAGCAGTAGGGATACAGATGGTGTTCACTGTAGGCACAGAGAACTTTGTTTCAGGCTGCATGGAGCATTGTCTCGGTGCAGTGTGAATCAAAGTTCTATGTCTTGGCAAAAGGGAAGGTGGAAGGGACAAACATCAAATGGCCTTACCATCTATTGGAAAAAGACCAAGGGTCATTCCAAAGTCCTAGGCCCTGAGACATAGGGAAATAACCTAGCCGATCTATTGGCTAAAGAAGGCCCCCTTAAAGGTAAAGCCTTAGACATTTCGCACCTACTGGGTCCTAGCGAGGTAGATGCTATTACCAGGCAACAAGTCCATAATGAAGTAGACAGTGGATTCAAGACTCAACTAGTGAGGACTGGTTTATAATTCTGAACTTGGGGATCCTGTCATAGGACTTTTCTACATATATATAGAAGATCCCCTAAACCACCCAATCTCTGATGAAGTTTGTGTAGGCAAAGAAGATTGAGGATCTTGATGAGAATCAAGACCCAGCTCCATATACAAGATGGTCTGTTAATCAGAACATCTAAAAATGGAATACAGAAATGGGTTGTACCAACTGTATTTAGGGGTCTAATGCTCCAACATGCTCCTGATGAACCTACTTCAGGTCATCGTGGAGATAGAATTGCGTATGAGATTCTTAGTGATTATGTATATTGGCCTCATATGCTTAAGGATGTACAAACCAATTTTCTCTCTCTTTCAACAGAGCTTTAGATCAGGTAAACATGAATGTATATACAATCACAAATTTAAATATATGCCCACATGGAAGTATATAGATAAGAACAATTCCTATCTTACGGTCTATTTTTATTGGTGTACTTCTTGCGGTGGTACGGACAATTCCGTACAGTTTTTTTTAAAGTGTATCGAAGTCCTAATATTCAAGTTTGTAAATTTTGACCAAGGATGAGGGATAGGTGCTGTTTGTTATAGAGTTCCTTGCTGCTGTCTGGACCGGGGGATAGCTCAGGTAAAATACATGGAATGAGAAAAGTAGAGAAAGAAAGTGCACCAGGGCCTCTAAGTCTAGTATTATAAAAAAAAATAATGTATACAGATATATGTATGATAGTGCCGTGAAACAATAAGGTTACTGGCTTTTTGTCTTGTGCTAAACATGCTAATGAAGCAGAAGCAATAGAGTGGGATATTATGGAGTGATTATCCAAAGGAGATGAACTGTATGAGAGAGGTGAGACAGATGGGCATACTGTGTCTGGGGAGTGTGGCTATGAGAGAATGGGAGGGGGATAGATGGGACCACACACTAGTACATCAATCTGAGATAAGATACTTTATAGACAAGAATTGGTGGCCAAGTGGTAATACCAGTATCTATGATATTGATATGCGCTTACCAGACCAACTCTTTAATCTCAGCCTTGTACGTTCAATTGGGCAAGGGCCAAAGTCATGGCATGGTCGCCCAACTGTTCTAAGACATGCCTAGTGAAAGTGGTGAAGGTGCTAACCACATATCCTGTCTTTTCACTGCCTGAAGAGTACCAAGAGTTCTGAGATGTATTCGATAAGTGCCGGGCTGATGAGCTCCAGCCTCACTACCCATACGATTGCACCATTGAGCTGCAACTGGATGCCATACCTCCTCGAGATCGAAGTAGGTTGCAGATGCGCTGTCCCGGGGGTTCATCCGCAAGTCCTCCTGTCCCACCGGGAGAACTGAGACCCTGTATTGATTACAGGGGGCTCTACCATATCACGGTTAAAAATGCCTACCCAATTCCACTTATTACCAAGCTATTCGATCTCTTGAAAGGGTACAAGGTGTTTACTAATCTCAACCTAAGAGGGATGTATAATTTGGTAAGGATAAAGGAGGGCATGACTGGAAAACAGCCTTTAACACCAGGAGTGGGCATTACGAATACCTCAAAATGCCCTTCGGTCTCTGCAATGCTCCCGCTGTTTTCTGGGAATTCCTTAATGATGTCCTCCAGGACATGCTCCAACAATGCTTTGTGGTATACACAGATGACATTCTGGTCCATTCCGCCTCCATGGAAAGACACCATGCAGATGTAGCCCGAGTTCTGCAAAGATTAAGAGAGAATAACTTATTTTGCAAATTAGAGAACTGTGAGTTCCACCACAAACAGGTCACCTTCTTGAGGTACATAATTTCAGAGGTTGGGTTCGCTATGGACTTTTCTTGAGTGTCCATGACCCGTAGGTCTCCGCTCTCTTCAACATTTCCTCAGGTTCGCTAACTACTACAGGAAATGTATCCGCAATTTTTCCTGTATTGTAAATCTCCTTACCGACACGACCGTAAAAGACGGCAGCTCCACTCTTTGGTCCCTGGAGGCCATCAAATTGTTTGAGTCATTAAAAGCCGCTTTTGCCACTGCACCCATTTTAGCACACCCGAAACCCGAGCTTCCATTTATACTTGAGGTCGATGCATCTGAGACAGGAGTAGGCGCTCTCCTGTCTCAACGTCCTACTTCTGAGAGCCAGTTGCACCCGTGTGGGTATTTCTCCAGAAAGCTAAGTCCTGCGGAGTGCAACTATGAAATTGGTGACCATGAGTTGCTGGCGATAATACTCGCTCTCAAGGAATGGAAGCATATATATAAGTAGTCATTTCACCAGCGAGGTAATGAGCAAACTATGGAAAATATTAGGGGTGAAACGAAAATTACATATTGCTTACCATCATGCCTCAAGTGGTGGGGTGGAGACATATAGTCAATACATTGCTAACATTCTTAAGACGTTTGTTAAGAAATCCATTATGGATTGGGATTTTAAAATAACCCATAATCCTCATGGCTATTCGTGTTACACCTAGTGCAGCCACAAAAATGTCACCATTTGAATTGATGAAAGGTAGAAAGATGATCCCACCCCAACACATGCTGTACCGCACGTCCGATCAAAATCTAATTAATGCCTCCACAACACATCAATATATAGACAATCTATGCAAGCATTTACAACATGCATTTGCATTTGTCCAGAAAAATCTGGAGAAGGCAGCTGTAAGTACAAAGACTTAATATGATCTGAAGACTACCAAAAGTAGTATGAGATAAATTACTATGTTTATCTGTACAATTTTGCTAGAAACCAGGTAAAAGAGAAGAAATTCTTACCCTCATACAGAGGACCATATATCATCACTGATAAGCTCTCTCTAGTTGCCTATAAGGTTTCTATCCCTACTAATGGTAAGACTTTAGAAAAGTGGGTTCATATTAACCAACTGCATGCTTGTCACCTTAAATCTCAGTTACAGGTCATAGAAGGAGAAGCTGAAGAAGAATAAGAACCTCATTCAAGCATTGGACACATAAGTATTTCACTAATGGTGACAAAATGTATTTGATATTGTCATATGTGGTTCTATTTTCTTCCTATATGTTTCTATGAAACATTTTTTTCACTCTTCCTGGTCTGTTGTGTATATGTTCCCCACTAACACTTCTAACACATCTACACCAAGTGAATTGCTATTCAATGAACTCTCTGAAATTGTTTTTATGCTAATTTTATTTTTCCTCCTAAGAAGGTTTTTTTTAGCATAAAGCTGAGGATGTTTTCCTCTGTGCAAAGGAGAAAAGCAGATATGGAGTGTTAAGTTTTAACGCAAACAAAGTGCTACAAGCAAACTAGCAAGGAAGGAACATTGATCCTAGTATTGCCAGTGTTAAAGGGATACAGGTTGAAACTGTAATGCAGGTACGCAAAATTGTTTCAAATGTAAGATCACTCATGAGTCATTTCTTTTAGACCCAAAGAGTTCTCAAAAGATTGAGGTCAGTTGACTAATCTATTTGCTATGGGCATCTAGACCAAGGCCGTGATGTGAATCATCCAACTTCTGTGGCAGGAATTCCAGGCATAACCAAATGTAGTTCCAATACCATCATCAAGAACCTTTTGGGCGAGAGATGCAAGGGTCCATCCTTAAAGAGAAGAACTTGTATACCAGAGGAATTTTGTCAGCATGGATCCAAAGATTGCCATGAAGAAGAAATTTGATATTTCTCGACTCCAGTCTCCAAGGTTTGAGCCAGATATAATATGCGTTCCACTTTATCTCAAGCCAAAACTAAGGAGATCCTTGAGTAGACCAAGCAACTGTTCATATTAGATACTATGGGCTAGTTAAAAAAGCCAGTAGGGCAAAATGGATACTGATCGACAAAAGAAAATGTCTACGTCGGTATTCAATTGTCCTAACGGCTAAAAGTACAACGGACGTTTGGCCACAGAAAAGGTCTTCTGGCCATACGTCTGTTTTGTGACTTAAGCTCCCAAAATGCCATAAATAGCTGCAATATTGGGAACTTCACAATAAAAAAGCTAACTACTGGGCCCTGACATACTGTCAAGCACCGATCGCTAACTTATATGTGTTAAACTTATCTGTCATCCACTGTCCGTCTTCTTTTATCTTCTTTCTGTATTCTCTTCTTTCTGCTCTTCTGTCTTCTGCTGTAAAGAAAAAATAAAAGTATTAATACAAGTTTTGCTCAAATAACTTGTACACTAATACATAGTTTAAACCCTTGAATACCAATGTGTTGCGTACCTCTCTGGAGCTCAAAGGTTTAAGCCATGTATTACTGTCTGGTTCAATATCAACATGCCTCCAGTTATGAAAATGATTCCAACTTGGTAGAAAAAAATATTCCAACAGTTGTGATGGAATTGAAATAGAGACTGCCCATATATAAAGGCAGTCTCTGAGGGCATCAGACCGTGAGGGAAAGGACGAGGGTCTGTCCCACATATCACTGTTTCCACTGCTGCTGCATCAGTGGCCGCACACAGAGGTGGAGTATATTTATTATCAAATGTTGGAATATTTATTTTTACCAAATTGGAAACATTTTCTGAACTGGATGCATGTTGATATTCAACTGGGCAGTAACACATGGTTTAACCCTTTGAGCCCCAGAGAGGTACATAGCGCATTGCTCTGCAATGTGTTGCATACCCCTCTGGCACTCAAGGGGTTAAACTATGTATTAGTTTGTGGGTTATTTATTAATACTTTTATTTTTTTATTTACAGCAGAAGATAGAAGAGAAGAAAGAAGATACAAGAGAGAACAAAAGAGGAGAATATAGAAGAGGGACAGTAGCTGACCAGGATGCTGAGGACTCCACTGGACATCAAGATTAATGGTGTTACTTTTAACAGGATGTTGGTTTGTAAGGGTTAACCCTATCAGTGCAGGTGGGGTAATTATACCCCACTGGCACTCATAGGGTTAATTCTACTAACTCTGGACACATTTTAGGACCATTGGATGTACTTAGGGCCCCATATCAATACATCCACTGGGGACTGGGGATTTTTTTTTTTTTTTTTTTTACTTTCAATAGCTGCGTCGGCTAACTAAAGATCCAATAAGGAACTTTAGTCAGAAAAAACTAGGTCTTAAATTTAAGAGCTAAAGTGAGTTCTTTATCAGATCTTAACAGCAAACGCTGTCTATTGAATTACAATTATGGCGTTTGTTTCACTTGTCTATGGGTTAAAACGCCTCTAACTTTATCGCCTGGCAAGGGTTTTTTTTGCGACCATTTTTTCATAGCACTGTGAATCAAATGGCCTATACTGCTTGAAAAAATGCAGTCGGAGGTTTTTTGGTGTAAAAGGGGCAATTGAATCGAGCCCTATGTCTCTAATCATCAACCAATTCAGTATATTGGTTTCCTAATTGAATATATTGTTTTAGCTATTGATAAAAACAAAATAGACTTCATCTTGAGGGAACAAGTCTATGTCATTATCCAGTTGATGGAATGAAGTGAACTGATATCACTTCAAGTACAACCCCAATCCATAGTATAAGAATATAACGGGTGTCCACTGCCAGTCTTAGCAATAATATTTCAGGGGCTGGATTAAAATTCAGGTGTTAATTTTATCTTTTCTTTTTCACCAGGAATTCCCATAGATTTCAATAGGACAATATTTTATAAAATGAGAGGTAACATATCACGGTGCCCGTGCTTCCTTGTTGTTGTTTTGCTGTCAGTTGTCCTGTGTAATGCTCTCATTGGTTTCCCTGTGTTGAACCCACCCAGTATGGCCTTTATATACTGGGCTCCTGCACCCACACGGTGCCCTTTCGTGGTGTTCTTTTACCAGTGCTAACTGCTGCTCAGAGTTCCCAGTGTACCGACTTGGCCTGCCTGACTACTCTTCAGTTCCTGCTCCTGCGTACCGACCGGGATTGCCTGACTACTCTTCTATATCTGCTCCTGTGTATCGACCCGGCCTGGCTGACGTTCCCACTCCTGTGTACTGACCCGGACCGGCTGACGTTTCTGCTCCTGTGTTTTGACCCGGCCTGGCTGACGTTCCTGTTCCTGTGCACCGACCCGGCTTGATCTACGTTCCTGCTTCCTTGTCCTTGTTGCCTCGGTGACCTTTTTACATCCGGTTACCATTGGCCTGTACTCTGCTACTGCTCCGGCAGGTTGCCAAGTGTTGTCTCAAGTCACTGCTCTGGCAAAGCGCCTCTGGCCTAGTCCTCCACTACTGTCATACCGGTTGCAAGTGTTGCCTCCGTGATTGCTCCTGTAAAGTGCCATTGGCCTGTCCTCCACTACTGCTCCGGCAGGTTGCCAAGTGTTGTCTCAGTTACTGCTCTGGCAGAGCGCCTCTGGCTGAGTCCTCCATTACTGTCATATGGTTGCAAGTGTGGGCCTCCGTGATTGCTCCGGTAAAGTGCCATTGGCTTGTCCGCCGATACTGCTCCGGCAGGTTGCCAAGTGTCGTCTCAGTTACTGCTCCGGCAGAGCGCCTCTGGTCTAGTCCTCCGTTACTGTCATACCGGTTGCAAGTGTTGCCTCCGTGATTGCTCCAGTAAAGTTCCATTTGCTTGACCACCGCTACTGCTTCGGCAGGTTGCCAAGTGTCGTCTCAGTTACTGCTCCGGCAGAGCACCTCCGGCTGAGTTCTCCATTACTGTCATACCGTTTGCAAGTGTGTGCCTCCGTGATTGCTCCGGTAGTGCTCATTCTACCTCAGTTTGGCTGGCAGTTCACATATGTTTGCTGACCTTGGCTTGTTAAAGTATCTATCCAGTACCTTCACACATGGGACTGTTTACCATCATTGATGAACTTTAACTCCTGCAGTGTTGGAATCCTGGGAAACTACTTCTCTTGCCTGACCTGTGTCAGTATATACAGTCATTCATGTTATGCTGGACCTGTGTGGGCATTGAATAAATTACCTATCGTGTGTCTGTACTATACTGTTGTATACTACAGGACCTGGGAGGGTTCTTACTGTATTGTTTTATTCAATAAAACTGTGCTTTTATCCTAAGCACTGTGTCTGTGAGTCAAACAAACCATTACATAACATTTATCTCCTGTATTTGAATCAAGCCCTAAAACTCTGGTGTGGTTAGAAACATTATGCTAAAATGGGGGATGTTGTCAGAAGGTCTGCCCTGTACTGAATAGCAAATGATTAACATATTCTGGAAACCATTTGGACAGCTAAACCTGTGTGTGATAAAAGAGACAATGTGCTCATTGCTTGAGTTGGGGGTTGAAACATACAAGATGACATTTAATGGTGATAAATACATTTTGATGTTTGGATTTATCTGTCTGGTCCAGAAAACCACTGTCCATTACGTTTCGGGGGAGGTATGTGCAGTTTTTAATCTTGTTCTGCCACCTCACGGAACAAAATATTATCGCTACTAGGGTTTTAACTTCAAATAATGTTAACTTTGACTAACCAACCAGAGAGTCTTTAAAATTATAATATGACATCATTTTCTAATGATCTGGCAACCCAGCCTATCAGAGAAGGATGGATTGTTCATTTCTGATAAGAAATTTGGTTATAAATGCAGTGGGCTGGCAACCAAGAGGCTCTTTGTTTGGACTTCCATGAAGTAACCAACTGAACTAGAGCTGAAAGAACCTGAGAGAACCACACCTGAATCTAGGACCGATAATTAGACGTTTTCTTTACAATTAATTCTGTATTGCCCTAAGAATTATTATTATCCCCTATATCTGGGATATAACTCTTATAGTATTTTTTTGGACTTGGACAATCCATAAAGAAATTATTTTAATAAGTATTAATTGGTTTAGTTAGTGTATTCTGGGGAACTAATCAGGATTAACTGCCTAATTTGTCCAGATCAGTGTGAGATAGTTTGATAGCAATTTAGATCAAATAGAGTTATGAAGTAGTTGTAAATCTAAGTATAGAGTCAAATGTATTTGTGTTTCTTAAAAGTTAATTGGGCTTATATCTGACCTCTTGAATTTCATTATTAACCCTTATTTTGCTATCTGGGAAGTTTTTCCATCTGTCTCTATTTTGGTGTGTGTTTCACAAGATTCTATGTTTCATGTGTTATTTTATTGCATAATAGTGGTGTGATTTAGTACTTTATTCTGTTGAGAAAGTTATCGGAGACTATTTTTATAGAACAAAGAAACACCGCCATCTTGGGTGGGGGTAACAGTTTCCTTATATAACCCATAATCTCTGGTTAACCCTTGTAGTGCTATATGTGCAGCAAACAGGATATTGCTATAGTAATTATATAGTATATGTTGCATGCAATGTATTAATATAATATTTGCTTCTTAAACAAATATTATTTGATTTGTTTATGATTGTATTGTAATTATAATCTGGTATTGGCAAAAAAAATATATATAATACTATATTTCATCCAGAAGGTATGTAATATTGAAAAGTATGCAATAATGAAAACAGTAGATACAGAGTTACAATTCTATTTGCCTGATCTGGGACATTGTGTCTTCCAGATAAGTCTTCTAAATCTTGAAATATTTTGTATGTGGTAAAAGGACTTGTTAAGAGATGTATAGCTAAATTAGGACCAAATCACCAAAAAAAAAATATCCCTTCTACCTTGTTTAGCATAGTCTATACACATTTTGGGGCAGGTATTTATATACACTATAGCCAACTGTATTATCATTAATTGTAAGGAACAATTTACCCTTGTTATTCTGCTGTGTTCATATATAGCTATATTATATCTCTGGATACACCTATGTAAGGTTTAATCCTGTATATGCTGGGTCTGTTACTCTGTGATATTGGCTATTAATTTACCATATGTCAATTTCTTAGTCTTATTAAGTCATATTAGAAGATATATCCTTGAGTCATTTTCTGTTCACCTATATTTCTATCACACTGATTACCATTACATATATATTTTTATTTGAATACATTTATATGTATATTTTTGCACAGATATACTTCCAGTGAAGTAGTGTGCCAATACCTAGTTTATGTAAAGATCTCAAATTAATTTAACTACCCATTTTATGTATTTATGTGAGGAATACAATAATAATTGGGTCTCCTGTCAATCCTTTAATTGCGTATATCCTTGACAACACCTCAAAAATTGTTACTCTAAAAGTTAAAGTTCCTATCCTCTGCCACCATAACCTTAACCCCTTAAAGACCCATGACGTACTAGGACTTCCTTTAAGGACCCATGATGATCCTGGCATGCCATGGGTTAAATGATAGCAGCGCACCTCAGTGCTTGCTGCTATCATGCTTTACAGGCCGAAACTGAGTGCTTAAATCCACGTGTCTTATACATTGCTTTGTGACTGCTCTGTGCCTCTCTCTTCCTTACTATTACAGGGAGAGAGGAGCAGAGAGCAGACACACACAGTGAGACATACAGGGCAGAGTTTGTGGTAATAACCCCTTCAGCTCTTATTATGTGGGCTGGACCTGCTAACAGCAGCTGATTTTTTGTTTCATTAAATATGAGCAAGACAAAATTATTATTATTAAAGTAATTAATTAAAAAAACAAATCTAGTGAAGTTTTAATACAATTTATTGTGAATTTTACTGTTGTGGAACAATGTAATACAATTATACACATCATATGTGACAAAATTGGGAAAAATAGGGAGTGCAAGAGGGACATGGGGATTTTAGCTCCTATAAAACAACATATTTTGTAGGTATGAATGACTGGTCATACCTTTCATGCAGTCTCTATAAAAATTTAACCCATTGCACCCAAATGATCACAAGAGAAAAAATAATACTTTTTTTAAGTTTTCTTTAATTTTAATAAAATAAATTATGGGTTATCCATATAAGTTTGTTTTTTCAAAAGAAAGACCTGCTTGTGCATAAAAAACAGTATATAATATTTTGTGGCTGGAGTAAAAAACACTGTTGAACAAAGAGATGGTCATAAAGTTCAAAACTGATCCGATGCTTAACCCTTTAAGTGCCAGAGGAGTACGGAACGCATTGCAAAGCAATGCATTCCGTACCCCTCTGGCACTCAAAGAGTTACGTGCAAACAACCCCAGATTTTCCCTATCCTTAAGGGGTTAAACAAAAATAAGATGCACAGGACCATCTCTCAGCACACACTGAATATGCATGGTGTTTGCAATATAATTTTAGAACCTCCCCTATGGGCTCCAGTGTGAAAGTAAAATGTAACTGATTGAACTTAAAAGCTTAGTGAGTAACAGTTTAGATTACGTAGCCATCTCTGGCTAAAAACTAAAATTCACTAGGGCATCAAAATGACTGAGATAATAATTGGCCTTTGTGCACAAAGACTGTTATGCCAAAAACCTACAATGTCTTGATTCTTGACACTCTAGAAATTGAGACCACTACAGTTGAAGGAGAACTGAGCCTCACTGCTGAAGCCATTTTCTCATACTCTAAGGATATTGCACATCATTGTAAAAAGCTGCAGTATTTTGTCTTTAATATCAAAACCCATAGAAATATCTATCAGTAGCTCATTATCCAAGAGAACACATAACAGCTAGTTATTCATATAATGGATTTTGGAGATATTGTAGTTTAACTTGTCAATTGTTATATACTTCTCCAATGACCTGGAGACAGCTTCAATATTCATGGGATTAAACTGCTGTGGCTGTAAATTTTGTTTTATGTGTGGATGTTATTTTCACAGTCAGTATGAACAAAATTGATACAATAGGGTTAAACATTTTAGTGTCAGTTGGGTACACAATGAACTGCACACTCTCTATTAAGCAAAGATAGTTTAACCTCTTGAATGCTGGAATTGTCTGTAATGCATTTTGCTACTACTTCAGCACTAAATGTGTTAATAAACTGAAATAGAGAAACAAATGTTACTATCTTAAATTGCATGCCTCTCTGTATACTAAATAAACAAGTATCTATAATTCCTATAATTCCTAATGATCACAATGCACTGTGCTGAGTAACTATACACTGATAATGATCACACTGCATGTTATTATTATGCTGAGTAACTATACACTGATACTGAATATGCTGCACTGGATTCTGATTTTGATTTTGAGTATCTGTACACTGATTATACATACTCTGCACTGTATAACATGGTGTATGTCTAAACTGATTAAAATAAAAAGCGTTTTTATACTTTGCGAATATGTAACTGTAAATGTGTAGGGAGTTGTTATTCTCCATGCATCATCTAAATACGCTGACCTGTGGGGCAAAGTTATCCCACCCAGTCAATCAGCCTGATACTATGAATAGCTTGTAGAAGATGAACATTGATACTTTTCAACACTCAGGTAGACTTGCAAACAGACTAGATACTTTGCCTACCACTCTAAGGGCTCGATTCAAATGTTGGAGTTAAAACTAGCGTGAAGAAAAAAACTGGCTTCGCGAGTTAAACCAAACTGGGTAACATGAGATTCAAATGTTCCATACCCAAAAGAGTTAACGCGCGACGGCCTACAAAACACACGAAGACTACAAAACTGGAGTCGCCAAATATTTGACCTCATCATCGACGCCAAACACGCGAGAAACGCGAGAAACGTCTCCAAAAGCAAAAAACAAGCGAAACGTCCAACGTTACCAAGCGCTCCAGCCAATCACAGCCCCCCAAAGTATCAAGTTCAGTCGAAAAAACTATAAATAGACCCAAAATCACCTACGCACCTTTGTCTGTTATCGAGTTCACAGAGCTAGATCTCAGGACCCAAGGAGTGGAGGTTAGTTTTACAGAGTGAGAGGTAGAGAGGAGCACAGCACACAGATAGGAGTTGGAGAGCATTGTGACACCATAATAATACACATAAAACACTTTTGCACATATCCATCACACACATCCAAACACAAACACACATACACACACATAGGTCATTTTTATTTTGATAACACATCACACCTTTATTTTTTTTTTGACAGTGTGAGTCTGTGAGTGCAAGTGAGTGACAGAGAGTGAGTGAGTGTGTGAGGGCCTGAGTGAGTGCCTGGGTGTGAGTGTGTGAGAGCAATGGAGAGGAGAGGAGAGGAGAGAGGGGTGGGGAGTGTAGGAGGAGAGGAGGAGGAGATGCAGGGGGGCATCCCTGGTCAGGGTAGGGGAGGGAGAAGGAGATCACTGGGGCGGAGGGGCAGCCACCTGAGGGCAGGCACATCCAGTGCAGGGGCAGAGACAGTGGGACGAGGGGTAGACCCCCTGCACCACACACAGCCAGGGCCAGTGCAGGCAGGGCTGGAGAGCCACAGCCAAGGCTCTCAACAAACTGTTGGTGGTGAGGAGGAGGAAAGGGCGAGAGAGCCCAGGTTCTCTGAGGAGGAGAACCTTGTCCTCTGTGAGGCTGTAGTTGCAAGGGAGAGGGTCCTGTTCTCCAAAGGGCCCCTTGCTGGTTTGAGCTCCAGGAGGAAGGCAGCCTGGAAGGAGGTCGTGGCTGCGGTCAACGCTGTATCCAGCCGCAGCCGGTCAGTGGAGTCCGTGAAAAAAAGGTGGACAGACTGCAAGGCCAAGGTAAGATAGTAACATAGTAACACAGTAATTCATGTTGACAATAGACTTGTGTACATCCAGTTCAACCCTTTTCCCATTTCTGTCTCCCATTGTGAAGGTGAAGAGGAAGATGGGTGAGCAGGCCTTGCATGCTGCTGGTACAGGAGGTGGTCCGCCCCTGCGTGTGGAATATACCCAGTGGGAGGAGGCTGTACACAGGACAATCTCCGCCATCACGGTCCATGGTGTTCCTGGATGGACGACACTGGGGATGAAAGGAGCCTCCAGTCCACTGGTACGTGCATCAAGGCCCACACACATCACACATAACTGACACCTAACAGACAGAAACAAACACAGTGACACCTGAACACATGGACAGCATTCCACACCACAATCCAGCCACACAGCTTGGAGGGATGTCAAACAAGGACAGAATACCTGACGAACCCAGCCAGAATGGTAATGCTAAAGTCCCTATTGAACCCTCTTCATGCTGTCTACAACAACATCATACACAGCACAAATCCAATGCACACTGTCATGTGTCAGTCACAGATCTAAATGTTCTGTGTATCACAATGTCATACAAAGAGTGACAAAGAGGTCAGCACACAACCCCTTGAGTGCCACAGGGATAAGCAATGCATTGTTCAACAAAACACTGTCTATTCCCCTGGCACCCAAAGGGTTATCAGAGAATAGCAAGGAGGGGAATTGGTGTGTTTCATATTGTATTGTTACTGCATGTCAGAGCTAGGTGTTGAACATGTAGGTAGTTAGTACAAGTGGAAGTTTCAGCATTCTGCATCATATGTAGACTGCAGGGTGTTGCTGGCCAGGGGACATTCCCCACCATCACCACTCTGCAGGACATATGTGATTCACAAGGCTAAATCCTGATGGGGGGGGGCATTAACTAGGGTGTCAGAAAGAGGTGGCAATGTTTACATGACGACAACAACAGTGTCATCACACCTGCAATCCCTGTGTTATCCTTGGGAGCCAATGCACTGAGATCTAAACAACATGTGATACACCAGTGCTTAGGCTCAACATCATGACATAGGAAAACAAAGAGGTAACCCCTAACAGTACAGCATAACCATGCACATGTTTGCTGTGTGTTATGATCATGTCTGTCCTGGGTTGTGTGTGTGTGTCCTCCAGCTGATTAGGTTGTTGGGTACCACAGATCATGTTGCTTGGTGTGCTTGGTCTGTTCCTGTTGCTGACACCATCGGTTGGACTCTGTGGTCATCGTTCACCACTGGTGCATTGTTGTGTTAAGAGGTCACAGTGTTTCTGTTGTTGAAGCTAAGTGTATGACATGCAATAGGTTTGTGTCACTCAAGGTGTCATGTTTTATTTTTGGTCACCACATGTATTATGATGAATGGGGATAGCATATATGCCTTGCCATCCCCACTGCTCAGGATACACATGATGACCAAATCTACAACACTGTAGGTTAGAACAATCAATGTATGGGATCACATCAAGCTAAGCAATGTGTGTCAGGATGGTAACCAATGCATTGCCAAGCTATGCAATGGATACTATCCTGCCACTCAACGGTTCACATGTCATTGTAACAGTAGTGCAGCACTCCTGTCACGGCTCAAATCACTAATTCCATCATGTCATTTGCCCCCACAGCTTACCAAACATCCCGAGCAGAGGAGTCCGGGGAAACCTCCTGTGAGGAGGCCACCACCTCAGGAGTGCTGCCACCACCACCACAGCAGCAACCACAGCAGCAGCGGCCCCAGCAAGGCCCCCAGCAGCAGCAGCAGCGGCCCCAGCAAGGCCCCCAGCAGCAGCAGCAGCGGCCCCAGCAAGGCCCCCAGCAGCAGTGGCCCCAGCAGCAGTGGCCCCAGCAGCAGCAGCAGTGGCCCCAGCAGCAGTGGCCCCAGCAGCAGCAGCAGTGGCCCCAGCAGCAGTGGCCCCAGCAGCAGTGGCCCCAGCAGCAGCAGCAGTGGCCCCAGCAAGGCCCCCAGCAGTGGCCCCAGCAAGATCCTGGCGTCCACGTGTCTCCACCACTGCAGCCTATGGCGAGGCACAGAATGCCACAGGCTGTCCAGATGCCAGGACATGCAGAGTCCAGCATGTGGGCTAGGCCTCAGCCCCCCCTAAGGAGATCCGGAAGCCAGGAGGCATCCCTGATGTGGCCCCTGGACTACCAACATATTGGCCTGATCGGGGAGCCACAGCAGCCACAGGGGCGCACAGTTTTCACCCCACCACCACCACCAACGCCATCCCCCCCAACCACACCAACAGATGTGCCCCATCCTGAGGCTGCAGTAACAGAGGGTAGTGAGGGGTCCGGGGATCGGTTCTCCACATCCCCCCACAGCCTCCATGTTGCAGTCTCTCCTGAGGCACCCCATGGTCGTCCGCTCACACCACCACCTCTGCCAGCCTCCATGCCCACCACGCCTGTGTCACCTGCGCCCACAGCAGCCCTCGATGCGGCATGTGTGGCTGTCCAGGGTGAGCAGGTGACAGTGTTACGGAGGTGTGCCCGATCCCTGCGTAGGATTGAGGTGGATATAGGGAGGATCATGGGGTGCCTCCGGGCCATGGAGGCACAACAGGTTGTCGCCAACACCCAGCAGGCGCAATTTAACACCGGCATGATGGAGGTGCTGGGACACATGCTGGTGGAGATGCGTGAAACAAACAGGCGGGAAAACCAGCGCCACAACATGGGCCAGCCATCACAACAGGGGTCCAGTAATGCATCTCCAGCCAGCAGTGATCCACCACCACCACCACCACCACCACCATCCACCAGACACCCACGGGTAACCCGCCGCAGTCAGAGGCAATCCACCTCTGCAGCCCCCCCCCCTTACCCTCCCAAGAAAAAGAAGTAGGGCCAACCTTCTTCAGGCCCGTTTAATAAATGTTTGCACTTTTTCACTACATCTGTGTCCATGCATGTTTCTCATCCAATATGTGGTTTGTTTGGCCGAGTTGTCTCCAATGCATTGCAAAGCTATGCAGTGAACACAACTCATTCACATCTAACATGGGTGTCAGGGAATGAGTTGTCTCCAATGCATTGCAAAGCTATGCAGTGAACACAACTCATTCACATCTAACATGGGTGTCAGGGAATGAGTTGTCTCCAATGCATTGCAAAGCTATGCAGTGAACACAACTCATTCACGATGAATGGAGTCACAAGCTTTTACAGCAGGGGTGAACACACACATCACATACACACGTTTGTCCAAGTTCAAATCACAGACATTTGGAAGTCAAACAACATCAGGATGTTGTTCCATGATGTGACTTGAACTTGAACAACATGAACACATTACATACATCAACAACATGATCGCAATTAAGGGGATAGTAATGCTTGGAATGTGTCATGATATATGTAGTTGGGTTCACCACCCTGATTGGAACAAGGGAACTCCCACTGCTGAAAGGTGTCTCTTTCCAAGGTTATCCGAGCTCAGAGCTTGAAGTCATGGGTCAAATATTACATTGTCCTGAAGGTGTTAAATGGCGCTGTTGCAACTTCATTCTATGGGGATTCATGGTGCAGGGACCGGAGCTGTCCATAAGATGTTGTATCAACAGCGCCACATGACACATTCATGCCACTGTGATATTGGATCTATGGATGTAAACTTTGAGCTGTAACCACTTTGGAATAAAACACCTGTCAGCAAGGAAGCTCACTTGTTTTACTCAGGGTGATAAACCCAACTACATGGATTTCCAAACATTACAAGTATCACTATCATCTATCTCTTTGAAACCCTGATGGGAAAGGTAATCAGTGACACAAGATATATAGTCATATCACATGTTTTATTGACATCAACACAAACAGATTATCCTCATGGACGTCGAGTCAACATGTCACCGGAACAAACTGCTGGACCATGAGGAGTCATGCCATAGATGCCTGCAGAGAGTGAAAACGAGATTTGTAGATGCACTATCAACACAACAGTCATGCTATTGCTTTACCACCATCATGCCCTTGAGGTACACAACACATTGATCAACAATGCTTTGGAGACCTTACTGGCACTCCACGGTGACAGCTTTGTTATGTGACAGAGTGAACAATCTATTTGTTGTCAACGTGTTGTGTAGCCATCATGACCTTATTTTGTTTGGATAAAGGTGTTGGCTAGCAGACATATGTATATGTGTGTGGACACACACATCATATCGTAAACCAAGCCCCCTGGAGCAGGTGAACTATTTCATGGATCTCGATCTACATACTGATAAGGTGTGTGTGCTCAGGGTCCGTGTCACATACATACATATGTCTGCTTGCCATCCCCTTGATGAACACCTCATATGGTCATAACACATGGACAACACACATTGTCAAACAATGGAGTGGAATATTCCTTGTGCTATGTACACACACACAAACAAGTCAGCATGGCAGGCCTTGCAACCTGACTAACGGATCATTACTGCCATACCTTAGACAACACCACACACAACCACCATCCCCATTCAGCTACATTGGGCATTGCTCACATTCTAGCTAAGTCTGATCCATTATCCCCTGAACCATTCGAGTGACAGAGGGGTACACAACTGAGTGCCTTGTAATGTTTTGTGTGCACCTATGGCCCTCAGGGGGTTAAAACATGGTATTGCTATGTGGCATCCATTACATGTCATTGCATTGGGTATTCCTCTGTGACTCACAGGGTTCCACATGTGTCATGGCTTTGCTCAACTTGGTAGATGTAGTTTCACATCAGTACAACTCAGTATGTGATAGACATGGACCATATGGTTTACCTTTGATGCGAGGATGAAGGATGATGTCCTTGACATGGTAGGACTATGCTGTTGGGTCATCCTGTGGAGTGGAACAGATAATCATTGTTGGTTTACATGTTTGCATGCATTCCACAAGCACATCCACAATCACACATGCATGGTACTGACAGGTGAAGTAGTCCCTGATTAGCCTGTTTCGCATCTGTGTCCCTGTCAACAGATCCTCCCCTCCATCAGTGGGAAAAGGGACCTCCACAGGCTGGTGTGGCTGCACATCCTCCACGAGACGTGTGTCCACAGCTATGTTATGCAACAAGGCACATGCCTGGACGATGTCACATACCTTAGCAGGTGTATACTGCAGAGCGCCCCCAGACTGATCCAGGCAACGGAACCTGGATTTGAGCTGGCCAAATGTGCGCTCAATGACATTCCTGGTCCGGACATGTGCCTCATTGTAGCGCTCCTCAGCAGGTGTCTGTGGATTTGCGATTGGTGTGAGCAGCCAACACTTGCACCCATAGCCAGCATCACCTGTAGATGAGTAGTAACATGGTGTCATGTTACATGGATGATGTATTCATGGGGTGGGGAGTCACAAAGCAGTGATGTAGAGGTGAAGTGATGGAGATGACTTCTCTGGTCCATCACTTCTCCAAATTCCATGTTATTCTATGGAGCCTATGCACAGAGATGTCCACAGTTGAAGGGACGTGGGCACATGACCAACATGTCATTACATGGAAGGTGCAGACGTGATGACATGGTAGAGTCATCTGATCTTCATCACCTCTTCATCAACACTTGGTGTTTCCCCCCCCCCCTTTGTGTCATGCACATACTGAAATGGGTATGTACATGCGTCATGTGCAGTCACCTGTGGATGTGGGGGTGTGTGTTCTCTGTTGACTCACCCAACAGCCATCCTCCTGTATGTGTACCGTTCTCAAAATCCCTGTGTACAGAGGAGTTGGTGAGGATGTGTGAGTCGTGACAACTCCCAGGGAATTTTGCACACACATTGGTAATCCTCATCCCAGCATCACACACCATCTGTACATTGATTGAGTGGTAACTCTTCCTGTTGACATAGAGATGTGGATGATGTGCAGGGGCTCTTAATCGGATGTGTGTGCAATCAATGGCCCCCATGACCCTGGGCATTCCTCCCCTGGCGTAGAAGGCCTGCTTCACCCGTGCCCACTCCATGTTTGTTGTAGGGAAGTGGACGTAGGCACTTGCCTTCCTCTTCAGTGCTGTCAACACCTGTGTCAGTGCCCTGGAGCAGGTGGACTGGGACATTCCAGACACATATCCCTCTGTGGATTGGAATGATCCACTTGCCATGAAGTGGATGGAACACATAAGCTTCTGCAGTCCTGTCAGGGCACGGTTTGCAGAGTAAACAGGGTCTATGTCACCTTTGATCACCTGATACAGGTTTAGCAGGCTCTCGGATGTCAGCCTGTATCTGTCCCTGACTTCTTCCTCAGTCATTCCCAGCAGCGTTACCCTGGTGTGATATATCCGGGGCCTGGCCGTTTGTCTGCCAGCCCTCTGCTGCTCCACAGGTCCCTGTGGCAGCTGGGGGGCATCCTGTCGTTGCAGCTGAGGTGCTGCTGGTAGGTGCTGTCCTCCAGGTGGGGATGGCTCTTCAGCTGGAGCATGAACAGCTGCAGGAGGTGACGGCTGTTGCACAGGGGTGCTTGGAGGGGGATGGGGAGCCCTAGCCCTCTCACGCCTACGCCTCCGCTGTCACCTCAGGTAAAGGTATGTGTACATACTGTTGTTCTGTTCTCTTCTGTTGTGTTTTTTTGTTTTTTTTTCTCTCTCCATCTGAGAAGGGTGGGCTGTAACTTTTAAACAGCAGTAGGGTGTTGTCAATGAGCAGTCATGTGGTCATAATGGACTAATGATAAGGTGTGTGTGTTATCCAGGTAATTGTTTTCTGGTGTGTCTGTGGTTAGTGGTGTGATTATTTGTAATTGGTATGTAGCTGTCAGGTGTGTGTTTTGTCTCCATGTACTGCTAAGGTTACATTGGTGAGTTGATTTGATGTTGGAGTGACAGGTGTGCATGTGGTGTTGTGTGTTAACCCCTGTTGGTCCAAGGTGTTTTGGGATGTCTTATGTTGTGCTGCTTTGTGTTCCCCTTGTCCCTGTGGAGTTGCTCGATTGTTATTGTTTGTCTGTGACTTGTTTGTATGGTGTAGGCCAGTGGTTCACAAGCAGGGTGTCATGTGATGTTGGTGTGCCATGTGTACCAGCTCAGGGTGCGTCACTTTTCCCATGTTGTTATGTTCTGCATTGGTGTTTGATGATATTGATTTTACACATTTTTGGGTAGATGTGCATATGTGACATTTGAGGCACCATTTCTCCACATTGTCATTGACACAGTTGGACCTGATGTTGGGCATATGTTATTTTAATTTGGGTATTCCCTTGTGCCCTCAGGGGATGCCCTGGAATATCCAGATTGCATGTTAGGTGTGTTTTGGGTGGAGGGGTTGTGTAGCACTGTTGTGGGCCTTGTTGTTGTATTTGCTAGGCATTGCAGGGGTTAATATTGACTTCTGTATGCTTGGCTTCTGTCCTTGAATGACCTGCTTCTCTCTTTTATTTTCAGCGAAGGTGATTTTCTAGTCTGAGTTGTGTGTTTTTCTCCAAAAAAAATAGGCGTTAGATTTCTGGAGAGAAATGTTGCAATTTAACGCGCGTTAGCCCTAACTCCAACATTTGAATCGCTTTTGGGGTCGCTTGTACATTATCCTCTATGGGTGAGATCTTGCTGTTTTGGCGACGGGCAACGTGTGTTTCAGAACTGGCGTCACTTGTTTCTAGTGGAACATTTGCATTGCTCAATTGACGTTAAAACCAGCGTCGCCAGTTTTTTCTGGCGACGCCAACATTGGAATCGAGCCCTAAGTGTGATATTGGGCAAAGACAATATGAGGTAAAGCAAGAGTTTGTGCCTTGTGATGACCACTTAAGATGTGCAGCAGCATGTACCTAATCTTAATGCTCCCACCAGCTTTATAGAGTTTACATTTTAACTGGGATTAACCCTTCTATGACTCTCCTCCTACCCAACATTTTTTTGCCGTGACCTACACAGACTCCTTGAAATGTGAAAACATTTAAAGAATTTCCATTTAACAGTAATTTTTTGTCTTCTGATTTCTGTGGACTCAGCAGGGGGTTCCCTAAAAGTATTTGCCTCCTGCAGTGTCTGACTCATAAAATCCTAACAGAAAGTTGGAATAAACATTACCAGTAAGGTAAACAAGATACAATATGTAAGGCCTGGTAAACTAGAGGTATTTAACCTACAATCTCCCATTTTCTTTTATTTTTCATTCTAAATTTTTCCATCTGATGATTTTTTTACCTCATTTGTTTTCACACTAATATTTAATCATATTCTACTATGTTATACTTAATTAGGGGAATAGCTCAAATTAAGTGGGGCTTAATCGGAAATGGCTTCAATATGTTTTTTTTTTACCTTCCTCTGGATCAACAAAGGTGAAATAGAAAAGGTTGTACTTGAAGGATGTGCCTTTTTTTTTATCAGCAATGATACCTAAATCTAAATACATATGCACAAGCCATCCATGGACGATATCCAAAAAAACATTTTGTCAAGCACTGTAAGCGATTTAAAGACCAGTACTATGAAAAAAATGCAGGCAAAAAAAAAAACACTGCCGGACGCTAAATTTAGATGAGTTTTGGCCCATTGAAAATAAAAAACACTACAAGTTGCCATTTAATGGACTGCGTTAGCCCTAAATATCCGAAAAAGGACTCACTTTAGCGCATAAAATTTAAGACCCAGTTTTTTTTATCTTCTCTTCTTTCTTGTATCTTCTTTCTTCTTGCTGTAAAAAAACCCTAAGAATATTAATATAAGTTTGTAGAAATATTGCAGAGAATAATACATCAATTAACACCCTGAGTGCCAGAGTGGTACGCAATGCATTGCAAAGCAATGCGTTGCGGACCTCTTTGGGGCTCAAAGGGTTAAGCAATATATTAGTGCCTGGTTATATAGAAATATGCAGCCATTATTTTAGGGTGAAATAAACCATTATAGTAGTCAAAGTCACACCATTATAATATGTCCCAAAATGTAATAATTATAAACTTAGCTTAATAATCTGTCTCAGCCACTGTGTGCGGCTGTAGAGGCAGCAGTAGCAGAGACAGTACTGCGTGCCATAGGCCCCCTGTCCTGTCCCTCACAGGCTGTGACATTACACACTGAGGGAATTTGTATAAAGGCAGTCTCTGTTCAAATTCCCTCAGTTTGGAATGGGTTTCAGCCCTTAA
This sequence comes from Rhinophrynus dorsalis, assembly GCA_037306005.1. Taxonomy (NCBI): domain Eukaryota; kingdom Metazoa; phylum Chordata; class Amphibia; order Anura; family Rhinophrynidae; genus Rhinophrynus; species Rhinophrynus dorsalis. The sequence goes on from CM074719.1 coordinate 272,429,835, forward strand.
AGGGATAGTAATACTTAGTAAATACTGAGTAAAACAAGGGTACCCCCACTGCTGAGAGATATTTTATTAAAAAATTATAAAAGCTCACACTTGAATTTTTTAGGTGGAATATACAGTGGTGCTGTTGGTACACCATCCTATGGAGATTTATGGTCTACAGACCAGAGCAGTCCATATGGTAGTGTAGCAATAGCACCACTGTAAATTTTCAGGCCACTGTGATATTGCACCTAAAAAATTCAAGTTTGAGCTGTTATAATTTTTTAATAAAATATCTCTCAGCAGTGGGAGTACCCTTGTTTTACTCAGGGGTATAAACCCTACAACATATATATATTTACATTTTAAGTATTACTATCCCTTTAGAGCTAAGTTTATAATTATTCAATTTTGGGACATATTAAAGTGGAGCAACTTTGACTACTATAATGGCTTATTTCGACCTAAAATAATGGCAGCATATTTCTATGAAACCAGGCACTAATGCATTGCTTAACCCTTTGAGCCCCAGAGAGGTCCGCAATGCATGACACTCAAGGGATTAAATGATGCAAACCTATATTAATATTCTTATGTTTTTTACAGCAAGAAGAAAGAAGGATGAAGAGAAGAAAGAAGATACAAGAAAGAAGAGAAGAGACTACAGAATGAAAACAGAACGAGACAGACAATGGATAACAGGTAAGTTTAACACATATAAGTTAATGATCGGTGCTTGGCAGTATGTCATGCACTGATAGTTAGCTTTTTTACTGTGAAGTTCACAATATTACTGCTACTTAGCAGCTATTTGGGAACATTAACGCACATTTCTGTGGCCCAGTGTCCGTTGTGCTTTTAGTTGGTAGGGCCTTTAAATACCGACTTAGACATTTGATTATGTAGGTCGGTACTCACTTTGGCCCTACCTCATGTTTTTGTGCACTGCTTTAAATCTAGCCCTTAATCTGTGGTAGGCAACATGAGGCCCTCCAACTGCTGCCAGACTACAGGTCCCATCAGGAAGTTGTTGTCTGGCAGCAACTGGAGGGACTTACATTGCTCACACTTGCTCTAAATGAAGATATAATATATTAAAGACTGAGAGGAATGTTGTCAGAACCATTTATACCTTGTGGTATACAATGTCCTATGAATAATACCTTCCAATCTCTTTTTTTTTTTTGTATCTAGCATTGTCTGCATTTCCAACACTTCAAGAAGTAACTGTCTTTCCAGAAGTCATATCACACAGCTATGTAGAATGCTAGCAAAATGAGCAAATTCATTGACCTTTAAAATGGTAGACAGTTCTACCACACACCAGCCCCAAGTACAAAGCAGTAGGAGAGGCTCGGAACATTGCTTTCCTCTAACACAAGGCTGTCTAAGTTCAGTTCTCAAGGGTCACCAACAGGCCAGGATGTAAGGATTTCCATGATTAAGCACAGGTGAGTCAGTCAAAATGAATGAGCCACTGATTAACTCATGTACTTAATCAGAGAAATCCTTACAGCCTGGCGTGTTGGTGGCCCTCAAGGACTGAACTTGGACAGCTCTGTTCTAGCAGAATAGTTTTAAAGTAACACTTAAACCCCTATACAAGGTAGTCTAGTGTTAAAATACATACTGGGCCTGTTGTATAAAGGCAAAGAGAAGGTAAATCAACTGCTCAATCAATGAATACAAAACTTAAATGATTTCAATGGGGCTTGTAAATCCTTTAATTCTAGAAAAGGTCTCCAAAGCATTTCTTTTCTATATGTTGGAAGTCTTTTTTGCATTAAAGGGATTGAAAGCCCCATTTAAATCAATAAAAATGTTTACCTCAGAATGACTTTACTTTGTCTTTATGTATGAGGCCCAGAATGTGTTTTTCTACTATGCAGGCAGTAGTGTTTTATATTTGTAACTAGTTTAAAAACCGTGTACACAGTGCCATCCAGCATCCTTGGCTGGTGCCGGGAGCCTCTCTTCTTACTGCCCGCACTGCAGTCATGAGCAGTACAGACTGCCTGAACGCCCCGCGGTTGATATGGATCGGGGCTCTCCGAATTTGGACCAGAGTCCTCTCAGTGCACCTTCCTGGGACTGCTCTGTACTGCTCATGACTGCAGAGAGGGCAGTCTCTACTGAGCATGACGGCTTCTGACAAACATCCTAGCGAATTATTATATAGGATTATTTAGTGGCATCTCTACCTCCCTAAACGTACTACCTTTGATATAAATGATGCTATCCTGCAGTGATGTCAGGCACTGCTGTCCTACAAAGCAACAGTGCATGGCTTAAAATGATTAATATAATTTGAGTGCAGGGTGAAGAAGGGGCAGCCTGCCTCAATCATGTACTACATTGGAAACATCATCAGTGCCATTATTATTATTGCACTTCAAGTTTTCAATATCACTAGATGCTCTGCAGTGCACTGGAGTACTGGTCTGGCTATTCATTCCTGTATTTTATCTAACTTAATTTCCATTCCCTATTTCAGTTCACATTTCACCCAATCTTGTAGTGAATACATACAGGCTTGGCAGTGCCCAGGGATTTAGTTAGTGGCACCGACACTGCTGTGATATGTATGTGAATACCTCCGTTAAAGTTTGAAATATGTTTTTAATTGTTTTTTTTTTCATGCTCTTTTATTTTTCACCATTTTTTTATTTTTAATTATTTTTAATCACTCTATGGACCAGATTTAAAGGCAGATGATACAAACAAAAAAAAAACAAGTGACAACATTTTTTCAAGCACTGTAAGCAATTTAAAGACCAGTGCTATGATAAAATACAGGCAGCCCCACCGACCGCTAAATGTAGATGTGTTTTGGCCCATTGAAAATTAAAAAAAGCTCTAAAAGTTGCCATTTAATGAACTGTGTTAGCCCTAAAGATCCAATAAGGGACTCACTTTAGTGCATAACATTTAAGACCCAGTTTATTTTGTTACTAAAGTCCCTTACTGGATCTTTAGTCAGCTGACGCAGCTATGAAAAGAAAAAAAAACAACAACCTAAGTCTCCAGTGGATGTATTGAAATCAGTACATCCAAAAGTACCTACAAAGTGTCCAATGTTACTAGAATTAACCCTATGAATGCCAATGGGGTATAATTACCCCGCCAGCATTGATAGGGTTCCCCCAACTAAGTTATAAAGCAACAACCCATTACAAGTAACCTTACCATTGGTCCTGATGTCCAGCAGAGTCCTTAGCATGCTGGTCATCTTCTTTCTTTTTTTCTTCTATTCTTTCGTGTATCTTCTTTCTTCACTTCATCCTTCTTTCTTCTAGCTGTTAAAAAAGAAAATATGAACATGTTTGCAGAAATATAGCAGACAATAATACATAATTTAACCCCTTGAAAGCCAGAGAGGTACACAACGCATTGAGAAGCAATGCATTGCAGACCTCTCTGGGGCTCAAAGGGTTAAACAATGTATTATTGTCAGCTTCCATAAAATATGCCCTCATTATTTTAGTTCCAACCAAGTCAATAAGCCTGGTGAAAGTGAAACCATTATAGTAGGTAAAGTTGTGCAGTATAATACGTTCGAAAATGAATTAATAAATTACTTAGCTTATTAAACTGCCTCTGCCGCTGTGTGTGGCCGCAGAGGCAGCGGTGGTAGCGAAGACAGTACTGTGTGCCACAGGACCTCCGACCAGTCACTCATGGGCTGATGCCCATTCCACACTGAGGGAATTTGAACAGAGACTGCCTTTATATATGAGCAGTCTCTGTTCAAATTCCCTCACGTGCTTACGCATCCCAGCCAATCAGTTTAATGCACAGCTGCTTGAATCTGATTATTGATAATTTCTTCAAACTTATATTAATATTTTCTTTTTTTACAGCTAGAGGAAAGAAAGATGAAAATAAGATAGAAGATACAAGAAAGAAGAGAAGAGAATACAGAATGAAGACAGAAGGAGACAGACAGTGGATGACAGGTAAGTGTAACATATAAGTTAAAGATCGGTGCTTGGCAGTATGTCAGGCACCGATCGTTAGCTATTTTACTGTTAAGTTCCCAATACTGCTGCTATTTAGCAGCATTTTGGGAAATGAACGCACAAATGGACGTTTGGCCACAAGACCATTTCTGTGGCCCAATATCCGTTGTCTTTTAAGCTGGTATGACCTTTAAATACCAACCTGGTATTTTTGGTTGGTACTCACTTTGGCCCTAGTGCATATTTTTTATCAAAACCTTTAAAGCTGGCCCTATGCACTTAATTAGTTTAATTATTTTCCCTCCCCCACACTTGTGACACCATCTAGGTACCTTTTTTGCACCTGGTTTGCTATAAAAAGGCTTTTATTTGTTTATTCTGCAATAATACCACCACAAGAAACAGACAAAGACAGGGTGGAACCCGTTGCTGAAGTTAAACAGGCAGAGGAAGTTAGAGAGGCATCCCACCACCTGTGCCTCTATGGCAACATTCCCAGGCACAGGGAGTCAGATCACAGCAACAGGTGTGGAGTGCTTTTGCATCCAAAGGAGGCAGCTAAGGGAGTCCAGCCTAACAAACTGTTATCCAAAGAGGTCGCAGGGGGATGTTCAAAGAAACACTGCCACCCTCCATGCATTGGAAGCCCAGCAGACAACACTGACAAGCGAGATCCGGCAGTTCAGGACAGGGATTATGGACATGTTGGGCCAGATGCTGGTCGGGATGAGAAAACCAAATATCAAGTGATATCACTTCTCCAGTTCCTATGTTATTCTATGGAGCCTATGCACTAAGATATTTCTAATTAGAGCAATCTCAGCGCATATGCTCCATAGCATAACATAGGTACTGGAGACATGATATCACTAAAGAAGTTATCTCCACTCAGCCAACTCTTATCACCTCCTCAACACACCTTAGTGAATCTCCGCCATCATCTACTTGCATCAATACATCACCAATTCCACTAATGGTCCCTGTTCACTAGACTCCTGTGATTAGGACCATGCCTTCCTAAGTATAACTGATACATAACCCAAAACTACAGTTCCTTCTGGAGATATGACTAATCCAACATCAGTATCAACAGACAGATATGACATAGGCATTGGCATCCTTTAAAGGGATAGTAATGTTTCAAAATAAAAGCAGCTCCAATTAATCGTCATAGTATTTGGGCCATGGAGAGTGCTATTTCAGTACTGTTAGAGTTGTAGTTCAAGTAATTGAATGAAAAAGTATCCCCCTCCCACCTCTTTTACCTAGTGTAAGCCACTTCCCCTCAGATGGTCTGGACCAGACAGCAAGGGACAATCTTCTTACTGTGAGAACAATGAAAACCCTGCCCCCCTTTACAGGTTTTTCAGGTTTTTCTCTTATGTTAATTGAAGATTGTCCCTCTCTGCAAGCCATTTGGACACCACCTTTCTGTTCTGAGGTGAGCAGTGTTACATAAGTAAAAGGGGCAGGAGGGGAATACTTTATCATTCAATTACTCTTGAACTACAACTCTCTCAGTATTGAAATAACACTCTCCATGCCCCAAATACTATGAATATTAATTGGAGCTGCTTTTATTTTGAAACATTACTATCCCTTTAATATGTCTAACAATATATTGAAGCATAAACATGTTTGTACAGTACCAAAATGCTTTGAAGACTTATAAAATCACCCAAAAGGTACTGAAGTAACAGAGCTGAACTGCTCATGGGTTCTCCAAAAGGTATTTTAACTTTGAGGAAGAGCAGTATTACTGTACAGGTTTTCACCTGGATATTAGGCAACACATACACATATATTTGAGTATTCTGTTAATATGTGAAAGGTTTGTGAGATGTTGCTATCAACTTCAAGTTTCACATTGCATCAACACCAGCAGTAGATAACATCAAGGGGTGAACTTCATGAACTTGGAGTCAACACTTCACAATGTCCAAGTGGACATTACTCTGTTCCATGATGGATCATGCTATGAATGCCTGTGGGATGGGATAACAGGATTTGGAACTGCACTGTCTGTCTGTCATGCAACCGATTAACCATCATTATTCCACCTTTTGGATTCCGGGGTGGGTACACAGCCCATTGGTTTGCAATGTGTTGTCTACCCCTCTGGAACCCAGTAGGTTAGAGAACAAGAGGGTGCAAACCTGTACACGTGGCAGGGACATTGGATCAATACATCATTGAGTATGTGAACAAAGCCCCATGAAACAGAGGGCGTTGGAATGCCAATGTCATTGTGTTGCACACAGGTCAGCATGGTTGGCCTTGCAACCTACTAAGGCTGACGTCCTTGAAATGTTTGGAAATCTGAAGGCCTCGTTCTGGAAAGACCTCCAGGAGGTCAAGCCTGAGGTGTTGCAATTGGGGCAACGGGTGCATGTCATTGAGGATGGCAGAGAGGACGATGATAAGCGCCTGCTAGCTTTGGAAGCTAAGGTCTCAGAGCAAAAGGACACAAATGACAATTTAATGCACAGGTTGGATAACCTCAACAATCGGGGTAGGCGACATAACCTACGTCTGAAAAACATACCTGAGGATATCCCAAGTAAAGATCTGGAATCCATTCTGCAGTCAGTGCTCAAACTGCTTCTAAAGGCTCCGGACTCCCATAATATTAAAATTGACCAAGCTCATCGGGCTCTTCGCCAAGGGGGGGGGGGGGCCGGACCAGAGCCCCATGGACATTATATGCAGGCTACATAATTATCAGGAGAAGGAACTTATACTACGGCATAGCAGGGAACAAGGCCAGCTATACTATGAAGGAAGTGAGCTCCAGATTTTCAGCAATGTCTCTCGGTATACTCTACAGCAGTGGAGGCCCCTCATGGAGCTCTTGGCCGACTTACCGATAGGGGTTCCCGTTCAGTCTGCATAAGGATACTACTGCATATATTCATTCCCTGGACGAGGCCGCAACATTTTGTGCCGCACTACAGATCCTGCCTCTGTCAGCGAAATTGGAGGAAGGGTCACAACAAGAGGGCCCAAGTTGGGAGAGAAGGCCTTGGAAGTAGGGTCCTCTCTCTAAGAGGGCCCGGGATCAAAATTAGGTGGCTGCTTGGACTGTTCCTAGTGATTGGCTACATTCCTGGTTAGCTCACTCTGGAGACTCTGGGTCTCATGGTCTGGCCCCGGGCCCTGGACTGTTTTTTTTTTGTTGGGGGGGCATACAATGCTGATGAACAGCATTTGGAACTTGGGACCCCTGTAGCCGCCTTGGTGGTGGATTACAATCCTCAGGTATTTGGACACTGCGGCCCTGCTGTGGGTTCCAGGATTCCACTTGTTCCGTATATTTAATGTATATTGGAGGATGCGTGTTGCTGGGGGGGCTCGGGGTGCTGGGGGGGAGTGTTGCTCCTCTAGCGGCTTGGGTTCCTCTGGTGTGCCATATGGTGACATTGGCTGTGTTTATACAGATTGCTGCCTAAGTACTTTGTTTACGGGATTGAAACAATCTATATGTTTGAAGATCTTATACTTTAAACCTTATTCTTCTGTCATCATAGCCTGGATATATTTTAAGGCATTCTAAATGGTGGGTCTTGCAGAATATAATATAGAAATGAAGAAAATGGTGATTGAAATTGCCTTGAAATATATCCAGGCTATGATGACAGAAGAATAAGGTTTAAAGTATAAGATCTTCAAACGTATAGATTGTCATCAAATTAGAAGGAAATAAGATCTTATATATTGTCATGGTGAAATCACACAAGATTGGAGTAAAAATAAACAATACACCTTTATTTAAAGGGGATGTGTGTGTTTAAAAGAGAGGATATTGATCTAATTTTTTCTCATGGATTGGATCTAAGCATATTGCGATTATAAGAATATAATTTTTTTAAATTGTTTTCCATTTTTTTAGTTTTTTTAGATGTATATTTTTTGGGGGATGATCATCTTTTCATTGTTTTTTGGTATTTTAGATGTGGATTGAAGGTTTGTGACGTTTCACTGACAGACTTCTTATGTTGGATTTTCTGTGGGTGAAAGTTTATTTCACAGAGCAACTTTTGGGCCATATTGAGAAACAAGCTGAGAGTATATTCCCAGTGTTCTTTTCTCAGTTTTATTATTGTGTGGGAATATTGTGGATGTAACATTTGTATAACATTGTGTCTATGTATATCTTCATATTGTGAATATTGTGTATGTTACATTTGTATAACATGGTGTTGATGTATATCCCTCTGTTGGATGCATAATATATCTCAGCGGGACTACATGGGATCGATCTCTGCTGACTAGTAACGCGAGAACGTGTGTGTCTGGTGCAAGTAGATTGCGAGGAGAGACTATCCGTTTATTAAGGGGGTGGTTTCTACTCGGGAGAAGGTTGCAGCGACATTTAGATCGTGTGCTGGGTTACATTGAGATCTGTGAAGTGTGTTCTAGGCTGGATTCTTGTGATATCCAATTTTGGGATTGTTTTGAGTATAATAATTTCTGTCACTTGGTACGGTTTTCTGATTATTATTAAACGACTGAGTTTTTGATTTTAAATGGATTGTTATGTCCTCTGTGATATAAAGGAGAAAGTAGCTCTGATTTGATAGTGTAGAACTATATAAGCTACACACGGGGAGGGGTAGTGGTTCACAGGCGGTGAGGGGGACCAGAATTCAATCTTTTCTGGACCAGCACCTGCAGCGCAGACTTTCTCTGGGAGCTGCAGCACCTTTGGAGGAGGCGTTCTCGGTGGCAGAGATCCGTTGTGTCCTCAGGGGCATGCCCAACAGGAAGAGTCCAGGCCCTGGTGGACTATCGGTAGTGTATTATAAGACATTTGCAGATGATCTGCTTCCGGCCATGCCGGCCTCCTTCAATGCTATTTCCAGTACTACAGGCTTTTCAAACCAGGCTTTGGAGGCTCAGATTGTTGTTCTACCAAAAGGGGTTAAGGATCCTAGCTTATGGTCTACTTATAGGCCAATCTCGCTACTGAATGTAGATGTCAAAGTGTTCGCCATGCTTTTGGCATTGAGACTTGGCCCTCTTCTCCCGGGTGTAATCCACCAGGATCAGGCGGGATTTGTCCATGGTTGGCAGGCTAAGGACAATATTGCTAGAGTGATACCTCTCCTACGCAGAGCTCCCTCTCTTGGAGTCCTCTCTGTGCTTCAGGTGATAGATTCAGAGAAGGCGTTTGACAGGGTGCATTGGGACTACCTATTTGGTGTTCTGGAAGCCTTAGGTTTGGGGCCCCAGTTCAGACATAGAGTTGCAGCTCTGTATACTCTCCCTACAGCTAGGGTGAGAGTGAACGGCACCCTGTTGTACGTCCTGTCGATCTCAAATGGTACACAGCAGGGGAGTCCTCTTTCCCCATTGCTTTATATCTTATTATTAGAACCCTTGTTGTGTGCCACTGTCATGCCCCCACACGCCAATGGAATCTCTGGTCACTTCAGAGCATTTCCAGATCCGTACTATTTCAAAACTTTATAGATTTCTCAAGTCAGGAGATGAGAAGTCCCTCCCGGTTTATGTTAAGGCATGGGTGTCATACCTAGGGATTCCTGATTTGGGAGATTGGTAACTGTGGTTGAGGATACTCGGAGCTCAAGGAGCCCTACCTAGAGATGTTCTGTCTCAAGAGAATAGATTTAAAATATTATCCCGCTGGTATCCTACTCCTGTCCGACTGGCTAGGTTCACTAGGGATGGGGAAAACAGGTGTTGAAGATGTAAAAACCTCCATTAGCTCGATGGGTCATATGTGGTGGACATGTCCACTCGTTCAGAGGTACTGGTCGTAGATAATCGGAGCAGTGTGGGGGAGTGTGTGTGGCTTCCCTGTCCCTTCAGATCTGCTTCTTTGCCTATTCTCTTTTCACATTCAATTTCCTCCCTCCTCTTTCCCTCTCATTCACTTTTGTTTTTATGCAGCTAGGTTGTAGATTTCCACGTATTGGAGATCCCCAGATTTACCATCTCTGACATCATGGACTATGCAGGTAAATAAATATAGGGACATGGAACAACTCCATGCCATCAGACTGAACCGCTGCCAGGGTTTTAGAGAAATCTGCACTCACTGGGAGGTATCAGCGTACTCCAGTCTGGGTTAAGGAGGGGAGGTTGTGTGGGGACAGATGTGGCGCATGTGAGTGTGGGTGTCTGTGGGCCATGGGTGGGGAGTGGTGATGGGGCTCTGCGGGGCCAGGCTGGTGGTGGTGGTTGGGGGGCATGCCCCATTCAGAATTCAACTTCTTTCCTTTCTCTTCTTCCTTTTCTCTTCTTTTTCTATCTCTTCTTCTCTCATTTGCCATTCTCTTACCTTTCCTTTCTTCCTTCCTCGTTCAGATGGCCCTCCTGTCATCTTGATTGGGGGGGTTCTATGCTCTTCTTTCTTATTTCCTTCTTCTATCATGTCTACAAGCTTGAATTTGGGGAGGACCCTTGGTTCATAAGCTGTGAACTTGAGGCTGTGGGGGGGGGGTGCGCATACTTGGGGGGGCCCCGAAGCAGACCTCCACTACGCCTCTGTACGGATTTGGAATGTGTTGCTTCCATGGGTGTTGCCAGACTATTTATGTAAGCATTTCCTTTTCTTATTATGTTATGTTATACCATGGGTCCCTGAGTGGATTCACCTTACGATGCATATTTCACTGTATTTTCTCTTATTTTCCTCAATAAAGATTATTTGAAACCTGAAAAAAAAGAAAAACAGAAAATGGGATAATGATATCATACAAGCACCTAATAAAGTATTGGGTAACACAATACTATAGATTTAACATGTACCCAGTACCTACAGATAAAAACACTACACAGTAGTACAGCTATGAGACAATAAGAGATAGCTACATAGAAGGCCCTATAACAGCATAACAGTCCAGTCAAGCAGAAAAGTACTGTGGGCAGGTATTGAACAAAATAGGCTGTCTCTCTCGTCTTTAATAAAGAAAGTGTGATACAATGTTACCGCAATCAGCAATGTGGCTTCAAATAGATGTTTTGTCACCTTCCACAAGTAAGATATGCAGAGCTTGGTAGCTCTTTCAGCTGAGTATAATCTGTCTCTGTCTCTGTAATCAGATGTGCTGACTTGCTGATAGAGACCAACGACTGGCGCAGATGCAGCCTCGCCTCCCCTCTCTCAGGTGAGGGGACCAGAGCACGGTTTTCCTAGTCAGTCCAATCTGACCTGGCTCCGTCACTTACTTGGCTCCTGATGCCGACATGACGTTCATGAAATCCTTAAGCAGAAAGTGATGATCCAGCGGGCAGAGTGCCTTACAATGTGACCTTCCGTCAAGATGGTACGCCTTACAAAGATTTTAAGAAAAATTCACTGCAACAAATAGACTGTAAATGTTGAGTAAAATCAGAACATATTTATTGTGGCAAACAATAAAAAAGGTAAATACCTTAACAACTTCCGAACATCTTGGGGTAAATGGAAGAGAGACTTAAAGCAAACCCATTCAAACCAGCAAGGTTAATTCAGAACGGCTTGTACCGATCAACATGTTTCGCGTAGCATACGCTTAATCATGATCTAAGGTACTAACTGAGTCTGTTGGTTCTTTTGAACTAGTGTCATCCAATCAAAAAAGGTTGTCAATCAAAGATACAAGAAGAAGATTTAACCTCTTACAGTCGAACCAATGAGAATATAAATTTAACACATTAGTATCAATAACAAATGTATAAGGTATAGAACATGTATCTCTAGGGGTACGCAAAGGTTGCTTGGATGATAAATTGTCCAGAAGGGAAGTCTTTTGGATTTTTACACTGGGAACCAGACATCCAGGTGGATTAAATAGAGAGTATGATGTAACATGTTATTTTTAAATATGTCATGGTATTGATACGTCTCTATTTTGGTGTCATGGTATTGATGCTACTTTATTTTGATTATTTGGGGAATTCGATTATTCTAATGATTTGATATTTGATTGTCTGATTGTCTGGTTATCCTGGGTTTCAATGGTCAGCTTGCGCTTTTTTAGACTTATATATGATTGACGGTTGCCAATATACTTACATTATCTGGATGAATGGAATCATAATTTTTGATTATATATTGTATATTTAATTGGTATTTATACATTCGTCTGGATAGGTGAGTGAAATGGTTTTTTGTTATTAAGGGTATTTTTATGAAAAAGTGGTATGATCATCTCTATTGCTCCATCGATGATAACAGCTTACGTCATGTCTCATTATTTTTTGAAGAGAGACGTTGTTAATCTGTTCGGTGGTGCTTTAATAAGAAGATATCCCTTTAACGTATTCCATTTCATTACTTTTGGTAACCGTCATTCTTTGAAGTTTGGGACTGCACTTACCCAGTGTGAAACAATAGTGAAAGGGATTATGCAGTCCACAACTATATTCTCTGCAGCTTTAAGATAACATCTTCGGATCAACTTTAAATGCATTTACTTTATATATTTAACTTTGATTCATTTTAATTATGATATTATAATGCAAACTTGGGCTTTTGTGTTGCTTTTGACCTGGTGTCATCAGTAAGATTTATTATTTATACATTTGTTATTGATACTAATGTGTTAAATTTATATTCTCATTGGTTCGACTGTAAGAGGTTAAATCTTCTTCTTGTATCTTTGATTGACAACCTTTTTTGATTGGATGACACTAGTTCAAAAGAACCAACAGACTCAGTTAGTACCTTAGATCATGATTAAGCGTATGCTACGCGAAACATGTTGATCGGTACAAGCCGTTCTGAATTAACCTTGCTGGTTTGAATGGGTTTGCTTTAAGTCTCTCTTCCATTTACCCCAAGATGTTCGGAAGTTGTTAAGGTATTTACCTTTTTTATTGTTTGCCACAATAAATATGTTCTGATTTTACTCAACATTTACAGTCTATTTGTTGCAGTGAATTTTTCTTAAAGTCGTTTATTTGATGAGTTCTTTGGAGAAACTCCTGAGTTACTGCGTTTTGATTGTATGATGTTTAGATCCGGTTTAGTTCTTTGAAGTCAAACGAATATCACATTGTATTTCAGAAGTTCATTTATACTAGGAGTAAGAGCTGCTAAAAAAGGTTTTGTTCTCGTTGTGGTATCTCCAAGTTCAGCTCCTTCTAGTGAACTAATACACAGCATTTTTTGGTTTACAACTTCTCTTGAAGGAAAAAATATTTTATTAACATATTCTTTGGACTTATTATAAGGCAAGAAACATTGCTTATATCCGGATCTTTATACTTCCGATAGAAGAGATATTTTTCATACAGGGGTTTAAATGGATAATGAGAGTGAAGTAATATTAAGCACCCAATATACCAGCAGGTGTTTGCAAGCTGTGGAGGATTTAACTTGTCGTTTAACGCAGGCTGATAAAGTATTTGGAGATGATATTGATTTATTAACTACAAATGATCCACCGGAGCTTAAAGAATTATTTAAAGAGTTGGAAAAACTCATGGAAAAAGAAACTCGTGCCTGGTGGGAAATCACGACACTCCAACAGTACTTAAAAGTTCAGAGAATACCAAGGGGTTTACGGATACGAAAAATCCCTACATGTGTCAAGGACGATATAGAGTTCATGGAAGAATGGAATAAGATATTAACTCAGTGTTCCAATGCTCTTATGTCCCTTATCATCCATTATAAAGAAAATGTATTACAAGAAACACAACGACTTATTAAAGAAACCCAGGATAAAATGAAAATAAGAAGAGATGAACCAGATTTTAAGAAATTGGATATCGATTTATCTTCACACTTAGAGAAACTGGAAGAATCTATTATGGAGATAAAGCAAGTTCCAACGAGACAAATTGGACTATGAAACTAATAAGATCTATGTGTGGAAAAGATCTCAAACACAGTATAGGGAAGGGAGATCTAAATCAAGATCCATATTGAAAAATCAAAGAAGGCAAAAAAAAGTTAGTTTCTCTAGTGTAGAATTGGATTCATCAATTGGCCAAGACTCAGAATTGAATGAACTTACCTCGACTTCACTAACTTCAACCTCTTCTTTTTTGTCCCCCGGACGGGGAGACAAAGTGAATCAAATATTCACCAACGAATTGGAAGAGAATCCAGTAATTATTCAACAACCGAAAAGGTCCTCCTCACGGGCAAAGCCCAAGAAACACAAGATGGAAAAAGTCACAAAAGAAGAAGTGGTAGAAGGAAATCCAAAAAGAGGGACCAGGAAATGAAGTTGCGGGAGATCACTACTATAGTCAATCTTTCGGATTATGTTTTGTCCCCTATTGAAGAAGCTGTGTTGTCAAAGGGTCTCAATTATTCCCCCACTGTTCATTTCAATGTCTTTAACACTATGATTGATTTAAATAAATTTACACGGAAACTTGTTTTGAAAAAATATTTTAGTGTTGGGAGTGAGATATGTAACAGTGAGATGGAATTGTCTGGCGATCTTGTAGCATCAATGAAACCTGAAAATGATACCAGCCATATTGAGGGGTTGAGTAGGGATTTTAATACTCAGCCCTTCAATTTTGGTGATATATGTGCTCTTTCAGATCTACAATCATTGGAAGAAGAAAGTAACAATTGTCAGGAATTGACCACACTTACACATATACCTTTTAAGAGCAACATTTCAGTGTCTCGGTTTTACCCTATTACAGCACGGGGTCGAGTGTTGGACCAATTTCAAACTCTAGTTGAAAAAGATCTCACTAATCTCCATATGAAAAGGAAGCAAGTTACCCCTAATATGAATAAACTTGAAATTGAAGCCTTAGAGTCTTTGTCTCAAAATAATAATATAGTAGTGAAGGCTGCTGATAAGGGGGGCTCAGTGGTTATCTTAAATTCGACGCAGTACAAAGCTGAGGCGTTAAGGCAACTGGAGGATAAAGAGGCATACACTTTATTACCTAGGGATCCAACCGGAGACTTTCTCGGTCTTCTGGGCTCTCTTGTTGAGCGGGGTGTGAGATTGGGCGCTTTTACTGCCAAGGAAGCAGAATTTATGATTAATACACATCCAGTTACGCCCATCTTTCACCATCTCCCCAAGATACATAAATCCTTGGAGAGCCCAGAGGGCCGACCTATAGTCTCCGGTATTGGATCTCTGAATGAAATACTTGGTGAATGGGTAGATCATTTATTACAGCCCCTAGTGTCTAGACTGCGGAGTTACCTGAAAGATAGCACACAGGTTATGCAAGAATTAGGTACTGTTCGATGGTCAGCCTCTTATACATGGATAAGTTGTGACATTAAGTCACTTTATTCATGTATCCCACATAAATTAGGTTTGAAGGCCGTAGAATACCATCTTACCAAATACAGTTGTTTCTCTGAGGTGTTGACCGAATTTGTGTTGTTAGTCATCGAATATCTGCTCACGCACAACTTCTTTATGTTTGATGGTTCATATTATCTCCAGAGGCGCGGGACTTCTATGGGGGCCAAGTTTGCCCCCACGTACGCCAACCTGTTCATGGGATGGTGGGAGGAGTCCCACGTCTTTGGAGATATGAATCCTTATAGGGGAGAGGTTGTGTGGTTTGGCAGATTTATTGATGACCTGCTTTTTGTTTGGCAGGGGTCTTATGACCAGGTTGTACATTTTGTTTCTTATCTTAATGACAACGACTTGAACTTGGTCTTCACCTCAGAGGTGACCAAGGACAAAATTAGTTTTTTAGATTTGGCATTGGAAGGAGATGTCAATACAGGAGAAGTAAGGTTTGATATATATCGGAAACCTACTGCAGGCAACAGCCTACTTAGAGCAGATAGTTGTCACCCTAGACATACTATATTGGGAATACCAGTGGGACAGTTTCTGCGTTTGCGTCGAATTTGTTCCACTGATGCCACCTTTGAAAAACGAGCTGGGGAGTTATATCATAGATTTAGACAGAGAGGATATCCAGTTTGGATGTTGGATAGGGCCTTAAAACGAGCTAGGAATGAAGATAGAGATAAACTTTTGCAATATAAAATTTCCTCTCAACTATCTGAATCCCATTTGAATGGAAGAGAAATCAAATCCACTAATGATAAAATTGTTTTTTCAACAGCTTATAGTGTTGAGTTTAAGGATATTGTAAGGATTGTTAAGAAACATCTTCCAACACTTTATGGAGATTCTGGATTTCATGATACTCTAGTTAATGGGGTCAGATTTGTTTCTCGAAAGGCCCCCACTATTTCAAATAGGGTCTCTCCTAGTTTATTTGAATCTGGTCATAAAGTACATCATTGGATGCGGACACAGGGAACTTACAAATGTGGGAGATCTAGATGTGGATGTTGCAAACTTATAGATGTCACCAAAAGTTTTGTTTCCACTGTAACTGGTAAGAAGTATGAGATGAGAGGATACACCAACTGTGTCACTAGGGGGGTTGTTTATTTGATCACCTGTATAACATGTCAAATACAATATGTTGGTAAAACTATGAGAACAATGAGGGAGAGAGTGAATGAGCACCTTAGTGACATTAGGAGTGGGGAGTTTCGCTCAGGTGTGTCCTCTCATTTCAAAATTGGCAATTGCAGGAATTCTGGTTTCAAAATCCAAGGTATAGAACATGTATCTCTAGGGGTACGCAAAGGTTGCTTGGATGATAAATTGTCCAGAAGGGAAGTCTTTTGGATTTTTACACTGGGAACCAGAAATCCAGGTGGATTAAATAGAGAGTATGATGTAACATGTTATTTTTAAATATGTCATGGTATTGATACGTCTCTATTTTGGTGTCATGGTATTGATGCTACTTTATTTTGATTATTTGGGGAATTCGATTATTCTAATGATTTGATATTTGATTGTCTGATTGTCTGGTTATCCTGGGTTTCAATGGTCAGCTTGTGCTTTTTAGACTTATATATGATTGACGGTTGCCAATATACTTACATTATCTGGATGAATGGAATCATAATTTTTTATTATATATTGTATATTTAATTGGTATTTATACATTCGTCTGGATAGGTGAGTGAAATGGTTTTTTGTTATTAAGGGTATTTTTATGAAAAAGTGGTATGATCATCTCTATTGCTCCATCGATGATAACAGCTTACGTCATGTCTCATTATTTTTTGAAGAGAGACGTTGTTAATCTGTTCGGTGGTGCTTTAATAAGAAGATATCCCTTTAACGTATTCCATTTCATTACTTTTGGTAACCGTCATTCTTTGAAGTTTGGGACTGCACTTACCCAGTGTGAAACAATAGTGAAAGGGATTATGCAGTCCACAACCATATTCTCTGCAGCTTTAAGATAACATCTTCGGATCGACTTTAAATGCATTTACTTTATATATTTAACTTTGATTCATTTTAATTATGATATTATAATGCAAACTTGGGCTTTTGTGTTGCTTTTGACCTGGTGTCATCAGTGAGATTTATTATTTATACATTTGTTATTGATACTAATGTGTTAAATTTATATTCTCATTGGTTCGACTGTAAGAGGTTAAATCTTCTTCTTGTATCTTTGATTGACAACCTTTTTTGATTGGATGACACTAGTTCAAAAGAACCAACAGACTCAGTTAGTACCTTAGATCATGATTAAGCGTATGCTACGCGAAACATGTTGATCGGTACAAGCCGTTCTGAATTAACCTTGCTGGTTTGAATGGGTTTGCTTTAAGTCTCTCTTCCATTTACCCCAAGATGTTCGGAAGTTGTTAAGGTATTTACCTTTTTTATTGTTTGCCACAATAAATATGTTCTGATTTTACTCAACATTTACAGTCTATTTGTTGCAGTGAATTTTTCTTAAAGTCGTTAATTTGATGAGTTCTTTGGAGAAACTCCTGAGTTACTGCGTTTTGATTGTATGATGTTTAGATCCGGTTTAGTTCTTTGAAGTCAAACGAATATCACATTGTATTTCAGAAGTTCATTTATACTAGGAGTAAGAGCTGCTAAAAAAGGTTTTGTTCACGCCTTACAAAGATACCAGTGTAATAATAATAAGGTGCATAAAGAATAGACTGATATGTATATATATATATATATAAATATATATATATATATATATATATATATATAATAACCTCTTCTTGTAACTCCTTCCTTATCTCCATACGACATCACCCTATAACCCCTAAGATTTTTACCTATAACTTTTTTCCTGTAACCTGTGCTGTCTTTTTCTATAATGACTTGCAACAACTACAACAACACTAATCACCCTGTATAACAGCTTGCTACAAATTCTCCTATAACTCTCCCTACAACCTATTTTCAATTTATGAAAACACTCCATCTAATTAATCTCTCGGAAATTAGCTGTTTCTAATACTTATTGGCACTGATTTTGTTGTCAACAAATCTTACTGGCTCAGTTCAAATAAACTTGACATGAACTCACAGGTAAAGAATGTTGGTGACATCCAAGTGATGTCATTGTCAAACAAAGTTGCAACCATGCTGGCTTTATGAAAGTGATATCATCAGGATCCAAAACATGTAAATGCAGCTTGACACAATGTGACTTGAATATGTGTTCCAGGTAATACAGTTGGAGCTGCCAAGAATGAGTCGTTCTGAGGTATATTGTTTATTTTGGGATTTGGAGCTTGGTGACCTTTTGTGTTCCAGAGTTTAGCAGACAAACCAGATGTAAGCACCCTGGCATGTCCCATCCTGATAACTAATACTGCGGATATTAATAGCAGCTGATCGCAGGAGTCAGGAATGTGCCAACTTGGAAAGAAGCAGGGCCATCCAATATACGCCACATTAGGTCACTTTGGGACTGGACCTTTAACCAACAAATAGGTCAAAGACATTAGGTAAAATTGTCTCTACTCAGGACCACCTTTTAAGCATATATATATTTTTTATCCCTCTGTGATGTTAGTGAGCTATTCAGTGGCCAAAATATTAAAAGTAGTAATATTTAAACATAAAATATATGTAATATAGCTTTTTCTGGTAAGTAAAACAACTGTACTGACACTGCCAGGACATTTTTAATTCAGATGTTATTACAACTTAAATTTGCTTCTTAAACTGATGATTTCTATTCTGTTAACAAGGTTGTGCTTCTTCTGTCACTTTCTATAGGGGGGAGGGCACAGTCAAAAACTTAAGTTCTCCCATAGAATGCATTACAAAAAAAATGCATTTTGGACAATAGTTTGCACTGTTCATTAACAAAAATAAGTTCTATGGTCTAAGGCGGGGCTTAAAATTTGTAGTCCTTTGCTACTAGCCAGACCTGAAAGGTTACTCACCACTGCAAGCAAAAACATACCCACCAGGGCTGAATTTCTACTCGCCAGGGCTAGTGGAAATTTTGAGCCCTGGTCTAAGATTTATGCCTTCCATTGTTGGGAAGTTGGGGGGGGGTCAGTATGCGTGATCCTATAGCTACCTTGGGCAAGGATGGGGTTGCTAATGTGAGTGGGTCTATGGCTACCATGGGACAAGGCTTGGGGGTTAGTATGTGTGGTTGTATGGTCACAGCAATGGGCGGGGGCAACAAAAGGCTCTCTGTCCACTGCTAGTCAACAACTTCCATAATTTCGCTCAAGCTTTTGGATGGTGGAGACCGATGGGAGTTGTAGCCTGGCAGCAGCTAGAGGCCCTCATGTTGCAGACTATGGCAGCTACCAGTGGGATAAGGCTGGGTGGTCAGATGTGTTTCAATGGCTGCCATGGAATAAGGCTGGTGGAACAGTATGTGTAATTCTATGGCAGAAAAACTGCACTTTTTGTGGGAATTACTACAGTTTTTCATACTATTCACTTTCCTCTCATCGAACTAAGGAGACTGATTTAATCCGGTATCCTTTTGAAATGTCTCACAGTTTTGTGCGAGCAACTAAACTGTGCATTAACCATGTTGCAAAAATGAAAAAGGCGACATGAGAATCTCGCCCGCATCCAAATGGCTGACATTCAATTCCCCAGGCAATGTTGTGCACCCGGCGCAGACGTGTAGCATGGAGCTTTAACCCCACTGTTGACTTTGCATTGCAGTCCCAATGGCAACAGAGAGGTTTATCAAGAAAATAAAACACATATTTAAGGCCATAGTGGTTGAAACATTTCCCTGTGTTCATCAAATGTGCCCCTCTTCTCTCCATATTAATCTGTGTCTTGTGGTCTTTTATACTGCCAGTATATGAACATAAACATTGATTGTATATTATACTGCCAGTATGCGATATGAACATAAACATTGAATGTATAGATAACCAAATTGTGGCACAAAGGAATAAGCAATATCTCCAAAACCACACAGCAAGTAGCTCTCAAAAATGCCTGTTCCTCCCACCAGGTTGAAAAAAATACAATGTACAATAAACCAATAGGACAGCTAGAACGGGCAGTGACAGAGAATGAAGTACTACACATTCATATCAGTAAAAAAATACATCTTTATTAAAATCAACAACATTCCTTCTTAGTCACACAAAGAGTTAATGAATAATCCACCACCTCCTCAGTGAAAAATCAAGAGACAGGTCATCTTGATGGGATTGGAATCATCCATGGAGTTTCCAAGTGAGTGTAACCAAGACTAACACACTATAAACACCCAGGTATTCATCCTGTGTGATATGTGTGTTTTATCAAGGTGCCCACACGATTGTTAACCCAATGTAGATCCCTCCTTCACTCAGACCCAACTCTCGACACACTACTCAGACATGGTGTACACATCACCAAGCTCTATGTGTATGTTTAAAAAAGGACAAACTAAGCAGCAATAATAATCAACCAATACAATCAAAATATAGCTGTGTACAATATAATGGATTCAGTATTGTCTGTTCACTTGTCTTGTCAAACAGACAAGACTAGATCCCTTGGTTGATCCAATTGAATGTGTAGTACTTCATTCTCTGTCACTGCCCGTTCTAGCACTCCTATTAGTTTATTGTACAATAAACATAAACATACATTGCTGATATGTGCGTGAATAAACCCTCTTGTCTCAAGTTGTGAAGTAAGTATGAGAATACAGTGGGATACTTTTAACTCCCTCTGAGCCATGCAGTTACTCTTAGTTACAGTAGAACTAAAGTTCATGTGTATTTGATTGAACATTCATGACATATATTATACATTCAGTGGCACAATAGTTTTAGTTGGTGTTCCTGAAGTTTTTACTGTTGGGCAGTTCATTCATTATTAACTATTTTTGTTACTTCATATCCTACTACGGGGTAGATTTAAAGGTTCACGTTAAACCAGCCTCTAAGTAAAAAAGGCACATCGGTCCGCAAATAACACACGATTTACAGTGGATTTAAAAGGTAGTCTACAAGAATAGCTAACGAGCGTAGGCGCAACAGAAACACGTAACACAAAAACATGCGTTGCATCTTTTTTGCATCACCGTGCATCCCAATTACCAGTTAAAACACAACTTAAGTCAAAATGTAACGTTACAGCCAACTTTGCTAGCAACCCTGATAGATGCACAAAGAAAATTCAAACCTACAGCCAATCCCAAGTCCTCAAAGTAGCAAAAATGTTCAAATACACCTATATGTACCCCAAAATAATGGTCACACACTGTGTTTTGAGTTTTAGTGAGCTAGAGCACAGGACCCCGGAGCAGAGGATAGTGATCAGAGCGAGGGAGACAGGAGCGTACATTGAAGGTAGAAGGAGTTTTGGAGTTTGGAGTTTAGAGAGAGGTGCACTAATTCTACACATATCACACTTTTGCACATATTACATACACCCATACAAACACAAACACATACATACATATAGCAGGGCTCACAATTTCCACTCTCCACTAGCCAATGGCGAGTGAAAATTTAGCCCTGGTGAGTAGAAATTCAGCTCTGGTGGGTATGTTATGGCTTGCAGTGGCGAGTAACTTTTCAGGTCTGGCTAGTAGCAAAGGACTTAAAATTTTAAGCCCTGCATATAGTCTTTTTATTTACAACACCTTACACATTTTTCAAACTTTATTTTTACAGTGTGAATCTGTGAGTGAAAGAGTGTGACAGAGAGTGAGTGGGATCGAGTGTGTCTGTGAGGGCCTGTGGGAGTGCCTGGGTGTGAGTGGGTGAGTGATGGCCAGGAGAGGAGGACAGGAGAGAGGGATGGGGAGAGTAATGGAGGAAGAGGAAGGAGAGCAGGACTTCCCTGTTAAGAGTAGGGGTGGGAGAGGGAGATCCACCGGGCGGAGGGAGACCAGGCCCAGAAGAGCAGTCACATGGAGGACAGGGACAGAACCTGCAGTGGGACGAGGAGAACCTGCTGGGGACCACCATACACAGGCAGGGGCAGCGCAGGCAGGGCACTCTGGTTCCAACTCCTTGCATGTCGGAACTGAGGAGGAGTGGATCAGGGATCTCTGTTATACTGAGAAGGAGAATAGGGCCCTGGTGGAGGCTGTGCTGGAGAGGGAGAGCATCCTCTTCCCGAGGGAGAAGTTCCCTGGCCTGTCTGTGAGGAGGAAGGCGGCCTGGAACCAGATATAGAGCCGGGTGAATGCTGTGGCCACCTGCAGACCGGATGTGGACTCTATCAAGAAAAGACAGGGCAACTGCAAGAGGGTGGTCAAAAATAAGTTGTCCGAAATCGTCAAGCACGCCCGAGGCACCAGAGGTGGGCCACCTGTCCCAATCACCTTCTGCGGATGGGAGGAGATGGTACAGCAGAACCTGTCTTCCACACTGATTGAGGGGGTCTGTCGAGGATCGGACACTGGGGAAGAGAGGAACCTCCATGCTACCGGTAAGTGCATCATCACATAACCACATCAACCCACACAACCATTACACACAAACACAGTCACATCTCAACATATGCCCATCATTCATCCACAAAACTGCACCAACACAACAACCGGAGGGTTAAAACAGGACACAATACAAGCACAAACGTCAAGCTTCAAACAGGCCCAAATCTGTCCAAGTCCCAGGTCAACCTTCATGTTGCTGTGCCGTTCACACACAATACACACAAACCATACTCACAAAAGTGTTGTAAGTTAAACATCAGAACTGCATCTACACAATGTCACCCATGCACCCACAGTGAAACCAGCACATAATCCCTTGAGTGCAAGAGGGATTATCAATGCATCTCTCAACAATGCTTTGGCAAACCCTCTGGTACTCAAAGGGTTAATCACTAATAAGAACACGAGTCGATAGGGTAACAATTGCATGCTACACAGGGGACATTCACTAAGCAGTGAAAAAGAGATGATAGAGAGAAATTGTAGATTATGTTAGCGTAGTGTACTAATAATCTTAATTTTAGTAATGACAGGAGGCGAATATTTTGCTTATCTTCCTTTACTGAAATCTCCATAGCAGCACAGATCATTTACATAACCAATCAAAAAACAGCACCACAGGCCATAAAAGACCCTACATACTGAAACTCCTCCTCTTTCTTTGCACAAAACAAGCAAACAACATGACATATAAACATCAGCAACAAATCTGCCATTTTCAAAATTTCAGCAACCCCCTCGGACCAGCGAAACACGATGCCAGGACCATCCAGGCAAATTGCCCTCGAGATAGGAGATACTCTGAAAGAAAAACAAATGTATGAAAGCACACCAGGAAATATCAATATACATAACAATAACGCAATCAGGCAAACACAGAAATTATGAATAAACATAAATAAATGTAATGAAACGCACATAACCGAACCCAAACCAAAATCCACCCTTCTTCTCTAATAAATCCTAAAAAAACAAACCCAAAGGGAGGGACAAGGGAGGGAAAATATTCGCCTCCTGTCATTACTAAAATTAAGATTATTAGTACACTACGCTAACATAATCTACAATTTTACCACATGACAGGAGGCTTCATATTTTGCTTTTTTAACCCTAAGATAGCAAAGAAGACAGCATGAGAAGGAGTACGGAAAAGAAAACGCGAAACCTGTCTTCCCCAAGACCATTCCGCTGAAGACAAAACGACTGCAACTGAAAACCCCTGCAGACAGAGCCCACTATGCAGGTGCTCCCCAAACTGAATGAACACCAAAATAAACATTACCTCCTATCAGAGTCAAAATCCAACAAATATCTCTAGCTAACATCGCCTACAACACTGGGCTTGACATACAAAACCAAAACTGACCCGATGAAAACAAATGTGGAAGAGCAGAAACCTCCACACAACAAAACAAAAACGAAGGCAACAAAAATCCTACGAAAGAGGGTGACGAATAAAGCAAAAGACAAAAAGAATCTACAAACAAGATATACTTGTAACAGACACTAGAAATTACCGATAATGAAGACGTGTAGTACACCCTAAACTACAGACAATGTATACGTGTTAGACACCCTAGCCTCCACAGATAATGTAGACGTGTAACACATACAAGAATCTACAGATACTGCAGACGGGTAATGCAGACGAGAATACACACCAGTATCCCCAGACGATGTATAAGTGGAATAATGATTATGTGAAACACCTGCTAGGGTCTACAGATAATGTACCTGTGTAATACCCCCTACAATCCACAGATAATGTATATGTGAACTATAAGCTAGAATCCACCGATAGCGAAAGCGTGTAATATGTGAAGTACAAACTAAAATCAACAGACAATCTATACTAGCAATACTCACCAGAATCTACAGATAATGCACATGTGACAGACCAGGTAGAATCCACATATAATGTATATGAAACATACACCAGACTCGACATAAAATGTATATGTATAGTACACCCTAGAATCTACAGATACTGTGTAAGTACAATACACAACAGAATCAACAGATAATGGATAAGTGTTGGACCCTAGAATGGACGGATAATGTATAAGGGTAAAACACACTACAATCTACAGATACTGGATATGTGTAAAACACACTACAATCGACAGATAATGGATATGTGAAATACAAGCTAAAATCAACAGATCAAGCGTAACTGTAATACACCCAAAAAATCCAGACAACGTAAAACCCAATAGGCTCTACATAACAATGTACATATGTAATACCCACTAGAATCTACAGATAATGTAAGTGAAATACCTGCTAGAAGCTACAGAAAAAGTATACGTGTAAACACAGTAGAACCCACCAATAAGCTATATGTAAAATACAAGGGAGAGATAATGTATAAGTGAAATACCAGCTAGAATCTACAAAAAAGTATATGCTGAAAACACACTAGAATCGACAGATAATGTATATGTGAAATACCAGATAGAAACTACAGATAACGTATATGTGACATACCAGGTCGAAACTACAGATAATGTATATGTGAAATACCAGGTAGAAACTACAGATAATGTATATGTGAAATACAAGGTGGAATTCACAGGTAATGCATATGTCAAATACAAGGTAGAGACTACAGATAAGGTATATGTGAAATACAAGGTAGAGACTACAGATAGTGTATATGTGACATACAAGGTGGAATTCACAGATAATGTATATCTGAAATACAAGGTAGAAACTACAGATAATGTATATCTGAAATACAAGGTGGAATTCACAGATAATGTATATGTGAAATACAAGGTAGAAACTACAGATAATGTATATGTGAAGTACCAGGTAAAATCCACAGATAATGTATATGTGAAATACAAGGTAGAATCCACAGACAATAAATATGTGAAATACAAAGCAGAATCCACAGACAAAGAATATGTGAAATACAAAGCAGAATCCACAGACAATGTATATGTGAAATACAAGGTAGAATCCACAGATAATGTATATGTGAAATACAAGGTAGAATCCACAGATAATGTATATGTGAAATACAAGGTAGAATCTACAGATAATGTATATGTGAAATACAAGGCAGAATCCACAGATAATGTATATGTGAAATACAAGGTAGAATCCACAGATAATGTATATGTGAAATACAAAGCAGAATCCACAGATAATGTATATGTGAAATACAAGGTAGAATCTACAGATAATGTATATGTGAAATACAAGGTAGAATCCACAGATAATGTATATGTGAAATACAAAATACAATGAATATGTGAAATACAAAGTAGAATCCACAGATAATGTATATGAGTAATACAAACTAAATTGCACAGATAATGTATATACAATACAATCTCCACAAACGGAGCCCACACACAGAAAAGAAATCTGTAAACCTGTGTTTGTTACGCATGTACACCATGCTTGGTACGTGTACGCCATGCTTGGTACCAGTACGCCATACTTAGTACACGTACGCCAGGCTTGGAACCTGTACATCTTGCAGGGCACCTGTACGCCATGCTTGATACGTGTACGCGATGCTTGGTACGTGTACATCTTGCTTGGCATGAACTCTAGAGGATGAGA
Organism: Rhinophrynus dorsalis; assembly: GCA_037306005.1. Classification (NCBI taxonomy): domain Eukaryota; kingdom Metazoa; phylum Chordata; class Amphibia; order Anura; family Rhinophrynidae; genus Rhinophrynus; species Rhinophrynus dorsalis. Next base: position 272,456,036 of record CM074719.1, read on the forward strand.
AAGAGAAAACTCCCCAAATGAGCAGTAACAAAACCTACAGATAGAAGGACCTAAGAAAAACAGGAACTGGCCAATGCCGAACCACACTCAGAATGAATCACCTGAGTCCCAGAAAAATAAGATATAGGTAGTACAGAAAAACCGAAGTTAAAGCCATGGGGCACACCCCAGGTGCACCAGAAAAAAGGGACCCCCCTAGTGGCCAAGTCAGTAATGACAGAAATACAAAGCATAAACTCTCTCTATATATATAGATAGAACCAGTCACGCATACAACAATATAAAATATACACATACATATATATACACATATATACACATACACACACATACATACATATACATCCACAGCCTAGTCAATGAAATATAAATGATTAGCCATCCAAAACAATATATTTTACGTGGTCACTGGTAGTACAGCAGGAAAAAGAGAAAAAAGCTCATGATGGCAGAAAAACCCAGAAGAACAGATAATCAAACCGCCAACCAAAAAGCAGGGGAAAAACCGAGAAACACCCTGGGGGGGAAAAATCCAGTTGAGTAAAACTGGGGCTCATCCAGTAAAGAGGACTACAACCACCCCTCAGGGGAAAATAAAAACTATAAAGATAACAAAGAAGACAGGGAAAGTGCCCCGCTTCCAGACCAAAACAAATGAAAATATGGAGTCTAAAATAAAACGAAAACAAAGAAGAAATAGTAATTAGGAAAAAGGGATGCACACCCCGTAGAAACTTAAATACAAGGTTACCGAGGAAAAAAGAACCCTCAGTGAGAAGAAAAACCCATGCCAAGCATGGAAGAAAACTCCTGCTCGAGACAGGAAGCCATAATATCCATAACATGGGGGCTCACCCCAGGTGCAGCAGAGGGCACACCCTGCCATTGCAAATATACAAAAATATATAAGGGACAGAGGAAAGTAAAAACTCCCCGAGAGAAAACCCATGCCAGGCATGGAAAAAGACGCTAGCCAGAGAACCGGAAAAAACGGGGGTTCACCCCACAGAAAACAGAATAGCATTAACACCTCAGGGGCTCACCCTGGTGAAACCTGCAGACTAATAAATTTGCAGGGTAAGTACCTTCCAAAATAAAGAAACCGAAAGGTATAGGGCGAATACCTGCTAAGAACAGCTGGGGGTCACCCCCAAAATGATCCAAAAAAATTTAAAATGCTGTCAGAAACCCCTCCAGGGGAAAACCCATGCAAGGTATGGCACAAGGACTACTCAAAAGTAGCAATGTAAGCAGGGGGGGCTCACCCCAACCAACAGTGGGGCTCACCCACAAACAGCAAGTGTTAGTTATAGTTTTTATCTTCAGAACAGTCCAAAAGGATACAAGAGACATAAAGACTAAGGGGGCTCACCCCAGTTGTACCACGGGGGCTCACCCCGCTGTTGTTACATATAAACTGTACAGCCTGTGATTTGCAACCTGTGGCTCACCAGGCACCCATAGAGCACCAAGGGTTAAGCTGGGAAAAAAATCATTGCAGTAAGAGGCATGTACTGCACCAAGCCTACAATCCAAATGCAAAGTGAAAAGGTGCTAATGCCCAAAAGAGTGACCCCTAAGGAGTTATAGGACAATTCCCACACACTGGAGACAGACTATAGGGATCGAAAGAGGAGGACACCACTCCGTGGCCGGAGCAACCCAGCCACAAAGCGAAGCCCTCAACAAAGATGGCCGCCGAGAATCTCGCGAGACGAGAGCCAAGATGGCCGCGCAAGTACTACTCCGGTCCGCGGACCGCCGCAGCAACAAGAAGGTAGCAAAGAAGCACCGTGATAACCTCAGACTGCCGCGATCCCCGCCGGGTAGGGAGAGAAATTTAACCACAGTCAGCGAAAACAAACCCACACGAATCCGGTAACCTTTAAAGCACATGGTACACCGGATTGGCAGGGAGCCAGGCAGCCAGAGGAAACCACACAGAAACACAAACAGTTATGTTGAAAACACTTTCATTAAAGAGCTTCCGAAGATTGTAATAGGATGAAACTGAAAACACTTTCATTTAAGAGCTTCTTTACAAGTGTGTAATAGGTTTAAATACATAACATCCTATACAGTACAATCCCAAAAATCCCCCAAAACCAAGTAAGGAGAAATAAGACACTCTGACCTGTGCAGCTTGTTGGAGCAGCAAGAAAGAGGAGTTTCAGCATGGAGGGTCTTTTATGGCCTGTGGTGCTGTTTTTTGATTGGTTATGTAAATGATCTGCGCTGCTATGGAGATTTCAGTAAAGGAAGATAAGCAAAATATGAAGCCTCCTGTCATGTGGTAAAATTAACACTTACATACCCTCAATTCACCAATCCCAATGTTAGTCTAAGGAGAATATTCAATAACATGAATCAAGTTGCTAAGGTCCCATTGTATAGACTCCATAGAAAACATTGCAAATGGGAACATGAGATCACTGGAGAAGTCAGCATCATGTTCAAGTGCTTCAGGTCTTCATCACTGCTTATTGAATCTCAAAAAGGATGGATCAGGTCACACATCACAGTGCCACTGAGAATAACTGGGTGTATGTGTAACACACAGGCCTCAAATAAGTCACCGGAAAAAAAGTAGGCCTTGGTGATGTGTATGCAATCATTTACTCTAACTTGAAATGACATATCTCACATTTGATTCACTCATGGATCCTCAGGAGTGCTGATGTCATGGATGGATGGTACACCAGCCACTATTTGCAGGATACACATGTGAACCAAATATGAACCATTGTACTTTGGCCACCAACAGGCCATGAATGATGGATATCTCTGATTGAGTATGGCTGTCTCACTCAGAAGGATGGTTGGGCTCATCCAAAAAAACAAAACAAAAACAGGCCTCAATCAAAGATATCCTTCAATACTGGCTTGATTGTTGTCCTTCAGGATTCAATTGGAACAGACCTCATGGACAGGATCCTGTCAAGTTCATCAATCTCTGATTGCCAGGTTGATATCCCATGCATCACAATGTAATGCATAGGATACCATCATGACAACCAGTCACATGTAAAATAATACAAAATCTTGCATCGTACGGGATGAGCTGATAACATAGGGATGAATAACACTTGAATCCCACTGCAGATCTGTTCAAAAAGGATATGTACACAAAGAGAAACGGTCAGCTATGTATGTGGATATGTACCTTTCAAATGGGTACAAATATGTCCCAACAAGATGTGAACTCAGAGATCAGTTCAGTACTTGTGATTGCCTTATTGGCCATATATGTGCACCCATCACAAACTTTTATTGATGTCATCAAAATACACTTACCTAGTATATCCCACATTACTTAGATGGGATATACGAGGTATGTTGTTATTTATGATATCAATAAAAGTTAGTTTGTGATGGGTGCACACATATAGCCAGTAAGGCAATCAAACGTACTGAACTGATCTCTGGATTCATATCTTGTAAGGATATATTTGTACCCATATGAAAGGTACATATCCACATATATATCAGACCATTTTACTTCCTGTGTACCTTCAACTGGATAGTAATGGTTAATTTCACCTTGATGTAATATTGTAGGCATTGCAAAAAGATGTGGATCAATGTTAGTCCTATCCTTCCAACCTTCATGGTTAGACAGATATTTCTCTATGTGACAGATGGAGATTTCAGTCATTTGACCACATGGAGGCTCTTCAGCAGAGCCAAAATTGCCCCATTTAGAGTCTACAAAGTGTGCCTGGTTTGCAAGCACACTCTGTAGACCATTCCAATGAAGTATTAATCTGTAAACAGCGCAATCTTGGATCTGCTGAAGAGCCTCCATGTGGTCAAATGACTGAAATCTCCATCTGTCACATAGAGCAATATCTGTCTGTAACGGATAGGCGGGGAGGGGCCCGACAGCCTTCCGTCGTAGTTCCCGGGTCTCTCCTTCCCAACGGCGGACTGGCGCCGTCGAGTGCACCGGTCGAGCAAATCAGCGTTACGGAGGTCGACTCAAAGTGGCATCGAACCTCGGGAAGACCGATTCTGCCCCGAAGGATGCGGCTACCGGAGGGGTCACGGCACTCGAACACCATCGAACAAGCACAGGAACGAATCAGGAAAAGTGTAGCAGGAACCACAGACTGTATCCCCAGCCGTTCGAGCACTCCGGGGCTCGACTCAAAGGTTGAAGCTTGTACAGGAAACCAAAGGGCAGAGTCCACGTTGCCGTCTGACAGGATATGAAGTTTGGTAGCGGGATCCTGGCAGCAGACGGACGAACGTACAGGAACCTGGTTCGAATGGGCAGCAGAGTGGCCACTTTAACCATGAGAACAAACAGACTCCAGGACTCTGGTTCACTCCGAACGTAACACTTCCTTTATTAAACGACCAGCACATCTTTTATACAATTATAACATGATACCACAATAGGGAGGGGAAGGGCCAGGCATTCTAATGTAGGCTTGGCCCAGGGACCAATCCGACACAATGGGCATATGACATGGGCACAACAGACCAATGGTGACGGGGACAATGGACCAATGGCAGGGGAGAACAAAAGCACCAATAGTGGCTACGGGGATTGGACCAAAGGCATATGAGCAATTGAACACAATATTGACAAGGTTAGGCTTAACATGATTAATTAATGTCTGAACAAAGACAATGGGTTGATCAGAGGGAATACACATCTGAGAACTGGGCCAGGGGTTGAAGCACGTACACACTAGTTTGAATATGCGGCTTCAACCCTGGCTAATCAGTGTGCGCAGTGAGTCGTACGTCGGCCAATCCGGCGTCGACTCACTGCCACCGGTTTCCCGCGTTCGAGACGGCATTGATGCCTCGAACAAAGGAACCGGGGAACCACTGGCTTCGGTGTTCGTGTATCCCTCGTACATGATACTATACCATACATTAAACCTTCGACATTGGACAATATACAAAACGTACAACATTCGACATAAAATCTTTTAACATAATGATAGTGGAAACCCCTATCACAGTTTAAATAAGGCCACAGGGCCATAGTCTTTGAGGAAACTGTTTGTGGTCCAGACAAGGGCCTAAGTAACGGATAACATCCGTTACACTGTCTAACCATGAGGTTTGGAGGGATAGGACTAACATCTATCCACATCTTTTTACAATGCCTACAATATTACATCAAGGTGAAATTAACCATTGCTATCCAGTTAAAGGGATAGTAATACTTCAAATGGGAAAATAAAATAATTTTTTAGGGTTTATCCCCCTGAGAAAAACAAGGGAACTTTTATACAAAAGTTGTTACAGGTCAAAGTTGAATCTTTTAGCTGCAATATCACAGTGGCCTGAAATAGTTCAGTGGCACTGTTGCTACACTATCATATGGACAGCTCTGGTCCCGGGACCAGAAATCTACATGGGATGGTGTAGCAACTTTTGTATAATACACCTTTTAGCAGTGGGAGTTCCCTTGTTTACTCAGAGGCATAAACCCAACAACATACTTTTCTTTTCCACATTTTAAGTATTACTTTCCCTTTAATCCTATCATGGCTACGTTTACTAAGCACAACATCTAATTTCTCCTCACAGCTTTCGGGCCTCCGGCACAGCGGGAACCCATGGAGGAGGCTATGTCAGCATCCAGTGTGGCGTACACAGAGGTGGGGACCAGACAGTGGTCACCATACCCACCATCCTCATCTCCTTCAACACAGTCTGCACCACTACTTTTTACACCACCACAGGCTGCACCACCTCAGGCTGCACCACCACAGGCTGCACCACCACAGGCTGCACCACTTCAGGCTGTTCCACAACAGGCTGTTCCACAACAGGCTGCACCACTACAGGCTGAACCACAACAGGCTGTTCCACTACAGGCTGCACCACCCCAGTACAGTGGCTGGATGCAACAGGAGGAGAGGTGGATGTATTCAACCACCTCCACCATCTATTACCCTCCAGCAGCAGCACCACCACCACCACCAGGGAGGCAATGGCTGCCAGGGACAGTGGCCACCACCCAATATGGGCCATATTCCCCACAGATGGACCTGCCCTCCTGGATGGCTCCCCAGCATGGCCCAAGGTATGATCCCAGGTGGGGGCCAAGCACCTACCAGTGGTCAAGGTATGACCCTTGGCCACTGGACTACCAACACCTGGGCCTGATTGGGGAGCCCCAGTGCCCTCTACCGAGGGAAGACATCACTCCACCACCTCCACCAGCACAGACATCAGTGGGCAGCTCTGAGTCACTTGATGTGGTGGGCATTTTCAGTAACTTATCGAAGAAACGGGTAACATAAATAAGTAAACTCAGTAAGTGGCTACACCACGTAACGAGTTTCGCCGTGTTACCGGCTTCGTCAGGGGATTCCCAAGATATTGTATATATTTGACCAGGCAATCAGCCAGAGCATCCACCTCTGGCACCCAGTTGAAGGTTCCCCTCCCAGAAAAAAATAAACTGTCCAAATTGTTATGTTCCCCCTTAATAAAAGAACATTGTGCTTTTTAATCCTGTCCGATATGCTTTGTGTTTAGTGATAGCTTAGGTGGCAGAGTTGTCTCCAATGCATTGCCAAACAATGCAGTGAACACAACTTCTGCCTAAGTAACATGTTTGTAGGATGTTACAAAATGGGTTCACACACACACTGTTGTACAAATTCAATTGGCAAACCATCCCTGGATCCATATAACATGACAATGTTATTTGGCGATGATGTGGGTTGAATTTGAACAAAACATACCCCTTAGCACAACAACTGGTGCAACAATGAACATTCATCTGCATTAATTGTTGTGTTTAAGGGGTTAACCAAACAGCTATTTGACTTAGCAGAGAACTAACAAGCAGGATAGATGTAACATGCAGCAAAATAGTGTTTGATTCACTCTCTTGTTGTGAAGCTGACTTACTGCGGAACCCAATGTTCACCCTAGGATTTCAATGTGTAGCACACACATTGAAATCCTGGGGTGAGCATTGGGTTCTCCAGTATGTTGTGTTGTTGTTTTACTAAGTTTGTAACACACTTCACCAGTGATAACACTTGTCCACTTAGTCTGGTTGTATGTTGATGTAGCCCATGTACTGTGATATGTCAAACTAAAGCAATCTCAGAACATTGATTATATTGAGCAACACAGAAACCGTGATCTTGAAATGACTGTGAGAGTATGTCCCCTGTATCACTTCTTCATCACTCCCAACACACATTAGTGTATCACTGTCATCATCTGTTTGCATGAATACATCACAGAGTCCACTCACTGGCAAACAAATAGTGGACTCCTGTGATGTGGGTCATGCCTTCCCATGTATGGGGGATACTCTAGCATTGACATGTATAATCTAACATTTCTTCATACAGACACAGATTGAATAGTGATGGTTCTTCTTTATTGTGTCTCAAAGTACATTAAAACATACCTGTGTTTTCTGGGTATAGTGCCTATATGCATTAAGCACTTGTATGAGCACACTAAATGTACTTTGAAAGTAAATATTAATACTTTAGAAACACTACTGTACTGCTTATGTGCTGTCCACAAGGTTTGACAACTCTGTAGATGAACATTTTTACTGTACAGGTTTGATACCTGTATGTTTGTACACACATGAATTTGTGTTTTGTGTGGATATGCAAATGTTTCAGTAGAGGTTTCTGTGAACGTCAGGTCAAACATTGCATCACCAACACAATCACTTAAAACATCAGGAAGTGAGGCTTCAGTCCAGTCACATGGAAACTGTTCTGTTCAAGAATGGATCATGCTATGGATGCCTGTGGGACAAGAGGACAGGATTTGGAGCAACACCCTCGAACTGATCATCATGCAACAACTTCAACTTCATAATCCCCTTCATTGCATTGGATAACACTCTTTCGCTACAAGGGTACCATGGTTGCTCTGGGTATGATCATGGCAATTCACGTTAGTTGCTGTCAGTCAAGCCATGTAAGATGCTGAACATAGGTGTTGTGTTGTACCTTGGTTTTTCTGGGGGTGTGTATGATATCCTTGAGGTATCAATGCTAACGTGGAGAAGGGAATGGAAGATGGTTTTGGAATCCCCACACACAATATGCCACGTCCATGGTATGGATGATGTTTGGGGCCATACTGCTGCCAGTGCAGTGCTGTGTCATTGATCCTGTGAGGTGAAACAGAACATCATGTGCAGCGTAGTTAGTGTGTTGGCACTAATTTGCAGGACTGATGGAAGACTTGCATGAATTGTTTGAATGCCTGTGTTATACTCACAGCTAAAGTGGTCCGTGATGAGCCTGTCTCTGATCTGCTCCCCTCTCAGGGTCTCCTCAACATGGCTGATGTCCATGGGCACTTCAGGTATGGGGGGGCTGGATATCATCCACCAGCCTGGTGTCCACAGCAATGTTGTGCAGTATTGAACATGCCATTATGATGTCACACATTTTTCCTGGGGCATACTGCAATGCTCCCCCCGAGGAATCGAGATATAAGGAGGCAGAAGGTCCACTCAATGGCTGTAATGGTTTTATGGACACTCAGACACGTTAGGTTTAGGTTAAAATGCAATTTTATTAAAGAATCACAGTAACAGAATAACCCACAAGGGTCCAGCAGTTATGAAGACGGAACTCTACTGACACAGGTCAGGTTACAGTTATAAGTACCCACACAGATCCAGTATAAACAATGCACAATACAATACTGACACAGGTCAGGCACAGTTCGTGTGAATCCAAACTTAGAAAGATAAATGTGGTTACTATTAGGCCGGAGGGACAGATAGGCCCTAATAGTGCAATGGCTCTTAGTACACTCTCTATGCAGAGAGTGACACAATGGCGACTAAGGACACAAAAGCAATGGAGGGCCTGGACAAGCGGTAGACTACAGGAGCTGCCAAAGGAGGACTGCCACAGAGGCACAGAATAACGCTAATCAGGAACTGTAACTGTACCCAACGTGCCAGGCACCAACCCACAAGGGGTTAACGAACGCTCAGACCTGCCAGAGTTGACTGCCAGAATAGATATCGCCTGAGGCGCCCAAGATAACCCAACCTCAGCTAGGGCAGTATAGGTCAAGGGTACCGTAGTGCTACCGAATGGGTACTACGAGCACCGGATGAATAACGAGGCACAATACTGGCTGGGTAACAGTACAAGGCTGCCGGAGCAGTAACGGAGACAACAATGGATCTGTCCGTAGACAGAGAGATCGGAGACAGGCCCTTAACCGGATACCGGATGGAACAGTAAGCAGGCCCGGGTTGGCACCCAGAAGGAGTGACAGCCAGGCCGGGTCGGAATACAGAGCAGGAACATCAGCCAGGCCGGGTCGGTACACAAAGCAGGAACGTCAGTCAGGCCGGGTCGGTACACAGAGCAGGAACGTCAGCCAATCCGAGTCGGTACACAGAGCAGGAACGTCAGCCAGGCCGGGTCGGTACACAGAGCAGGAACGTCAGCCAATCCGGAACGGTATACAGTGCAGGAACAATACAGGCAGAGTAGTCAGGCAGTCCGGGTCATAATATCATGGTGCCCGTGATTGCTGCAATTCAGCACAGACCAAATGATTGTTGCATCGAGTTAATTCCTGGAGAGGTACCCCCTAGGGGACGCACATACCCATTGTCTTGTGAGGAGAACCAAGCTATGGAAGAATACATTTCTGATGCCCTTAATAGAGGGATCATAAGGAAATCTACCTCTCCGACTGGGGCCGGGTTATTTTTTGTTAAGAAAAAAAATGGCGAACTGAGACCATGCATCGACTACCGTGGGTTAAATAAGCTGATGGCAAAGAATGCTTATCCGATACCACTCATCACTGAGCTTTTTGACAGACTCAAGGGTTCCTCAGTTTTCACCAAATTGGACCTATGGGCGGCATACAATTTGATACGTATCAGAGCTGGTGATGAGTGGAAAACTGCCTTTAACACGAGATCTGGGCATTATGAATATCTAGTCATGCCATTTGGTCTGTGTAATGCACCAGCGATATTACAAGAACTGATCAATGACATTCTTAGAGATATGTTACAGTCATGTGTCGTAGTCTACCTTGACGATATACTTATTCACTCCAAAGACTTGTCACAACACATCAAGGATGTGTCTGAAGTATTGCTGCAATTACGTAAAAATAAATTATTCTGTAAATTGGAGAAATGCGCGTTCCACAAAACCAGTGTACCATTCCTGGGGTTTATAATTGGCAAAGACGGCATTGCCATGGACAAGGAAAAGTTGACAGCAGTCTTACAGTGGCCTAAGCCTAAGAGTCTGAAAGCTATCCAGCGATTTCTGGGTTTCGCCAATTATTATAGGAAGTTTATTAAGAACTTCTCTTCCATTGTTAAACCCCTGTCGGACCTCACGCATAAGGGCGCTAATCCATCTCTCTGGCCAGCAGCTGCGGAGGAGGCCTTTGAAAAACTGAAAGTAGCTTTTGCTAATGCTCCTGTGTTATCCCACCCCAACCCATTACTCCCGTTCACCTTAGAGGTTGACTCCTCAGATATTTAGGTTGGGGCAGTACTTTCTCAACGGCACGTCAAAGGTGGAACACTCGGACTCTGTGGGTTCTTTTCTAAAAAGCTGACCGGAGCTCAAAGCCATTATGAGATTGGTGACAGAGAATTATTGGCCATTATCCTTGCTCTCAAGGAATGGCGTCACTTACTTGAAGGCACAAAAAATCCCGTTTTAATTCAGACGGATCATAAAAAACTGACTTATCTCTCTGAGGCCAAGAGATTGTCCTCTCGCCGGGCCAGATGGGCATTATTCCTGTCCCATTTCAATTTTATTGTATCATATCTGCCGGGATCTAAGAATGTTAGGGCTGACGCTCTGTCAAGACAATTTGAGGCTAAAATTGAAGAGAAGAAGCACCAGCACCTATCATTCAACCCGATCGAATATTGGCCTCCCAGGCCTCCTCTCCCCATGAAACCCCGGTGGGCAAATGTTTTGTCGCTGAACCATTCCGTACTCGATTACTTGAAACCTACCATTCCTCTAAGACTGCGGGACATATTGCTGCAATTCAGTGTCTATCCCCTGTAGGGGGCTCCCATTGGCTGTCTGCCGTCAGCCCGCCTCACATTGCCTTTTTAAACTCAGTCTGGGCACCCTCTGGTTGCCCTTTCGTGGTGTCTCTGACAGCATCCAATTTATCCTGTCTGCTGTAGCTGATTGGGCCTGTTCCTGAGTTCCTGAGCCGACCTGTTCCTGTGTTCCTGCCTGCTTGTCAGTTCCAGTCCGGTTCCGGTTGTTCTCTTCAGGTTGCTGATGTTCCGGTTGCCAGTCGGCTTAGCGGTGCTTGACCCAGTTGATCCTCTGCCCGGTTCCTGTGGTTTCCTGTTTCCAGTTGCTGAGGCGACATTGCTCTCCTTTCGCTCCGGCGACATTACTGTCTGTTTGTCCCAGCGTGCGGACGCTGGTTTATTCCCTTAGCCTTGCTGCTCACATTACTGTTTGTTGGTCCCAGCGTGCAGACGCTGGTTTACTCCATTAGCCTAGCGGCTCGCATTACTGTCTGTTGGTTCCAGTGTGCGGACACTGGTTTACTCCATTAGTCTTGTGGCTCACATTACTGTCAGTTGGTCCCAGCGTGCGGACACTGGTTTACTCCATTAGCCTTGCGGCTCACATTACTGTCTGTTGGTTCCAGCGTGCAGATGCTGGATTACTCCATTAGCCTTGTGGCTCACATTACTGTTGTTGGTCCCAGCGTGCGGACGCTGGTTTACTCCATTAGCCTTGCGGCTCACATTACTGTCAGTTGGTCCCAGCGTGCGGACGCTGGTTCACTCCATTAGCCTTGCGGCTCACATTACTGTCCGTTGGTCCCAGCATGTGGACGCTGGTTTACTCCATTAGCCCTGCGGCTCACGTTACTGTTTGTTGGTCCCAGCGTGCGGACGCTGGTTTACTCCATTAGCCTTGCGGCTCATATCCTGTCTGTTGGTTCCAGCGTGCGGATGCTGGTTTACTCCAAGTGCCTAGTGGCTCTCATCATAGACTGTTGGTCCCAGCGTGCGAACGCTGGTTTGCTCCATGAGCCTTGCGGCTCACATTACTGTCTCTTGGTCCCAGCGTGCGGGCACTGGGTTGCTCCGTTTGCCTTATGAGTCACATCTTGCCTGTATGTTCCTAACATAGGGCGCTGGTTTACTCCCTGACTTGCAGTCAGGTACTTGGAGGTTCCAAGTGTGCTGTCCTGTCAGCATTTTGTCCGCAGTTTACGGGCACGAGACTTTCTCCTTGAGGGAGACCGCTTGACCGAGTAACTCTACTTTCCATCCTACTGTCATTGTCATCTGACAGTCATTTGGTCTCAGTGGTGTCACCCTCCTTGGGCTGCCCTGCCCGGTATTGGTAAGGCCGGTAGAACCTTTCATGTTGTCACCCTTAGGTTGCCTTACCCGGTATTGGCAGGGCCGGTAGAGCCTACTCCTTGTGCTTCCCTCCGGCTGCCTTGCCCGGTATTGGTAAGGCCGGTAGAACCGGTACGTTGCCATCTTACGGTTTCCTTAACCGGTATTGGCAGGGCCGGTAGAGCCTACTCCTTGTGATCCCCTCAGGTTGCCTTGCCCGGTATTGGTAAGGCCGGTAGAACCGGTACATTGCCATCTTACGGTTGCCTTACCCGGTATTGGCAGGGCCGACAGAGCCTACTACCTACTATTCCGTTAGAGTCGCCTGGGTTGCTTGCCCGATATTATTGGCAAGGCCGGTAGAACCTATATCCATTGTCATCTGCTTCTGCTTCATCTGCTTCTATGTATTGTTTGTATGTGTATGAAAACCATATGGGATTGCCTTAACTTTTTAATAAAGTTATGTTTTTACCTAAACCTTATGTCTGAGAGTCTTAACAAACCGTGACACATACACGGGAAACACACGAATACTGGAGACAGAGCTTAGTAACGGGAACACCATGAAAGGGCAAAGCTGAATTGGCAGGGCACAGTATTTAAGAGTTATCACTGGGCGGAGCCACACCACGTTAGCCAATAAAACTTAATCAGGAAGAAGCACTGTCAAAATGCCGCCAGTAATAACACGGGCACCGTGATAATGGCATTCTGAGTTCTGCCATGAGCCTGGTTGATCTTTCCTGGGCATCTGTTTGGGGATTCGCGACCGAGGTGAGGAGTCATGATTTGCAGCCATAGCCAGCATCACCTGTGGAAAGTGAGTGACAAGGTGTGACAAGGAGCACACTTTGTGTGAATTTTGTTTTCTGTGGGGGACATACTAGCTGTGAGTCAGGAGCATGCTGAGTAGTGTTGTGTGTACACCTGTGGATGTAGTGTGATTTAGTATTGTGAACTCACCCAGAAGCCATCCCCCTGTATAAAAGTCAAAGTCTCTGTGGACTGAGGAGTTTTGGAGAATGTATGAATCGTGAGAGCTGCCAGGATACTTTGCATAGACATTCATAATCCTCATCCTGCTGTCACACACCATCTGCAAGTTCATGGGGTGAAAGTTCTTCCTGTTTATGAATAGATGTGCGTCACATGCTGGGGCTTTGATACGGACATGGGTGCAATCTAAAGCACCCATGACCCTGGACATGCCTCCCCTTGTGTAAAAGCCCTGCTTCAGATGTATCAACTCCATGTCAGTGGGGGGAATGTATATAGGTACTGGCCTTGCTTTTGAGGGCTGGAAAGACCCAGGCCAGCACTCTGGAGAATGTGGCCTGTGACATGCCAGATGCATAACCTTCAGTGGACTGAAAGGTGCCACTTGCCATGAAGTGTATGGCACACAGGAGTTTTTGCAGGCCAGATAGGGCATGGTTGTGGATGAAAATGGGATCCACCTGATCCTTGATGACCTCATACAAGGTAATAATGCTGTGCGGCCACAACCTGTAGCAATCAATCACCTCGTCATCGGTCATTGCAAAGATAGTGACCCTTGGGGGGCAATCCCTGGGAATGCTGGTCGTCTATACATCCTTCGCTGCTAAAGAGGTCCCTGTGGAAGCTGGGGAGCATCCTGTTGCTGTGGAGCATCCTGTTGCTGCAGCTGTGCATCTGCAGGTAGGTGCTGTCCTTCAGGTGGTGATGGGCTCCTGTGTGGCTGTTGAGCCAGAGCCTCCTCACTTGCAATAGGTGAAGGCTGTTGATCAGGTGTGCCTGGGGCTTGCTGGTGTTCCCTAGCTCTCGCCCTTGCATGCCTTCTCCGCAGTCTTCGCATCAATAAGTATCCCAACATACTTATTATTTTCTCTTTATATCTCCCTGAGTGGAAAACAAGCCACAAGTGAGTGTGGTGAGCTGTCCCTTTAAGTACGTGGTAGGGCATTGTGTTGGTTTGGTGATGAGGTGAGTGATGACCAATGGGAAGGTATTTGTTATCCAGGTGAGTGTTTGCAGGTGTGTTTGTGTTTTTAAATCTGCTGTGTTCTGATTACTCTGTTTCCCTCAGTTGCAAATATGATGTTGATGGGTGCAGGCTGTGTCTTGATTGGATGATGATGTTGCACAGGCGAGCTTGTTTTGTATTAGCAGGTGTCCCCCATTGTTCCGTGTCATGTTGTATTGTTTTTTTTTTTTTTTTTTTAAGTCCCTGTGGTGTTGCTTGTTGTTGTGTGTAGCAGTGATTTGTGGTGTCTGCCTAAGTTTTTGTGTTAATTTGGCATTGCACAGGTTAATTTTGCCAATTACATGCTTGTGCGGTAAGCATTTCTTCTATTTTCCTATGTAATGGGTGTTTTTTTTTACCGTTAAGTGTCTAATGGCTAAGTGAACTCGGTCTTAAGTTATAGCCGTTAACGGTATCTTTTTTTCAGCCGTCAGCAGTACCGCACTCCTTTAAATAGCTCTGGGGAATCTTGTTCCATGAGTCTCAATGCACGTAAGTCTATCGGCCGTAATGATTTGTGAACTGCCGTTAGCTATTTTTTTTCTTTTATTGCAAATTTTATTATTTTATAAATTCAATTTATACATTCAAACCATTTACATAATATATAATACAAAATATATATTAATTTTAAGACATACATTCCCCATACACCCAACGACGTATACACACACACACACACACACACACACACACACACACACATATTCATTGGAGCATTGCTGGTTCCCCCCCTCTTTATTATCTTACCCCTCAGGCACCTTCCCATCCGGGAGTTACATCGAGTTAGTAAGTTCATTACTTTGTGCATATTGAGTCCAGATCGCCCATATCTTTTTGTAAAGATCTAACTTCCCACTCTTCATATAAAAATATGTTGGTCTGGTATCTAATCTGATTAATGATTTCCATCCATTCTGGGGGGTCTGACTTACG